>CM064890.1:4257259-5457259 GCA_030347415.2 Decapterus maruadsi
GGTTAGTGGGATTGGAGACAGAAACTGTTTCCCACAGAGTGGAGCAATATGCAGGTAACACCCAAAAACACTCTGCAGCTTGTAGTGGCCTAACACCCAGTAATGCTGCTTTACAGCTGTCTGCCCTGCGTGTTGCATTCAGGGGTCAAAATCTCTTCGTGCTTTGAGCCTAATTCCTTCAGAGGGGGGCGGTGCCATGGGATGGTGAACCATTCATAAACTTTTAACAACCCCATCAATGTCAGCATGTACCTGTTATTCAGGGTGAAGGCTGGTCCCTCTGGACAAATCCAGAGCTGAATTTCTTCTCCAATTCAGTCTCCTCACTTTGAACTCTTCAACCATCACAGCACCCCTTTTCCCATTTTTGTTCATCTGACCTTCTCCTTTTCCTTGGCAAACTCTCCTTCTTGATGATTATGAGGCCCCCGCTACATCTCCACTAGCAGTCATCCCTTCTACCTCAACTCCACACCACCGCAGCTCATTTAAGCATTTAAATGCTTTAAAGGGACAGATATCTTCCATCACAGTAATTGTAAGATACATACAGTATTTACACTGTGTCCCTGCAGCTGCAGAATCACTAAAGTTTACGTCTTTATGTCTTGATTTAAATCTGACTTTAATGTGATAAATTAAAGCAGATATCAGTGGAATGTTTTTGTTAATGTAAGTCCTAAATAGTCCTATTTTCCGTCAGCAATCACTTACATGGAGTGTTTCAGCCATAACATGAGTCTCTCCGTCACTCTGCTCTGCTGTAAACCAGGAGAAAACTTTCCTTGTGGGATACAAGTGTTATCCAATGAGGAGAGAGAACGGCATGAAGGGCTGTGTGTGCAGCCAAGGGGTGCGCGTGAATGTGGTGACAGAGCACGAGGACCAATAGATGCCTGACGAGGGCGGGGGCTGCTAACTCATGGTGCGTTCAAGGAAACTTGTACTTTGTGTTTTTACTTCCTGTGAAGTCATACCAGTTCGATCTGGTATGAGTTCACGGGTCGGAAGTTACGAGTGGCCGTTATAGTGCACTTTCACAGGCAACAGGACGGTAAAAACACGAGCTACGAGTTACCTGGAATGCTACAAAGTCGTAGTTGTGACTTGAAGCTGTAACTTACGGTTTCAAAAGCCTGCCTTGAACGCAGCATTCGCCGAAACGGCCGTGCCGCTGATATCTGCTTTAATCCAAATTTACGCTCCATGATGGTTCAAACAGGTCTACATGCAGGTCTAAAACAGATTTATTTGCAGTCAGGCCGCCGTTTGACCTGGATTCATTTTTATTGCTGCTAAAGAACATAAGTCAGTTACGCCGCAATCATGGCATCAGAGGTCACGACTTTTAATCCATCGTATATACAAAGGGAATGCCTTCCATCTCAGTCACCACTGCATACTGATTTAGTCAAACAGAAATTTTAATGTCCATATTGACTCCCCTCCCTCCCCCATCCTATTGGCTCAGGGCTATGGCGGCTGTTTGTGCAGATGTGATTTATCAACAACATCTCCAGCGTGGGAGCTGCTGAGTCTCATATCCTGGTGCGCTGGCAGGAGAGGATGTGAGCCGCGTGATTGGCAGATCAATGAAGCGGGTGTCTGCTCTCTGATTAAGAATTAAGTTTGGTGTCTTTCACAAAACTTTTATATCACTAAATTATAATCCTTGTCTCCCAGATAGAGACCTCTCTAAGGTGCTGCATGAATAGTAATCTTTCTTCCCCTCCTCTTACTTCACCCTTCACTTATTCTCTCACTCTCTTGCGCCCTCATGCCTCCCTCGGGCAGATCACACTGTCTGATCTGCTGCCACACTGAACTCTGTGTAGCATGAAAGAAATAAGATATTGGCACCGCAGGATTTTCATACACAGTGCGCATACCTTGCTGCCAATCCCAGAACCCCATTCAATGACTGAGACATAGGTTTTCTTTCCACGATGCCAGTATTTCCACATATGCTGTTAACATTGGATTCTTTTTTTATATAAAGCATCATTTAAAGGCACTAAGAGGATTGTGATTCAGTCCACTGGGGTCGGTTCATGCTAAATACGGACCTAGCTAGATATGACTAATTGAATACTCTATGTATCACGACAAGCATGTGTAATTTCAGAAAAAAAAAACCTGAAGTCATGGATCAAAACTTTTATTTGGAGCATATTTAATCACAATGATTCACAACTCTCCAGCAGGTGGAGATTGGTACAGTAATGGGGCCTGTAGCTGTCACAGCAGTCAAATTCATTCGTGCGGATTAGTTTAATGAAATGTTGCCCCGCATGTGGTCTGTTTATTTCTAAGTTTTTTAATTAAGTAATTGAAAACTAACCTACTAAAAATCACATTGTTACACAATGGGACACTCAAATTCTACCACAAACATGGTTGTGGGAGGTTTTTATTCTTATTTAGTTTTTTTTATTTCAACGTTTTGTTTTTGATTAATACAGTACGACTGTGTATCATAGCGCACAAGTTCTTTTGAGAAGTCCTAAGAGGGATGGTGGGTATTCACAAATTGTCTTTGAAGCGTATCCATGGTGAGAAATATAATACACACTTCGTACCCTTAGACTTAATGCTCTGGGAAATGGAGCTGCTGTAAATGAATAACAATTAACAAAATATGCTAATGTCAGTATCCCGCTTTCCCTGTTCCTGCTGGAGTTCAGAGCGACTTCAGATGGTGTGTGTGTATGTACGCATCCTTATTGCTCCCCCCTCCCTCTCTCGCTCTCTCTCTCTCTCACTCTGCTGCATATCAATGGTTGTTCATCGCTCCAGGCCTCTGTCTCATTGCACCTCCTCTCCCATTTTTCAGCGCTTTAAATGAGGCTTAGCCGGTGCTTTGCTGCAGAGATGACTGCACTCCACTCACCTTGTTTAGTCATGATTTCCCACCTGAATGAGGAGTGCTGTTTGATCTCATTTGTTTAAAATCATATGATGTTATTAAGTCTGTACCTTCGGAGCTTGTGGGACCGGCAGACTGTTGCTGGCTAGTTCCCTTTATGCTTGTATTCCTGCCCCTGTGGGCCACAATGAGAGTGTAGCCTGCATACTGTAGTTTCTCTGCCTCAGTCCTGCTGCATTTTGTGAATCGTGTTAGAGGTATTTGCTGTGGCGCTATATACAACTGTGAGAGTGAGATTTTAATTAATCCATACGTTCATCAGTTTTGTTATTTTCCCATTCATCTGTTTGCTGGAGTAAACATTTGGCACGATTCAAGGCACTCATAATTAGGTTGGTATTGATCAGAATGTCTAAATAGGTACAATCAAAACAGAGCAGGATGCATTTCACACCATGTTGCCGTCATGGCACTGACATCAAGCTTCCCTGACTATTCCACCATCTGTCTCTGCTGCAGAGGATAACAATGTGCAGAAAAGTATGGACATGTCATTTACTGTATTAACTTGTTGTCCAAAAACTATCATCGCTATCATTTAACAAATATGTACAGATCAGTATTAAGCTGTTGAAAGCTTAAATTTCATAGGACATCTTCCTGCAGGAAGCTGCTATTCAACTGAAACCCCCAGTGGCCCAGAGCAACCAAAATGACAGGGTAACAATAGCAATCCTGGATTCTGTCCCTCCCTCTCTCCCTCTCTCCCTCTCTTCCTCTCCCTCTCTCTCTGTCTCTGTCTTTTGGGCTATTTGTTCAGAGCGGCAACAGAGGAACTTGGGTGATGCTGTCTGATTCAAACAGGATCAAAGCAGCCGTTCACATCAGGGCTGCCAATAGGAGAGATATCAAAGCTGCAAATAGACACACGTATGCACATCCAGTTGGTGCACACACGCAAACACCAGCTAAGGCACTGTGTGTGTGTGTGTGTGTGTGTGTGGCCTACACATTCAACGTCAGACCTCACAAGTGCACAGATACACAAACATATGCACCACTGTAAGTGTTTCTGGTCTTGTGGTTAGTATTTACTGTATAGAGAAACATAAAACAGAATATAAGGATCCAAAGGCAAGAGAGTGTGCAGATATGTGCAGCTGTCTAGTCTTATTCAGTGGTGTGTCTTCTGATGCTCTGATGACATAAACCACATGACATTTATATGGTACTAAATCTGTTAGTCAGTTACATGGTATGTAATATATTATTAAGTGAATATATTTATGGTATGTATTGTGTAAGGACAAAAAAATGGCATAGTGCTTCAGCTTTCAGTCTTGCAAATGGTATTTTGCACTAATTCTGACATTTTATAAATTAAATGATTAAAAATGCATGCTGGTCCCGAATGAATCATTTACTGATAACGAAATGTGGCCTTCGGTTTTAACCTTAGGTTAGTGCTGCATTTAATCAATATGTGTAAATGCCATTCACCTGCAGAGGTGAGCTGTGGAAGCCCTGCAGCTTCTGTAGCGACTGGCTGACTTGTGGATTCATGCATTTTGAATAAAGGTCCCTCTATATTTTTCTCTTCCCCCCTTTCTCCCTCTCTCTGCCTGCCTCGCTCTCTCTTTCTGTATCTCTCTGCCTCCCTCTTTCTGAGGCGTTGAATCTTCTCCACTTGTCTTCAGCGGGGGTTCATTTTTCACGCCACCAAACAGCCGCAGGACGCGCATCTCCACACTCTGTTTCTGTTTACTTCAACACTTTCTGAAACATACACATCTCGGGTAAATTGGTTTCTGCAAATGCTATTCCCAGCCAGAGTGAGTGAGTGAGTAAGTTTGACATCCTCTGGACTTGCCTGCCTCCTCCTTCTCAGTGTTGTGTTGATGCGCTCCTTGTAAATATCAGATTGCCGTGGCTACCTGCAGTGGACATGCACCGACGTAATGGCTTCCACCTGGTGTCAGCACCCCGAATACCTGCGGGCGGATAAACACAGATCTCTGCTGTCTGCAAACACACTCAGACACACAGAGATGTAACACAACATGTAGGACAAACTCGCAGCTGTAAAAAAAAAGAGAAAAAAAAAGCATATTCAAACACAAGCGGACGCAGGGATCTGAGTAACAAAGATGGAATCAAACAAACACAAAGACAGACAAAGACGCAAGGGGACAAACAAGAAAGGGATAGAAGGAATGAGGCAGAGTGTAGGCTAAACACGTCTTTGGGTAAGCTCGTCATGCTTGCTAATCCTTTTCCTCACCACCTCCACATGCCGCAAAACACACACTTAACACACACACACACACATCAAAACCCCCCCTCCATCCTAGCCCTGCTGCATCCCTTATGTGATGGCATGAAAGACACTGGTTTCTAAGATTTGTTCATTACTTTGTCTCAACACTGACCACATTCACATCTGTTAAGTTGCTCTCTATCACAAAGAGAACAGCAGTTTCCTCCTTTAAACATTCACTCCTCGGTGTTATTTACATTTCTCCCTGTGCGGTGTCACTACTTTACGTGCATCCTGACTGCCAGCTTTCCAACATTTATTTTCTCACTTTATGTGTTTAGCTGATGTTTTCTTTATCTAGTAAGAGGTGCAGAAGTCACAACCACAGCACCCAGGCAAGAAACCAGAGCTGTGATGCATAAATAAACATAAATCAAGCTGGAAACTTCAATTTTCCAGTCTGTAGTTGAATGATTTTATGTTGCCACATATTTAAGCTGACACATGCAATGCAATACTTTATCAAAAAATGCACAGAAAATACTTGCATATAAATCTTCTGTACAGTGCTTAGAGCTAAATATGACTTTAAGATGTGCACAGCTCTGTATCTTCAGGTGTAGACTCCAGTTTTTTGAATGTAATGTAAGCTTTATATGTCAATGTCACGTCTGAATAAGCAGCTGATTCTCCTTTACTTAAAAGTCACAGTGGTAATCTTATGAGATCTCAGTAATTCATTTAACTTAAAGCTCAAATCTGAATCGAGCAAAGTCAGAATTACATGGTTAAATGCAATAACCCCCTATAGTGACAGCACGTCGCTTAAATGTCATGACCAAGGCTCAAAGAAAACTGAAACCGTGACACAATGGGAGTGAGTCCAGTTCAAGTTTTTAGGGAAATTTATCCCCCTGGCAGATTATTAAAAATGTCTGTCAGCAGAGTAGGGTAAAAGGAAAACCTCATCCAACAAAAATGATCAGTTTAAGTAGAATGTAAACAGGATTAAATGAGAATCCCAAATTCCACATCTCCGATACTGTCATACATTACAATGCACAATCTGCTTTAGCACCAAAATAGGGAAAATAAATAGATTAGACTCTTGTATTTATTATTTGTCTTTTTTGACAGCAAATAAAAGTTTTAAAATTTCTCAATGATGTGATCATGTGATACCTAGTGTAGAAAGAGGCGGAGGTAGTAAAGATACCAAGGGGAAATGAGGGAAGACAGAGTGGGATGACATGCAACGGAGGTCCCCAGCAGGAGCCAAAGTGGGGCTGCTCCAGCTAAATGATATGTGTCCCAGCCACTCAGCAACAGGATAACCCATCATTACTGCTCAGCTGTTGAAATGCTGCTTCTTGGATACACACTGACAAAATGTGCAACGGTGTTGAGTCTCTTTGGTCTTAAACTAACAAAAACTTGTGCGTCTAAATGGACGGAAAAAGCCAAAACGTTAGTGTAGAAGTGGAGCGATGTTATGTTCTCCATGTCTGTAAAGGCTCTTCATTTTCCAGTAACAAGCATCACCACCAGTCTGCAAGTGCAGTTACATGTCTCTCTGTACACTCACTTCCCCAATCTCTCTCGGTATTGACTTGGCCCCTCAGATGGAGAGTATCACCTTGATGTCTGCACTGATCTCTCTCAGAGGTCATTGATAATGATCAAAACAATTTCTACCGAGAGGGAGAGGGAGAAAGAGAGAGGGAAAGGGAAAGGGAAAGAGAAGTGTCTATGCACCCCTGCCTCCTCCCCTGTCATGGCTTCAATTACTCAGTGTGACGGCATTGCTATGAATAATGCAGAGGTCCCCCTGCCCTAGCCGGGAGTACCATGCACGCCTGTGTATGCACACACGGACATGAAAGAGAGAGGGCAAAGGTTCTTCTGAATGATCAAAGCCGAGCCGGAGTAAGAACAGCAGCAATGCAGAGCTGAAACAGCAGAGTGTTATTCACTGGTCATCCAAATGAGCTTAATCAGTGAACACATACAGTACTGTACGTTCCCCTATGTGGTCTTTGTTCTCAGCTGTTATCATCCTGAGTTTCTATATTTATATAGAGTGTTTATAGCTGAGAGTTTCTGCTCTGAGTTGTTTTTGCTTCGGGCTCCTCTGATACAGTTTGAGGGATGTTTTTATCTTAATGAGGCTTACATGGGTAATTAAAAGCAGAGATAAAATTTACTGCACATAAAAATTACAGCCCAGACCTGATGGTGAAATCGGTTCATGGCCAACTTTTGTCCACTTTGACTAGCGTAGGGATCACAACAGCAGCACCCAGGGAGGAGTCTGAGTCGTGCATGGTAAAGCGGACTGTCACAGGAGACACGGGTTGATGGATGGTGCCGCATTTGGTTTATATGGCATCCATCTCCACATGCAATCTGTTATCCTCACACCTACTTCACACCATCACCCCTCTCTCTCCAATGCAGTCTCTCTCATGTGATCTCCAGTCTGATTATATGTAACACAACTGCAGGACCACACCAGCATCATTTACATCAAACATAAACACCCTGCCGCACATGTCTACACTGTAATAGGACACATTCATTAGCACTATTTGATTTACTTTGTCAGGATCTGCTGCAAACTGAAAAGCTGTTTTCAAAATGTTATGAGCTATGAGGGTAAACAAAGACAGAGAGACTTGAGTGAAAAGGGAGGAGGTGGAGGTGGGGAAAGTACAAAGAGGGATGGAAAGTCCAATCCAGAAACACAAAGGCCAGCAGCAGCTATTAATGGTATTTTCAACTCAGAGTAAAAAGGCAGAAGGAGATTTCTCCTCTTCTCTTGGTGAGCCCCCTCAATCCCTCCATCTGTCTCTGTCACCACAAAATCAGTGGTGGCGCAGAGAAAAACACCACGCTGTAAATGGGAAAGAGGGATGAGTAAGAGAGAGGAGATAAATGTGTGTGTGTGTGTGTGTGTGTGTGTGCATGTTTGTGTGTGTGCATGCATCTGGTGTGTATATGTGTGTGTGTGTATGCATTTGTGTTATTGTTTGTGATCTGTGCACTGAGCATCAATGATTCATCGTCATCCGTCTCCCACGCCCTGTCTGCCAGACTGAGCCAAGCAGAGTGTCGTTTGCTCTGTCCTGGAGTGTGTGTGTGTGTGTCTGTGTGTGTGTGAGAGAGAATAGAGCTCAAGGTATGGTCACATGTCCTGTCAGTCCAATGAAATCACCTGAAACTGGTGTGATATCGTGTGTCAGATGGAGGTAAATATTGAGCAGAATGATCAGAAACTGTAAACAGTGCATGTTGATGAGTGATGCTACAGTTTGTGGTCCTGCACAGCAATTTACAGAACAGAGCAAGAGCACAACACAAGAATAATTACCCCTCATGTGCATAAACACAACACTGTTTTCTTTTAGCCAGTTGTGCACATGGGTAAATTGAATAATGTGGTGAGCTTTAAGCTGCTCATCATGGATCTAGCAGAGAAACAGGAAGCAAATTTTATCATTACTCAGTTAGAGCTTTAAAGGTGGATGTATAGTATGTCTTTTCACTCCCTTAGTGTATATATAACTTATTTTATCTTGTGATACATAGATTTATTTATTTATTATTGGCATCTACCTTTCGTATTTTGTTTTTTATTCCATGCCTATACATTTGCACTGAAGGAGCTGCTCTTAATCTCATTGTACATGTGTATAGTGACAATAAAGGTATTCTATTCTACTGTATGCACCTGAGAACACATCCAATTATGTTCCTCAGGTCAAACAACTAACACTGAGGGTCCTGCTTTTCAGTGATACACCTGAACCCAAAAAGACCTGCCTGAGAGGTGTCCAACCACCCAATCAGATCTGAGCTCAAACCACCAATGACTAACCACCAGCTTTGTCATTGTGTGAGGCCAAGTTGCTGAGCAGCCCGAGTCTCTCGTTGCCAGCATGCCTGCTGTTGCGTGTTGCCGTTGCTGTTAATGTTGTGCATTTTTGAGGAAGTGCAGGAACCGTAGCCCATTCTGGTGCTGTAAACAGTTGATTAATGTGTGCACACTGCGCTGCATTAGGTCACAGAGTCCAGGGAAGCTGCTACGATTACAATTGGATTTTGCCACATCGTGTGATTAGCAAATAGACTGAAAACAACTGATAGCGGTGTGACTAAACTAATTAAAACATCCACCAGCCATCTAATCAGTCATCACTCCCCTTTATCATTGATAACTCTAGATCTTGCTACAAAGCCTCGGTGCTTTCCCTCTGTTCCTTTTTGTGTGCCGAGGCTCATTTGATGAGAGTGATTATAGCCTGTTGCATGGATTTATTAAGTCAACATGTAACAGTTGAGGTTTCAACATTCTTGGCATTTGTCAATTAGTTATCTTCTCTAGAAGCTTGTATTACACAGAAGTTGTACACAATTATCAGACTCTGATAAGACTCTCGGTGCCTTTTACTCATGTGTATGCTTTTGTGGCTTCTCTTGTAATGAATATGTTATGTAAAAAGCCTCTGTGGGCCAGACGGTGTAACACAATCTGTATTTCCGTCCAAGGCCACTTTGCCAAAAAAAAAAGAAAACAGAAATCACTGCACAAACTTCAGCCCTGATCCTGAGAGCTTGCTGCTGCTGCCAACATAAGAGCAGTCTTTCAATCCCCACAAATTCCACGCCTCACTTACTCTCTGTCCAATCTTAATGTTTATAACTTTAATTTGCATGAGAGTGGGAGAAGATTGTGTTGCCTGTTATTTAAAAATCTATATATTGAATGTGTTTCTATGTGTATTTCATAAAGCGTCAATTTATAGGAAGGTGGAAAAAGGAGAGAGGGATTTATTTCGACAGCAGACAGGCAGTGAGACTGATATGTTGGCAAACAGCACAGACACACAGGAGTTGTAAGAGTATAGCCTGCTGTTCCAGCGGTGATCCTCGTGTCTTGGTTGGTGTTGTGTGACTAACTTGATGGGAGGGCAGCCAGAGGCTTTTTGAGGAAGCAGGCCATTCAATGGTTTCCTAAATTGGTGGGAGTGCAATGAAATGGCTAACTTTATTGGGCTGGTTTTTGGCTGCCTTTCGTCCAATGAAACGCACTCGAGAGAACGGAGAATGCTACTTGCATGGTCGCAGGCAAAGCACTCACTTAAATGTAATAGGCACTGGTTTGTCGCAGGCCATTAAAACGTCTTTATCTTTATCAGAGAAAACAGAGGTCTCCCTCATAAATCAAGACGGACGTGTCGTCAGATTTGTGGATGTATGTTTGCCGTTCAGATGCAACACATTGCAGCGCTTTAGTCTTTGACAGGAAACAATCTGCACTTTAAACATTACAAATACTCAGTGGTAAAGATTTATCATCACCAGGACCTGGCCCTTTTTTGTGGGCGCGACGCTAAAGCTCTGCTCGTGTTATAAATGACACTGTGGTGCATTAATGAGAGACGTATTAAAAGTCAAGGACGTGAGCTCTCTCTCTGCAGGACAAATGCAACCCGGAGCCTTTTTAATCTGGAGTGTGTTTTTACTTCACCCCGGGCATAAAGTACTTCACAGACACTCTTTCATCACACAAAGAGAAAGTGAGTCGAACTTTTACATTTCAATTCCTACTCAACCTCCCTGAGGTCACAGTATAGGTCACAGCTTCAGACAGACACTCGCCATGAGCTACTCTCAGCCTTGTGTGAAACACTATCCATGTTCTTCTTCTTTTGAAAAAAAAAAAAAACACACTCTTTCACAGCTTCCTGGTTTATCAACACACACACACACACAGTGAGAGAGAAATGAAAAGAGCAACTGCGGCCAAAGACGGTCTCACTGCTTCCCCACAGAAGATAGATTCCCATGGATTATATAGACTGGGGATGTGCTTTGAAAAGACACTTCTAAAAATAGATCTCAAGGAACAAATGCCCCACATGAAAGTGCTCATTGTGCCCCCCCACCCCCACCAGTCTTGTTGCTTCCCCCTGTCCTCCTCTGTCCTCTCTTTCCCCTCCATTGCTCTTCTCCTCAGTCTCTACCAGGTGACAGCAGTATATGTGGTCTGGTCTTCCCTCTGTTCCCTAACTGGCTGTTAAGACTGACACTTCTGTGCATTGTGCTCCAGCAGTGTCACTTGCTTCTTCCCTCCTTGTCCTGTTTGTCCTTTCTCTTAGTGACCTTTGTATGATGTCCAAGGTTTCAGTCAGGGCACTGACCTTTACAAAGTGGCTCCTTCTATATCTGAATGCTTTTAGATTTTATATATCGTGCAAACATTCAGCCAGCATTACCATTCAGAGGATTTCTGAAGGACATGTGTGCGTATTTTGTCTCCCTGATCACAGAACACTACTGTCAAGAGGTGCAATAGAAAAAAATGTAATAATCAAAAAAAAAAAAGTTTTTCCTGGACTCATTTTGTAATATCTAAAATCCTGTTATTTCACTGGGTTTTCATTTCCTGGTGGAGGTGCTTGATGACTTTAAGAGGATAAAACAAGGGTTCCCACCGCAACTGTGACCTTATAAAGGCCAATGATGCTACCTTATTGAGATTTAATTACCATCACAAGCTTCTTTCATAAGGCTTCTGACAAATTAATTATATTTACAATCTTCTGCCTCTTTTGGCCTCACATCATATTGTCTCTTCGTGATTTTGGTTCCACATAATTGCTCAGATAAAGGCTGCAGGGTGCTTGCAGTTTTTTCATTATCCAATATCCACACAGAATAGCCACATGGAGAATGAGTTGAGTGGTGGAAAGCATAGCCGCAGTCTATTCTGCCACTAGATTTCCCACATTGCTGGGCTGCTGCAGAGCTCTGCCTCTCCACATGCTCCCCTTTAAAATCCCATGTGGTGCTCTGGCTGTGCCGAAGCAGGAGGCTTAGCGCAGATTATCTCACTTTTCCATATGTTCCCATACATCCGTGCTGAAAATACTATAGTCTATGTAAATATGATGCACTCCAGTCTATGAAAAACCTGCCTGTGTGGCGTCATGATTTCATTAGCAGAATGTTTGGTCTCCATGGAGTATCTCAATGTGACCTACATCTCACATGATTTTCAACAGACCTGTATCCTAAAATGACCCACATGCACAGCTGAACAACAAGAAGCAATGTGACATCTGGCCAGCTGTTATAGGAGAACTAACCTAATTGTCTCAAATGGACTGTCCACGCGGACATAATGCTGACATCCACACCAGAGGCTCGCGTACACCCGCCGATGATGAATGTTACATCACATGGTGGACCCTATAGTGAACAGTTGTAGAAGAAATAACACTAGTTTGCCTGAGATATATTGAAGAGCAGCTGGATCTGATGTGTAAATATGCAGATTATATTTTACCATATCTCTCTTGATTGTCAATTTTGGTCTTGGATGTCCCACAGTCACACAGTGGAAAGGGGGGCCTTGAATATTTTAAATCCAGTATGGATGAGTCATCACAGACTGGTGGGAAGCTTTCTGTACAGGATGTTCACTCTTTGCGCTGAGTCGCTTTCTCGTATACTACTTATCTCGCTTTTGAAGAGTTTGCTCCACACAATGATGGAATAAAATGCTTCACAAAACGAACAGAGGTGAGAATCCTCAGGAGCTGCTCCGGAGTAAGACGATAATAGAATATAATGATAAAGGGTGCAGTCTTTATACTCATGATACATAGATCTATTGCTGTGCCAGGATACCGACATATCAAGTGTCATAACCTTTAAAAAAAAAAAAAAAAAAAAAGGGAAAAAGACCATTGTGAAAGTTTTATCTAACATGATTGTAATCAGAACCTGTTTACTAAACTTTCTGCATCGTTCGCTGAGAGAATATAATATGTTTGTAATGGGAAGAAATTGATTATTTACTTATGTTGGCTTTGAAAACTATGGATCATGGTCTGATACTGTTTTTCATTGATTATTTCATACATCATAGGATGTGTATTGTTTGTGTACAGGTGCTGTTCTGTAGGTTTGACAGTCAAACTCGCACAGCCACTACTTTAGGAAACCAGACACCATGCGAGCAGTTTGTAATTCACTTTGGTCCCTCCATCCATGCTCTGTCTGAGAGCACTTTGTCCCGATATAACTCATTTCCAGTCTTCCATACTGTGCCACAGGCTCTCCCGGCTGCCGACACATTCATCTGTAACGCCCTGAAAGAATGAAGGTTTGACGAGAGAGCAGGGTGATAAAGAGGAAGAGAGAAACAGAGAAAGAGATGGGGAGAGAGAAAGAGGCAGAGTCTAAAGATGACAGCTTTAGGTCTTGAGAGAAAGGGAGAGTATGAGGGAGAGAAGGTAGCGTAAATTGCCTGACCGCTGCCGAGAGCTGGGGCTGCTCCTAAATTTAGACCCTTTTTTTAAAAAAAGACGTAGGTTAGGGAAGTGGATGTAGCAGAATACCTTGCGGTGAACCTGCAGTCGCTCTTCAGGGTTAAATGTTGCAGTATGCCAGGAACACAATCAAAAAACTGTGCTGATTTCAACTGCTGTGGAGCACGTGCTGCATGCAAATGTCTGTCGAGCCATAGCGCGCCGTTCATTTAATGACCCCGGCTGCTGTGCACGGGAGAGTCTGCCAACACTGGTTTCTATAGATCCTAGCTTGGGTGGTAATACACCTCTCTCACAGAGGTCTCATTTAAAATTAATTGATCCTCTAAATGAGCAGCATGCAATGCGTCATTTTGCAGCCTGGCCGTTTTACCTGTAATTTACATTCAGCCGAGGTGTGTATTTATTTCTACTGAGCACAGGTGAGTGTGTGTGAGGAATGCAAATATATATATTTATAGGACATAGGACAGAGATTCAAGAAAGGCTGTGATAAAATAATAGAAGAGACAGAGAAGAAGGTACCCACCTCATTATACAGTTCTTTTATATTCCTGTTCCTCTGTCTCCCTAAATGTCCATCACAGAGGCTCAGGCAGGTGATCAATATTCCATCTGCTTTCTGAAAAGGTTATATACAAGACCACTGCTGTTAGAGAAATGTATTTCTGCCTCCTAAAACTGGACACTGTTTAAAAAACATGGTGAAAGGTCAGGTGGGCAGTGCCCTGGTTTTCTAAACATCTCAGGATTTTCAACAGTTGAACCATGACCTTGTTTTTGTTTTTTTGTCATTTGGCTTCGACTGCTTTCATCGAATACACTTTAGAGGAGTTTGTTTAGTGCTGTGGTGGTGGTGTAGTCTCACAGATGGCATTGTTCAGAGAGAATATCTGCAATATAAAATGTATAAACCATGCAGATACTTTCACATACACGACAATACTGTTTTTGTCTTTTAAAAGTGTATGTTTTCTTAGTCTGTGTTTTATTTTCTCAAAAGAGAGCATGTGTAGATAATAAATCATCGTTGTCCCACTTCTCCTCCTTGCACAAATCTGTTCTGACACGTACAAATAAATAACCACAGAAGCGGCAAGAGATGTGGATGAAAGGCCGTTAATTCTTGTTTGGAGTCAGATTTTCTCAGAACCGTCTTAACCGCAATTAATCAATATTAATATCTCCCCACTTTTCAACCGGCCTGCTTTTTTTTTTTAGGTGAAAGCATATTTGTGAAACAGATCGGGGATGTGGAATAGTGTTCTTTTAGTGAATAAGGCCAAGTGTGATTCAACACCATTCCTTTGCACCCTGTTTGTGTTTGCTAATTAATGAGGTATTGTAAATTTTAAAGGAAAAATATGATTATTGTGTATTTGTTTTGCCTATGGACACAATAATCAGCAATGCAATAGTAGATATCAACCTTGCAGAGGGTATAACTGAGGGTATAGTAGATACTGACAGGTTAAGTCAGAGGTTTGATCAAGGAAAATTAGGTGTTATTAATGGTCTTGATGGAACAATAACACATAATCTGCATATAGGCTTGTTTTGATTTTTAGCTAGTTTCTTCTAAAGATACAGAAATAATCGTCGAAACTTCTGCAGGTTTCAGCTGCTATCACCAAATTTTTTCTTAGGTTTCCTTTTCCTTCATAAAACTTTATTTCTATTGTGTGTGCAGAAAAGTTTCATCTGTTGTACCCCATGTTGGAGTAGTTCATTTAAAGAAAGCAAGTGTTAGATCTCAGTCCTCCAGATTTTCACTCATTAAGACCTCACAACTCGAGGGTTTTAACTTCCCAGACATCAGGCGCTTTGATCTAACCCCGGAGTTGAGAACAATCTAATTTTCTTTTCTTATTTTCTTCTAATAACAAGACCAGTCACTCCGCAAGTCTTCAGAAGAGAATAGGGCCTATTTGATGTTCTGTTATAGTCAGCCCCCACCCTTCGTTCTTCTCCCTTTGCTCTTCTGTCCCGTCTCTACAGCAGCTTCAACAGAAGCTGCACCAATTCATTAGAAGGCTCAGAAAGTCAATTATGGTAATAGTTCCCTTTGCCAGGGGAGGTGGAAACTCAGCAAAGTCAGATACTTTTTTATTGCACTCCTTCAACATGTGCTTCTATATATTTTATTTAGGCCTCATTTAGATGTGCAAATTGGCTTTCTGAAGTGTAGAGGGCAAAAGGTCTGTAGAGAAGAGGAGAGGAGAGGGTAAGAAGGGAGAGGCTGTTCCCTCGGCTTGCACGCAGAGCTGACCTAAGGTAAGGGAGGAGATGAAGGAGGAAGAGTAGAACCAGTGTCAGGAGACCATCCGCAGGAATCCCTTTTACTTATTCATGCAGCAGCCAAGCATCAGGGAATCTCCCAACCTCATTATGAAATGCGTATTTGCAGAAGCTCACGCAGCAGTGCAGCTCTTGCTTGAAAGCCTCTGCTTATCCACTCCACTCTCCTCCCCTCTTCCTCTCTTTTTTAGATCAGATCACTCTGGGGAAGCAATGTCATGCTTCATTCATCGAGATGCCTCTCCCACTGTCCTAAATCTCTCTCTCACTCTCTCTCTCTTTATTTCTGAAAGGGAAAGCTCTGCTAATTTCAACAAGTTTGTGTAGTTGGCATAAAAGGAAACAGATGCCTACGCTTGAATCTGTATTCATCATCTGTTTCTGTGCTAATTTTGATTGATGGGCAGAGTGGAATGATGGGCCTTTATTCAGTTCAGTAGAGATAGACAGGAAATGGGGAGGCAGAGATGGGGAATGACATGCAGGAAAGGTCTGCCCGATGCGGGACTCGAACCGGGGACGCCTGCGTTGAGGACTGTAGCCTCTACATGGGGCGGCCGCCTTAACCACTGCGCCACGCACCGCCCCAAGAGAGCGCTGCAGCTTTGATGAGCTTCTGATGAAGCCAAACATGTATGCACACTCGTCAAAACTGCATTACAATGGGGGCGGTGCGTATATGTGATGCAGACAGGCGTCCCCGGTTCGCGTCCCGCATCGGGCAGACCTTTCCTGCATGTCATTCCCCTCTCTCTGCCTCCCCCTTTCCTGTCTATCTCTACTAATCTATCAAATAAAGGCATAAAACGCCAAAAAAATATACTTTAAAAAAAAAAAAAAAACTGCATTACAATGTATATGTGTTGAACAGTGCGGATACTCTGAGCTTATTTGTTAATTTACCACACCTTTTGACCTTTTGCAAAACCCCCAAACGGTCATCATCCACTGTAAGACAGTTATTTTGCAGTGACTGTGGCTGAGAAATTGCAACCAAAGCCTTGGATTTCTCATCATGTTGAGGTGGTTTGTTTGCATGGGGTCAAATTAGGGTCAATAAGATTTTGAGCTCATAAAATTATGTTAAAAAATTATTCCTTAGTTTGTAATTGGTAAACGGCCTTGGTAGGCCTGTTTAATAAATATAAGCATGATAAATTTGAATTTGTGTGAAAAGTGTATTTATAAAAAGATTTTTGTTGAGAAAAAAAGAGATGTGTGAATAAAATCTGCAAAGACATTATGTCGGGAGTTAGGTTTCACAAAGACTCTGTGATAGAAATGCTTTTGCAAATGCATGTAAAAGAGAAAACTGCTTGTTAAAGTCAAAGTTCAAAACTCAAAGCATTCAAAGTTCCCACACTGTGAGAAGAAATGTTCACGGTCCAATCACAAAGCAGGAGTCCAGCTGGAGAGATGGCAGATGGTTTCTCTACTTTCATCTCCACTGCAGATCCTAAAACATGTAGTAGCTTTTCTTCAAGATCAGTGACGGCACAGGCAGTTCCACCACCAAAGTGGGTTTGCACACATACACAGCATGTTAAATGTTGACTGTTTGACTGTTGACTGATTTTTTTTTTCATAACATCATTAAATCTAATTTGACCCCACTGCTGGAGCAGCATGCATGGTCCCAGCCTCAGTTTAATTTGAAAGTCAATTATGATTCCACACAGACAATAACATTTCTTCTTTTAGTCCAAAGGTTGCTCGGGCTCATTCAGAGCTCAAATGAATCCTATTTTTATTTCCTGCTTGTATGATGCCTCCTCAAAGCTGCATTGCTCTTCCAGATTCATTTCCATGCCTTCTTCCTTGAGCCCAGAGGGAGATGAAAAGAGCCAGGCCTCTTCACTGGGGCTCAGCATCCACCATTAGAGTGACTAGATTCACCCGTGGCATGAAATTAAGGAGGTGAAGCCCATTGAGCAGCCCAGCAGATAGAGGCAGAGGATAATAAATCCACAGAGAAAGGGGGAGGCGGGTGTGGAAGGAGGGAGGGAGGGGAGGGATGTGGCAGCCCATGCCGCCTCAGGGACACTTAGGATCCCTTTATTAGCATGGCTATTTTCACCCTCTCCTTCAATGGCCTGTCTCTTCACAGAGCAGAGGCATCAACATGTACACACTCACTCAGTTCCTCCCTGCTGCTACACAATCAGGGACATGGAGTTGATGACACTTTTTTTCATATGAAGAATAGATAAAAATTGATTGATGTATATAATGCTTCTCAATGTGATCAGTTAATTGACTCAGGAATATATCCTTTAAATACAGGGGTTATTGTCAGTGTTTCGGTCAAAGATAATGAAAAAATGTGACCAATGGCAACATGTTCATCCGTGTTTCAGCATCTTCATCAGGAGTTATAATCAAAAACATGAGAAGTAAAAACTGTGCAGATGTTAGTTAGTGATTCACCAAGAAATCCACTTACAGTAACAAAGTCCACTGATTCCTAATTAATAAATGATTAATGCACAGTGGCTGCTACTGGCTACCGGCTTTCAGATGCATCAAAGCTATTCTTAGCTACAAAATGTTGATACATGCAGTAGAAAACACAATACTGCTTCTTATATCTCCTCATAGTTGCACCACAGTACAGTATATAAATATCAAAACGATAAATTCTCTGCAGTTATAGAGATTTCCCTGTCTGAGTACTGAAAGGTAAGGGTAGGTGATCCGAAAAGCATCTTTCCAAACAAGAAAAAAAAAACAGGGAAAGCAAAGATGTGCAGATAAAATGGAAAACAATCATAAATGGTGTCTAAATAAATACAGTCTGTTTTTGTGTGATTCCCTTAAACAGTAAATCTGTCTTTGTGCGGTTGTGTGTGTGTTTCTGCGCACTGTTGTCTGTTGCGGTGGCATCGAAAAAGCGGCGGGATTGACCGCAAGATTAACCACCAAAGTTGGCAGAGTTTCATGCAATCCGGCGCAGCGCTGGTGCAAAGGGAGCACTTCTCTCAGGGCTTTTCATAACCCTCTCCGTTATGAATTTCTGTTTATGTAATCATTTGGTCCATGCTGAGGTCTGACTGGTTGGCATTCGAGCACCGACGGGCCTGTAAACCAAGAAGTGAGGAAAAGCCTGGAAAATGATGTGACGCCATTAAAGAACTGACGCACTCGCTGCAGTAATAAACAACATGCACAGCTGGGATTGTACAGAACATAAAGTCTGATTATTTACATTTGATAATTGATTTACTTCTTTTTCTTTTTTTAAAAAACAGCAAATTAAAGCAGATTTTAATTAAACTCTTGGCTTGAAGTCTACGTTATAATCCTGCTGTAATTTTAATAAAATCTGATTCCTGTTCTTTTCCCATCTGCTTCTCTTTGACTCACCGTCATTTTTTTCTTTCTTCCTTGTCTCCTGCCTCCCTTTCTTGTCGTTTGCCTGCAGGATTTTGAGGACGCAGTCCCTTGAATGGTATTATAACAATGTGAAAAGTCGCTTCAAGAGATTCGGCAGTGCCAAGGTTTTGAAGACTCTGTACAGGAAGCACATTATCGAGAGAGGAGCGCTGTCTGATCTCCCAGGTAACTTTATCGTCTTGATTTTTCATTCATTTATTTATTTATTTGTTTATGGCCTCTGTGTTGCATGCCATTCTTTAGCTGTTTATTTTTATCTTTTAATTATTCTCCTCGGCATCGTCTTTGATTGCAGAGCAGCCTTCTGTCTCTGTGTAATGTTTTGTCATGTTGTGATTAAAGCTATTTGGCTGATTTGGCAGGAGATGTTGTGTTACTCTTCCTAGAGTTGAAAAAACAACAACAACAACAAAATGCCCCTTTTTTTTGAGATGGAAGGCTTTTGTTAAAGACAAGCTCACTTGATTGCTCATTAGTTTGCTTTGTTAAATGATCGGTCACTTTGTTTTACACCTTGTTTCTCCCTCAATGATTGATTCAGTTAATTACTTTCTCACTGGCATGTGGAGACAAACAATTTCCCACTGACACAGACACACATCTCTAGGTTAACATTCGCGGCCGGTGAGTGGTTGAACTTAGAATTTGTGTTTTTCCATTTTCCTGACATTTAGATTGAATTTAATTGGATTTATTTAACTTTATTCAAAGGCTGCCGTTCAGTTTTGTGTTGCTGGTGCAGATGTGGGCGTGGTTGAAATTGTGTGTGTTGATGCATGTGTGTGAGTGTGTCAGTGCAGTGGTGATCCTGACAGGCTAAGGGGCAGCTGGCCTGTGGTTTCATTCTGCCAGTTAATCCCTGCAGTGGCTCAGGCCACTTTGCGTCCTCAGTGAATTGTTCCTGTGCAGGACGGCAGCAGTGCAGCTTTCATCCCGCCTCCAGATAACATTGTTTTGACCCGGCTGAAACAGATCGGTCTGCCACTGTGGCTGACTACAAAGCATTATTTCAAACCCTGGTACATGGGATTAAATGAGCGAAGAGAGCACAGAGGGGATAAATCAGGTCAGGAACTGGATGGGATCAAGATGACCGAGCATTTAGAAACACACTGTGACCAAAAACTGCAGTGACGGTTGTTTTGGACGAAGCTAAAATGTTTTATTAATCATTATAATGCAGGTAAAGGAATACAACTATAAAACTAGCCTGTTTTTACTGCCATATTGTTACATTTTCCTTCTTGTGGACATGTTGCCATCGTAAAAGTTGACAGGGCGATTATGAGCATCATGAGCTAAAAATAGCTAACGGTTTACAAAAAAAAAAAAAAAAACATGTCGCCAAATAACGTCAGTTCTCATCAGAACTTTATTGCCCCACAAGAGGAAATTATGTTGCAGTAAGACGAGATAAAAAAAAACACAAAGTGCTGAAAATGATGTTTTTGTGAGCTGAAGTGTATGGACTAAGAGGAGTCTGCAGTGTAAGGGCGAAACTAGGCCCACAGTGTAGTGGATGAATCTCACATGGACAGGAATTGTTGACATTTTACAGCTCATCTTCTTTGTTTTCATGATGGAATTCCCCCTGTAGGTGCAAGGCTTTCCCGGGACAATCATGATTTGTCTTGTGACTGTAGTGCTTGCTGTGGTGCACAAGTGGACAAAAATGATTCTCCTTCTAAACCTTCACTTTTCTGATCTCCTCTCCGGTCTCCTCCCCCCTCATCCTATCGTACTCCCCCTCTACTTCCCACTGTCCTCTCCACTTCTACTAGCTCTACTATTTATTATATCTCCTCTCCTCTTCTCTCCTCTCCTCTCCTCTCTCCTCTCTTACATCATCCGGGGAGGAGGACAAAGGATTATATGACTCGGCTTCTGGTCTCCCGGCTCACATGAGTCCAACAGATTAGACCGGTTCCAATTCTCAAATACTCACATCACTGCTCCTACTGACTGGCTATAGCTGACTTTCCATATGATTATAAATACACTGTGGTGAATGGGAGCTCTGTCTGTTGCTTGTGTGTATCTGGATATTAAAGGGGACATATTATGGAAATATCACTTTATGAAGGCTCTGTTTTGGTCTTCCGGCCCCCAAAATGCAAGAATCGACAAAAAAAATCGGTAATTTGCAGGCTCCCTAGATTGAAATCCATGTGGTTTTATGAGCTGTGCCCTCAGGTGTCTTCCAGTGATGTAACTAGCTTTTGAATTTGCATAACCCCACCCCTACCTGGCACCAGTAGAGGGGGTGGGGCAGGACGAGCAGTGGCTGATTTGCATTTAAAGGGACAGGCTCTGAAACCAGCCGTTCTGAACAAGGCTGTTGTGAACGGATGAAAAGAGAGCCGTGATGTTGGATCCTTGGGGTATTTTGACCACAGCCTGGGAACTATTATTAAGATATATATATATACATATTATGGAAAAGGGCCATAATATATCTCCTTTAAAGCATTAGGTATTGTTGGTTTGTCAGTGAAAACCTCAGATTTATTGACAAAGACAGTTTTGTTTACATGAAAATATCTTGTCTTTTACATCCGTTATCCAGCCTTGTCGTGTCATATATGAGATGGAATTAAGAGGGATTATAAAAACCAAATCTACAGCTGTCAAAATATGACTGGGTTATAATTCATCTGAGAGAAAATGCCATCTAAAACCTCTTTTGCAGCAAATAATGGGATATGTCAAGTGTCTTGACAAGTATATAATGGCAACAGATTACCATGATGTATATCAAGACTTCTGTGCTTTCATTTGAACAGAAAATAATGAGATTTCTGTTCAGCAAGTAAATCAGCACTAGATTGGAAAAGAAATTCAATTAGATAAGATGTTGCACATTAACAAACTGGTGTTACACCAACTCGGCCGGTCTGCTTTGCACCAAGAAAAGAGCTTGTAGCCAGGAAACTCCCTGAGCGTTAATATGGGCCCCTTGTCGTCGTGCATATAGAGAAACGGCCACAGTCACATAAAACATCCCCGTAAATCAGCTCGTATCTCTATGTGGAATATTGGCTGCCTTTATATATGTGCTAAGAATGTTCCCTTTTTTTTATTTTTATCACCAAGGAGCCAATGCTTGTGAAATCAACTCTGTACGAGTGTGAAATGGCAGCTGACATGACAGTCGGTGAGAGAGATGTGACTGTTTTACATCTATCATGTCCCCCGAGAGAAATGTGTGACCTTCAAACCAACAGGAAGAGAACACGGAGCGAGCAATTTGTACTTCCATCATGTCCAACGTGTCCAGTGGAGGGAGGAGTAATGCCTTCATGTGACCCGCAACAAATATCATGCCATCATCTGTGTGTATGCGTGCGTGAGTAGGAAAGAGTGAGAGTGATTGATGGACGTGGGCCCTGGAGAGTTTTTTTTTCACATTCAACATGCATGAAGTGATGGTGATCACACACTGAAAAAAAACATACAGTATCAGAGAAGACAAAATGAAGCCTTTAAGAAAATCTTCCAACTTTTTTCTTTTTTGCTTCAATTGCTAAATCTCACATTTTTTCAAGGAATGATCCAACTTCCTCATCAAGATGATCTGCAGATACTGGACTGATCCGCGGGTGTTAAATCAGCATTTAATGCCTTTGAAGGCGTGAAATGAAACAAGCAAAATATGTGCTGCAGTTGTACTTACTCATGCATTAGTCTCTCCTAAACACTGTGGCATTAAACGCTCTTAGCCTGTGGTGCACAAGAGGCTACAGTACGTGTCAAGAAACATAAGTTATTAGATGTGACAGAAAACACGAGCCACCTTCAGAGTCTTGATGAAAAGATCAGAGGAGGGGGAAAAAACAGTTCTTTCAAGTAAAACGAGCTAATGGAGTGCGTCACATCTTTAAATCAAAGTAAGTTCATTTACGAAATATCAAATATTATCAGTTCCACTTTCTAAACAGGTTCAATCAACATGTAAGGTTGTTATGACAAAATACATGACAGTTAAAGAATGAGTTTGACATTCGTTGAGAATTATTTGCATTTTTGCCTCCTAGGCCTCATTTATATGTCTCCTGTCTGCTCTCTGTGTTCATTTCATCCATATTTGTGCATGTTTTGTCAAAGCTGTCGGCTGCTCATCAGAAACTTTTGATTCCCTCTAATGAGCATATTGTAGGCTACAGTTTGTTTAGCCCTACCGCGAGTATTTCCTGCCTTGTGCATCTGATAATTTCATCCTTTTTTCACTCATTGTGCAGCTCAAAGTTGGGTGGTGCATAATATCATGTGGTCTATGCATTGGTTACAGCAGCGTAATAGCAGGCAGTGATGGTCCTTTGTTGATAATACTATCAATGATTAACAATAAAATAGCCTATGTTACTTGCATTTTCAGCTGCACCAGAAAATAACTTCCCAGATGCTTCTGAACTTCATCTGAAAAAACAGACAGGAAATAAACCTCTGTTGCAGTGCTCCCCATAGACAACCACCTGTCACCAGCTATGCCACGGGCCAACCCCTAAGCTTAGCTACACTACACACTGTTTGTTTAATCCCAACAAAAAACAAAATGTAAACAAAAAAACAGTGTAATTGTGAGTTACATGGTGACATCAAGACTTTAGAAATGTTCACTCATAGCAAATCAGTTCATAAGTGATCTTCAAATGCTAGTTGCTACTGTAGCTGCCATGCTGCTGTAGCATATTTACAATAGAGACAATAGAGAGTAGAGTCTATCGTCTCGTTTACTGTAACTCTCAGAAATATGTTTCCTTCCAAAAGTGTTTGTAGTTTATTTAAGAACCTGCGTCAATGAGCCAAAAATGTAAATATGACTGACGCACTGTTCTTTTTTTCTTTCTTTCTTTTTTTAAATCTGCTGCACTGCTTTGCTGTGGCTGTGTGTCTCTCTCTAGAAAATCTACCTTAAGGGTATTATGTTTATTTCCTATTGGTGCAGGAGCTACTTGTAATATTTAGGCTATAGGGACTCAGATATTCATTCAGAATTTCTAGCGAGGTATAATTCTTAGACATCACTTTAGAGCTGCCTATCGACTCTGGTTTAATGGCATAGCATCGTAGAATTTGCCATGAAATGCAATGTGATGAGTTTGTTATTAAGTATCAAAAGCAGGAATTATGGATTTTTTTTTTGACACTTAAATCTTATTCATTTCAAACGGGGGATTACTGTTGTCCCACTTTTTTTTCCTGGCCTTTGTGATTGCTGTCACATCCCTCCAAATGTCTGTGGGAGGCTTCCTACCTAACACAGCGAGATAACGGTGACTCTGGAAATGTTCAAATATATCATGACCTTCAAATATTCCACTCTCTGGCAAGAAAATTGAGAGAGCAGAAGCAGCACAGCACACAACTGAAGTGTTGTTTGAAGCTTTCTGTGGCTGCTGCAGCCTTTTCAGTAAGGTGATGAAGGGAGCGTCCACGTCTTTGTGCGTACTCTGCACTATACTGAAAGACTGGAATTAATACCCCTATACTGAAAGACTGCATTGCAAAGGTGCACTTTCTAACCTGGTAAGACAGGCTTCAGAAAAACAGTATTATTTGTCTGTGTCTCCAGTGTGAGAAACATCAAAAAGACTTAAATTCTCTTTTTTTATGGTATGTGCTCTGTGGGTTTAGTTTGTGTTGATGCTTGTGTTTCTGTGTCTGTACAACCGCACATGTAGAGCTGCACTAAATTAGAGGATGGTAGAAAATTAGTCGGTGAGGCAAATTGCTGGAAATAAACACATGTGGGGGTGGCACAGTGGTGCAGTGTTTAGCACTGATGCTGCACATCAAGAAGGGCCCTGGACTGGAACCCCTGGGGCCTTTCTATGTGGAGCTTGCATGTTCTCCTACAGTCCAAAGATGTGTGCATGTGGGTAATCTGCATAGATGAGACTGACCCCAGCCATCCTGCAACACTGCATGGATAAGCATTATAGCTGTTGGATGGATAGAAATACATTCAATCCTTCGCAGTATTGGGAAATAATAATTGTATCCCAGAGTTAACAAGTAATTTTGGCTCAAAAAGTAGTTGTGAGATTGTTGGCGGCTCATTTATCACTTGAGTGGATCTTGGTGATGATTGGGATATAAGATGAAACACAGGAGACAAAGGGAAAAAAACAAACAAACTGAGAAGCTGCCTCAGTATGAGTGGGCTCATTATTCATTATTTAAGGTTAGCCCTCCACTGACTGCCTACCGTAGGTGTGTTCCCGAAATCCGGCTTCTCTACTATGCTGCACACGCAGAGCAGCCAAGGTCAGATAATGAAGCTCCAATTCATTTACATTTTTTTAGCTGGAGGAACTTTTTTTTTTGTATTCTTAAGAGCTGCTGGGCAAAGCAAACCAATGGTTATAACAAGAAAAAGTGGAATTACATTTGCCAAGTGAAGTGAGTATTGTCTGCTGTTCTGGTGTGATCCATTTCTGTCCAATATGGGGCTGCTTAGCCAAAAGCTGTCTCAGCCTTCAACGCTAAACTACAGTGCAGAAGGTTAGATGTGACTAATGTAGTGAGTTGGTGCCAGGACAATGCAAACACTGACCTTGGTTCTGCTGCTGCTCTCTTCTGCCAAAATAGCAGAAACATGAAAACCCATTGCACTTGGTCTCAAAGAGATTTGTTCTCACTTAGAGCTTTTTTCGATTGCACATTGAAAGATGAACCTACTGTACTATGGCACAAGTATTTCAGACACTCTCTGGCTGTATTGTCACTTCTGCGATCATTTCTGTCGTCTGAGTCCTTTAAGCTGAAGGCTTGGTGACTCAGAGTACAGTGCTCTGTCTGGAGGGATCGGAGGGCAGAATGTTAAACAGAGGCCCGGAGCCGCCGCTGTCAAAAAGCAAACAACCACAGGGTTCAGACCACATTGGTGTCAAGAATGCAACTAACTCCATTTGTGTGCATGGCACCAATGCACACACAGTACAAGGAGATGGAAGCAAAAGAGGCATACAGAGCTTTATTAGATTCTATACAAACGACACGTAGGGATTAATTCAACAGTGACCTTTGCTCTACTCAACATTAATTCATTTATTTGCACTGTAAAATTACATCCTGCACTTATTTCTTACTGGTGGAAACAAAATAGATGGTGTAGTTTCCACCGGCCAACATGGTTTTCATGCAGCGGTTTGTATGTGGTCGGCATTTTCTTCCAGTCTGATTGCATTGTGAGCATTTTTCTACTGCTACAGGACATTTTCTTGGTCGGTCGGGTTCTTGCAGCATTGTTCTTGCTCATGTTCATCATGCACCAGAAGGATCAACCCAAGCAAAAGGCTCCTTTTTAAGTCAGGTACAGTGGCCTGGAAATGTAAAATGAAACACTAAAACCTTTTTGCTAATTATTGGAGAGATTGTGCTGCTTCATTTCACATTCCACCTCCATTGTTTGAACTTTAAAGGCCATGTTTGCTGTGGGACTAATTAATTTCTACACACACACTCACAAACTTACTACACACCTTGTGCATGGTCAGTAATTTGGGTCATATATTCATCATTTTGAAGGACTGCTGTTTTGTCTATTTGCATCTTCCTTGGTTTATTTTTATGGCATGTTAAATTAAATTGGCATCGTCTCCACAATAGGCGAGAAAAAAAATTAATCAGAACAACATCAGAGACAAATGAATCAGGTGCACGCTTGTTTTCACTTTCCACTATTTCCTAGCAGGTTGAGATGTAAACAGACATCCTGTCGGTTCAGCCGTTGTTCTGAGGATGTTGTTTATGAGACTGCGTGTGCTGCCAGATGCTTCATTGTAATTGAAAGGAAACCGTCTGGACTCTCCATCCTCCATCCTCCATCCTCCATCCTCCTCCTCCTCCTCCTCCTCCTGCTGCTGCTGCTGCTGCCTCTGCTGCTACTGGCACTTCAGGAACCAGAGCTTTACTGACTCATTTATTTATACGCCTTTCACCCTTTCTTTTGTTTCCTCTGCCTCTCCAAACATTCTCGCTCTATGACGTCTTCTTTGTCACACTCAGCTTAATTCCCCTCATTGCAAAGAAAAAGAAAAAAGTTTCTTTTTGAACTTTCTATTACATTCAATAGGTCCCTTCAAACTATTCAGTTCAGCTATATGCTTTCATTTATTCTAGTGGAGCTTTTGAGTGGTGTGAGATGTTAGAGCTTCGAGAGGACAGAGATAACCTTACAGTCCAGATGGTTTGTTGTAGAGAACCATCTGGGAAGGCTTTGTTGGAAACTGTTTTGCTTTCCAAAAAAATACTTGAGAGATGACTGGATGGACCATCTGTCTATCAAACAACATAGTAGGAGAGTACCGCCATCAGGGGAAACCCATATACTGCAGAATTTAGGTCATGAGTGAGCAAAGGAAAAGGAACCCACGCTATACCTCGCTGTCCTACAGCACAAAATGACCTTAACATCAGTCGCTATCAAAACATCTGGAAAGTGATGTTGTTGTGATAATAACAAGGAAGAGTCATCCCAATACAAACATTTTAACAGAAAGGTACAGTAATGTAGTTCTTCCACTCCCTCAGACACACACTCACACACTTTCACTCAGGCAACCTCATGGATGCAGGCCATCTCTGTCGTTCTCTCTGGGTTACTATGGTGATATCGAGCGATATCATCCTTCATTCCCCTGAGTGGCAGAATGGCAAGTGGTGTGGAACAAAGGTGAGATGATGGTCACGGTTAGAAAATGTGGAAGTTGTATGAGAGGACGGATGTACTGTAACAGACACACACACACTCACACACACACACTCACACTTCCCATCACCTCTGTAATGACAGCGGAGCCATTCAGGACCAGCTGACGACAAATGCATCGTTCTGTCATGCTGCCTTGTCATATGTGACTCATGGATGAACAGCAGGAATGGATGGAAAGAACAACAAACCAAAACAATGACGCTGACAATCACTCGCTTTTTAATTTTTCAAGCTTTTGCATTATTATACAAGTAGTCGAGTTGAGAGGGAGACTGGAAAATTCACACAATGCCAAGCAACGAAGGGCCACCAGCCAGACCCAAAACCCAGCCACTGGTATAAATGACAAACACTCGTTGATGTGAGCCACTTGAGAAAAACCCACATGTCTCCCTCACAGCTCACAATGGTTAAGTGTACTGTATTTGTTTCCACTCTAAGTTGTAACAGACATTTTATCGACGCAGGTCTTCACGTCTGACTCACTCTCTTTGATATAGCGGTTAGTTGAAAAACCTCACAGATGACTTCAGATCTCTTTCTTATGTTTAGTTTCCACTGCATAATGGTTCATTTGATGACATTATCGTATTTGCCGTAGAGATGGAAATACCATCACTCAACCCTGCTGTTGAGGTTCAGTGAAAAGAAAGTGTAACAAACTAATGCTCAGGCAGTTGCACACAGTCCTGTTGCAGGCTGCAGATCTGACCAGGGTGTGACCGGCTTCGCCCTATCCATCGGATGGATGGATGATTCTGTTGCTTGTAATGGATAAACATACACATGCTGCAGGCTGTATCCATATGACTGACAGGCGACACTGATGGCTTGTTCTTTTATATCTCTCACAGATGGCCCTGTTATATATACAGTCTCTATTTTGACAGGTGTTGACATCAGCATGTATGAGAGTTGAGCTGTTGTGAGTATGGAGTGAATTATCATCGTAGACGAAGTTTTATACTCTGTATATTTACATATCACAGTCCCAGCCTGCATTTCTGTGCATGTGTGGGCGCTGCCATGCCTGCATCACCGGCCTGTCTGTGTGTGATTGTTGCGAGGCGGCTCGCTTTCTCCGACAGCGGTCCTTTCTCTGTCTACATTGTCCTGAGCTGCTGCAGGTAATTTCCCCACCTATTGTCCCCTTCCACACTGCCAGAAACTATTATTCACCTCTAACCAAGCGAGAACAGTACAGCTCTGTTGAACGCCGCTTCACTCAGAATGAGACAACCCTGGGAGTGAAGCACAGGTGGAGCGTGTAATGGTTTGGGGACTTGTTACACCATGCTGCGACTGGGAGGACTGGGCCTCTAAAATAGAGACACACACACACACCTTCATGCTGTGTTGAAGCGAGGTGCTGCTGCTCCTGTAAAGGCAGCCGCGGCCCCGTTGCAGTTAGTTGTGGCGAAGATCGTCTTTGTTTTTTCTGGTTGAGTTACAGCACGTCGCTGCATGTCAGAGCAGAGTAATGTAAGAGTCTGTGATTGCTGGTGCACAGGTTCCTCAAGGAAATGTCACAGAGCTTTGACAAACAGCAGCTCATCTTTCAGCGAGGCTGTAACACAGTATCTGACAGCTGACTGTATCCCCGCCGCTGTCATGGGAAAACAGAAGAAGCTGTCAGCGTCTTCGGTTTTGATGCATTTGTTTTCTTGGCTTTGTATTTTTATGGGCTGAACCTATTAAACCCCCTCTCTGAAAAAAACAAACAACAACTTTAAATGTATTGCTGTTATTTGCACAAAAAATATTGTGTTTACACTCAGGAGAAATATCAAGTCCACAGTGCGGTGTGGAAGAGTGATGGCTGCGTAATAGCGGTGGCTGTGTTCTTGGCTGTGTCACGGTTACCTATGGCGGAGATCAGTGAGTGACTGCGGCTGCTTGAAGTCTGACTCGCACACCAAAACCACCGGGAGCCTTTCAAGCCTCTTCTTCCTCATTCAGACGGTGACTGCAGCCGGTCCAGGAGGAAACAGGGACGCTGCAAGAGTAGATTAATGGTGGAGGCAAAGAGGCGGGCCAAGGGATGGAAGTCACACGGTTTGGTCGTGTTTGTGTTTTGTCAGCAACGGAGGCTGAAGCGCTGGAACGAGTCCTGGGTCTGGGTTTGGTTTTGCTTTGGCTCTGGTTAGTGGATGGAAATGAGCTAAACTGAGGAGCAGAGGTGGAACTAAAGCCAAGGTGCTCTTGTGTTTTGTGTGGATCTGTGTTTTGACAATGAGTATTGGGCTGTGACCAGAGGAGCGGATGTAAGAGTCCCAGGAGCATGGTGGTCACCCTGTGGACTTACTCCCATTCTCTACCTTCTCCTCTCCTGAGCTGTCTGTCCAAATACACCCCCCTCATCTCTACAGGCGGAGTGATGCGAAGGCCACGATGCACAGAGAACCGCGGGAGAGATATCTAACAGGAGATAATGGGCCACCAAGGGAATCTGTGGTTCTGAAGGCAGGGATGTTGTAACCACTACACCTTCTCTGGGCTTTCACTGTTTACTCTCTCCGCCCACTTCTCTTAAAGTAGACATGTCTAAAAAATTATAATCACTAACTTCCTATTTTGGTTCCCATGAATGTCCCTTTGCTGTTACTGTAGACTGTTTAGATTGTGGGGTTTTGTTTGAAAGAGACACTCGCACAAATATAGCAGGAACTCACAAGAGACTTGGCCTAAATGAGCTATAGATAAAACACACAAAAAAATGCACAACATGGTGATGCTTCTACTTCCTGAGAACATCCCTTTTTAAAGTGCCTGCATAAGATTTGTTTGAAAAGGGAATTATCAGATGTTCAGATGATGATGAATAGTGAAAGATTTTCTTTTCAAGTGTCACTTTGTGTTTTTTATTTTTATTTTCTTTGCATGCACAAAAGGGAACAGCGCCAAATACATGAAACAAAATAATACACTTGACAAGATGACAAAATGGAATTGGGAATACAGGCGACACCAGTACAAAAAGAGGGTTTAGTGGCATTGTGTGTGCGGTGTAACCTACTTTTAATGTGGCGACAGTGCAGAGGAATGTGTGCAGCTACGTTATTATATGGTGTGATATGAGGAGAATGTTTGCAGCTCGGTGACAGGCGTCAGTTTGAGCGTGTCATTTCTCTTCATCTTTCAGAAAGCAGTGTTCACGAAGGAAGCACTGGCAACGACAACGATGGCAGCGTCTGCGGCAGTGACTCCGCCTTCTACAAACAGAGTGAAGGTGAGACATCCAGTGATGATGGGTTATTTCAGCTACAATATACAAATAATGTAATTATAGTATAACAAACATCATCTTTTCCACTTTACAGTTCTGTCTTGCCCTTTGTTTTGCCATTTTCGTAAAAGCCAGAGCTTTTATCTTTATTGTCTATTAATTGTTGCCTTAACAAATAGAGACTATTCTGCAAAGAGGGCATGAGTGTGGGGGAGAATCTATTCAGTGCAACACAACACTGACATTAATTGCTAACACGCCAACATAGTTGTATTTTCAACATTAAACTGCACACACATTAGAATTCACACAAACATAAATCCACAGAGTACTATACATAAAACCACTCGCATAAACGCACACATATGCAAAATTGTAGCCTCCTACACACCACACACAACACTGCTGGACACACAAGATTGTGCTGTTTACACAAACACACACTCACACCTCAATATGCAACTAAATATTTAAACAGCCGCAATCTCATGATAAAGCTACTTTCATTTATTAGGTAGTAATTACCTATGTGCTGTTTATGCAGTGATCAAGATCTGCCATTTAGATAATGGCAGCTCTTGAGAAGCCCACAAACAAACACTATGTGAGAGTGCTTTGTCTAAATGGACCATATTTTCAGCTGGATGGTTTAAAACTTCTGTGAAATCTGCATTTTGATTTAAATGCAGGTCAAATGAAGCGCTTTAATGCACAGCTGCTGAACAGATACACATAAAGAAAATGAACTTATGCAGGCAGAAAGGTCCGTGTACCTGCACAGTCGGCCTTTAGTTTTATTGGAAACGCTTATAGACTTTCATCAGGCATCGGCATCATACTCGCCACACTGCTGCTGTTGGCTCCCTCCTCCACCGCTCTCCTCTCAACTTGAAACAAGTCTGGACTCAGGTTACTTCCTGTCATTAGCGAGCACTTCTTTGAGGCTGTAATGAGTCATTTGAGCCGCTCCACGTAAACAGCTCAGCTCTAGGTATATTTTCAAAGTTTTTCTTGTGTTTTTTTTGGGCTGTGATGTTCTTAGCATCATTAATTGCTTCGTTTTGCCATCTCAAGTACCTTAATTGCCTTCGAGAGTTGTTTTTCTCTGCTGCTGCTGCAGCAATTGGCGACCATGTTGGAGCGTGGGCTGAATTAGTTCGCCAAAAACAAATCATTCACCATTCATCCTGATGGAAGCATGTATATCTGCACCAAGGTTCATGGCAATACATACACAGCGGTCCATGAGCCATTTCCTCTTTTTAAAAAAATACAAAATTGTCAAATTAATGATTGCATTAGAGTCAGATCCTTATGAATTTGTTAAGTCATTAGTATTTGCCCTCAAGGAGCTCTGAATGTCTGTGCAAAGTTTAATGGTGAATTCATCTTGACAGTGTGTAGGAAGTTGGAACTTTCTTCTCCATGGTTCAATGTGTGTGTTATGTCATTAAAGGAGGTCTATGTTACACAGATATTTATGTGTGTGTGTGTGATATTAGGTCACAGTATGGCAGAGACTCTCACAGTCGCCCTGCGTGTCGCTGAAGAGGCTATAGAAGAGGCCATCGCTAAAGCTGAGGAGTTCGGTGACAGCTTGGTGAGAATCCCTCTGTTCATCTTCTCTCTCTCTCTCCATTTCTCTCTTTTCTTTTCTTTCTTTGCTTTATTTCCTCTTAGCGTCTCATTCCTCTTTTTTTTCCTATCCCCACTGCCTCTGCCATAGCCTCTTACTTACTCCCCTCTATGTCGGTGTCAGTATCAGCGGGATGCAGTCATGGTTTTTGGCTAAGACGTCTGCACAGACCCTCTCTTGGTAATTCACAGTCGCTTTGAACTGAATATATTTGTGTGTGTGTGTGTGTGTGTAGGAGAAGCAGAATGAGGCTCGGTATCTACGGGACCACAAAGAAGAGCTCATAGAGGAACTTGCAACAACCATTGTACAAAAAGTAGGTTGAGTAAGAAGAGTTTTATTTCTGAATGTTTACTTTCCCACTTTTGTATGAAAGCACCGAGTCTCATTAACCTTATTATTCAAACGTAAACGCTCACAGGAAAGTGGAGCTCGGTCCAATCTCGTCACTGTCTGTCTGACAGATCAGTGGACCGCTGTGATGTTTAACAAAAGCATTTGCATTGATGTTACCTTTTTTTTTTGGAGGAGACGTGGCTCACGAACACAGACAGCTTAAGCTCTTTTGAAAGTGCTTTTGAAATTGAGATTACAGCACGTTATTTGAGAGGAGGGCAGACAGTCTTTGAAAATGATATTTTAGTCTGTGGGAATCTGCATACAAGTACATTAAAATTCAAACAACTGTTTTAATTCTAATCATATCTGCCTCATTTGCATCCCCTGCATAAGTGGAGACAAAGTTGCAGTTTGCCGTTGTTTGATTGCGTTCCCATTTTAATTAACTTTTGCTGGACATTAAGTCTTTGAAATGAAAACTGTATTTTTTATCTTGAACGTTGTTGCCGCATAATATCACATGAAAATTCAAATGGAAGCTGAATTAATGGTTTTAGAGTTTCATTATAACAAATTATTCATGAATAAATGTAAAATACTGTTAGGGAATTGTATTTTCATTTTACAGTTAGATTTTATTATTTAATATAAAGCTCACTATGCTCTCACACAGCACAGCTCTCTCACTTCTTCGTCTTATTCCACCTTCTTCCTGTCTTTTCTCCTCAGATCATCCAGAGGAGGAAGCGTTCAGAGATGCAGACAGAGTATGACTTTGTCTGGCCTCAGCCTCAGTCCCTGATTCAGCCCAGTGAACTGCCCTCTCCATCGCAACCTCACACTTCTTCACAAGGACCACAGGACACCGCCAAGACCCCCAGCTCCCTCTGGGTCAGTCCATACTGTCACTCAAACTGTACAAACTCAGCCGACGCAAAACCAATGGAAACCATGCGATGTGAGGTCGAACCCAAAGCTGCCGTTAGTGGGTGTTGACCAGAAGGATTTGCGCTTCGATTGCGCGGCATGTGTTTTAAAAAGAAGGGTGGTTTGTTTTTCCTAGTGTACAAGCAGCTGCTGTACATTCCTCACTTCATTTCACAGTACATATACTTCAGTATAATGTTCTCTGTCTGTGTTTTTGGTATGTCTTCCTCTGGGTGGACCAGTCATTGTCTTAGTGTGTGTTGCCAGGTTTAAAAAAAAAACACAGGAATGCCGGGGGTTGGCAGAAAATGACTTTCACTCCTCAGTAGCACCAGCCGCTGCGTTGATGTGGTCCCACTGAGCAGCGTATTTAGTCGGATTTTCACCACAGTGAAAACCTGTGGTCATGAGTCTGTTTCACTTATAATTATTCCTTTGTGAAAAGATATAATAGTTCCTGGATTAGGATATTCTCTAAAGTGGGTGAGTTTCTATTAGAGCCAGATACACATTAAAAAGCATTTAAACGAATGTGGACCATTGTTTGCACTTGGCAGAGAAAGTGTGTCTCTGTGAGGAGTAATAACACACTGCGAGGCAGCAGAGTAGACCCAAAGGTGTATGGCTAATAGAACATTTTCCACTGTTTTGAAGAATGTTACAGTTTATTTTCCTTTTAATTTGGCAAAGCAAAGCATGAAAAGTGTTACAAATGCGATTTGGACCTAGAATTTCATTCCTCGAAAAAGCAAAGAAGACAGTTCTCACATGATACATCACAAAATACAGTTCATTTAGAGATACATAGTACAGTGTATGCACTTGAATAAGCAGTACACACATACACACACACACCTGACAGTGGTTCACACTACTAGTCAGCAGGGACTCGTAGAGATTTGTCATCGTCCCGTGTGAGAGAGGCATCAAAGCTGCGCTCCCCGGGCCTCCCCGTTCTGTTTCCTGCTGTTTCATTCAGCGAAGATCAAAGTCCTGTGAAATTCGGAGGGATCCTCTCTTCCGCCGCTCGGCCCGCCATGGGACGGGCTCTGTTTATCAGCGCTCCACAAACACACTTGATGAGACGCAAAGCACACACGCTCAAATCTGTGCTGTATCTTATTTTAATCATAATGACGCATACTGTAATGTTGGCTTTTATCATCCTTTCTCCAAATACACTGACTGGTCACCTTCTGAGTTTATGCATCTTCATGACGTCTCAATCCTCCATATTTAAATTCTCATTTTCAGTGCAGCATCCTGATGATAATGCCACAGACTCTCTGTCTCACATACATACATACACAGTTGTTGAGCGTCCCGTCTTGCTTGTTGTTTAGTTGTTTACTAGCGCCACCTGCTGATGAAAATAATGACTCACAGTAACAGTTGAAGTGTTTTCCTTTTATTTACATCCATACAAATTATCTACAACAACTGTGATACATCTATGCTTTGACATACCGAATACAATCTCCTGCCAGATTAATAAATGTAAATGCATCATTCACTCCAACAGTTTGATATGATTTGTGTGTTGCAGCGCTCTCGGTCGGCTTTCTCCCTCACCAGTGACGACTCCCCAGACAAAGGTCCAGAGGAGGAGGGCGCCGGAGCAGGTGGCAGCTTGCAGGAGTACGCTTCTCTGAAGAGGGAGGCCAAGGCCACGTCTCTACCCAGCTGGAAGAGCGTCGATCGCCTGGACAACTCCAGTAAATATCACCAAGGCCAAACAGATTTTCATTTGATTTCCCCTTCTAGGTGAACTCATTCCTCAAAATGTCACTTATAATGCCTCATAATAGACTCAGACAATATCTATAAGACATCACGTATAAGATCAACCATTACAGATGTGCAGAAACAGATGCATTCATTATTTATTTCATGTGAGATACTGTATGTTCAGAACTAGAATAAAGATTGATGCAACATTTTGATTCATTTATCCCTTTGTAGCTGCATCACATCTACCATCTCTCTGCAATGTATTCAACTGTCATTAGCCCTTGAAAATTTAAGTGATACTTCACCCAACTCAACTTCACTCAGCCTGCTTACTCAAACGTTTGCATCCCTCAGGGCTCTTGTTAGAGATCCGGGTGGAAATGCACTGTAACACTTTCTGCTCCTGTCTGCTCATGTGCATCCAGGTGCGTCTTCGGTGCTCCAGAGCCCAGACGGTAACTGGATCGCCCTGCACAGTTCTCAGCTGTCTCGGCCCAGTCTGCTGACCAAGAGGAAGAGCCTGGTGTTCAGCGCGTTGGAAAAGGAGTCGGGCGTCGTCTCGGCCTACGACGAGATGGGATCCGACTCTGACGAGGACAACGACGGCGGCTGGGGTGCGGCGTTGAGACAGTTCCGACGCAAACTGTCCGATGAGACTTATTACACGGACTCGCAGCACGACCCGGAGTGGACGTACACCCAGCACCTGCCCATTACCTCGCCGTCCTCTGGCCAGTACACCAACACAGAGACTCTAAACTCAGACTCAGAGGCTTCGTCGGTGTTGTCCGCATGTCCTCGCAAAACACCCCATAACCTGTTGAGGAAGAAAGGACCACTGGAAACGCACCTGCATCCTCCCCAGCACCAGCCCCTGTACCACCAACATCTCCACCAGAACTGCTCCCCGTACCCGCTCCATTCAGAGGCACTGGATGTAAACTTTAACCCCAAGGTGATTTGTCTTTAAATGTACTTTCCATTTGACAAAGTCTAATGTGAACAAAGGCTTCAACAGTCAACAGTGCAAGAAGAATCCACATCCTATTTTAGCACATCTTAATTAATAATGCTGGCTCACATCATGCAAAAACACGCTGATGTGCTTCAGCTATGCAGCCTTCATCAGAGAGTGTTTTTGCATGATGTGAGCCAGAATAAATCATGTGAAATGTGAGTATTTTGTCCTCACATTTATTAATTAAGATGTGCTACCAAGTTTTTGCAAACTTTTTGACTCATATTAAGTCTTTGGTTCAGCACTCTGAAAGAATTAGCCTTTTTCTTGAAGCACAACCTCTTTTTGTGAATAGTAAATAACTATTATTAGCATTTACTTCAAGTGAAATGCGCATACAGCTTAAAAATGGCCCCTGTACAGTAAGTGATATGTCTGACATTATTAGATCTTAATGCATAAGTAACAGATTTAGTTAGCCGTGCAAAGATAGTTTTTACTACTTTATATAAAGTTTGGTGCACAAGATAAACCTGAGTGAACGTGAGATGATTAATGAAGCAAGAGAGAAGAAAAAGCAAAGCTGTGCTACACAACTTTGCATTCATGATGCATATGTTTTTTTTCTAATCTTTGCTCTTTGTATGAAATAACTGAGATCATCTTTGAGTCCATATCGGTTATCCAAATGCAAATATAACATAATTTTTGAAGTAAATGTCCTCCAGACTAGAGCGTTACAACTGGAAACAAAGGGTAAAATATTTCTATATGAAATGTTGCAGAGTGATAAGTATTGTAACATCACTTTGACAAGTACATACGTTTGCTTAAGTACAGTTCTCGAGAAAATGTACAGTTCTCACTTCTTTCCACCACTGTTCCCTAGGTGATGGGAGACAGCAGCGAGGCCGAGGAGAGGCAGATCGACCCCGTCAGGAGGTCACGGCGACGCAGGAAAAGCAAGAGAGAGTCGTCAACCGAGCAGAGCAGGCCTGCAGCCCAGAGCCACACGCAGTCCACAATCTACCCCATAGTGCAGGTAAATGATCACAAATATAGATCATTATAAAGAATGTTTGACTTTAAACTGTGCCAGAGAAGAAAAAAATGAGTGATGGTTAAATATTGTTTTACCAGTGGGAGGCAGCAAATTACGTTTTCAGGCTTAATCAGTCATAATCTCTTCAACAAATCTCAAGTCTTTCGTATTTTTTATTTTTATTAGCCTTTTAAAGTGTATTTTCTCTTGTAGATATTTTACTGTTATTTTATTTTCTTTATCTGTATTCTTCTGTATCTCTTTCACTTCAAGGAGAACAGTGGTTTTCTGCTCAACGCCCTGCTGAAGAGAGGTTTAAGTGAGGAGCAGCCAGCACCAGAGTCTATGACCGTGGCCACAGCTGCACCAGACGCTTTCAAATTAGATGCCATGACACCAGAGCCAGAAGACTTGGACACGGTGGCCCTGAATTCAGCGTTCCTCAGCCCCCCCCAGTCGCACCCTCTAGCTCCAGAGTCCCAGCACACGGCCGGCAGCTCAGGGCCTGCAGACCCTCTGGAAGAGGAGCTACGATCCAGACTGAGCCAGCTGGTCAACCGTGCCAACAGCAAAGACTGCAGCTCATCTGAAGAGGAGAGCACTATGTGGCCCGCGGACAAACAGACAGATAAAGAAAGTGACAGACAGAGAGAGAAGACGAGGCCGAGAGACGCAGAAAGAGAACGGCAGAGAGCAAGTGACAGATTGAGAGAGAAAGCAAGTGAAACAGTGGAACAAGTGAACGGACAAGAGACGAAAAGAAGTGAGAGACTAATGAAGAGTGCCTCTGTGAGAGAGGAAGGAAGAGCGCGGGAGAGGAGGATAGAGAAAGCCGTGGAAAGTTTGGAGGAGAAAATCAATGAGCAGGAACAAACGAGAGGAGACAAAAGAGAGCCAAACAGACAAAGTAAGAGGCAGCATAAAAGAGATGTGGAGAAGGAAGCAGCCCAGAAAGGAGCAGGAGGAAGGAGGACTGGCTCAAGCACAAGCTCACCTGCTGTTACACCTTCATCCCAGGAGGGGGTGCTGTCAGATAACCAGGTAAAGAGATTTAAAGAAAGTAGTACACATTTTATCCATGTCCTGTGCTTGTCTTCTGCTTTTGTGTCTGCTCTGCTAGATCTGTCTCTGTCTGTCTTATTTCACTCTCTTCGTCTTCTCACTTTCTCCATATATTTGTGTGACAATCACTGCTGTCCTCATCTGTGTTTCCTTCTCTGTGCTTCTCTTCTTTCTTCTTTCTTTTGCTGGCCTGCGTGTCTCTGTGTGGATATATGTGTGTGCGTGCGTGTGGGTCAGGAGGGACAGAGCGACTCGGAGCAACAGCAGAGGCTTCAGTTGCTCTCCTCTCTCTTACATCAGGTGAGATATGCACTATAGTGAGCAAAAAGCATCCTGTGCTGTAATGTGCAGGATGCTTAAGTACAACCAAGCAAACCATGTGGGGCCAACATGGGGGCCGCAATGGGCGAAGGGCATGTGTGGGGCCCACATTGGATTACTGTGGGTTTTCCCCTGGCTACACTATCTGAGAGTAAACCTATGCATGCACAATATCTTCCACATCCTCAGATAAGACATCCCTTCTCCCATCATGCACTGTATTGTATTAACGTCTCACTTCGCTGCACAGGCATACTGGTTGTGCAGTGGTTGTGTCTCATGTTGTGTATATTTTTGTGTTTCTTTATGCAAATAATGTAGATGGTGTGACATCACAAAGTTCAGCTCCTTAAAGTGAAATGGCACGGTCTATTTTCTGGAGTTGCAGCTTTGCATGAATCACACAGGAAGGCAGTTAACAGCGAGAAGAACTGCAAAATGTAATTGCCCCATTAATAAAAACCCTCAAGATGTCAGAATGCACAAATTCTAGTGCGCCGTCACAAATAGCATCTTGTAATATCACACAACCTGCGTCACAGATGTGTAGGAAAATATGTTACTATTCATACTAACCTGTGTGCTGCTGTGGCAACCGTGTGCTCATGATGTATGTTACTGTCCAATGGACAAATGAAATAAGGAAATAATGAGGCTTCTGCTTTTGTGAGTGCGAATTTGCTGTGGTGTTCAACAGTTGCAGCTCAATCGGTATCAGTTTGTGCGTTTGTGCGCTGTTTCCTTTTGGCATGTACACGCTGCAAAAACTCAAAATCTTTGTCTTATTTCTAGTCAAAATGTCATTTCTAGTCAAATCTCATTATACTTAAAATAAGACTCATCACATTAAAAAGTAGCTTGTTTTTAGAAGCCTTTTTACTTCTTCCAAGTATATTTTTACTTGAAAAAGTAGAAAAATCTGATAGTGGGACAGGTTTTTCTTACAAGCACAAAAAAACAAAAAAACTACTTATTTCAAGTGAAAATCTGTTTGAAATTATCTAAATACAAGTTACTTTTTAGGTGATGAGTCTTATTTTAAGTGGAAAGAGATTCATTTTGACTAGAAATGAGACATTTTGACAAGAAATATGACAAATACTCTTGGACAGATTTTGAGTTTTTGCAGTGCAGTAGTACACGTTGCTGGTGTGTATTGTGGAATTGGAGCATAGCTGTGATGCAGATCTAAAATCTCAGACAATACCCTCACTTCATCTGGTACATGGTGTAAAATCTATGATCGCCTGGTTTACAAGCAGTGGTGCAGTGTTGATATAGTAAATCCTCTCCATTCATGACTTTAAGCCTCCACCCACACAGGCTAAAGCTTTAGAGACATAAAAATACACACACACACACACACATATGTACGAGCTCACCACCTGTGTTATTATATTTGTGCGTGTGGGTCGGCACTGGTCATTAGTCAGAGTCATTAAGAGCTCCTGTGTGTAATGGTTTTCTTTTACAATGTGCATGACACATTGAGTGGGAGCTATTTATGCAGTTTTTTTTAGATTTGCCAGGACGGCTGATTGATGAGAATGAAACATTTTTTTTCATCATATACACTAATTCTGATTCGTACATTTAGGCGAGCTGGGATTTTCTCATCATTTGCGTAGATGTGGGTGTGTGAGTCTGCAGCCATGGCTAATACTCCTTGTACTGTACAGCAAGGAGAAATGGACAGACAAAAGACAACAATGACCTTTAGTCTAAATCTATCAGGCTGTGAAGGACTGTGAACGTGTAAATGAGGTGTTGGACGGACCACAGGATGCTGAGCAGCATATTGCCTGTCAGGAGGAGAAGGTCAGCGAGTTCTCCCGGGCAGGAGAGGGAGACGAAACAGAACAAATCTCTGTCGAAACAAGACTATATCTTACCACCGGGCTCCAGAGGCAGCAGACCTGGAGGTCGACTATAAGGCTCCTACATCTCAGCAGCTTAGCAATTACCAGCTCTACATCACAGGACAGTCTCCACCTAGACTAAATGAGCCTAAAAAAGGTTAAAACAATGTGTTTATTCAATAGCAGTGTCTAAAACCACTGCCTATATTGCACTACATTTATCCATTTATTTTAATGTCATGATTGTGAGTCCTTTGGATGTTCACTACTTTCTGCCTACAACTTTACAGAGATGTGGCATCACTGTCTCATAGCTTTAAAAACTGCTCCACTGACTTTGAGAGGGAAAACGCAAAGAAATGTGGTTGTAAATATGACAATGATGCAAAACCCTAATACAAACATTCATTTAGTGTAGGCTATGTTGTCAGTTTTCTCTGTGTGCCCTCCTTCCTTACATCTCTGTACGCCCCATTTAAAGCTTCTAAGTCTGTGTCCGTACTGTCAGTTGTCATACTTGTTTCCTCGTGTTTTTATACTTGAAACTTTTAACAACCAAACATCCATTTCTCCATCAACCAACCCGATACGTCACATGATCACTGACTGATGGAAACAAACAAACATCAGAGTGTTTGTCCGCAGCCTCTCATCTCTCACCGAATTCTGCATCTTGTGTCCTCACCTCATCTGTTACTCATCCCTCCGTGTCACCATCTTAAACAGACTGTGTGTCTGAGAGGGATCAATACACCTCTGATTCTCACTGATTAAAGCTTCAGCCACTGAGACATTCATTATTTAATTAGATCTGTGTCTCTTTACTGCATTTTCCCTCTCTTGATCATAGTTTTCATCTATTAAGAAAAAAACAGCAACTTTCTATACAAGACATATCAACCACTGAGTTCTACTTTGACACAAACAGCTCTGAATGTGGAAACTAAGACAATCCAGCTGATCATAACACTGACCAGCATTAAACACAATGACAATGACTTTTTCTGTCAAAGGCATTTTCCCAAATTAATTCGTTCAGACTGTGACATTTAACAACTTTTGGGCTGACTCTGTTTTTTAAACAAAAGGTCAAAACAGATTATTTTCATCAGCATGTTCTAATGTTTTTGGGCCGTTGCCCACATGAACATACATGGAGTTTTCATCTCAAAATGGAATTGACGGAACACCATAATGTCTATCGTTTGAGATCAAAAGGGCAGACAAGTAAAGAGACATATTCTGTCCACTGCAGTTTATAACTGTTCAAAGCCCAAAAAACAAAATGTCCATAATTCCTCCACCTTGAATCTCCTTTGCTTCCCTCTCTTTTTTTTTCCACTTCCAGCACCTTCTGATTTGTCTTCCAGGTCAAGCATGTGCAGATGTGTGTGTTCACAAAGCAACTGAATAAACAACAGAGAAGGTGTGACAATGATATGTGTGTGTCACCCGCACAGTGTTGTTTTACACTTTGCAGCTTGAGTACACAGGGTTGAGTTTTGAGTGGTAAAGGTACTTTAAGTTTGTTTGATGCTCCTCAGTTAGAGACGTTTCTTCCTACCCTAATGATTTAATAATGATTTAATAATGCACCAACATCATGATGGCATAATTGCATTTTGTTGCATCTCCCGTCCTCATTATGATTTTATATGTACATCAAACCCTTGTTTTGTCATTAATGTGGTGTTTATAGATATTATGAGAGGTTTCTTCTGGTAGCACAGAGAACTGACATTTCCACTGTGTGTGTGTGTGTGTGTGTGTTGTGTAAATGAAGCAGAAGTACTCGGCAGCCTCCCTCTGCAGCATCACTACAGAGGTGCTGAAGGTTTTGAATGCGACAGAGGAGCTGATAGGCGAAGCCGGAGGTGAGAGCTACACCCCGACCGAGTCCATGAGCGCTTCTCCCATCTCCAGCAGCTCCGAGACCCGCAGGCTGGACCAGAGGCTGACCAAGATGGAGGAGAATGTGAGTTCAATATTTTTAATCCATGGATTCCCACTGAGCAGTTAAAAGGATGTGGCGAATCAATCTTAATGGGAACTAAAAAGTCTAGGTGTATCTTCTTCCTGCAGGTCTACCTGGCTGCGGGTGCTGTGTACGGCCTAGAGGGGGCGCTGGGGGAGCTAGAGCAGTGCGCCCGCAGTATCAGCAGTGGCACCACAGACACAGAGCTGTCTTTCCTGGAAGACCAGGTGGCCACAGCAGCGGCTCAGGTCCAGCAGTCTGAACTACAGGTACTGAAGGAGCACGTACACATATAATATGGGAGCCAAGATTAGAACTGTATTGGGTCATTTTTGTTCAATTTACACTTTTTCTTCTCTTAAGATATCAAACATTGAAGCCAGGATATCAGCTCTGAAAACAGCTGGGTTGAACGTGGTTGTCTGCAATCGTTTCTCCATCAAGGGCAAGTCAAAGGCCAAGGTATCCCACCTTCACAATCAAGGAAATAAGCAGCATATCAATATGATTTTTTAAAAAATGTTAATGTGTAAAAAGTGAAGTAAATAACACAAAATCTTTTGACTACAGCCTGAGACTCTGGATTCATCACGCCATCAACGGAGAAAGCTTCCAGCACCTCCAATGAAAGGTAACAGGCTCCCTTCAGAGAAATATAATAAATAAACACAAACAGAAAAATATCTAAGTAGGCTATGCATTGCAATGAGCTGTTGCGAGGCTGTAATTCAGTGTTTATATTGAAATAATAGTTTATTACATGTCCACTATATGTCTTTCATAGAGTACTTTACAGTTAAATAAGAGGACTGAGGAGGGGATTGTGCCCCAATATTTATTTTCAGCCGTGACTGAAAACATAATCATTTCACATGTTCAACTATTATTATTATTTAAATGAAAAAACAAATTCTATGATAATGTTACCAGTGTGGAGGGTGCGTATAGTGTACTGCTGTGAAACTCTACTCACCTCCTCCTTAACACTTTCCAGTCATCAGGTTAAGCAAAAGTAAAGTGAAGTTGTACACTATCGGTCCATACTCCCTGAACACAAACACTATTTAACAGCCTTGTACCTTTCCTTGCATGCGTGTGAGCGTGTGAATGAAAGAGATACTGCTGGAGATGGACAGTGAGACAGAGACGAGGGGACACAATGTTTTTCACCTTTAGCGAACGTCACACATTCTGCGCTTTGTCCTGAAAGAAGAGATCGGCTGCTGAATGGATGTAACAGTGAATGCATCTGCTAGAAAGGGACTAAGGAACTGAAAAGCTCCATTAGATGTAACACAGCCAAATGGAATCACACACGACGCAGGAGGATAAGGCTGTTTTATCAACCAACAAGAAGTCGGTTCCTTTTCATGTCACTGAAAGGCCTCTTTTTTTCTGTTAGGGCCCTTTTTTTATTTTATTTTTGTCTTATTTTTTTCTTCACCAGCATCCCCACAATATGCTCTGATTCAGGGTGGCTTTTTCAGCGGCTTCACAAAGACGGCATGTAGGACAATGGGGCAAAATCAGTGACCAAGACATGTAATCATGTCATTGATTTCAACAGAGAGTGTCCCTTTCATCAGTCCATCATACAGCATGCTCTAAATTTATGACCAGGAAGATATAATATAGGTCGGCCTTGTTCATCTGGATCATATGTCACATTTTATTGTACCTTGTGCCTTGCTTTTCAGAAAAGTCAGAGCCAGAGCAGCAGGTGAAAGCGTTTCGGCCGTAGTGACAGTCAGGCAGCACAACGAGTCCCTCAGGGCCACTTCAGGACCCCAGGGACGGGGGGCCGTTCTCATCCAGTGCCTTGACCCAGCGTCCGCCTCCAGCTCCAAGCCGAGCAGGGACCAACACCTGCAAGCACTGGCTCTCTCTCCCTCCCTCCATCCCTCCCTCTCTCCACTGTATCCTCTATTTTCCCCCTCGCTGCGCACATAACGCGTCAAAGCACGGATAACTCGACAGCTGGTGTCTCTGCCTTAAAATCTGCAAACACTCCTCATGACCCAACTCTAAAACGGATGGATACCTGTACAGACAGAGAAAAAAAAAAAACTCTCATTTCCTTTTTCTATCTGTTTGCAAGAGTATTGTGATTTAATGTACAATGAAGATGTGGAAAAATCATGTGAAAACTTTCTGTGATTCAGTGTCCCAAAAAGAGGCTGAGCTGTGTTTTTATACTGCATCTTCTTTCTCACCAAATGATATGTCACGAGGAATTTTACCATGCCGTAAGCCCCTCCCCTTCTTTTTCAGATGATTGTCAGTTCACACAAATACACACACACACACATACACACAAAGCTATCAGAGGGTACTGCTCATTTTAGGGATGATTGTAACACCTTTGACATTTTAACCATTTTTTGATGCACTTAACCTAATGTTTAAACGTAGAAGTATCAGGGCTAAATAGTTTTTGTCCTTTCCTGCCACAAAAGATACAAGGTGATGACGATCATACAGTAAATAAATGAAGCAAACTTGAAGAATATGTCAATTATGGGGAACAGTCCAACAAAAACACAGTTAAAAGAATAGAGCCACAATTTTTACACTGAAAGTCAATTAAATGATGGGATCCCAACCACTCTTATATTAGTGAAAAATCTGAAAAATACATAAACATGCAAACAGGGGGAAACAACAGCTTAAACAATGAATCCGTTTTTTTTTTAAAGGCACCATCTAAAACTTGCAATAACTAATTTTATTTTGTGTTTTTCTTACATTTCTTTTTATTTATTCATTTATTTTTGGACCACTTGGGGGCAGCAAAAATAAGTTATAGCAACACTTTTATTTGAAAATAAAAGAGCAACAAGTGAGCCTTGTCACTCATTTATTCTGCAGTTATGGAGGTAAACATCTGGCTCTTTAGCACCTGAATGCACCACTGTTTTCAGTCTGATGTTGGGTCTTAAAACTTTATTGCTGAAATTAACTCTGCAGCTTAAACAAACTATAGTTACATAAAGCTAATGCAGCTCCACAAAGTCACGGAAAGCAGAAGTTTTGGGCGCTAATTTACTTGAATAATCATGAGCAGTGACTGTCATTTTAAAATCTTATTATAATTTAAATATTAAGAAAGGGCAGGTTTTTGGTGTCTTCGGTGTAAACAGTTGTTTCCCTGTTACACATTAGAGCGGTGTTGGTCTCTCAGCAAGAAAGTGAATTAATGTATTTTCATAGTGTCAGACCATTGATTAAATAAATGCTAACTGTAATGATGGGTTTTTTTCTGGGGCAGTGCTCTCCCATTCATTTAGAAAAGAAAATATTTGTAAGACCTGATTAGAAAACACATGACTGCTAAAGCCTTAATGCTGAAGCTGTGGGCTTTTACAATATAATAAGTATAATAAAATAAGTATTTCAACAAGTCAAACCCAAATTGAGCTCAACATAAAACCTCCTTTTTTTGGAAAGGACCACATCAAAGAATAAAGAAACAACTGAGGTATTTATTTTTACATTCATTTTATACGTATGCATAATATCTATGAAGACGGAGTAGAAGAATGGGCCATAACTCAGACTTCAGGTACATTTCCATTCACCTCCAAAAAGAGTATATCTACCTCTACAGTATATGCACTTATCCTTATATAGAAATTAATATCTACTACCCACAAATACACATCAGATAAATACTTTTCCCACTTAACCTTCCTGAACAAGCTCCTCCCTCCTGTTAGAAATGCATTTATATATTACAACCATGAGACCTTGCCATTATTGCTATTCCTATCACCAGGAGAAAAAAAGTAGAATATAAAATATTAGTTAGTTGAATCACATAGTGTCTGCTTGCATTAGGGTTAAAATCTGATTATATATTTCTGGAACCTGAACCCGCAAGTCAAGTTTTTCAATTCAGATACTTCAAAATTAGTTTCAAACTAATCTTCAAACATCGGTGGAACTGACTATCCATTCATCCACATTACCTGTCTCCAATGAGCCAAACATATGTTCTTGTATTTTTCCAGATCTGGGGATTCAAATGGCTTATATTATTTTTCCAGAAATGTTCCCCCCCAATCTAGAGAGTTGTGAGGAACACTGAAAGCTGCCATTTGTTCCCCAGGCCTCCTCAGAAAGCACCACCTCAGCTCCTCTTTCCAACTTTTCTTTAATGTACAAGGTGTTTTAATTGCAAGCAGGAGAGCATTGTACAATCTGGAGATGGACTTACATGGTATTGAGCTGAGAGCTGATTTCAGGATTTCAAACACAACTTATATTCTGTCGTTGATGCGTCTGTAGATTTTACAGTTCGGGGAAAGCGTTCTCATTTTTGATACTTATTTTATCAATGCAGTATTCTTCAACCCAAAGTTGCTTTTCTTCCTCTGTCATTTTCTTTGTTTACTTTAAAACATTGTGGCCTTTTGTTTGAACAAAAAAAAAAAAAAAGAAGAAAAAAAAAAGGTTTCTCCATGTTCTCCCTTTGCTGGGTCATGTCTGAACTTTTGTGTTGCTTTCAGAAAATCTTGTAAAGATTTTTACAAAATGAAGTCTGATGGGCTTTATAAACAAATGCCATGAAACCATGATTTTGTTACAAGCAATTTATTTTTGTACTTAACAAATGTTTTTATGCAATACCACTGAAATAAGTACTATTGCAAAATTAAAGGCTTTATTCTCTCCGCAAATGAGCCCTCCTCAAGTCATGCCTATCATATGTGATGACTCAAAGTGCTTTCAGTGTACGTCTGCATTTACCATTTGATATTCTGCTGGTAATGACGATGGTAAATGCTACAGAAACACAGGTGACACCAAGGCATTTTAGGAGCGGCTGGTTGATGTGGTTCATACTGTGTTTGTACTTCTTAAACGCTAGATTTGAGAATACTGCCTTTCATTATTTTGGGTTCTTTTACTTTGTCTCTGTGACCTCTTACATTCGTTTGAATATCATTTTAGCCATGCACATAGTTGTCAAAGTCTTTCGCTTTGGCTACAGCTAAAGAGCACGGGTAGCTTTTCCTTGTTGGACTGCTTGAATTAAAAGGGTGTGATGATCTTCTGTATGAATGCTCTGCCCCCTCTATTAGTGACCTTTTTCATCCCAGCCTTTCACATCTCTGGTTTTGCACACTGATCCTGTACTTTTGTCAATCTTGTTCTCCAGAGGTGTCGATGTATAAAAAAGCATGTTTCTGGTTTTATCAAATTGATGTAAAAAAAAAAAAAAAATTCCCATGAGAAGCACAGCCACAAGGGTCCAATCATCAGTGTCCTGTATTTTTGTAAGAAAAACGGGGGGGAAAAAGAAAAAAAACTGAAAAAAGTATATACATATATATATTATCTCATCCCAGAATTTGTTAATATGTGTATATGTGTGAAAAGATGGATATGATATAGAATAATGTGTGTATTGCCCAATCAAAGTTGACCAATCTTTCAGTGTTGTGTGCAGAGACTATGTATAATTGTCATGACTTGTAAGGCTGGATTCACACAGGAAATGGAAGTTTCTACTGTGACTGTGTCCCAGATAATCAGGAGTAATGAGATCGACACAGATAAAAAAACACAAAAAAAACCCAATATCACTTTCGTTCCTGTTTAAATCCAGTGTGGATGAGGTTCACTGTGCACAGCTCCACAGGTGGGCCATTCACTTTTATGTGCAATTGTTTGTTGCAATCCATATGACATGTTGGGGAAAATATAAACGTGCAAAAAATACAGATTCTCTATGTGCTACAGTACTCTGAGAAAAAAATGTATAATGAAATGAATAAAATTTCAAAAGTAAAGCTTCCTCTCTTGAAAGGAAATCTTTGCCCACATGCACCTCTGCATACACGAAGGGGATCAATACATATAATCATAACACCCTTGTTTATTAATCAATATAGAATACGTTTTTATTTACAGATACATTTGGAGAAGGAAGAAGGATCTTTTCAACAAAGACGTCAGAACAGACACCAGAGAGAAATACAGAAAGACGAAATAATCTTAATCAAGATCAAAAATAAAGACACGGAGCGTTTGTTGATGGAGGGAGGAGGGCTTGCTGTCATGGTAACCAGTCCCCGTCTTCCCCATCCAGCACTTTCTCGAGATTCCCCTTGTTTCTGAAGCTGTCGAGGAGCAGCGCCAGCGTCCTGACCACAGGCTGCATCCCCCTGCTGCCCAGAGCCTCCACGCCACTGTGCCTCTTCCCAAAGCGCCCGATGGGTCTCACCCCACGGCCCACGTACCAGAACGGATCTATCTCTGGACCTGGACCACACACAGGGGACACCATCAGCATCATGTTCACACAGATGTTTTGGTCTCAGTAAGTGACAATCAGACTAATATGATGACCTCCCATTAACAGGTACATATTATAGCCCTGAAAATAATTGTAATAATAATTTGTGTAGATTCTTCTCAAAGTAAATCATGAAGAATATTATGCTCATTTGATGCTCCAAGAACATTTATATGGAGAAATTACATGTTTTTCCTCTTGTAATTTATCTTCCATTCATTTATTTAAATCAGAATAAGATCCTGAAAAAACACTAATGTTCAAGTGTTATACTATTTCTTTGAATGCTTTGCAATATACAGAGTAAAAGGATAGTGTATATAGCAGTGTGCTGTGTCAGTCTAAATCAATTATTATGTAAATATATACCTTTAAATGTAGTTCTATTAGTTATTTCTAAATGGCAATTAATACAGTCAATATTAGGTTTTTGTAAAATGCCGAAAATATGACGCATAGCAGGTTAAATGATGGTATATATTATTGGTTAAAGTGTAACATCTAATAATACTGAGATGCATCTAATGCTCCCTTTAGATTAAGAGAGATTTTTGTAACCTGTTGACAACAATTTTCAAATCTAATCTCAAGTTTGAAATAAGAGAAGATCAATCTAAACTTTCTCTACATATCTTCATGCTTGGTGGATGTCCTTAATGTTAAAGTTTGTGGCAATTCAGCAGATTATAACAACAAAAAACAAGCATATACTTTTTAAAAAGCAGGGGGAAAAAAAGGTCTTACTTCTGTTGTCGACATTGTGAACAATGTGGAAGTCGTGCTCCACCGTGGTGCTGTGAGCGCTGCTGAAGCTGGAGGAGAGGAGGAGGAGCAGAGCCAGAGCTGCAGGCAGCCAGCGGCTCGTCAGGACGCAGTGCCGGACATCAGCCACTCTCCCAGGCAGCATGCTGTGTGGAGTCACTCAAGGCACTGCAGAGGACAATGGGACGCCGGTCAGTAAAATATCACTCACTGTTGGAGGGCACTCCAAGCAGAACAGAGAAGAAAGCCTGAAGAAACTGGAGTAGTTAAAGATCAAAAATATCTCCAGGTCAGCCAAGTTTACTATAAACTTCCATTCAAAAACACAGAAAAACTACTTCACTGTTAATAATGAGCACTACAAACTCATATTTGTAATTAAAGGGCATAGCATACTATATCAATCTCCAATTATTCACTATTTTAATGATGCAATCACACAGCTAGTTAACACAAATCTATCTGGAGTCTGTGCAGATCATAAGATAATTGTCTAAACACGCAACCTAAGGAGTCCTCGTTATCATGCACTCACTAAAGTGAATGTATCCGGCCCTAAATATATACAAATAAAATGTAATCTGCAAACAGCAGCCTCTTACCCTGCACTTTGGTAACAGGCTGAGGTCAGTTGGCCGAGGTCTAAAGTCGTTACTGTTGAGCAGGTGTGCTCCAGCTTATATATCCATGCTGCCCGCGAGCTTGTTGAATGATGAATCAAGAACGTCAGTCACACACAACACACAGTGATCCCAGACTACAGGATGCATCACTCACCACCACCCCCGTCCCCACACCTCCTCCCCTCCTCCCACTCTGTAACCCGCCCCCCCCCATCCCTGTGACAGAGGAGGTCTGGTTTAGGACTTTTCCTGATATCTGTCACGTAGCAGAGCAATCCATCAGGAGGCGGATGGCATGCGGTCCAGTTTAAATCAGTGAACATGGGGAGACCCACCACTTCAAGTAGGTCTGTCAGACAGTGACTGTGTGGTGGGTGGTTTTTGATGAGTCTTTCATCAATCAGCTTGATTACAGCGGAACAGGCAGGACCCATTCAGCTTCTGCAAAAACCTCAGTGTATTCTTGATCAGACTCATGCACTGGACCAATAATAATAATAACAACAACTGGCTCCAAAAATAAATGCAAACAGCTCATTTTTGGCAGCATTTATCACTTTTTCTCCAAAAAACATGACACAGTAGGGCTCAGTGTTGCTGGAACAATCACATCCATAGTAACCATAAATGTTGCTCTCACCAGGGAGTTGACAGCAGTGAGTCAGAAGTGAGAGGTTAAGGTGTGAAGAGATTCACCCAATTAAATATACTCAGGTGTAAAGTCGCCTTCAGCCCTAAAACAACGACTCTAAAGGTCAAGATGCATTGTAGGATGCTATGTTTTAAAAGATTACAGGCTTGTTCATTCTGGAAATCCATGAATAGAAAACCAAATTAATAAATTCTTGATACGATGTAGGGCTAAAGCGATCTTTTAACAAATCAATACTCATTTGATCAATAAATGGTTCAGCTGCAACGCCCTGTGCAATACCCTCATACATAGCTATACAATATATTAGGAGGACATCATGTGCATGTGCATGTGCATGTACATGTTCAGAGCATCGCCCTGGGGAAGCACTTTGGTTCTGCTCCACAGATTTGGGCACCCATAATTTGTCACACGCCGAGATCAGATTGTACGATTCAGAGCATGGCTGCAATAATGAGAAGATGACTACCCCAGGATGTGTAATCACACCACAATACAGAAACACCCGTAAATATAAAGCAGATTTGATTTAAGACAGAGGTTATTTGAAAACAACGTTTGTGATTTGTCGTCTCCAGATGTCACACACAGGGAGCGTGGGTGCGGTGGAGGCTTGCCACTGTGCTGGAAACGCACTCAGGAACAATTCATAGGGCCGTGCGGGCGTTACGCATGAGCACATTTCTGAATAAATCTAAAATAAAGAGTAAAGAAAGCATGCTCAGGTGCTGATCTATAACATATGGTGACGTCACTTATCCTTATCCAACATGTGATTGAAATCCCCTCTCGTAATGGTTCCAGCTGCACCTGACCAACACAGCCAACACAACATACGTATAAAATATTTGACATTTGATATGCAATAGTATTGTTTTAAGCAATTACTAAGGTTTTCATTCATAAAAATCACAGTGACAAGATCTATAAAGTTTAAAGAGGAGATTTCCTTGGTTGTGGGACATTAGCGCAGTATTGATTGAGAAAAAACCCACTTGCAGACTGATTAACTGCTTGACCCAGCTCAGCTTTGCAATCTAAATCATTCCTCTATTGTGCTACAGTATATTTTGTTAATTGCCTAACAATTCGTGACCTACAACACAATGTGTGGGCTGGGACATTCATTGACCATCTCCTTAAAATAAGGGATAAGCTGCAGTCAGCTTCAGTGACGACATTTACTGCTGAGCTTTCATTGAGAACAAAAGTGTATGAATGGCAATTTTACTTGTTGCCCAAACAAGAATGCTTCACAATACACATCATAGCTACATCTCTGCAGCTACAGAGATTGAGGATGTGCTGCTTTCCTGAGGATTTAATCATGATGTAAATATTGAAATGGATACAACAATATAAACAATCTATCAGCAGCTAAGAAGTTATAATGAGATGAAAACACATTCATGTTGTTGATTAAGTGTGGCCCAGTGGCCTAATGGATAAGGCATCAGCCTCCGGAGCTGGGGATTGTGGGTTCAAGTCCCACCTGGGTCGGGTGTCAGTCACGTATCTGTTTACAGTTCTACACAACCGTACCTTCCCCATCCTCAAAAAAGTGGAAGGAGGGAAGGGAAGTGCACTGTGTACAAATACACAATAGAATAAGAGAAGTGCAAGTGAAAATAATGAAAGTGATAACAGCCAATTAATGCAAATGTTTTTTTTAGGTCACTGTCTTCTGTAGAAAAGGTTATGTCAACAATACAATTATAATAAATTTGTAGCCTATCAGAAGTTATTTTTTCTGAGAACTAAGAATGAATGTGTGAGAGCATACTTACATGATGGGTTTTCAAAGTACACAAAGTCCTTTTAAATCTTGTGTTACGCCTAATGCAGATTATACTGCTCCTGTGTCCAACATATTTAGTTTTTGTTGCAGTGAATTTCATGTTTTGTTTTGTTTTTGACAGATTATGCTGCACTTGTGTAAAATGATGAGTAACATTGTTTAAATTCTTTAAATAGGTTTGTTTAGGTTTATTGTGTTTGATATTTGATAAATATTAAATGCTGTAGGTTTTATCATGAAAAATGAATGGCACCTATAAAAATTGATTTTTAAAAAGAAAGATTACAAGATTTGAGCATAGTTTTCATGATAAATACAAAGGAGGACACAAGATTTTCTTTTCTTTTCTTTTCTTTTCTTTTCTTATTTTTTTAAACTTAAAAATCAAAGTAGCAATACCACAACGTATAAGCACTTGTTTCATTTAGGGTTTTTTTTAATATGGGGTCCCTTGCTGCCCCTTTGTGGTCAAATAAATAGATGCACATGCTCAAACTGTTTACATCAGCACAAGATTTACAAACTGCACTGCACTGAAACCACAGACTTAAAACGTTAATTTTTTAAATAAACATCATATACATCAAATGTAGCCTATATATTTATTTCCATAACTGTTAGGTCAGCTAACATGGGAACTAAGGGAACTCACGAGGGTTATATTTAAAAAAAAAAAAAAAAAAAAAAAAAAAATCATAAATATTACAACAGCATACGTAAGCTTCTTGCTGACGCATGCGCAGTGCGGAGTGAAAGCGTACGCACATAAACACACTTTAGCGTTACTAGTATCAATCTGTTTCGGTAACCTTGGCAGTGGGGAGATACGGGATGTCTCGGAGGATACTTTTACTTCCTGGCATAAAGAAAGAAACACAATCTACCTGAGACGGAGCATTAGCGAAAACGGAACAGCAGAGAAGTGAAACCTCTGCGCGGTGGCTTTTTTTTTCTCTTTTTTTTTTGAAGTCGCTCCAAACAGTTGTCAGACTGTAACACGCACTTGCTTCCTGTTGTCAAGTGGAGCCAATAACATATCTAACATCGAGTTACAATGTGAAGAAGACGGGCAGGGAGACCGACGTGTGCGTGCGAAGAGGTAAACACAAGCCAGCGGAGCCCGTGTATGTGTTTGTTTTCTACATGAGCGTGTGGTTGGCAGCAGGATGTCGCTGAGTTCAGGCGGTTGGACTTACGCCCCTGGCAGCACACCACCGGAGCAGCAGCCCGCTGCTCTCCCCACCGGTAACTACGGGGCCTCGCAGTCACAACCCGGCTGCCAAACCGTCCTCATTTCGGTTCGGGTGTCGGTGTGCCACTCTGGTATACGGCCACTGTGTCTTCCGGGGGCAGGTGATGAGTCACTCCGCCTGCAGCTCAGCATGGACCCGGGGAAATCCGGGGAATTCCGCCTGTCGCTCCAAGACAGCAGCGGGACTGGCCGGAGTGTGGTGAGTTCACGGCCGCTACAGTGTGTTGGGCATGTTGTGGTTTGAGTTTCAAACACTCCGTATGATGATATTTTATTGCTAGATATCTAGACTCTGTAGTTGCCGTGTGACAATTGGTGGAATAAACCCAAAGTTTATATATAGCACTGGATGCATCCAAAAGTAAAGAGGCCCCATGGTATAAAAGAAGGGGCCGTGAACACTCGTGACCCCTGTGCTCTTTACCCCCCATGTTGGCTTTTGTGTGCTCCAAATTGCGCAAGATTGGCAGCTTTATTAGGCCATGTTTTGCATCCACATTTTATTAAATCTCATCTGCTCTGTTGTTGTTTGTGATAAGTTTTTCACCACACTTTTGGCATAGGAGCTACACCATCTCTACACTGATTAGAAATGTCTCTTTTACTTTCTTATTTACATATTTAATATAAATATTTTTACAGAAAGGAGGAGGTACAGCTGTCCAGTGTTTTGCATTAAAATAACAAAGAAGAAAGAAAAATACATCTGAGCACTTAGAGGTTCCTGACCCTGGACTTTTGAGAAAGTGTTGGTTGACTGTTTGTTTACCAACACCCAGATTCCTGAGAGGTCCTTGAAGTTCAGCTCCAAGGGCCTTGATATGTTGAAAATATCACACAAACGCACTATCATTTCTGAACTCAACTGGTCCAAAACACATGTTGCACACCATACTAAAACTGTTGTACTACAACATGCCTGATAAGTGTGAGCAGTTTTAAATTCATCATTATTGTGATTTTGGAGAAAGGACATTGTCCTCCTTTGTTTGTCTTTTTCCTCTAAAAAGCATTTTGAATAGTTAGTCCGCACGCGGGGGTGGAAAATATCTCTCACGTCTCTCAGTGTGATGCGTTGCTGCAAGTCAGCGGCTTGGGAAAGTTCCATGCAAAGCTTTTATCGTTTCCTGTAATTGTATTTTTTAAACTAATTCACATTCATCCTGCTGTTTTTGTACTTTCTAAATCACATTCTCTAATTATGCATGTGCATGTTTGAGTTTGTAACAGTATAATGGAATAACAAAATAATGGATTTACCAAACCATGTGCGTACATGCTGTGATTCACCTAGTTGTCATTTTGGAATAACGTAAGCCGTGATTCATCTTCCCTATTTCGCCCTACCTCATCTCCTTTCATTCTCACTGTCTCTTCCCCTTCTTCCAGACCATCGCTGAGTTCGATTTGAGAACAGTACACTATGAGGTGAAGTCACCAAAGTGCCATGAGCTAAGTTTGGCGGCACCACCACATGACCGCATCAGCTTTAACTTCCGCTGCGAGCAGGAGGCCAATGAGTGGGCCACCGTGATGATGTCATCACTGAGAGAAGCACATAGAGGTCAGTCACCTATCTTACCGAGCACTTACATTAATATTGGCGAGCAGCCATAGAAGCAGATGTCGACAACAGGGTCATGTCAACGCTTTCAAATCCTTTTAACAATGTTGTTGGACATGTTTTCTGTTACTGGTGGAATTATGTTGCCCTGTAGTGAACTTCGTTTTGTGTGAAATGAGCTTGATGTATCACACCATTTAGCCATTGATTCATCTGAACAGAAGAGCTTTTCACTGGCCTGTTCAGTGCTTGGTAACATCGCTAACGTCAGTCTCAACCACTGTAACTAAATTTCACATTCTTGCTTTCTGGGAATTTCAATAATATTTCCTTCTTGGCATATTCATGCGTATGCAAGCACTCAAGAAAAAGAAAGAAAAAACCCCAAAATATGATTGTTGAATGCTAAAACCACCTTTTATGACTACTATTGGGAAATATAGTAGTGGTAGTAATACAGAACTGTGTAGTTTACAGCTATGGGTAGCTATTGAAGTCAGCAGCTGTAGCTGTAATACAAACCTAGGCCCTTATTTTTCAGCTATCTTAATATAGCAGAAAGTGCTGATGTGGAAACCTCCCCTGGGAATCTCCCCGTGTAGGTAAATGGGGCTTAACCAGCTGAGAAGAGACCTTAAAATAGATGTAGGACATGCATAAAGGACTATATTTCCTTCCCACTCAGCGAGGATAGTAAAATACTACTTCTAAGCCACGGAGAAGTGGTCTTTTTGGGGCGGACTAACTTTCCCGTCAGACATCTAAGCTGCTGTAAATGATGTGGAAGTGCCAGTGTAATAGACAAATTACCCCTGTGGCAACCCACACAAAGTTTCTCTTTCAACAGATCTCATTTTAACACTTTATAAGTGAAGACAGAGCCGGAGCCGAAAAGCTGAATGTTTCTTGCCTCTTGTATCTAATGCCTCTGTCCGGTTCTCACCTTTCTTCTTCGGCTGCAGCTCCTAAAGATAATGTTTCTCAGATGGAGGATCTTCATCTACAGAATACATTGGCTTTGCAACGAAAAGGTGTGTACACTGAGCATCTTTCTGTTCATGCAGAATATTTTATGTTTATGTATTTTTTTTGGATATGATGTAACTAATTTAGTCATTTGTTCCATCATTTTACTCATTCATCGCACCATTTTTAGCTCCATAGTGGCTCTTTGCTCAAACATCCTGTTATGTTCACCTGCGTGGGCTTGTCTGTGTCTCTTTGTGCATTTCTGTGTGTACCCATCTGTAGAGGATAACTGCATAGAGTTGACCCGAGCCATAGAAGCAGGTGACATGCAGTCTGCTTCTGCCATCGCTGTCGCACTCGCCAGACAACACGCTGCGCTCAAGATTAAGCCCTTGACCAGAGAATATGAAGACACTGAAATCAAGTAGGAACATAATTTATGATTTATAAATATGATTGATGCTCAGAAATGGGATCGAGGTTATTGTATAGATTTTGACTGACGGCTTAAATTTCAATTTATTTAACAGTTTGGCTGTTATAGTTGAAGACTCTTCCTCATCCTGTTGTGTTACTGTGAAAGTTCTCCCACATATGACGACCGCAGCACTCAAACAGCAGGTTCGTTTGACCTCGTTCCTCTTCCTTTTTTTCTAATACTGCTAATATCCCACGTAATAATTTCTCTGCTTCACTTTCTCTCCTGTTTGCTTCCTTTCATTTCTTCCCCCCAGATGTTTCTTGAATACGGTTTTCACCCGCGGGTGCAGCGCTGGGTGATTGGTCAGTGCTTGTGCACCAACCAGCGTTCTCTCGCCTCATACGGTGTTCGTCAGGACGGCGACACCGCCTTCTTGTACCTCCTATCGGCCCGTCACGCTCGCTTGACGCTCCAGGTCCTCCAGCAGGACCAGGAGAGTGCCCTTCTCCTCAGCCCTTCATCTCTGTCGCTCACCGCCTCTCCTCTCCCCTCTACCTCTGCAAACGGCCCCTCATCTCAAGACCGGAGGCCATACACCACCCTGCCCCCTCGGCTCAATACCGGCAGCAGCACTGGTGAGTAATTGTGTTAAATCAAGGGACTGATTGATGCACCTTCAAGCTTACTATATTACTCTTTATTAATCAAACTCTTGTTGGTTCTAAGGATTCACAGAAAAGCGCTATTAGAGGAATCCTGTACTGTATGATTTGACGGTATACAGTTTTATAATTTCATAATTTACTACATTTGTCATTAGTCATGATATCTATAAATATTTATATTTTAAGATTTTTATTTGCATTTTTCATAATATTCATATATACATCAAATATGATATATGAGATGACCTGTCTGACTGCAGAATACAGTCTAGTCAAATGTATTGTTACATGTCATCCTTATAGCTCTATAGTCTGTAGTGTATCAAAATACCAAATAGACTATGTAATCTGTAACCATACACAGTAATGGAAACTAAGATTAACTGAAATGTGCTTAACCTTTTTAAATGTTACTCAAAATGATGTATGACTTTTGATGATGCAGTGTTGCTTTGTTTAGACCTAATAAAGAAGGTCAACAGAGCAGATAGCGGTAACATCTGTGGGAGGTGTTTGCACTTGCGTACAGCACGTGCATCAAAAGTTATGTAACCCATACAGATAGAAACACACTCGCACGTAATGAATGACGGTTTACTTAGCACACACATGTTTCAGGTGGGTCAGAGAGAGGAAACATTGGTGAGATCAGAGACCTCATCAACCTAGAGATGCCGCAACTCAATGAAGCACTGAGCCCCAGCACGTCTTCCTCTCAGGTAATAGATAAAATATACCTTTTCATAATCCTTTGATAAACTATAATGTGCCTGCAGTGCTGTTCCACACCCACACACAAAAAAACAACGAAAGTGAAGTACTAATGCGTGTTTCAGGGTTGGTCCTGCCCCTCTTGCACTTACATTAACAAACCGACTCGGCCTGGTTGTGAGATCTGCAGCACAAACCGACCTGAGAACTACGTCATCCCGGGAGGATACCGACCCGATGCACTGGAGCTCAGACGCATCCAGCAGGAGAAGGAGGCTATCAGACAGTACCAGCAGGTAGGAAATACACACACACAACTCAGCACACTGCGCACCCACTGTCTTACACATACACCTGTATTTTGGCTTCGGGGGATAGATTGATAACTGCTTGAACCAACACTTTGCTGAATATGAAAACTTAAAAGGGGTGTACCGTTTAGTGATCAAATAGTATTTTGTGGGAAAAGGGGTGCATAAGATAGAGATTTCAAATGCATTGACATTTGAATTCAAACTTGCAGGCTCTCTCAGGTTGACTCTCTTCTCTTCTGTCTCTGTCTTTTTGAAGGAGAAAGGGAGAAGAGAGGCGCTGAGGAGTGCTGGGGCTCAAAACAACTCACTCCTGTATAACCTGGACCAGGACTACTGAACACACACAGACACAGGCACACACTCACACTCCATGTCCATTCATGTTGCACTTGTAGCACCAATTTTGTTGCACTCTTGAAACACTCGCTGTTAGATTACAAAAGAATTCATCATGCACAAGCCCATGTCTCCATGCATGTCTACAGATATGCTTGAATTGAAAGCATATGGTACTGTTATTTCTATTATGAAGTTGAATGTAGACTCATTTGAGATGCACAGATTCCACTGCTGGACTGTTGGCGCCTTATTTCCGCCAAGTATTGGCCAAATAAGCAATATGAACGATGGTGCATCCCGTCTCCAGTGTTTTTGCATGTTCTTCCTACCGTAATGAAACTGTTTAAGAACATATGATTTCACATTTTATAAAAATGTGAAAACACTGTTATAGCCAGAGAAGATTGATATCAATCCTCTTGGGCCACTATCTGCATTTAATCAGAGAGATTTTTCATTATAGACATATAAGAATGAATGTGTTTGCTGTTCAGGCTTTGATGATAAGACTCTGAATTGATTCTATTCTTTGTATTGACCAAGCCAGCTGGATAATCATGATCACTGTTGACTTTTTACATCTAGTGGCTATTTTATTGACAGAGGGTGCCACTCAGTTGAATGTAAAAGTTATTAATTTTGCACTGTTGAATTGTATATACTCTGAAACAGACAATAAAATGTTTATACACAACAGTGTGTCTGCATGTATCAGCATGCCTGTAAGTGTGTGTGTGTGGGTTTAAATAAAACATTTAGGGAAATTGTTTATGAAATGTACCTTTAACCTCCCCAAAAAACACCACTCCTTGTCTCAGGCAAGAGAAGAGGAGCGCAGGGAGAATTTTGCTCGGCTGGTGATGATGGACGGCCAGGATCTGGTGCCTAACCCAGAGCCTGTGGACTGTAGGATCTGCTACGTGGACCTGCAGCCTGGAGAGGGCGTCCTGCTGAGGGAGTGTCTCCACTGCTTCTGCAGGTGAGTCACAACTTGTCCACCAGAGCATTTTGGAGTTGTTGGATTGCATGTTTGATGAGGGAAACCAAGAAATCCCATGAACCTCTGTAGTGCAGCAGCTCACGGCTCTGCTCCGCCATTCTAAAAGTAGCTTGCACCAAAAAATAAAGGTAATGAACCTACTGCTAAAACTATAGGGATTATGGCAATTTGCCAAATTGTTGAACTATCCCTTTAAATAAATCCTGTCCGTTTAATGCAGTGTTATTTATTTTTAGCCAAAGTCTGAGAAAAGCAGAAAGAAGCAGCTGTCTTGTGATGACTCTAACTGTTCTATGTTTGTGTTTGTGGGTGTGTTTCTGCCCAGAGAGTGTTTACGCTCAGTCATCATGTTGAGTGAGGAGCCTGAGGTGCCCTGTCCCTACCGAGATGATTCGTATTCCTGTACCTGCTCTCTGCAGGAGAGGGAGATCAAAGCGGTGAGTTGTACCAATGAATGTCTGTTACACATGTTAGGATACAGAAACTTAAGAAGCTGGTATGTTGAAATCATCAGAATATTTAAATCCAAGCTGTTGTGTCTTGGCTTCTCCCTCCTGTGGAAACTCTGGCTGCTCAAGCTGCGATGATGTAACAGTTCAGCACTATGGACACCACTGCTGCATGTTAATCAATAAACTGTGATCCAACCAGGACTCAGGTCAGACAAGCAATGATTTTAGTTGAGTAGTTTAGTTGAGTTGTGGGGAAAACGTGTTTGAAATGACGACCAGTCAAGCCAGTTTGACATCCTGCTCCTAAGAATCAATGAAGGGCTGGAGTGTCTCTAACTCAGATTATATCAGGCTGCTTTGCTGTGACTGTTTGCTTTCTTTTCCTCCTTCACAGTTGGTGTCAGCAGAGGAGTACGAGCGCTGGCTGCAGAGAGGTCTGTCGGTGGCAGAGTCTCGATGTGAGGGCAGCTATCACTGTGCCACTCCAGACTGTCGGGGCTGGTGTGTGTACGAGGACACAGTCAACGTCTTCCACTGTCCCGTCTGTGGGAAACACAACTGCCTTATTTGCAAGGTATGAAATACTGTATATACAGGCATGCCCCAAGTTAACACATGAGACTGTTTAAAGCTTTAATCATGGATAAATTAATCTGAAGTTTGTCTTATATGTACTGAAGTGGGAGTATTTTTCTGTTTCTGCTACTTCAGGCAATCCATGAGGGAATGAACTGCAAGCAATATCAAGATGATCTTGCAGCTCGTGCTATAAATGATTCTGCTGCAAGGAGGACAACGCATCTACTCAAGGTGAACTATCACAGGCTCCTGTTAACATGTGTATGCCAGGAAGGAGAAAGAGATATCCCCTCTAAACTGTCTATCTCTCTCTTTCTTCCCTGCATCTCCATCCTGCACTCACTTTTGGCCTCACAAACAGACTCTCGTGCAATCAGGGGAGGCAATGCACTGTCCCCAGTGTGGCATCATTGTTCAGAAGAGGGACGGATGTGATTGGCTGCGCTGCACTGTCTGTCACACTGAGATCTGTTGGGTAACCAGAGGGCCGCGCTGGGGACCTGGGGTAAGAAATATGTCCTAATTTCTCTTACTCGCCCACACCCTCTGCTCTGACAGTGATTTAGGAGCCAACAGATTGTCGTTAATGGTCTGCTGGACTGCTGTTGAGAGATTCTCTGGAAGGCTGACTGAATATCTTTGTCTCCTCCTACATAAAAGCGGTAATAATCTTTCCATTTCTTATTCTGCTCCTTTCCAAGGGCCCGGGAGACACGAGTGGAGGATGTCGCTGCAATGTCAACAATCAGAAATGTCATCCTAAATGCCAAAACTGCCACTGAGAATCCCTAAAATTGGTCAAAGTTGAGAAAGGAATGAGAGACTGAACTTGACAACCAAACTCTTCTCTAAAATATGGAAATCAAAGCTTATTAAAAAAGTATATTAGTAAAGATGGCCATGCCAGGACTGTTACAAACAATACAACTGGAGACTTTTCTAATCGTCACTCACTGCCAAATAATCAGCGGCTTTTCAGAGTACTCTGAATGACAGGAATAATATGTTGGCATTCAGCTCAACAAGGAAATGAAAGCTGTGTGTGTTTAACAATACAGTGTTTAGATACACTGATCACTCACATCTGACTGCAGTTATGATAAGTTTGGTTAGAAGTATGCAGAAAAAGAGTATTTACTTTTTTTGTGTGTGGTGCCTTTTTCAGATGACTGCACTGCAGATTTAGCAATACAGAGGTGTTGTTTTGTGTTGTGGTAGTTACATACCAGGATTAAACTGCATTAAACTGAAGTGACCTTATTCTTGTGCACAAAAGCTGTAGCAGGGTGTTTATGATGACATTTTCTGGGAAAAGTCATGAAATCCTTGTGGTGTCCTTGATATGCAATTTTCTGCATACAGATAGATTTAAGCAACTGTAAGTTATATATAGTGAGGGTATTTTTTGTTATGTCGATAAATGCGGTCGGTTGTGTTCTCTCTGGGACAGTTGGACTGATTCTGATTTGCTGTTGAAGCACATGACGGTGGTACAAGACTGCAATCTGTTTGGCACTCGCATGCCTCCGTATTCGACCAGAAACGTGGAGATGCAGCAGCCACACAGAGGCAGCATCTCTCCTGCTGATCAGCTGAGTATTATACGGTGACATTCCCATTAAGGAACTCACTTATGATGTGGTGCACATGGTGATAGTAACTGGCATACTTAACTGCTTTTTTTAATAGTATGTGAAACCTTTCTATCCTTATTGGTATCCGAAGAATTTCCTAATTCATGTGCGCATGAATTTGTTGTCCATGATGACGACAGATATTCACATTATCACTATAACCACGACTGATCGAGTACCTTCACCAGCTGCACTTTGTGTTCACCGGGAGAAAAGAAATAAACTCCAAATAGCCTACAACAGTATGCCCTCACTTACACTACTGCCCTGCACTGAGAAGCCATGAATAATTATTTACTGTTACATGTGTTCAGAAGACAGCAGTGTTGCTGACGTTCTGTTGTGCCTTACTGATCAATAAATAACCTTTAAACTCAAACATCCTTTGTATGCGTTTTGATGTATTCATGTTGCAGGGCTGACCCCATTTGGAACAGTGTAGGACGGAGATCGTACCCTCTATGGGTGGATATTTCAGCAGTATCAGGTTGGTGAATGAGACCCAACATTCTTTAACAAAACAAGGAGAGCATTATATCAATGAAGACATCAAATTCCCCTTGTGGGAGATTTTAGAAATACTGAACTCAGTGTTTCTAAAATCATGGTAATACCCCTGAAACTAAATAAACTAAACATTTTGCTTTTAGACCACAAATGTGTTTTTAATGGATCAGTCCTAACCCTGTTGGACACATGTAGAAACACCATTGCAAACAACAATGGTCACAGCATCACTGTACAGACAGAGGAAGGAGATCCTGCAGCAGAATAAATTTAACATTTCTCTTCATTTGACAGGGTCACGTGCTGTGAATGGGTGTTAGGGGCCTCTGCAGGGATGTCAAGATTGCACACAAGTCGTAGTGTGTAGTGGTGTTGTAGACCACTTCCTTTGTTCACTGATGCTGTTCGAGGTAAATGACTGCTTTCACTCCTCACACCATGGTCATGTGATGTGAAGTTATTAGGTTTCCTCGATGCACAACCCTATGCATTCCTACAGTTACGACTGACCATATCATTACTTCCTGAAACATTTTTAGTTATTTATTGTTGGCCTATCAATTTAATTTACACTTTAATTTTCGGAGGATAAATTACTAAATCCTGCAGAGGGTGGAAATTGTTTGGGCGAGAAATAAAATGTTCTTTCAAAACATGGAAATGTTGCCCAATAGGCCTATTAAGGCGACTTGTTGTCCACACACCCATGTGCAGAAAGTGAAATATTTTCTTATTTTGAAAACATCCGACAGGAAGAGGCTGTTGGCCGGGGATCAACTGCGCCCTCTCGCTGCGTTATCGAGGTGTGTGTCCATGGATGCATCCATGCATGTGCACCAAGCACCGACAGTTGTGATCGAGACCGCAGATCCAGACCTACTCAAATTTCAGACCCCCGGCTTCTTGCAGCGGGGCGGAGTTTAAGCCCCAGCGAGCTGCACACGGAGAAAACAGGCGTCTCCGGTGTGAGTCGCGAGATCGAGCACAGACGTGAGGGGAGGTGAACCTGTCGTTTACCGGATTATCAAAGATTAAAAGCCATCCAGCTCGGCATCGGCGGACAGGTGGGTGACATGTCGGTAGGGCTTCGTTGCCTCTAATTGTGTATGTGCACGCTCCCTTGCACACAGACAGTGGAGAGGGGTCTGTAGCCACAGCAATGCTCCCAGTTCAACTGTGCCTTCAAGTTCTCAGAATGGGGATCATTGGATTGCATTGAGACAGTGCAAAGATCACGTTTATTTTTGGATTAATCCACTTTATCCACAGAGAGAGCGCGTTTATGACAGTGGTGATGTGGTCATTGACACTCCTCCAGGGTGGGTTTTTGGCGTTAGCATGAATGTTCATTTTTCCTTTAAAACTGCACTGCCCTTTCACCTTGATTTCAAACCAAGACTAGTTTCCACATGTGTGAAATCATACAGTATATTCTACTATATTCTCATATTTCTGTTGTGTTTTGGAAAATATGTCAACCCGAATGGAAGAAGTTGCCTATGTGGCAATATTGACTTGAATGAGGATCAGCCTGACGTGCGTTGCCAAGAAGTAAGCCTGTGTCAAAATGTCAAATGTTACAGGCTTTAAAAAGCAAAGCATGTGTGTTAATGATTTTTGTGAATGAAGTGTGTTCCTCCCCCTCTCTTTCCATGCCACCAGGTATCTCAACCTGTTCCCTTATCAGTCCATTATTGCAATGTTAGAGTGATTACAGCCCTAATGTTTACTGTCTTCGCTTCACCTTCTCAGACTGCACTCACTTCCACACTCAGGAGCAGCTTCTTTATCTCTTCTCACCATGGCTGAAACTGAAGGGAAATTCGACTTCGCCATCGACCGGGGGGGCACCTTCACCGATGTGTTCGCCCGGCTGCCTGATGGTCGCGAGAGAGTCCTGAAACTGCTCTCAAGAGACCCCCAGAACTACAAAGATGCCCCCACTGAGGGGATCCGCAGAGTCCTAGAAGAGGTAAGATGACAGGAACGATGTGTCAACACATACTATTGTAAAATACTTGGTTATATTTGATTTATTCAAAGAGGTTTGTTGGATCAGAGGTCAGATGGAGGTTAAGAGTTGTTACCTGAGGTTTACAGTGTTTTTAATTGGAAGTACACATGTAGTTTTGAATCACAGGCTTGACTTCACTTGAAAACCTGTGGTAAGAAGCATTGTCAAGCTTGAGATTTTTTACATTTTTGCTTTTGCTGGGTATGTGAATGGAGGTGCTCATTTGCCAAAGAAGGAAACTGTTTTGGTCAGTCATATCCTGCACATGAAAAGCAGCGTCATTGTCGGCGTAAAGCACCACTGGAGAAAGGAGAAAGCATCAGCAGACTCATGCAATCCTGTTTAGCCAAAAACAATAAAACAAGGCAGGTTTAATCTTTCGAATACATTTTCATTTTGCGTCTGTCATGAATTAAGGTGAAATGGCACCATAGCAATGATACATGTAGCCTTTGTAGTTAATTAAATGGAGACGTTGTGTAAATATCTTTTGATTGTTAAATCAGTAGTTAAGCAGTGATTAACACCTTCAGATAATGATCAGATTTATTGCTGCTGCATTGTGCTCCTTTTGAATTGTTAGATAACCTGCTTGGCTTTCAGTGAATAGATTTTTGAGAGCAGATTAAAACATGTTTGACGACACATACAGCAGTCATCATTTCTAATATAACATCTACATAAATACAGTATCTTTAACAGAGAACATAAATGACAACAACATGTTTTTGTGTATTTATTGACAGGAAACAGGGCGGCCCTTTCCTCGCCAGCAGCCCGTAGACACCTCACTTATTGGCTGGATCAGAATGGGCACGACGGTGGCGACCAACGCTTTGCTGGAGAGGGAAGGAGAGAAGACTGCGCTCCTGGTCACCAAGGGCTTCAAGGACCTGCTGCACATTGGCACACAAGCCAGGCCAAGGCTGTTTGATTTGGTTTGTGATGGTAGTTTTCTTAACCTATGAATAGGACGCACATGTTTTAAATTCAAAAGTGAGTCCACACATGGTTATATAAGATACTGAACTACCTGAGTTGTGACTTTATCCAACCACCTGACCTCAGATACCAACTCAACTCAAGCATATTTGAGCAGATCAGCAGCATAATGTATGTTTAACTGTACTGTATACATTGTTTACAAGTAGCCTGGATAAAGGGCTATTGTCCCTGCAACATAAAGTTGAGTTATTATCTTGTATTACAGGGACTGAGGGCAGGTCTTGGAATTTGCCCCCAGACCAATTGCACCATTGGATATCTGACTAGTCACATATCTTTAAAGCTGATGCTCCATTAAAGAGCAAAGTGGACTTCTTCATTCACATTCTTCATTCTTATCTTTATACTACTGTCCTGTCCCGTTGTGTCAGAGGTTTCTCTTAATGGTCCACCTGTTTTGATTTCATGTGTGTATATATTAACAGGAGGTTGCAGTGCCTGACGTTCTGTATGAGGAGGTGATAGAGGCGGATGAGCGAGTCGTTCTCAGGCAAGATGGCTGCCAGCTGCCCCGAAAAGATCCCAAACGCACTGTCACAGGTGTGAAACTCTTTCAGAGGGGAAGTTGTTGATTTTGTTGTGACATAATGGGGCCCCCATCTCTTCCCTGACGTAACACTTCATGCATACTGTAGTGATATGCCAATATGTTACATGCTAAACTAAGACAGCAATGCTAAACATTACACCAGCTGAACTGTTTCTGTCTCCAAATGTCTTTCATGCTGTTTCTAGGCTTTAAATAATCTAAAATACTAGATGCATTTATGTGCTGGTGTTTCCCAGGGAGTACTGGGGATTCACTTGAAGTCTGGAGGGAGCTGGATCTTGAGCGTGTGGAAAAAGACCTAAGGGGAGTTCTTTCCCGCGGGATCACCAGCCTGGCTGTCCTCCTGCTGCACTCATACACGTCAGTAGTGCAACTTGTTTCTGTCTTTTCAGGCATGGAGGCCTATTTATTCAAGATATATTTACTCTTTACTTACTTATCTGTCTTCCCTTCACAGTGCGCACAAATTATCAAGTGTTTTTTTTCACTTACACTATTCTTTTGTTGTTTTTTTGGGTCAGCATATACTCTATTACACAATACGACCTCTAAGTCTCTCCCTGTCTCTGTGGGAGTAGTGGTATGTACACGGACCGTGTTTAAGTCTGGTGGTGTCCAATAGCCTGTTTCTATTGTATACGTAACCCACGTGGTGTGGTAGTGGGTGGAGGTTCATGTTTTTCTAGCAGCACTTTCTCCCCTTGACTTCGAGTCCCCTCCCACCGGTTTGTTGAAAATCGTTCACATTTGAAGAAACAGCTTGTAGCAGTTTCTAAAAAGGAAAGAAACCAGAGGAAAACAGCACTTGAAGTACTTAACATTTTTACTTCCTGTCCTGATAATGCACATGCACACTTTTCCTCCCATTGGCAGGAATGTGATTTGGAGGCTTTTAAGAGATAAGAGGAACATAATGTACTGTAAAGCAGTAGTGGAATTACATAAGAGCCGATGATTGACATGCACTTTAAATCCACTCCCCACCTTCTCACCTCTCCCTTTTTTCCTCTCTGTCAGGTGGTCCGATCATGAGAAGGCCGTAGGCACCCTGGCACGTCGTCTGGGCTTCACGCAGGTGTCTCTGTCCAGCGAGGTCATGCCCATGGTGCGGGCCGTGCCTCGGGGCTACACCGTCTGTGCCGACGCCTACCTCACCCCCAAAATTCATCAGTATTTAAAAGGCTTCACCTCTGGCTTCAAGGGCGGTCTGAAGGTGTGTGCGGTCTGTTTCTGATCTTCCGGAGGTCAGTTTAAATCACTGAACACTGAAGTAATCTCCGCCATCTGTCGTTCCCCTCTGACCTCAGGATGTGGACGTGTTGTTCATGCAGTCAGACGGAGGCCTGACTCCCATGGAGCAGTTCTGCGGGTCACGGGCCATTCTCTCTGGCCCAGCGGGGGGCGTGGTGGGATACGCCATCACCTCTTACAGCCAGATGGAGAAAAAACCAGTGATTGGCTTTGACATGGGGGGTGAGTATGACGTGAGGGGGTCGTTGAGCAAACACTTGATTGCACGGACTATGTGAAGAACTTCCTGCTATTGTTTTGCAGTTCTTTGTTGTGCAGTTCACTGTGCATCTACTGCAACTTGTTTGTTTGTAATAGTCCTTTACAGATGTCTTTTATTCTTCATCTTCCTGACTTGTTCTCTGCTCTTTGATTCTTCCAGGAACCTCCACAGATGTGAGTCGCTATGCCGGCCAGTATGAGCATGTGTTCGAGGCTACCACAGCTGGAGTGACCCTGCAAGCACCACAGCTGGACATCAACACTGTGGCTGCAGGAGGAGGGTCCCGACTCTTCTTCAGGTCAGTTGAGATGATAAGTGTGGACTACGTAAAATAGTTTTTTGAAGTGATATGTGCAGGTCACAACTTGTCTACAAGAGCGTTTTGGAGTTGTTGGATTTTGTATTTGATGAGTTTGATGAGAGAAATCAAGAAATCCCATGAGCCTCCGTAGCGTAGCTCTGAGCAGCTCACGGCTCTGCTCCGCCATTCTAAAAATAGCTTGCACCGACAAATAAAGCTAACAAACCTACTGCTATGAACATAGGGATTATGGCAATGGGCCAATTTGCCAGAATGTTGAACTATCCCTTTAATACAGTGTGACACCTGAGAGACTCAGACTAACCTGGGCTCTGACAAATTCAGTTGAAATGTGATAGCAGGTCTGTCTGCGTTTAGAAGCTTTCAGTGCTTTGATGTGGTGAGTGTAACCTTGCCAAGTCTCTAATGTAACCGAGTCCTCAGGCTGTGTACTCATTTATTTCATAAGCCCATTTTTTGACATCTCTCCTTTTGCCGATTTACTCTCCTTCCTTCTCAGGTCAGGGATGTTTGTGGTCGGACCTGAGTCTGCAGGTGCTCACCCGGGACCAGCGTGCTACAGAAAAGGTAAAAAGAAAGCTCGATTCCCTCCTCCGTTCTCCAGGTTATTCATTACACTTTACAATTTCTATCTTGTCTTAATTGAGCCATTCAGTCTACAACATTGAAATAGCTAACTGTTCATTCCCAGGTCACCCATCGTCTTTGGTTTCCTTTCACTCCTTAAATGATTATCGTGCATCCAGCTGTTACAACCATCATTCATCCACGCCAAAACCCAGACAAGCACAGTGGGAGTGGATGATTAACCTGATTTCGCTCTGTGAACGTTAGATAGTGGCACAAATCCAAGTTTCAGATGATATAACTGAAGCTTGTCTTTCAGTCGTACATTGGGGCTGTAACGTGTGCTAACAAAAAGAACTGTCCGACTTTATTGTGTATCTTTATTGACAGCCGTGTAGTGGTTAGCTCCATTTCCATAACTTATTTACTTTACACATCAAATAAGCATCTCACATAAAAGCAGCCTTTAAACGTGTACTTTGAATCAGAACTACAATCGATTCACTGTGTAATTTATTTTCCCAGGTGGCCCTCTGACTGTGACAGATGCTAACTTAGCCTTGGGTCGACTCCTCCCTTCATTCTTCCCGAAAATCTTTGGGCCCGGTGAGAACGAACCACTGTCCTTGGAGGAGACCATGAAGCACTTCCGTCATCTCACCCAGGAGATCAATGTCTTCTTGTCCTCTAGCCAGGTACTAAATATATACTGAGATATTGAGGAGACCTTCAATTTTTCTTTGTAAACTTTTAATGATGAAGCTCATGTTTTTTTTTTTGTTTGTTTGTTTTCCTGTCTTTTTGAAGGCCAGTGCAAACGGGGCCGACCACTCGCGCAAAAGGACGTTGCCAGGCAGCCAGTCAGAGATGAGCGTGGAGGAGGTTGCCATGGGATTCATTCGTGTTGCTAATGAGGCCATGTGCCGGCCAATCAGAGCTCTGACGCAGGTAATTTTGGTATTAAAGCTGGAACAATATATATATTTGATTACATTTTCTTCACTTTCTAATTGTCTCTGGGTCTCTGCCACCCCTCCCTCACATCTTACACCCTCATAGGCCAAAGGTCATGATACATCTCAACACGTGCTGGCCTGTTTCGGGGGTGCAGGTGGCCAACATGCATGTGCTATAGCCCGAGCCCTCGGAATGAAGACTGTCTTTATACATAAGTAAGGTTTACAGATTGTTTCTCCATATTGTGTGTGTGTGCACATTCACCAATAATGTGTGTGTGTTGCAGGTACAGTGGTGTTCTGTCCGCTTATGGGCTGGCTCTAGCTGATGTGGTGGAGGAGGTACAGGAGCCGTGCTCGCTGCAGTACGAGCAGCAGAGTTTCACCGAGCTGGACCGGAGGGTGGACCAGCTGTCAAAACGCTGCTGTGACACACTCTGTGGACGTGGCTTCACCAGGTCAGACCCGCCCCCTGCAGCCCTGTTAATAAATAAGAATCCATTATTCTGGCAATCTAACTACTAGATGTTGACATAAGCGCGCCTGATTAAAGCAGTCCTGTGTGTCTTGACCCTGCAGCACTCAGATAACCACTGAGGTGTTCCTCCACCTGCGTTATGAGGGCACCGACTGTGCACTCATGGTTACTGCAGCCGGTTACCCCAGCAACGCCCAGTCCTGTCGTGCTGGAGACTATCGCAGCGCCTTCACCAAACGGTTAGCTCCATGTTTACTCATTTGTTCACTTATGTCACACGTCCTGTCCTCACTCACGAGTGAATAAATCATCACCTTGTACACTTTGGCTCCCTCCGGCCTCATGTTTACGGTGTGCAAGTAAACGCATCGCTAAGTTAATGTGTGTGTTATTTTCTGTAGGAGATAACCTTGGTGAATGTATGTTCTCTCTGACCCTTTTCTTTCTCCTCTTCCTATGTTACACTTTTACTTTCTAGCTATTTGAAGGAATTTGGATTCACCATCCCAGACAGACCCATCATGGTTGACGACATCAGAGTGAGGGGTTGCGGAAAATCTGGAATCAAATCGGTGCATAAAACCAAGATGGGATCCGGACAGGCCAAACCTGTCACAGTACGTGGAGTCGCCTCACACAAGCGCAAAACTGGACATTTTAGATACTTAGATATGAACACATTCTTTCTTTTTGAACAGGATTTGGATAATATGTTCAGAAAAGTATCAAATTTCTGAAATACAAAGTTCTGGTCTTAAGAAAGCTGTTTGATTACTTGTCATCAATGTCTGTTCTCCTCTGCAGGTGACCAAGTGTTACTTTGAGGATGGATACCTGGACACCAGTGTGTATCTATGGGAGGAGCTGCCATGTGGTCACAGCATTCAGGGACCAGCCATCATCATTGACAAGAACAGGCAAGCACTTTCATCTTAAGTGTTTTCTTCATTATAGCAACTGCTATTTTGTTTTTCCAGTATTCAAATCCTTGAGGCTGAGTTTGTGGCAATAATGCCTGATTTACCCTGTCTTAACATCTGTGTATGTGTTTGTTTGTGTGCTCTTTCCTCCATCAGCACCATCCTGGTGGAGCCGTGCTGTGAGGCTCATCTAACAGAGGGGGGCGACGTTTGCATGTCTGTAGGCACTGACCCTCACTGCGCCCTGGGCACCGAGCTAAACACCGTGCAGCTCTCCATCTTCTCCCACCGCTTCATGAGCATAGCAGGTAACGCCAACAGAGCGATTTGTGGGAGAGGAGAAAAGCTGTTAAGGAGAATCTTAAATAAGGGACTTATAAAAGCTATTCAGTGTCCATTTCCTTTTTGCTCTACAGAACAGATGGGTCGAGTTCTGCAAAGAACCTCCATCTCCACCAACATCAAGGAACGTCTCGATTTCTCCTGCGCCGTGTTCGGACCAGACGGCGGCCTGGTGTCAAATGCACCTCACATCCCTGTCCACCTGGGCGCCATGCAAGAGACTGTCCAGTACCAGGTGAGGGATGGTTATTCATCCTGTATGTTGTCATGCTACAACCCAAGTGTTTGTGGCAGAGAGTAAAGTTCTTGTATTTTCTTTTCTCTATGCAGATCAGATCTCTGGGCAACAAGCTGAAAGAAGGGGATGTGATTCTGAGTAACCACCCGTGTGCAGGGGGCAGCCACCTACCAGATCTCACAGTCATCACACCAGTCAGTGCTGAGCTTTCTTACTGCGTCTTTTCCTCTCCTCTGTTTCTCAGGGCCTTTCCCATTTCTCCACACTTGGCTGAGTGCACATGGTTATGTGCATGTGGTTATTTTGCATATAGTGTGCAGCCATGTATTTAGTGGCCAAGCATGCAGGGATATTTAAAACCAATCAGGACATACTTGACAAGTGAAGACTGTCATCTGAGTGCCATTGTGCACACTAGCACAACTCCAACACAACACAGCAACCGTTGTAATAAGCAGTGCTGCTGGATCACAGTCTCATCTACTCCAAAAGTGTCTTTATGCTCAAGATTCAGATCGTAAATGTGTAAACCCAACTCCATAAGAAAAAAAACACATAGGATTAAACAGAGCGTGATGAAAAATATTCACGTAAGTTATACGATTGAGTGTACATATTGGGACGGGCCCTCACTGTCTCCTTTCTCCCTCTTCTCACCCCCAGGTGTTTAGAAAAGGGGTGAGCAGGCCGGTGTTCTTTGTCGCCAGCAGAGGGCACCATGCTGACATCGGAGGCATCACTCCAGGCTCCATGCCCCCCCACTCCACCTCCCTTCAGCAGGAGGGCGCCGTCTTCACTTCCTTCAAACTTGTCACTGGAGGGGTCTTCCAGGAAGAGGGTAAGAGATGAGGAGATGAAGTGAGAATGAATGTGAGCGACGGATGAAAGGAAGCAGCGGACAGGAAGCAGAGCTGTATCTTATCTAGTCTACAAGTTAAGATAAAGTATCAGTGCTTCCAGTTCAAAGTGTTTCTTTGCAAATGTGCAGTATTTTAAAGAATTACAGATGAATAACAGGACTGAATCTTCACTCGTTGTTCCCATCATGCTTTTCTCCTCATCCCTCTCTTCATTACATTCCTCCATCTGCTTTTTTCCTCCCGTCCTTCTCCATATCAGCCGTAACTGAAGCTCTCATGGCTCCGGCCCAGTACCCAGACTGCTCTGGGACTCGTAATCTCCATGACAACCTGTCAGACCTGCGGGCTCAAGTGGCAGCCAATCAGAGGGGGAGCCAGCTGGTGGGGGAGTTGATTGACAGCTATGGACTGGCTGTGGTCCAGGCCTACATGGGGTACATTCAGGTAAGTGTCGCCCCTTGTGAGCATAAAAGACCCAAGTCGTTACTCTGAAAAGTACTGCTGGTGTTGTACCACTGCAGCTTTTTGTGTGTTGATGTCTCAGAGTAATGCAGAGCTGGCGGTGAGGGACATGCTGAGAGACTTTGCACGTCGTCGCCGGCAACAGACTGGCTCCTTGGAGGTGGAGTCGGAGGATTTCATGGATGATGGGACACCAATCAGACTGCGGGTCCAGATTAATGAAGAAGAGGTGAGCAGGGGGATTCTCCTCCGCTTCTTTGTTCATTAACTTGAAAAACATTACAAACTTGCAATTAAATTAAAAAAAAAAACCCTTCATCCCCACAGGGCAGTGCAGTGTTCGACTTCACAGGGACTGGGACAGAGGTGTGGGGGAACTGCAACGCTCCACGGGCCATCACTCTCTCTGCCCTCATCTACTGCCTGCGCTGCATGGTTGGACAGGACATCCCCCTCAATCAGGTAAAAATGTTTTATTCTAGGAGCTGTTGCATTGCAGATCGACTTAAATAATCCGTAATGATAGTGATATATAATATAAATTAACTAAAAATACAATATACGTCAGAAAAAATTGTTTGGACATGGCTAGTCATTCACTTTTTTTTATAAATTCTTTATAATTTTTATTATCTGTTTGTGCAGGGTTGTCTCGCACCGATTAAAATCATCATCCCGCCTGGCTCGATCCTCCAGCCTTCCCAGAATGCAGCTGTGGTTGGAGGAAACGTTCTCACATCCCAGCGAGTGGTTGATGTTATCTTTAGAGCGTTTGAAGTGTGTGCTGCCTCACAGGTGAGAGAGAGGAAAAAAAAGAAGCTGGATTCGTCCATAAAAAGAAGCAAAAAAAAAAAAGGTTTCCTTTCTCTTGGGGGAATATTCTTATTATCTAGATTTATTGTCTTTGGATTGTCGTTCCTCTCTCCATCAGGGCTGCATGAACAACATTTCATTTGGCAGCGAGAGAGTTGGTTACTATGAGACTGTTGCCGGGGGAGCAGGGGCAGGGCCAGGCTGGAATGGGCGGAGTGGCGTTCACAGTCACATGACCAACACTCGGATCACTGACCCCGAGATTCTTGAAAAGAGGTGGGACAAGAGTTTTAGTTAAAGTTGTTGTATCCAAAAATGAATGTATTGTTGATATTTCTCTGTACGTTGGCTCCTGTCTGTCTGGTGTTCAGGTATCCCGTGATTTTAGAGCAGTTCTCTCTGCGGAACGGCTCAGGAGGCGCAGGGAAATACAACGGTGGAGACGGTGTGGTCCGGAAACTTTTGTTCAGGAACAAAGTGGTTCTGTCTGTCCTGACAGAGAGACGAGCCACTCACCCCTACGGCCTCCAGGGTAAACGCTCACACTAAATGAAACTCGGTTATTTATTGGTCTTTGACATGGTTTTGCATTTTCCTCATGGCGAGTGGTGTCTTTCTTTTACTATGTAAAATAACTCGCTTGCCTCTTTGTCAGGGGGTGAGGACGGAGCAGCAGGGCTGAACCTGCTCCACAGGGCAGATGGCAGAGTCCTCAATCTGGGAGCCAAAACCAGCGTGAGCCTTCAGCCCGGGGTGAGACTGCGCATTGTGGATGTGATAACAGACATTAACAGAACGACAGCAACGGCTTTAAATATTCCAAATAAAAGAAACCAAGTGTTGATGCTGCATGAAGCAGTAATTTGTGGTACAAATATTAAATTATGTCCCATGTCTTTATTATATATGACACAAACAATATTTTCAGGATTTTGTATTTTTTCAGATTTTCCAGAACTAAGTTGTGTTATAGATGCTGCTGCTCTAATTATTGTTGATATGTATTATAGATTTGGTACCTGCAGAGAAACTTTCCAGTTACTGAAGAGTCAGCACTCTCCTCTCTTTGTCTGTCTCCCCCTACAGGACATGTTCTGCCTCTACACCCCGGGAGGAGGAGGATACGGAAAGGACGAGGGAACGACCAGCAGACCTCAGAGCAAGCGCAGGCGCTTGAATGAGACTTTCCTCGAGAGGGGCAGTGTATTTGAATACCGAATGGCCCAAGAAGGAGTGTGAGGAGAAATAAGAAGGCAAAGAGAGGGTGAATAGCCAAGCCACAGGAGAGGAGGGGAAAAGATGGGGAAATTACAGGAACACAAGCACAATGAAAGATGGACAAGACAGAGAGGATCTTTGATAAAGATGAAAAGATTCCTTGAGGCGACGTAGCAACAATCTCATCATTAAACTGTGAGAAGACTAGACCTAGACGTAGGCTGGCAGCTAGGTTATGTTTTCAGTAGCACTGTGATATCTGTGTACTAACAGATCATTTTATAGATGGAAAACAAACTGAAAAGTCTTAGGCCTATTTTTCAGGATTTAAAGAAAAATATTCTAACACTACTGTGGCACTTAAGCAGGCAAAGTTATTGACATCCAGTAGATTGGACTAATCTTAAAGGAGCAATTTGTTCATTTTTGCTATTGCTACATAGCCAACATAATCTTTCCTTTACTTGCCAATAGCTATCCCGAGGAAATCAACCCTCTCGCTTTTCTGTCATGCATCACATGAAAGTTAGCATGATAAGCAGCCAACACCTTGTCTGGGTTGGGCTATCTTGTCACTTTTGGATACCAAAGTATTGTACAGTAGTGTCCTGAGGAAGACCCTCTGCTCAGAGGTCATAATACAACTTGTAAAAGCAACAACAGCTGAAGGTCCTCTCAAGATGCTAACGCTGGCTATGTAGCAATAGCTAAAACTGACAAATGGCTCCATTTTTTAAAAGTTGTTCACAACAAACTAAACAAGGCATCAATAACATTCCTCTCTGGGCCTTGTTAGTCGTCCCATTTTGCTAAAACACACTACAGGGTACGTTTCCAACAACAGTCTTTTTGACTAATTTTCCAGTTTTCAAATGAATTGAAAATAAATCCCATCTGTTTTTAACTGGAACCACAAACACCACAACTTGTTGATGTACTATCCTATCAGGACAGAAAAATAAACCCCATTTCTAATGTAATGAGGTTGTCCTTTATTTCCAAATCATGTCTATGAATGAAAACAGTAGTTTCACGTTTCTTGTATACAGCATGTGTGATCTATTAGAAGTACTTTATTACTTTAAATTATTACTTTTGTTTGGTCAAATTATCTATGAACATTGATCTGAATCATTCAAATCCAATTCCCTTTATAAATGCAGTGAAGCTTTTCAAACAGGTCACTCAACTCACTGCGGCCTCAAAATGTTGCACATGGCGTTTTGGTCACTCGCAGTCTTTGCAGTTTAAATACAACACGGCTGAGGAGAGTCACAATGAGTCTTACATGTAAATTCATGAGGGGGAGTGTTGAGATACAACCCAGAAGAGTTGTGTGTGTTTGGGGGATGGAGACGTGGTGCGTCCCCCCTCCTCCCTTCTCCAGCTCAGGAATGATCAGGGAGCAGAGAAGTGAGGATGGTGAGGGAGTGCAGGCATGCGTAGGGAGCTGATAAAGGGATAGTGGCCACAGCAGTGGAAGCAGCAGGAGGCTGACGGCTGCTGGACTGTTAATGTAAATCAGCTGCATGTTTGTGTGTGTTGGAAACTTTAATGCAGATACCACGGACTACGGATCAAAGTTGGTTTCCTTGTTTATGGATCACAATTCCTGTGGTAAAACAATCTGTCATACTGGAAGGGTTTTAGACACACCCTGCTGCAGCTGCTGCTGCCTAGAACAATATTTCTGTCTTTCCATTTGATCCATTGATTAATGATCAGCTTGAGAATCTGTGCTGTTATGGGACAGTGTGAGACTGTGAAAACAAGCACAAATCAAATAAAGTCAATCAAAATAACACCACCATCCTCAGCCAATCTGGCAGAAGAAATGCAACTTTTGTTGGATAAAATATATGACTCATATGTAGAAGACTCAGATAATCCAATGACTCTTGCAGGACAGGAACATGTGCAGGAAATATTGAGGAGAGAAATACAAATGAAAAACATGAAGTGTAAATACAATGGTATTCGAGGCCTGACTACCCCATACAGTAAAGCAGCACGTTGTCAGCCAGATGTTCAGAGAAAACCAGAGCCACGTTTCCAAAAAAAGACAAAAAGTAGTTCCTGTTAGTTCACCCAACTAATAAAAAATGTATCTCGTAAATTGTTACAATTTGTCCAAAACTACCCAGCGAAACAGTGAAAATTAGCTTCACTTTGATCATCTATGACAGCTGGCAGGCTGCAGAAGTTTTTCATTATGTTTCACATTTCTTGTTCATTTCTTGAGTTGGAACAATTGAGAGTACTCAAGGGGTTTGAAATTAAATGCACCATGCTCCTCTGAAGTTGCTGCTTCAACTTTCCCTGTAAGTAGCTGCCATATAAATTCAGGGCTTTGTATTTACCGAGAGGAAAGACACCACCCTGACTGCAAAGAAGTTGAAATGCATTGAATAATTTCCTCAGGTCAGTTTCCTTGGCAGCCTCTAGATGCCTGGAAACATAAAGTATGTTGGTTGAATTGCAGAACCACCACAGTCCAGCTTTAACGACACACAGGCCCAAGCAGATAAACAGTGAATACCTATCACCTGAACAAATATGCTAAAAATTAGTGACACAAATAAAATAAAATAAAACAACATGCACCAGCACCAAAAGACTTGTTAAAGATAATTGTGCAGTTTGATTATTGTTATCAATAACACCGAGCAGCGTGGTTAAAATAAACAGCATTTTATTACATACCCTGTTAAACTCCAAGACATTCTTTTGATACTTTAACCCCTGAGCTGACCTTTCACTTCAGCTCAGAACTGTACAAAACTTGAACAAGACCACAGGACGATGGCAAGAAACCAACAAAACATTCACCTGTCGAGGTAGGCAGACATTTAGAAGCAATTTCCTTTGGAAGATGAACACGATGACAGTAAAATAGTGCAAATAACCGGCAGTGCAAAGTCCTTAGGAAACACATCCCTGTGTGAGGTAGATGCTGGTAATTGATTGTCATGAGAGTATTTTTACAGACTGACTAGAATCTAAAATGGAGCCAATTTCAATGCTAAAATTGTCTAATAATTCTGAAACACCACAATAGAAAACATTAGTAAACACCAGCATGGTAAAAGATGATTATAGAGCCACTGTCTATCTGATTAATATTCTGTTGTAGCAGCACAGGACCAATGCAAAGAATCCAGACTGGCTGAAATATGAGACAGAAAAACATTGCAGTAAACAACTTGTTCAGAATATTTAACCATCTGAACAAAGAACCACCCTTAAAACCCTGACAAAGGAAAAATGTTTGATGTTTTCGCCGACATTACGCTACTTTTACCTACCTATATTCTGTTTAAAAATGGTTGCAGGATAGACTGTAGGGAAAAATAATTTTTAATACTGCGTTTGACGAACTGAAACTCAAATGTATAATCTATAGCTAAGCTCGTTGTTGATAATATTTCACCTGGCTGTAAAATCAAAGACAATATCCAACAATACATTCAGCAGTCACAATAGGCAGACAACATTCAAAAGCAATTCTCTAAGAAAGCAAAATCATGCCAATAGAAAAAAAACAGTGCAAATAACATTGGCAGTGCAAAGAGGTAGACACTTGTTTTGTTGTATAACTGTTTGAGGTAGTTTTTCTCCAAATGAAAGCGTGTAATATTCCCCAGATTGATGCGTGACAAGATGGTTTTTCTCTAAAAAATACTGAGCTTGAAAAAATAATAAAAACACTGGGTTTTCACCTTGCTTAAAACACAAGTCCATCAATAGCAGTCTGCTGTTTACAACTTCACTGGAGCTGGAGGTAATGATTGAGACTCCATTTGAAAGAGTTTCTGCTGTCATGGCCTTTCTTTGTGGTTTTTGATTAAACCTCACCCCTGGCATCCCAGTGATGTGTGTGCGTGTGCGAGCGAAAGTGTGGCTCAGTTTGTCTGTTTCAGTCTGTCAGTACTGAGGGTACCTGTTTAAGGAAGGCCCATTCTGCAGGGCGTACTGACTAGGTGGTTGGTGATGTGAGGGAGAGTTCTGATTGGCTGGTACTAGGACATCAAATACACTTTTATTTGGAGGCACAGACTGCAACATGTTGTCCAGGTCCATGATGAGGGGAGGGGCTTGGACTGACACTCGCCCACTGGGGAGGATAGGCCAGTATGCATGACTGAGGAAGTGGTGACCAGGCGCTACAGGAGAGCTGCCGTAGCCGTAAAGGGGGATCCCGCCATGCAACGGCATTAGAGGACCTCCGTTAAACCGCATGCTTGGGGGGGCAACGGCATTAGGAGGGGCGTACTTGGCGTAGGATGTGGGGAGCTCCCACGGAGGTGTAATAGTCTCCCGTCTGGCTGATTTGTGCAATGGTGGCCTGTAGTCCTCGTAACCATCTGACCCCGCTTCACCATCTGGAGGAACACGCTTCCCAGACATGGACACTCCCTTCCACTCTTCATCAGAGGAGGAGGAAGAGGTGGAGGCCGGGCTGGCAGAGCTGGCGGAGGCGCTACGGGCAGAGGAGGCGTAGCGTGGCCGTGGAGGAGGAGACGGCCGAGGGTGAGCCATCTCACCCCAGCAGTCCCTGCTGGTCACGTCCATGTCCCCAGAGGCGCTGGTCGGTCGCAGGCTGTGCAGTAGCGAGTCAATGGCGAACGAAGAGTCCAGTTTGGGCCGGAATAAGTCCTCCTGCGGTGGAGAGGGATTTCCGGAGCGCATGGGTGGGAGTGTGGTCACGGGGTCAGGGGTCGGCTCGGATTCTGGCTTGTGTCCCTGTAGGATGTAGGGGGCCAGATCCTGGGCGAAGATTGTCTCATCCTGGCGGGACACAGCTGTGTTCTGCCTCTTCAGGAGCTCCAGAGGAACCCGGCTCAGCTCCACTGCCCAGAAATTACCTTTACCCTGAGGCTTGCCTGGGTCCTTCAGCACCTACAGGTGGAGAGAAGGAGGGACAGGGAGATGAGTGACATCCCAGCCAAGAAGCAATGAACTAGTTTCACAGGTATACCCACCACAATAAACGCAAAATCCCACAAGTTTAGGGTATTTTAATACATTTTCAACAAACAAACCTTAACGAAACAGTCATAGGAGGAGAGGTTATGTCGCACTGAGTCCCGCCAGCCCTTGTAGTTTCCTTTGAAAAATGGGAAGAGGGTACTGATCTCCTTCAGGATCTAGAAACACAAACAGGCAAAAATATCAGCATGGCTGTGTAGTCTGACAAAAAACAGCCAATGATAGTCGTCTATAGTGTATTTAAGTATGTGTGACACAATCTAAACTAAACTCTGACATCATAACTTTACATACAGTAGATCTATTTAGGCTCAAATACTGTTACTGTACGAGATTATATAAGTGGAGGCCAAGTGAACACAATGTTATTTATTGAAATATAAATCAATGTGGCCCTTATAATTAAATATAACAAAACAGCATAACATGTGCCTTTGGGAAGAACAGATCAGATTAGACAAAGCCTATAGGCTTAGTGAAACATGATTTTACCATGTAATGTATCTTATCACTTTCCTGTTACAGATCAGTGTCTGGTTTCACTGCAGTCCAATCTTATCAAGGCAAACCAAGAATGGTATAGGGATGGTGGTCACTCAAGTGTCACCAAGAGGGGACTGGTTTGTGTCACTTTATAAACTGTAAAATAGCAGTCTCTTTATGTACTGTTAATTCAGTTTTAAGGGGGGAAAGTCAGGTCTTGAGAGGGAATACTCCAGATTTTGTAATAGAGTCAATTGGTCTAACAAAATACAGTGTAAACGAAAGTAAAACCAGCATTGTGGCTAAAACACACCATGCGTAATGTAGGCTTGTTCATCATTAACACTGTGCATGCACTCACACATGAAGGATGTATTTTCACAATTACCTCAGATAAAGTCAGTTTCTTCTCGGGGGACCTTTGGATGACCATCGCGATCATAGCGAGATATGAGTACGGTGGTTTTGGATACCGCTGATAGTTCTTTTTCTTCCCCTCGCTGCTCCTGCTCTTCTTCCTTTCGTTGCTCCATGAGTCCCGGCTGATAGTTTCCTGGTCACTGGGGTATGATGAGCCGGCTGGTGCGGTTTTATCCATGAAGGCTGTGGCACCGGGGAGATGTTCCGGACGCGCTGCGGGTTTATCCAAGCGCGGCGGCTGCTGAGGAACCATCTGAGCCGGGTGATGAGACCAGTGTTGGGATGGAGAGGTCCGCGTCAGACCGGTGGTGGGAAAACTATGCTGCGCATTTCTGTGGAAGTCAAGTTGATGGTCGTGGAGTTCTCCGATGTGGGACAGAGCGGGTGTTGCCAAGAGGCTGTGCTCCGGCCAGTGCTTTGTCATGCTGATCAGCCAGTGGGAAGATCGGCAACGCACGTTCGGACAGGAGCGCAGAGAGGGGGAGGGAGGTCAAAGAGTCGGTCCTTAACTTCTGGCAGACTGCTGGCTCCAAGCTGACTCTATTTGAAGAGCAAACAATTAACAGTTTCATGTAAATCCCGCTGCGTAATCGAGGGGAGAATGACGCGTTATCTGAGAGCTGAATGACTGATCGCCCCGGGGGTGGGGGGACTGGGCAGGGTCAGTGTACAAGGAATGGGGAGAGAGGAAGACAGTAAACCTGTAAATAACCCTTAAGATAATATCAACATGCCACATACAACGTAGATTCCGAGTTTGCTTTGGAAACACTGCTTAGAAGATTTACGCACGAAAGCTGATGGGGAAGACAATAAGTCCAAATGGATTCAGTTTATTTTCGGGCCATTTCAGAGACCAATTGACAACATATCTTAAAATCTCTATAAAGTTGCATTGTTAGAATAGTATTTAATATCAACAGTAAAGACTGTCTTCACTCGAAAGTGACACTTGGGCGCAGAGGCCAAGAGTAAAACTCGTGGGGGGATGGGGTGGGTTGCATTAGAGTAGAGAGGAGTAATTTCGATTGAAGCTTACATGCAATCAACAGTTTTTGGCAAGCAATATACATGAGGAAGGGCTAATATACAAACACTAAAAGATAAGACGTTGTCAGCCGCAATAACGGAGGAATTATTAGCTGTAAACAAACAAGATAAAAATGTATAATTTGGCATTTCTGGTGAATTGTGACTAATTTAAAGCAACCCACTATTACTGAAGCAGGTTAACCTGGTTACAGAGGGAAAGTCATGCATGTGCTAACACCCAAACGGCTTACTTTATTTTGAGTGTAGTTTACAAATTGGATTTGGTCAGCAGATGCAGAGTAAATGATAAAAGACGCCTTGTTGTAAAGCTCCGAGAGCGCACAACATTCTGGGGGTATTGTGCGCGCAGTGGGGTCTCACCGGGATTTTGCAGGATGGCACTGAGCGTTGAAAGACTGAAGTTTCGGGAATGTATGTCTTTTGTTCATGTTAACGCAGTGCTAATGTGAAGACCCTTGCTTCCCAGCAAGACAGTGAAAACAAGTTGGATTAGAAGGAACCCCACTGGCGAGCTGGAGACTGCTCCTTCCCAAAGGAGCTGCTTAGCATGTGACAAAATACGGGGGCTATTCAACACCATTTGTGGGTTTTCTGGCGCTTACAAGCTGCTAAGTGTTGTAGTTGGGAAGGACATTCACACCTTAAAACAGGAGCAATCATGTTTTTCCCCAACTGTTAGAAACTGCTTCCAAAGTATCTCTTGAACAAAAACCACTTCACTCCATCTGAGAATCAACAACCTGTGGAAGATTTTTCCTGCATGACACACAGCTAGCTATACCTGACACTGGGCCCTAAATTGTTATTCTAAATTGTTAATTCAGCCTGTTTAATCCACATCCTCAGTGGATACATTACATCTAATAAACTAATGAAACGCAACTGTCCTATATCAGGTGAGTGTACCAGGATCACAGCATATAAACAGGGCACGTGCTCTATGTCACAAAATCCCTCCATGCAGGCCGTGTTTATCGTGTGACAGTCAAACTAGAAAGGATTGTTTAATTTTGGTTGTGCCGATGTCCTTTTAACGAGTTGCCATTTGTGTAAAAAGCTTACCACGTCAGTTTGCAGCTTTGGTGACTTTTGCAGTGATACACCAATTGTCTGGGCTTGTTTTGCAGGTCAGATGGCTTTCCTAACATGGTAAGCGGCAAAGCTCCTTCACCTGCAAACAATTGCACGAGTGAGAGATTCTTCCCCTGCTGCTACACACAATTGCATTGTCACATACCGTAGTTTGTCCCCCTCTAGTGGTTTCACTGAGAATTCATCCAGAAGCAAGAAATCGATAGGCCCGCATGCCACATGTTCCCAGGACTCACTCACTCACTTGAGACCAGTATCCCCTCATGTAATACGTTTAGTTGTCTATGAGTTTGTTTTTGCTCTTAGTGAGCTGCAAAATTAAACATGTACAGGCAAAACCCACGTTCATTGCATGTTCATGTTAAAATCCTAATTTACATGCCTTCACATAGTAAACTGCTCAATACCAAACATGCTCATTTAAATACAAACTGTCAGTCTATCTCTTCCTGTCTGCTGGAGAGCTGGTTAATAGGTTTTGCCTGGATTAGTGAGTCATGCATGAGAAGAATGGAAAACCAAATGAATAGGATACTATCCAGGACAAGGCTGTTCACATAGGCTGATTGTGTCTGGACAAATCCCCTCTAAGCTGTGCTGGGACGCATCCTGATACTAAGATGGAGGAAAGTTTTTTTTTTTCCTTCTGTGGCTGAGAAAGTATCACTGCTTCATTATTGCAAGAGTAAATAGGCTACTGTGACATTTTTCCATCCAGAGGTGCCTGCTTTTTGCACACACCCAATGTTATGGAGATGCTCACAGTGATGAAAAGTGACATTTAAAGTTATTATTATTATTATTCTCAGCAACATGCACAGCTTTTTGGAAATTGCACTGCTGCTGATTTTTTCAAATGTCATTTTTAAATGCTCTGAGCAGCATAAATTAACGGATATCTATAAATACAGGCATATAAAACCAAAACATTGTGCACAAATTGGTCTAGACAGCTTAATACCACCAGACGAAAGTGAGAATATATACTTTTCACTTGTCCCGGTGACCTTTTGACTGACTCGCTTATTTTGTCATCATTAACAAGCTGCTCTCGTGACCCTTGCTCTGTTGGAACACATGAGCATCAAACTGCTCATTTGTTTAATATCACATAGTGACATATCACTATCAATAATATTAATATACTTAATTTGTGTTGTGCTCTCATAAATCAAACACAACAATGCATATAGTAGCCTACATAAGGGAAACAAAATGAAAATGCAAACCAAAATCTAAATGCAATTAGAAATAATGAAATAAAATAAAGAGAGGATAGACAATAGCATGATTTTGAAGATGAGTCGGAAGATGTTCATAAAAGGCTTGAAAAGAAATTATATCTAATGCAAATGAAAACACTACACGGGTAGCCGGCTATCCTGAGGACCTGAGACGGTAACAGAAGCTCATGGTCCCAAACTCTCTCTGCAGAGCTTCGCTGCTGTTAGTTGCTCCGTCCACTGCAGAGGTCAGCAGATCACAGGATATCAGTAACTGTGATGCTGCTGGGAGCGCCTTGGATTCAGCAGCCAGTCACACTCTCAAGGATCAATAGTGTTACCCTGTTTGGTTGGTTGGCTTTTTTCTTTAATTGATATTGAATCATGGGGACCTGATAGGAAAATGTGCTCAGGCTTATTCTGAATGCATTGTCAAGAGAGAGAGAAAGAAAGAGAAAGAAAACCCCATCCTGACAGCAAAATTATAGGCTATTTTGTCAAACCAGGTATGAACTCTGACACATACATACAGTAGGTGTACATATGAACACTATTGCAAACATATACATTCTCACTATTTGGCTTAATTTAAATAGATATGAATGAATTTATCATGCATTATTCCTTCGCTCAGCCTACCTCAGGTCTGGCAATCAAATGCTGCATGTGTGGTAAAATCCACAGTGCAAGTTTAATAAGAGACACATGCAGGGGGGCTCATGCTTTTACTGTTTTAGTAAGTTGTAAAGTAAAGTAGGCCTAGCTCTTTTGATTAAGATTTGAATTTATTTAGCATTTACTTTTTATTTATTTATTTATTTATCTACAAACATTATCAGCACTATGGCTACAGGGCATGTAGCCTAGTTTTCCCCCGCTTTGTTTACAACACATAGGCTACACACAGATGAATACGGATAAGACAACAATTAGACAACAAGACAAAGAAAGAGAGAGAAAACAAGTCATTCAATGACTATTTTGTAAAGCTTACAAATATCATTATGTTTTAACAGCTTTTTTTAAATTATCACAATCACATAACAGAGAGTTTCAGAAAATGTGGCTTCTTACCTGAAAATGTGTGTTATGTCAAAATTGGATAAAATAAATTAACAAGTGAATCAAGTAAAACTGGAATTTTACATAATTTATTTATTTTATTTTCTCAGGTGTCCGGCCTCTGTCGCCCTCCAGTGGCGTCACAGTGGCGGGAGGAGAGTCTGGTTGTTATGGTGAAGCATTTCCCCGGAGAGCTGCCGGGAGCAGGAACAGAGGACCGCAGCAGCAGCAGCAGCTGATTCAGTTTCACACAGACCTGCATACACACACCGACCGCTGACAGTCGGCTCAACAGGTAAGATGTCACCTCGTTTGCTTTCTATCACTTTACTTACGCCGACGCTTTTCGCTTTAACTCGGCTTGTTGTTGTCAGACTTTAACCTGCCTCTGAGGCGACGTTAAGTCTAATTCACTTTAACAAGAAACGAGACTCCGGGTCGGTCCAGCCGCGCAGCCGAAAAGTAAGCTAACCTGAGGCTAAGGTGACGGGTTAGCAACGACGTAACATCAACTTTTATCGCTGCTTCTTTCCATTTATTAACAATTCAGACTGAACCTATTAGGATAAACTCGTTGGTGTTGGCTTTTTATCTGCTCCCGGGTCCGATGAATGAACCCAGGTAGCTTAAATGAGCTGCTTACGTTTACCTGTCAGACTAGCCACCTGTTGAGCCCGTCTGCGGACCGCTAGGCAGGTTAGCTAATCGGCTGCTGCTCGGTTAATCCTTCACGGTGTCAGTGTGTGTTTGTGTGTGGTGTATGGGACAGGCGCTAACGCTTCCGTCGGTGGTGTGAGAAAGTGAATAGTTCACACACTCAAAGGGAAGTTCAGTGCTTGGACATTTACTGAGGTATGAAGATATATCACAGCAGCTGGATGATAAGTGAGAGTGAACAGCCTTTAATGCAATCAGTGATATGAAGGCTGATGCAGTTCACGTGTGACAGTTTTATATCACAGGGTGCAGCTCATAGTTCAATGTGCGATCCAGTTCAGTAGCTGCATAGTTAAATCAGTCAGTACTGCAATGTACTGCAGGTTTCTATCCCTCTTTCTTTGATTTTCCTCAACAATCATACTTGTAAATGCACTTGTATATCAAGTCATTTGAAGTAGGAGGTATGTGGACTATTATAGGAAGTAATGAATATCAAATAATTACTTAAAGAGTTTGTTAACTGTAAGGACATGGACAGTAGGAAACAGCCATGTATGGAGCCAGCAGAGAGCAGCAGGTCAGAGGTCAGATCAATCACTAACACATGGATATGACCGGATGGGCCCTCTTTGAAAGACCCGAACAAATTTTAAATTGATCATGAGTGGGAGGGAGGAGAAGATATCTGGAAAGCCAAAAGGTGAAGGATGCAGTTTGTTGTGTTGTCCAAACAGAGGAGGTCTTGCTTCATGGAGCCTCTCACCATCATAAGGTGGTGAAGGAGATTCAGAAAAAGCCAAAAAAAAAGAAACTTATATTGAGGCTTATTCCACCTGCGCTTTCCATAACCTTCCTAACTCCTGCACCAGTAACCCCTATCTTCCCTAACTCTCTACTCTGCAGCATCACCCTTACCCTCTCTTCTTTCTCCCTCCTTTGTGGGTGTCACGTTCACTCACTTATTCTTGTGAATTTACATGATGTGGATGTGTGGATTTTCCTCAGGTTCACCAGTTTCTTCCCATATGTCATGGGATCCCATAGAGAGACAAAATGAGGATATATGCATTTAAATTCCATTCATGAAATAGTACCCTATAAATACATTTTCAACTTTTATTTCCAATAATTGGTACTGGTAAGTCAAATAAGAAAACTCCTGTTGGCCTGAAGTTGTTTATTTACGGAAATAGTTTCACTCACTGATAAAGCAAAAATGTACGATTAACACATGATGCACTGATGACCAAAATAATCACCATGAGCAGCCACAATCTTCAGTAGGCATGCAGTAAGGTATTGTTGAGGCTTGTTTGTCATGGTGTTTGTTTCCGATCTTTTCTGGACATGCTGTGGTTCACCAGCTGTTTGACTTTAATTCTAATTAACTTAAACAAACTCACAGTCATGTTGTTGTCAAGCCAGCCTTGCTGGTCTTGCTAATACAGTATGTATTGCCACCTTTGGTCAAATACAAATATTTGCTGGTTTCACAATTTAAACCAAGATTAGCTCGTAGGCTCCTTGATTCCTCCCAACAAGGCAGCACATACACACTTACTCACACTGTCATGATAGCAAACTTAGGATCTGCTAGTGGACTGTAACCGTGCTAATAAGCAAAGAGGAGTGTGTCCTTGGTTGCAGCAATAACAGATTATCTCCGATGAAGAAGTGCGTTATTAGATTCTGTGGAAAAGTATCGCCCTGACTCCTGAGCATGCTGTGTAACATGGGGTAATCATTATCAAAAGATTCCTTAATCATCCAACTACTTTTTTTCTCTTTATAAGATAAATCCAACAGGTCAGATGACTCAAGCAGTTATTTAAAGGTCAAGCTGCATGTTCTAGCGTTTTGCTCTCCTTTACATTCCTTCTCTCCTCTCCTCTCCTCTCCTCCCCTTATATTTCTGTCTTTTCTTACTGCCTGTACGTTTAAATGTGTGAGATTCTGCGAGTGGATGCCACATACATCATCTCGCCCCTTGGGCAGCATTTAATGTTTCTTCATCACTGTTTTTCTCTCCGCCCCTGCAGCTGCATGACGTGACCCCACATCCTGCTTAGGAGGAGCAAAGTGGAGGAGTTGAGAGCCGAACTAGTCCGTCTGTCTCCTCCCCATCCTTCCTCTTCCTCCTCATGTTCTCCTCTATCTCCTTCGCATTCTTTCCTCCACATCTCTTGCCCTCTCTCAGTCCACATCCTGTCCTCCAGAAAAAGCTGCAGCCCTTTGTCTTTTTGTCTATAAATATCAGAATATTTATAAATCTGCCTAACAACCTCTGACTCTCTACCTACTCCTGCTGCTCTGTGTGGCATTACTGAGATTTCTGAGTGATTAGCCTATATGGAGCAGCTCAAACCTTTACACATGACCGGACTTAATGTGTCCACCTCTTCTCGAGTAGATCCCCCTCCCTCCCTCTGTTAATTGTCGTCATTATTATTCTGTCCTTCCTTCAAGGGCTCGCTCTGCTACGGAACAAATAGTAAAACCTGCAACATTTTCCCAAAGTCCAACATCATGTTTTTAGTCCCACTAACAAGTAACACATTAATTAGAAACTCTTGCAGCTGCACTTCCTCCATAAGTTATTTTTACATCGCAGAGTGACAGATGAAAACAGCCCTCCTCGATGTTTGGCAGGCAGCGTCGGTCACTTGGCATCGTTTCAGATAGCTCGCAGGATCGTTCCCGAATCATCAAGCTATATTGACTCAGCATTGTCTGTTGCAGTGAGCGGGAGAAGATCCTGTGGGTCACATCAAACAGACCCCACACAACAGCTGAGCAGTGTTGTTTCTATGATGGCAAAGCCATTATTGCAGCACATGACACCGCCCGCTGTTTACCAATAGAGCCGGCTTTAAGGCTGAGTAGGAGGTTTTTCTGTGTGCTCTGTTGTGTTCTTGTAAGTTCACAGGCTTTTACACCTAGTAGGTACCACCCACTTGACGAATGTATGAGCTTCTGTGCGTGTGTGTGTGTTCATAGTAGTCTATTCATTCCAGCTGTTGAATGAAAGTTTATGTTCGTGACAGCCCTTCCTGTTAGGTCAGGAGGAGGGAAAAAAGTCTGGGGACCACAAATGTCACATTGATGCTCTCCTCCTCTCCCAAACGCACAATATTTAGCCTTACTTGTTGTTATTGCTTAGAGTTTGTACAATATATGGGTGACCTCACCTCATCTTTTCCCGTCTGTCTGGTCTCTGCCTGACTCAGAGAATCACAAGGCTCTTACACAGTTTAGCCACCAACAAATTCCCCATTCCCCATTTGTACAGGGGCTTAATTTATAAGAGGAAAGATTAGCAAAGACTGGTGAAATGCTAGTTTAGGGCACTCTATCCACTGATGGCAGAGCAGAGGTCTCTCAAAAGTCTGTAGTTCAGAGCTAAGGCTGCACCGAGGTAAGATCTAAATATCACATACACAATATTGTAACTTCATGGTCATGTAAATATAGTTTACAGCTGGGTTTCAAGGTCTTCTGACCAGTTTCCTATTGTTGGGCTTAGACTTTGTCGTCTCTGTGTTTGCTGTGTGCTTGTTGAATATTCGGGGCAAAATTAGCAGAGAAGAGACTCTTGCTTTTTCTTAATGAGCAGTTGAGTCTGTGACAAGATGATGAAAATATTGATAGTTGTGCTTGACACTGAGTTGCCTACTTTTAAACACAAATAAGCAACAGATATGTCCAGAAAGGCAATACATTATTTACCAGAAACTGTTGAACCCAGGGTTAGGTTTAGTTCACTATCACCCCGTTCGGTGATGATGAGTGATGGTGAGCTGAGGCGGACTGAGCCTGTCAGACCAAGACCAAACAAACTCATGCTGAAGATTTTTTCATTTCCGTTTCACCACTCGCTGCCTTTTTGTGAGATAAGATAATGAGAAATAAAGTTTACTTTATTGTTTTAATATACTTACATTGGTGTCATTTGCTCCCTAATCATGATAGAACAAGGCCAAACTCCTTTGATGTGCGCATTATAACTTCCAATTCAATCCAGCTTTTAAAATATGAAAGTCAGAACATGAGTTTAACATTCATAATATATTTTGCGTGTACTCTAGATTGCTGACATTGTATTATGTTTGATTTACAAGGCTGTTATGTCAACCAGTTATGTGCTCTCAGCTATGTAAACATGACACATGCAAAATGGTCAATCTCCCCTTATCTGTTTACCCCCTTCTTTTCACTTGCTCTATTGTCGGGCCAAGGAAGGATGAATCACTATACACACAGCTGAATGTGTTCATAAAATATTTGATACCACTTTAATGTTTGGAATGTGGATAGATTAGGGAAATATTGGATTTGTTTGGAGACGGTCCATCACATCTGGGTGGAAGGGATGAAGTGCTGGGAATTTATGGTGGTGGAGACAGACTGTACTGCAAAGCCTGAACTGTAGCTCTCTGTGGACCTGACACAAAATAGGTGTGCTCGTTTGGACCTGCGTTCTTAATTGGACAAGATGTATGTCTTGTTTTTTTTTGTACGCGGATTTGCAATGAATGCTCCAAAATAAATATCACAGCATCTGAGCCTCAGCTCTGTTCTCCCGGTACACTGCACTGATTGGCTTTTGGTTGAGATTTAAGGAGTCTGGATAGTTCTGGCAAAACATCTAACTGCTGCTCCCGTGTTTGAGTGTTTGTGCATGTTAATGTATTATGAGTGGGAGAGGGAGAGTTTCTGTTATTTTTTTAAATTTGCATGTTGCATGTGTCAACTCTGTGATCGCACTGTGGCTGACATTGGTATCTTTTCCAACTTCTGATCAAACAGCAAACTTTGCAGCAGCTCTTTGACATTTGTTGTTCATATTTCATATCTCACGTCAACTGCCTTTTTCTCGTAATGAGTTAGACTAATTGTAACGACCCATGAAGAAATACTGGTTGTGCTCAATATTGGCTTGTAACAGTTTACTCATTTTATCAACAAACAAGTAAAATCACATTCCACCAAAATACTTAGATATACTCAATATATCTTTGTTAAAAAGTTGGATTTCTCTTTGCCACCATGAAACTTTACAGATCCTGCAGTCGGATGAGGCAGTGTTTTCTGGGTGAGGATGGGTTAATAAACTAGTTTTATTGTCATGATCATGTGTCCAGATTTGTACCAACAGAAAATACAGAAGGAGACAAAGGGATTCACATTGTTTTGTCCGCTCAGTCAAAGGCCCACACACTAATCTAGAGGGAGCTTTAATATAGATGTGGCTTTTTTACCCATGTTAACCATCTCAGAAGAGGAAAATTATTATTTTCAAGTTGTGCTCCATGCTCTGTCATTGAATTGATGTTGAAAGGACATTATGGCCTCTTCAACAGAGTAAAGAAATTTGGCTTCCATTCTTGTTTGCAAAAAAATAAATATTTTGAAACTATCCAAAAAGCACAGAGCAACAAGCAGTTAAACAGCTGCACTTTAACATGCAGGTTCAACATGCCAAATCAGTCTTCAGGCTGTTTATGTCTGGGTCTGTGTATGAGCCCCTTTTTCACCCTCCCATTTGACTGATATGTCAAACAGCCTTATAAGAATGAGTTACTGAGATAAAACGTGTTTCATTTATGAGTCACACAGGGCTAATGTCTAAGATTTGGATTTTTATTTCACTGATCTTTCAGATTGTGCCTTGAATTATCCCACTAATACGGCAGTTAAGTTCCTGCAGGGATTTTCCCTCTTTCTTCAATCCTTTGACACTTTAAAGCCCCTTAAAATACCACAAACCCTTTCCCCTCTTTCATTTGTTAACTGTGGTTGACCAAGAACAAGTTGTTAAGCCTGTACAGTCTTGACTGGTCCTTTAAGGCTTGGTATACATTTGTTTCCTGGACCTTTCAACATGAACATGGACTTTAGATACCTCCTGTAGGAGGAAGACAGGGTAAAGAGAGCCGCCTCGTGAATCACTGGTATGTCATAAAAAAGAAAAAAAAAACATTCATCACCCATGTCTCGTTCCTGGCCATCCCAAAGCCAATGTTCCTGTTTGTATTGTGTGAATGAGTGATCTGTGTAGTGACCAGTCTGTGGGGGGAGTGCTGGCTTATTACCTCAGTCTAAGGAAATCCTTACATTGTGGCTCGTGACAAAGGGTGAGAGGTTAGGTTGACTAAAAATAGTGAAGTGGCACACTGAAGGAACAAACTGAGTGTAGCGTTGCCAAAGTAAGAGGCTGAAGGGTCTGTATATAAACTTAATCAAGCCTTCTTTTCTTAAAAAATTACAAATAATGGTGGTTATACTGTTGATACATGATATAGTGCAGCATGTTATAGTTTTCCAATGTTGAGCTCTGGTCGACCCACCGCTCGTTGGCTTCTTGCTGCCGTGGCTCCGTGGCCTAGGACTACCGTCATGTCAGTCACTCTCTCTATCCCACTGAGTGCCTCTAGTTGACCTTCCTCTCAGCGCTCACAGGCCCAGGTCCTAAATAATAAATGAATCACCTGGAAAGAGCCAAGTGTGTGTGTGTGTGTGTGTGTGTGTGTGTGTGTGTGAGCCACGTAACTCAGCAGGAAAAGTTAACAAAAGGCGACGAGAGCGATCTCGCTGACCGAGGTTAGTGACTTGCACTGAAACATGTCGCACAGCAGCTCTTTTACTGCTTTTCCGCAACATCATCATGTCAGCGTTGCCTTGTGCGTATGCCAGCGGTAGGAAAGTGTGTGTTGCGCTGCAGGGAGTGTCAATCATTAATGAAAAGCGTCCCACCGTCTCAAGTTTCCTCCGGGAGAGGAGTGGGAGAGGAGGGAGTAGGGGGAAGGAGCTCAGGGGTTAAAGATAACAGGATTAGGAGAGCGGTGTGTGCAGTGTGCCTAGTACATTATACTGTAACACAGTACTCACATTTTCTCTCCCTGCCCTTTCTTCTTCTTCTTCTTCTCCTTCTTCTTTCTCTGCCCACAGTTGCAGACAGAAACAATGTCATTGAGCAACGCGCCACTAAAGCCAGCGCACACAACTTTCACATCTTGAAGACCTGCCAAAAAGTGTGTCAACAACGATAAGTTGACTTTGGAGTCGTCTCCACTCACCACCAGGAGATATTACAATGCTTCTTACTTTGTGACTCATTATTGCTTCAACTTAACTCCTTCCTTCCTTGTGGATTTATTGCTTATCAAAAACCACATTTTTCACCATGGATTGTCATAAACCCGCTGCTGTTTTGGACCAAAGCCTTGGACACAAACACCACCTCTATGAGTAGCAGCTGAAGTGGAGCATCCAGCCCGGGCAATAGTTTGAAAATCTATCAAGCAACGTTTTCCCTCTCTGTCTCTTCTACTCAGATTGGATCATTGGCCAAGTTACAGTCGACATGGACGGGAGGACTGACAGTTGGTTACAAACCTCAGCTCGGATGGATCTGGTTATGTTTTGGACACCTGTTGCTCATTTTTTTTCTTTGGCAAGATAAACGCTGTGATCTAAAAGATGGGAAAGCTACATTGCAACAGTTTTATGTGTTGCCTAATCACCTGATGATACAAAATAACTTGTTTTCATTCAACAGACAGTAGCTGCTCGCTCGAATATTTTTGGTTGTCATGAAAGGATATTTTCTTTGTTTTTGTGCTCTCCCACAGGCCTGCTTGGCCTGACAGGAGGGCCTCTGTAAAGAGCACGCAGGAGGCATATGAGAAATTTGGACACCTTAAACTTTCATATCCTTGTGGATTAAGATAAAAACAAAACAGGAACTGAGGCGCGAGAAGCGCGTTGGCATGGCAGCCGATCACGGCGAGCTGCTGGCTGAGATGGCCACCGTCGGGCGTCTGAGCGCCACCGAGCGCCTGAAACACGCCCAGAAGCGCCGTGCACAGCAGCTGAAAGCCTGGATGCAGATGGAGAAGGATGCAGCACGAGGGTCAAGAGCCAAAGCGGATAAGAAGAAGGCACGCACCACCAAAGTGACATTCCCCAATGCCATCACTCTGCTGGATGCTGCTGCCCGTAATGATGTGGAAGAGGGTGAGTAGAAAGCCTTAAAGCCTTAAAACATGTAGTGCTTTTCTACTGCTCTTATAGATCTGACCTAAATCAGCCAAGCATATAAAGGAGCTAAAGACAGCCCTCGTACCTGGTGAAAGGTCCATGTTGTGAAAGCAGGTCCACACGCCTGCATTTGTTTTCTTTGTGCTTATAAGACAGCAGCATGGTTCTCAGTAAAAACTCACAATTAAAGGGAAGTTATTCATGCATAATTTACACTGAATACGTCACACTTTAATTGTAATAGGCCGGGGGGTTTTGTTTTCAAAGACCTTATTCAGCCATGCGATCAATGCTAATTACAGTGGCAAATCTTTCATTGTTGCTCTACACACACCCTAACTTGGTGTCATTTGTTATATCTATTTATAGCAGACAGATACGTGCAAAGTGTTGTAACGTTTATGTGGGAAAGGACTCTGCCCGGCCGGCCAGTCATTATGTTGTGTGTGTGTGTGTGATTTTGCTTCCTCTAGTGAGGGAGCTGCTCAACACTGGAGTCAGCCCGGATCTGGTCAACGAGGATGGACTGACAGCCCTACACCAGGTACATAACCACACTGGAGTGACCAGTGGAGTGACGAGAACATGATCCTTCACCGGCCACCCACCTGCAATGCAAACAACGCTAACTCTAGTTACCTTGGCTAACTTTGGGATTAATTGTGAACATCGTTTTTTCAGGCTCAAAATCTTTGTGAACTGAATTTGAGTGCATAAAACTTAAGCATCTGGTAATAATTTCATAATTGCTGCAAATTCAGGAGCATGTTTGGTCATATCCAAAATTACCAGCAGCCCACATCTTCTAAACACATACCACATGTAGACCACATGCAGTACACACTGTCCCCAGCATTTAGACCATTAGATGAACTTCCAGATCTACGTGCACAGGTACACTCTCCCATATGTTCATCACTTTTTATAAGCACAACAAGATATTGCTCACAGATTTTTGCACTCTGTGGCTCCCCTTAACAAGGCAGGTGACCTTTTGTCCAGCGTGTGTTTATGTTGTGTGCGGTCAGCGTGGTAGCTTTGTACTCACTAAGTACTGTTTGCCTTTGTTTTGTCTGAACTTGAACTTATCTAAAGTCGGTTGACACTACCCCCACTCATTCATTCCCACCGTTTATAGAGAGGTAGGAGGTTGGAAGAGCGAGGACGACTCGCTTGGGTTCACATTCCTTCCCCGAACAGTCACATTTAGAAGAAACCATCATAAGATTCCTGTGTTTGGGACCTCGAAACACACAAATCTAAAATTAAACTGCAACCTTTGTAATTTTTACTGTTCTTGTTTTGCTCTTTGTGTAGTTTATTTCTCTACCTAAGTCACCACATATACACATTCAACTACAGACTCGTGAGTGGGATATTTGTGAGCACAGGGAACTCTTTATAAAAGCTGTTGACTCTGCTCTTCCCCTTGGAAAACTTGATGTTTACACAGCAGAGGGCTGGGCCTTGCATGCAAATTTTGTTCTTTTACACAAGCTGCTATATTAGTGGTCGTAAATAATGCTTCATAGATTTCTCTCTGTGCGTGCAGTGTATGTTTTCCGTATGTTTCTGTGCCTGATTAGTAATTTCTGTTTCACCTAACTGTATATACATTTACATACATATCAACTGCCCTCTCTTCTCAGTGCTGCATTGATGACTTTGTGGAGATAGTGCAGTGCCTGCTGGACGCTGGTGCCTCAGTGAATGCTTGTGATAGTGAGTTATGGACACCTCTGCACGCTGCTGCCACCTGTGGACACACTGGTCTGGTGCAACTCCTTATTCAGGCGTGAGTTTGGCCATGTCAACACTTCACTTTTTTTTTTTTCCCCCTTGCTTTACACAGGAAGTTTTTCCTACTGCCATATTAGTGATAATAATATCGCAGATAAGATGACATTATGGGCTTCAACAACTGTCAACTGTCTCATGAAAATTGTTGCTCAAGCCCTTTATTTGTTGATTTTATTTTCTAAACCAAGGTATAAACAGACAGAATTCCATGGATAGGCAATCTTGTTTACATAAACAATGCAAATATGGATGTGCAACACTTTGCAAGTGCATGAATATTCCTGATGGGCTTTGTACAGAAGGGTGTGTCACTGTCTAGTGCTCTAATCCTCTTGTGTTGTTTTGTTTTACCTATTTGTGTATGCATGCTTCTAGTGGGGCTGACCTGCTGGCTGTCAATGCAGATGGCAACATGCCATACGACCTCTGTGAGGATGAGGCCACGCTAGAGCTGCTGGAGATGGTTATGGCTGAGCAGGGTCAGTGAGTTCATGAGTTCAGCTTCTCTTAAAATACATGTAGATGTCTCAGCAGACCAGTGAAAGGTGTTATGAGTAACTGTAGGTAACAAAGGCTCAAAGGTTGGTTTAACTCTCATCAGGGTGTGGGTTTCAAATAAACATAAACAACAGTGTATTATAAAAACTATTGTCGAGATGTCAAATAAGTTAAGTTTCTATTACAGCAAAAGGTGCATAAATGTCTTTATTCTAAACTGTTATCTGTGAGCTAACTGCTATCTTTGTTTTTTTCCCCGGTGTGTGTTTTTGTGTGTGTAGGGATAACTCAGGACCGTATAGATGAATGCAGAGGGGCTAAGGAGATGGCCATGCTAGCGGACATTCAGGCGCTGCTTCAGAGCAAAGCAGACTTAAACACTCAGGACGATAATGGAGCAACTCTGGTGAGACGGTGGGACGTGGGCAGATAGAGACAACAATTTTCTAGCTGCTTACGCAATGTGGTGTAATTAAGATGTAACAGCTCAGGGACTTTAGCTCTGTGTGGTATCAGCATGCATTCACAGGAAATATCAAAACATTTGGAATAAGAATACAATAATTCAACAGAAGTTAGGCAAAACAGAACCAAAAATACAAAAGGTCTAAATGGAAAATGGCCTTGTTTGGATTGTGGTTTGTTTTTTCTTATGTCTAGCGGTGTAAAATACATTCCATGGCTGACATGTCATTTTAATATCATGTGTTCTCTGTGTTGCACTTCTCTCCCAGCTCCATATAGCATCTGCTAATGGCTACATATCTGTGGCAGAGCTGTTGCTAGAGAACAGGGCTCAGGTGGAGGTGAAGGACTCTGATGGCTGGACACCGCTGCATGCTGCCTCCTGCTGGGGACAAGTAAGTGCTGCAGACAAACCTAAACATGAGGACCTACTACTACTCTAACCGACCTATTAATAGTATAGTTTTGTTTTTTTATTCCTTAGATTCAAATGGTGGAGCTGCTGGTAGCCCATGGAGCCAGTCTAAACACAAAGTCTATCCTGGAGGAGACACCTCTGGGTGAGACTAGAAAGTCCTTTTGGTCCCCTGTCTTCATAGCAAAATAATGTCAATGATAAAACCTTTTACCTTTGAAGATGTAACACTTAACTACCAATCAAGAGAAACCAATGCCCTTTTGCTGATATGTCTACCTTTTGCTGCTACTGGCATTTCCAGATGTGTGTATGGATGAGGACATGAGAGCCAAACTTATGGACCTAAAGCACAAACATGATGCCATCATGAAGAGCCAGGACCGGCAGAAGGGCACACTGCAAAGACGAGCCTCGAGCACCGGCAGCAGAGGGTAAGAGTGGACATCAGCAAACGATAAAAACAAGAAAAAACTGAATAGTGCTCATAAAGGTGGAGGAATTTTGTGTTTCATGGTTCCCATCTCTTTTTTTGTCCGAACAGTAAGGTGGTGCGTCGCGTCAGCGTGAATGAGCGTTCCAGTCTCTACAGGCGGGAGCACCACAAAGAGGCCATGGTGTGGCAGGAGAGAGGCCGACAGCCTGAGCCACAGGATGACGATGAGGACAGACAGACAGACAATGAGCTACACCACCATGCCACCATGGTGAGTGAGGATAGCTTTGATGACCTTTACATTATTAAAGGGATAGTTCAACATGTTAAATGTTCACCGTGCAAACTGGCCCATTGCCAATTGGAGTAGATTTGTTACCTTTAATTGTCGGTGCAAGCTATTTTTAGAACGGCAGAGCAGAGCTGGGAGCTGCTCAGTGCTACGCTATGGAGGCTAATGGGATTTCTTAGTTTCCCTTATCAAACTCATCAAATACACAATCCAACAACTCCAAAACGCAAGTTGTGACCTGCACGTTCACCACGCTATGAGATAATGACAGAAGAGTTGTTCTCAGGGCAAATGCAGAGACTGCTTACTGGAAAAACTGCCCCCGACGGGAATGCTCATCAACTGTTTTGCATGAAATCTCATTAGCCTCTGTAGCGTAGCTCTGAGCACCTTGCGGCTCTGCTCCGCCAAAATGTGGAACTGTCCCTTTAATGCTTTTTGTGACGTTTCAGGCTGCTGGTGGTACGTCAACATCACGTTCAGGAGAGCCGGAGGCTGCAGACAGGAAAATAGTGTCCAGCCTTGGTAATGGAGGGACATCTGTTTCCCTGGCCGCCTCTGTGCCTGGAGAGCTGTGGAGCGGCGGAGGCCTCATGGACCGCAGCGCCTCCTACCAGCTCAGCCCCGCTTCTGGAGCTGAGTTGGGGTCCGTGTCTACAGACGGCGAGGGGGGAGACAGTATGACTCGAGAGAAATCACACCAAACGCTGGCTGACCTGAAACGCCAGCGGGCAGCTGCCAAGCTCAACAAATACCCTGCACCTCCGCCACCGCTGCCCCCTCCCGCAGAGGAGGAGCCTTCAGTTGCAGTAATAGAGGTTACGACTACTCAGGCCCAGCCGGAGCTCCAAATGGCGCCCAGCACGGAGCAGGTAGCCTCCCCGAGCCAGGTGTATTTCACCCCAGCCAGCGGAGATCCTCCACTGCTGAAGCTCCGAGCCCCTGAGGAGGAGCAGTCTACCAACAAGGAGCCCTGCTGTGGACTCATGTAGACACACTCAGACACACACAGACATGCTGCCTACAGAGTAGAGGAGGCATGAAACACTCCAAAGTGGCAAATACATTTCAAAACCGAAACATTTGAAATGAATCTTTGAAGACTGAAAATTAAGGCCACATGCCAATGAGCGTTTGATCTACACTGCATTTCACAAAACTTAAGTGCAATCGATGAGCTTATTCTCTCTTTGCTTATCTTTCATTATACACTGTACAACTTATACTTGAGGTCCCACCATTCCCTGAAGCTCTGTCTCACTTGGAGGCTTCCTGATCTGATGAATGTATGTGGGACTAGAGGAGTCCATCTAGTGACTGGAAAGAGAACTACAAGTTTCAGTGTTGCAACCACAAGCTTTGCTGGGTTTTTACTTTTTTCAATGCCGATATTACTGCTCAAGTAGATTCAATGACGAGCCTTAGAATCACAGGGAGGATGAGATATCCACATAAATCTGAATGAAATTTGAACTGATTTAAATTAAGAATGAGTGAATGAGGTTAAAGCTCTGTTTTCTTTACTGAGTGACTGAACTGAAGGGTACGTTATTAGTATTTGCATATACATTTACATTATCAAGCAAGAGGTTTTTTGTGGTTGGGAGATTGATTGGTTATGATAGTTACAGTATACAATATAATCTTCTGAATTTACATTTTTCTTGCTTGATTTTTTTTTCTTGGACTGAAAATGTACTGGATAGTTCCTTTTTGTTGCTTTTCCAGTGCACAAGAAAAACCCAAATTTCAACACGTGTAACTGTGCAATTTGTAAATTAAACATTCTCTCTCTCCATTTCTATTTTTCTACCCTCTGAATAGAATCACATTATTTATTCTATCTGATACTGAATATGGCTGAAGCTGTACAGTTGTTGTACCTTTTTAAAGATAAATATAAATATATAAGAAATTCAAGTGTGAGGGCAAAATATTTTTGTGTTTTCAGAAATATTGAAGAGATGGTAGACAGTAAACTGGTTGTGATAATCTTTCAAAGGTTGGTGCCTTGTGTAGGTGGCAGATGATTTGATATAGGATTGCAATACTTGCACAAAGTCCCACATCTTGATTTGGTGAGCAGTGGGATTAAATGGCTTACGATGACTCCAATTTGATGTACTGTCGGTGCACTCCAGTATCTGTATTACATTTCAGTTTTGTTAGTGATTTTTACTGAGCCCTGTTTAGAAAAAACAAAAACATAAAGATGTTTTTAAAAACGATGGTTTTTGTATTTTTCTTTCTGAATGCAAGTGGTCTTCCTCAATGAATTTGGACATGACCGTTTACATCTAGTTATTGTTTGAAGAGATCGAACTTTGATGAATATTTTGCAATGAAGCACTGTATTTTGACTTTTGTGTGTTTGTTTTTGGATATTTCTCCACATTGCAGTGAGGGATCCTCATACAGACCTGTGTTTGGAGCCTGGTCAGAGTGAGTACTTTGTTTTTACATGAGGTTGCTGGGGATGTCTTCCCCTTGTGGTAAAAATGAGCTGTTGCACATTTTACTAACTTCACCCCCTTGCCTTTTCTTCTCTATGTCACACTCACTCACTGTAAGCACATCTCTAATATCACGGTACGTCCTGACCCAACTGCCAGGATAGCACATGATCCACATACTGTAGGAAACAGTCCAGAAGTCATAAGTTGCCCAGTATGACGGTTGTAACACTGCCTGCACTCCTGTGTCATGTTATTAAAACATCACAAGTTGTAGACCTGCTTTTAAAAATCATGTTGTAATGGTCTTCCACAGCACACTCTTACATGAACACAGATCGTGACCCTGCCTAGGTCATGTTGTATATGTGGCCTTCGTAACAGTTGTGTTAAAAATGGAACCTATTTATGTTCTGGGTGCGAGCCAAGTTGCCACACCTAACAAGATGTTGGTTGTACAGACCTTTAAATGTACATACTAGGGAGGAGTTTTTAAGTGTTTACGCTGATATTAGATTATAAAATTAGATTTGATATAGGATAAATGGAACAGACTGTGTTGTGTGATGCTGCCAAAAGACACTGCACGACACACTGATGTCAGCAGGGCATCACATGCTTGTATATGAACTGTTTTAGTTTGGGGTATCAAATGTCTTTCCTAGGCCCTCTCCAAGACGTCTAGGAGGGTTTCTATCTTACACACTATGTCCTCAACACATACAGACGGCTACATTATTATTATTGGCTGAACAAAACACATACAAAGGATTAATTTTCTGTTTCAACATTATCTTCTTTTTCATATTCTTTTCTCTTTCATCAACTTGTCTCTCTGCATTCCCAACTCGACAGGCGGCTCTTCTTGAGTAATATGTTTCCCATTCCTCTTACCAGATGCACAGTGACCCTCCCTATAAGCACAGAAGCTGGTGCGACATACTCTTAAACAAACAGTGCAACGCAGGGCAATGTTGATGCCTGGCTGTCCCCACACCTACATGCTAAAACTGTTTCTCAGACATTTTTTTGGTCTGTTTTCTCCTTCCCTTAAGCTAAACCAGTTGTCTTGGAAACCCCCGCCTAATTCTTAACCCCAAACACAGTGGGGTCAGAGGTTAAGAGGGTTTGAAGGAAAAGCAGATGGTTTTACCATAGGATATGTTTATTTTATGTCAACCCAATATTATTTAGAGGAAACGTTGATCAACCTTCCAAATTAATCTCCTTGTCCGTAATGCGTGGCACATGATAGATTAAAGGACCTCTGACAAAAACACGTTGGCCATGTTCCTTTTATAAGACCATGAACACAAGCTGTGCAGAGGTCTGTTGTAAGATAAGATGCCTTTATCTCACAAAACCCTACATGTGTTCATTTACACAGGAGGGCCTTCTACAGAAGCAAACAAGCATCACATCAGGGCTGGAAAGGAGGGTACTGTAACTGCATTTACTCACTTATTTGTTTTTAGCTGAGGTGGTTCACTTCATGTAGAGGTACTAAAGTTACACATCATCTGCACACATTTCACCATAGCATACAATGTAGGTTCTTAGCATGTTCCCGCTTTTTGTTTTGCTTCTTATCCCTGCAGCTTTGCTGTTTTGGTTCACTCTCACCGCATCTTCAACCTTGTTTCCACAAGGACAAAGTTAGCAGCTACGTCATGAACTATTTTTTACTTAACATAGTGATATAACAACAACAACAGCAACAAACCATTTCAAGATATTGCTATTACCTATACGCCTGTGCTGAAGGTGTAAATTAGCTGCTATATTAGGAATAGCCTATCAATTTATAATATCTGTCACTGTTGTTACAGTTTACACCACTCCCAATATATGTAGGAAAGATAACTCTAAAAATACCACTTTAATTCAGAAAGCAACTTCACATTTGGGGGTAAACCCTATTTCTCTCAGAGTAATTTAAAATAATTTATGTAGTTGTTCCACCACATATATGTGTAGTGCCCTAAGTAAGTTGATACTTAAACTAAAAAAAAAACTCATTTAATGCTTCCTCCCTCTGACGCGATGGCTCCTTTTGCATTGAAGTGTTGTTTTTCCGACGGCACTTGAAGGTGTCATCTGGCACGCCGAAGGCCAGCGTGAGGAGGTCCAGCCAACCAGGAGCAGCAGCGGGCGAAGGCGGGGCGGTCGGGTGGGAATATGAACGCGGAGAGACACAACTGTCAGTGGGAGAGAGTAAACACAACGCGGCTGCAGCGACACACGACACCGACTTCCACCACTACCAGCACCGCCACCGCCAGCCGGTAACAGCGAGCGCACTTCACTACAGCTCCGTTTACTACTGCACTGTGCTGAGTGTCTTTTTATAACTCTTTCTGTGTTTCAGATATCGGGGAAAACAGCGCGCGAGGAAAAATGTCCCAGCAGGCAATGAACGGGGTCCAGTCCCGGGGCAAGGTGCTGACTCTGGATAACATGAACCCCAATGTGAAGCGGGTCGAGTACGCAGTCCGAGGCCCCATAGTGCAGCGAGCGGTGCAGATAGAGAAGGAGCTGAAAGAGGTAAAAAATAAATAAAGTGCAAAGATTTTTTATTTTTTTTTAAAGTTCAAATCGGAGCTCAGGAGGGAATTGCGTTGAGTTATGAAATCTTCCAAGTCATATGTGAATGTTCTTAAGGACAGTTTCAAGTCCCGTTTTATGGTCAGTGTCGTGTTTATCCAAGAAATCCCACATTATGAAATCAGATCATGTGCGTCTGGTGTCTGAGGTTGGAGATGAATGAATGGACATTGGGGGAGCTGCACAGCTGTTGATCCGCTTCCACAGCTGGAATTTGACTCCAACAGCCAGATATTTGTCACTTTTCCTTTTCTTCCTCTTTCTTTTATTTTTTTTTGCCAGCAGCTGATTCCACTGACAATTCAATGGAAATTATCTTTTTTTTAAATACAAAACACTGCATCTCCAAAAAATTTTTTTTTAAAATGCTTATTAATGGATTTGGCTCACACCAACTCCTATTGACTGAGCAAAAAGAAAAGAAAAAACAGTTCCTTGCTCTGTTTCCTTGAGATATGGTATTTTAAAGAAAAAAAAAAGAGAGAGAGAGGAAGGAGAAGTGGGTTTCCTTGACAAAGGAAGAAAAAAAAAGATGTTTTTTGTGGACGGCTTTTGCTGACTGAGTGTGGGGACAGGACACAGACAGTGGGTCAGCTTTTTAAAAAGTCCTTTGCATGGCAGCTGCGGCGTGTCTTTTCTGCTTCTGCACTGTGACGCAGAACAACTCATATTACACCTCCAGCTGGTGATAACAAACTCAGTGTGTAGATGTAACTATGGAGGAACATACAGGTTGGAGATTTTGATGCAAACTACCCCCACCCCCCTCCTCTTGGAGTTACTCAGGCTTCTCCTCAGCTGACGCCTAATGAGCTGTGGCAAGGGGGCAGTTGTAGCCGGCTCTGAGTGCTGTGGTTCCCTCCTCTTTGGCCCGAGGTGGCTGCAGGACTGCGAGAGTGGAGGAGGGATGTGTATATTGTTGGATGGTTATTACATAAGAAGAGAGGGTACACTCTCTGTCCTCTTTTGTGTCTCTGGCTTTGCCCACCTCCCTCCTCCCCATGACAGACAGAGAGGAGGGGAGTTCGTTGGACTGAGCTGCAGCTGTGAGGCCCAGCAGCGTCCGAGGCCTTTTACTGCAAAAGGAGGTTCAATACAAGCAGCCCCAGTTCTGCTGAAAGTGCCTGAGTTCCTGGTAGTCCACTTGTTTGTCCTCCGCTTAAAACCCCCCAAACACAACCTTAATACTTGACTGGATTAACTACAAATCTTGCTGTAATGCCATAACTCTTTTTCTCAAACATTTATATATATATTTTATTTTTTATATATTTATTTATCAGGTCAAATCCAAAGCTCAGAGAACAGGACTTTGCTATTTGATAGTATTTTTTACTTGCAAAGAATGAAACACGAAGTTCCCTCTTTTTCTTTTACTTTCACCTGTTAAAGCTGAACCATTGTTGTAAATGCAAATGACCTGAAATGTGAACTCCAGCTCCAGGAGTTTTCTGCGAGGTCAGGCGAGTGTGTGTGTGTATGTGTGTGTATATTGCACCAGTTGCCCAGTCATCTGGGCAACTGGGGTTTTACTTCCTGTCAGATCTGTGAGTGGAACACTTTTACTGATGGCTCAGCAGATTTTATGCAAGTGTGTTTGTGCATGCGTTGGCTGGTGTGGCGATGATGATGACCCTTATAAATCCTTACACAGACATCTGGCATGACAGTGCCTGGACTGCAGTGAGCTAATTCAGGCTTCGATATCAGCTGCTGGCAAGTCTGCATTGTGTGTGACAATGAACAGGCGACAGAGAAAGAGGTCAGAGAAAGAATCCACCTGTGTTTTTGGACTTTTACTTCATATATCCTGCAACTGAGCTTCTTCTCCTTTGAGTTTCCTCTCACTGGGCGGCGTGGTAGTAACAGTATTGGGTTAGACAGCTCACATGAGCTTGGTTATGGTTCAATTAGCATCAGTCAGAGATTGATTAGTAGCCTACAGTTCCAGTTAGCTTGGACGTCTTAGAGGGACCACGGTTTCAGGTTGCATAATAAGACTTAGTAAAATGTGAATTCAGAGCAGTTTATCAGGCGAGGCTCTATTCAGCCGGGTGACCCACAGGGTTTCTTGGCCAGGTTCAGCGGTCCTGGCCTGTGTAATCAGTGCCTGGTGCTGACTGAGCAGGAGAACTCAGCGCTGAGCCGAGGAGGCGACTGGCTTCTCTCTTTTCCCAGAGAACAGCGGCCTCTTTGTTGCCGGAGAGCAGGCAGGGACGAGGACTGAAAAAGGAAACGTGCTGCGCCCATCTACATAGATTTTTAAACGAGTTCTCAGCGGTCTTCACGCTAACCTCGTAGGTCTCAGTCTCTGTCGTCACGCAAGGACAGAAATGATAATATTGACTCGGTTAAAGGGAAAACTTTCCCAGTGACCTTGGGTGGCTTTTCTCCTGGTATTTTATCTTGTAAAACAAGCTGAATCATGTCAAGGATCATTGAAACCACAGGAGCTTTCAAGACATTTAGAAAGCTCCGACTTCTCAGGTTCTGTAAGGTTAAAGAAGTGTGGGAAAGAGAGAGTGAAGCGGCTAATTGTGCTGTATTCCTTTGTGGTTTCTTTCCTCTTCCAACCTCTCCAGAGTGACAGGAAGGACAAGACTTGTGATAATTAGCTGGCCTGGGTAGTCATCTACAGCATAAAACCATTAAAGAGTCAACCTAAATTCAATATGGGAAATGTTACGTAGGTTCAGGCGGCTGCGCTCGCACAACTTCAAACACGCGAGGCAGGTTTCAGCAAAGAGCCTCTCTGCTAAGAACAAGTTTCACAAGATGTTTCCTAGTGTAATTATCATGTTTGAATTCGAATAATGTTATTGGGCATTTATAGGTTTGTTAGTTGTGACTATTAATTATAAATGCACACGACAATATGTCCCAGAAAAAAGTCTTTATGGATATCAGGTATCTATTAAAACCTTGACACTCATCCATTGTCGCATTAGGTCCCTTAATAAACAGCAACAGGTGCAGCCAGCATGGTGTGCCCAACAAACAAACAGGCACCGAACCAGAGCTGGTAGGATCCAATTTAGTCAATGAGATCAGGATAAAGGGCGTGCTGATTTAATAGAGGGCATCAGTGAGTGGACTGAAGGAGTAAAATGGTTCAAATTAGGAGATAAGGGATAACATGAAACAATCCAAACTCGTTAAGCCAGCAGATCTGGAGTAATGCTCTGACCTCACAAACACTGAGCGGTTTGTGTTTCTGTAAGCTCCAGCAGCAGCAGCAGCGTCATTACTGCCCTGGCCAGCAGCTCCTGCTCCAAAGGCCAAACCAGGCTCCAGTCAGGGTCTCTGCAAAACAAAAGGGCGCTGAAGAGAGAAGATGCATGCATGGCTGTTCTAGCGGACCAGAAGGTGTTGGTTTGTGTAATGTGAATCCAAGTAGCTGTGATTTGTGATTTAATTTTACACGCTGAGCCATCGTGTGTGGTGGTGGTAACAACAAAAGATGTTAGACTGAAAGAGATTTCATTTCCCTGTGCTGGGGAAATGAAATGAAGCTTCACTAAGGCGAAGCGCTCCTCGCGGTGATAACCTCACAGATTTGAAACGCAGGCGCTGAAAGAATGTCTGAGGCCCACGGCCAGGTTGTGTTTTTGTCGCACTTTAGTCTGTTTTGCACGTCCAGACACATCCTCTCTGTTGAAGAGCCTGTGATTAAATGGAAGAATGAGAAGCTCACTCTTTCCTGTCATTTTTTCCTCTGGCTCCATCTTTTCTATACCTTCCACTGAACCTGAACCAAAACCATGCAACTGCAACTGACTCCCACTTCTGATCTGTTTTTATCTCCACAGGGAGTCAAGAAACCTTTCACAGAAGTCATCAAGGCGAATATAGGCGATGCTCACGCCATGGGCCAGAAACCAATTACGTTTCTCAGACAGGTTGGTCCACTCTGTGCAGCTGTGAGTGACTGGAGTAATTGTGTGTAGGCAGTAGGTGCGTCGTGTGAAACTTGATTTACTACTTTTCCATGCACCGCTATGCAAAAGGTTTACATGATTCACGAAGATAAAAATGATAATAAAATATCAGACTTTAGACACAAGAGATCACAATCTACCTTTATACAGACAGAGGCTTTATGAATCATCAACAAAAGCTTTTCTACCTACAATTGTTTACCTCTTACCTTTGTACTATTTAAAGGAATATTTCAGGTTTTTTGGCATGGCTTTGTGTGAGTCAGCATGCGCTGCTCAGGATCTGCTGCAAATAATGTACTGATTACCTCACACAGCCCCACCTCAAAAAAACCTAAACTATCATTTTAAGGGTTTTTCACTGGACTTGAACTGTTGAGATTTCAATAAACGCACACACAAAAAATCAGTGGGCGTTGTAAAAGTTTAAAACAGTAGTGCGTGTGCGTGTGAATCCACTGGGTGTTTTGTTACTGTCAGATATGTTGTGATTGTTTTGTCCTCCTCCTCCCTCAGGTCTTGGCTCTGTGTTCCTACCCTGAGCTCCTGGAAGACAACAAGTTCCCAGAGGATGCCAAGAAAAGAGCGCGGCGTATTCTGGAGAGCTGCGGAGGTCAAAGCATAGGTCAGACAACTCCCCCGTCGCTCCACCAACCACGTTCTGGCCCCCCTGCCTTTCAGCAACATGCGTCACTAAGCGTATATAGTCCAATTCTGTACAAACACCGGCTGATCAATGTAGCGTGGTCTGTGTGAATCAAAGTCCATTCTTCCTGTGTGCCAGGGGCCTACAGTGCCAGCCAGGGGATCGAGTGCATTCGCCAGGATGTGGCACGATACATAGAGAAGAGAGATGGTGGAATTCCCTCCAACCCTGACAACATCTACCTCTCTACTGGGGCCAGCGATGCCATTGTGGTACGAGGGCTACACTTCTTCATAACAGCCAAGTTGTTTACCTTAATCCTGCAGGGATGACCCACTTTTACTATAATTGACCCATGGATGTGTTTCATCTTGATTCAACTTCTGTTAATTATAAACTCATATGTACTTTGCACATATATGACTTGACTCCACCCAAAGACCTTTGTCTCAGTCAATACAGCCTCCTCCTCTGTTTTTATGCAACCTAATCAGGCTACTGAATGGCCTAAAGATACACCCAACTACTGCACTTAGGTTGTGTATTGCAGTTTGTTTACTCTGCTGCCATGAAGTAGATCGTGTTACATGAAGTCTTCCAGCATGCACACTTTGTCAGTTCTGTCATGTGCAAAATGACCAGGGCTGGTTGCCTGTGCAACCGCATCCTGCCAATCCGTGACGCAGTGTTTTTCAGCCTTGGGGTCCAAACCCCACGTGGGGTCGCCTAAAATACAAAATGGGGTCACCTGTAATTGATAAAAAATACTCATAAAAATAATTTATTAACTATTATTCTTTTAAAGAATTACTATTAAAGACATCACATATATTCTAAACAACTCAATTGTATACTTTCACTTTCTTGAATATAAATTGAGTTCAAATAAAGTATTTGAGCTGGTGCATCAATCACCACGGGGTTGCCAAACATTTGTGATGTCACGAGTCAAAAAAGGTTGGGCACCACTGCCGTAACCATTTTCCAAAATAAAGGTTTTTGTTCCTCATACCTCCACGTCCCCTTCTAATTCCAGACCATGCTGAAGCTGCTGGTGTGCGGCGAGGGTCAGACTCGAACAGGAGTGATGATCTCCATCCCACAGTACCCTCTGTACTCGGCCGCCCTGGCGGACCTGGCCGCAGTGCAGATCAGTTATTATCTGGACGAGGACAAGTGCTGGAGTCTGGACGTGGCAGAGCTCAGGAGGGCGCTGGGCGAAGCCAGGAAGCACTGCAACCCTCGTGTCCTCTGCATTATCAACCCTGGAAACCCCACCGGTGTGTCTGGCGTTTTGTAGTTTCCAAATTAGACGCAACAGATATGGAGTTGATCCATTTTGTTATTGTTATCTTGGGGCGGAAAATTCTTGTGCAGCTCACTGGTTGTTGTTGCTGTTTGGCAGGTCAGGTCCAGAGCAGGCAGTGCATTGAAGATGTGATCCGATTTGCTAAAGAGGAGCATCTCTTCCTTATGGCTGATGAAGTAATTCACAAATACTATTTCCTCTTTTCATGTTTCACCCAGAATTTTACTTCCTATTTGTACTGATATTTTTTTGTTTTTAATAATGATGTGTGTCTGTATTGTAGGTCTACCAGGATAACGTGTATGCAGAGGGCTGTAAATTTCACTCGTTTAAGAAAGTGTTGTTTGAGATGGGACCAGAGTACTCCAACACAGTGGAGATGGCCTCCTTCCACTCCACCTCCAAATGCTACATGGGAGAGTGAGTAACACACACACACACACCCAGCGTACGTGATATTAATCTAGTTTATTGCATTTATATTGAGAGGTGACCTGTGGAGTGAACAATAAATTATTGATGCCCTGCCACTGGATTTTATGATGATAATGACCCAGAAATAATATTTACAAATTAACTTCCTAAGTAAATTATTAGTGTCGCTGAATTAACTTTTTACAGACTTCTTTTAAACTATACTAATATTAACTAAATGACTAAAGAAACGCTGATTTTAGTATTAAGGGTTCATTTTTTTCAGCATATTTGAATAAAATGTGAAAAATATTGAGTCAAAGTATGAAAAAGTGACTTTGTAATAATTTTTTATGTAAACCTTACAGGATTCAAAACGTGTGCAGGAACCTCAGCTTGGAGGATGTTTTGTTATGAAGGAATTCAACATGTTTGTTTGACCTTGATACAGTAACAGAGAATGTAAATGTTTGTTTACCAGAAAACTGCACATGGCTCCTTTAAATGACCTACAATTTGTTGGCGTTGCTGACGTGTCCATCAGCTGCACTAAGATTGACTTTTGTGTTTGACTTTCCTTTGTTTGTCTGCCAGGTGTGGGTTCCGTGGAGGTTACATGGAGGTGATCAACATGGACCCAGAGGTCAAGGTCCAGCTCACCAAACTGGTGTCGGTGCGTCTGTGTCCCCCCGTTCCTGGACAGGCTCTCCTGGACCTGGTGGTCAACCCCCCGCAGCCCGATGAGCCCTCCTACACCACATTTATGAAGGTCTGAGTAACACACAAGGCACAGCCGCGCACACAGCACACATCCTGGTAATGCTCTGAGTGCATGCAAACACAGAATTAACTTAAGTAAATACTTGTAAATACCACGCCATGTAATGTATGCACACACACTGAATCAGCTAAGGTTTCAAGTTCTTCCACGTCACTCAGTCAGTTGTGAAATCAGCTCTAATTACAGGAAAAGACACATGTTCTTGTTTCACTAACATGTCCATCACATCTTTTACAGATGATTTGCCTTATATAGAACAATGTTCTATATAATGTATTTATATATACTGTATATATATAAGGTATGCATGGGGCTGTAATGTTGGTCTGTGCATTACCCACATGTAGGCAGAAGAATTATGCAGTGTATGGAAGGCGTATGGAAGTATCTGATGGTGTTTTAAGGTTAGAGAAACTACTCTGTGACTGGAGGATCGCTGGTTCAATTCCCGGACTAGCAGGATTATAATCCGGACAGGAGAGTGAAAAACACTGCAAAATATTTTCAGTGCAAAACTGCATTTTGTGGATATAAAATTATCAATTGTTTACACACATTTTCTGAAAGAATGCCCCATACTCTCAGAACTCTACACACAAATCCAAAATAACACACACAATGGGCAAAACCCCTCAGTTCTCCTGCAAAATGAAATTTTACATTCAAAACAATGTTATTTCTTCTCAAAATGCTATTTTAGTCTCAAATGACACACACAAACCATCATATGACTAGACATTTATAAGAACCAGTTGAACACTGATGAAAAACTATGATGAATGGAAAACACTTCTCCATTCATCATAATGACTTAGGATTTTTCTTTTCTTTTTTTTTACAGTAACTACAGACGGTATATAAATGTGTTGTAAAATATTTTAGATTATTGTTTTTATACTCAGTACACTCAAATATTTGGTAATAAATGAAATGGTGGCCGTGTAACGATGCAGCTGTGCTGATGTGACCACAAAAGAAAAAAAGCTGCTTTACAGCCGGACAATTTTGTCACAGCTGCAGCCTGTGAAAACACTAATAGAGTTTATATGGATGATTTACCACAATCTTTGTGCAGTGGAGACTTTCTTGTGAACAACCTGGTGATAAAGTGGTAAAAGCTGATGATCATTAACTTATAGAGGAGGTGCTGCCTCAGCAGTGATAGTGTTGAGCAGCTGAACTGTTGTTTTTTTTTGCATATTGTCGCAGGTTTGAGTTCATGTTTTCATGCATCTCTGATAGTTTTACTGTTTTACCTTCCCCTCCAGGAGCGGACAGCGGTGTTGGCAACTTTAGCAGAGAAGGCCAGGTTAACAGAGGAGGGCTTCAACACAGTACCTGGCATCACTTGTAACCCGGTCCAGGGGGCCATGTACACCTTCCCTCGCATCACTCTACCTCAGAAGGCCATTGACAAAGCCAAGGTCTGCTCTATACACACCCTGCATCATCATTTATTCAAATATTTAGATAGATAATAACACGCATTAACGTGTATCTCCACAGGAGGAAGGCCAGGTCCCAGACATGTTCTACTGTATGAAGCTGCTGGAGGAGGAGGGGATCTGTCTGGTCCCTGGAAGTGGCTTCGGTCAGAGAGAGGGAACTTTCCACTTCAGGTTAGTGCAGTGACTCAGACTCAACACAACACCCACAAAGATGCTACAAATTCAGAAAACATCATCATTTCGACAATGCATGTGCTGCAAAAACACAGCACAACAACATAACACAAGTTTTTGCAACACATACGTTGTCAAATTGATGGAAGATGTTTTTGAATTCAGTGTATTTATGTATTTGCATGTGAAGCATGTTGAGCTCTGAGGTACAAACTGTTTCTATATTGTAAATAATCTGAAACAGGATGCCACTTCACAACAGAAGTGATCGAATAAAGGTTTCTTATTTACAGTGACTCAACAATTCAAACCAAGACTGAGCACTTGACATTAGAGGAAAAGCATTAACAGCATGCAATAATAAGAATTGTTATGACAGCAGCAGCAAGTAAAAGCAATAATAATGTTAATCCTATTGATGTAAGGAATAATGAAACAGCAGTAGTTATTATTAATCATGGTGAATTTAGCAGCAGGTGTTTAGTGGTTTTGCAGCTGGATCCAGACTCTCCAACTGTTGAGGTGAGAGAAGCTGCAGAGAGTAACAGAAGGAGAAAAAGAGGAAAAGGGCAGGAGGGAAAGAAGACGATAGAGAGCTACACAGTCTGGATCCTCATGTGCTAGAGGGGAGAAAACAAGTCAGACTGATTTAACCCACGTGCCTCCTCTGTTCAGGATGACCATCCTGCCTCCCACCGAGAAGCTGAAGATTGTGCTGCAGAAAATTCGGGACTTCCACCTGCGGTTCACGAAACAGTTCTCCTAAGAGTTTCTCCAACACCCTGAGCTACATCTCAAGAACCAACTCACTCAGTGCCAGTATGTTCAAGTGCCTTCACGTGGGAATGAGCCCTCACCTCGGAGCTGTGGTCTCCTCACCAGACCAGACCGTTCACATTTCTTCAGTGTTGTGCAGCAGCGAGGAACCATGAACATTTTCCTTTTAGATAACTAGTACAAACATGTGCACTGTTCATATTATGTACATACAGCCTGTGAAGATGTAGTCATGTTCAGTGCATGATGCACTTTCCCAAAGTATAACCCGGCCATGTTTGTGATGTGAAGAAGATGATTTTAGATGTTGGTATCTTTGTAGATGTGTTAGATAATTCAGATGTCACAGACACTGCGACAGGTGCATCTCGCTCCTGCCAAGACTTTTAACAAATTAGTTTAAAAATGATCATGTTAATAACATGTTAGGTGACTTGATGAACCTGACTGACTGTTGTAGAGGATGCACCAATTACTGCCCGTCTCCTTTGTACTACTAATGTTTAAATTGTTCATAAATGTGATTAAAACACTTGAATTTCTAAAAAACAAACAACAACACTTGTTCTCTAGCATTTTACAGTTTGACTTGCAGTGATTGGCAGTAACAAAAAGAGTCACTTTCGAGTGTCGGCGGACAGAGCTGCCGTCATTTTGAGTTTTATTTAAAAAGACGTAAATCCTCAACAGTGCTTACATGCTTTTTAGAAACAGAAGAAGGCGGAATCTCTTCAAATGAACAGAAACTAAAAGGATGATTGAACATGGTAATCATCGCTCAACTCAGTAACACCGTTTTTATAACGCCACTGCGTTCCCTTCACCTTCCCCGGACGCCTCCGTCCGTGTCTCCGCCCCCGAGAGCGGCAAGTGTTCTTAGCTACTGGTGAAGAGACGTTTTCAAAGTTCATCTCTCTTCTGTAGTTTTGTGGCGTGTTTCTCTATGAACTTACTGAATCCGTCTACTGTTCTGTCTCCGCCTTCAAATTTGACCGGGCGCTGCTTGCCGTTGCTTGGAGCAAAGTATATTGTGGGGAAGCCCTCCACCTTGTAGCTCTCGTTTGGCACGTCGTTGGCTGTGGCGTCCATCTTGGCGATCACCAGGTTCTTCTCCCCTTTGTACTTTTTGCCCAGAGCCAAAAAGTCAGGCTCCAGTTTCTTACAGTGGCCACACCAGGGAGCGTAGAACTCGATCAGGACGTCCTTCTGGGTATCCATGACGATGTCGTCGAAGGTTTTTCCGACAACGACCTTAACCGGTCCCTTGTTGTTCTTTGGCACGGGCTGGGACTTGACGATGGCTTTGAGCTTACCTGTAGAGAAGGGAAAGAAGTAGAAGAAAACATGTATTCATTTATTTCTTCAAGCATTCTTCCCACATTGATACTTACTAATTAGTCTGCAATTTACAAACAGTTATAATGTTTAACTTTTTATTAATGAGCACATGAAATTCCACATCTATTAAACACACTCATTAGCCACAACTTAGCATGTCTAGATCATTGTTGGTAGGAGTGAACATACATTTACCGGTACTTACACTTACTATATGTTCTTATGTAACACTGACATTACCCGAATAACTGGTTTGTAATTAGATACGTGGATTATCATTAAAACAAATTACAGATGATCTCATCAAGAGTTAAACAGTGTTTATAAATGACATGCTAACTAGTGAAATTATAGGATGACTCTCACCTTTCTTAAAAGCTTTCACAAAGTCGTGCAGAACCTCCGAGTCAAACTCCTCGGGCTCCATGGCGAACTTCTTGCCTCCGTCTGCCAGAATTGCCACATTGACCTCCTCTCCGCTCTCACTCAGGCCCAGGCTCTTCAGCTCGTCAGCGTAGTCTTCCTCATCAGCGATGGCAAACATGTACTCTGGGAAGTCTTTGGCCACCTCGAGCACCTTGGACCTCCAGAACTGTGTGGCTGGAGATCAATTAAGAATGAAATAAACAAACAGATTTGTAGATTTGTAAAAGTAGTATTAAAAACAACCTTGGATTTCTGTTAGCTAAATTTTAAACAATTAACATCTGAACTAAACAGCATTTTAACAAACTCACCTTTCCTGTAGTCGAAGCTGAAGTCGACTCCATAATACACGACCACCAGGGGTCGTTTTGTGTAGCGCTTGGCGTCATTGCTTGGTTTCCTGTGACCCACCAGAGGAGTGGCGTGCTTTTTAAAGAACTCCTGTACTTCTGACACTGACGTAGAGTCCTGTGCAGTAGGGGAAAAAAGAAAAAAGGCTCATGAGTTCAAATGTGATTTTAACTCGAGATCAGTTTCAGAGTTGGGTGATGCAAAGATATCTCTTTCGCTGTGACTGTTCATTGTGACACTGACATTCAAACTGAAAGAAAGCCAGTCACAGTTTCATATCCAACGAAACCATTTCAAAAAAACAAAAATGAACCCAGAGAAATGAAATAAATAAATAGTAAAACTGTACCTTGACTGCCAGTGTGTGCGATGCTGGCTCGTACTTGGAGCGGAACTTCTCAGGGTGAAGGATGACGACCTGACCGGGCGATGCCTTCAGCAGTTTGTTCACTTCAGAGCTGAAGGAGTGACGGAAGGTGAAGTCTTCTCTGAGAGCATGACCTGCCGGGCAGAGGAGCAGCACAGGTCAGTCTGAGCAGCATTTTGAACAGAGGGGGTTGGAATTTGCAGATACTTTGTGAAATATATCCTTAACTATTCTTTTTATAATTCACTGAATCATTACAAAATAACAGTAACAATATGTTTTTCTATCCAGGTGAAGGTGGAACTACTCACAAGCCTCGATGTAGATCTCATAGGCTGTGTCCTCTTCGCCGGAGAACACACCGACGATGACGGCGTCGTCTCCGTCCTTGATGAGCTCCTGCACCTGCTTTGCTGCCTGGACCTGTTTGGACGGAGGTCCTGCCTGCTCACCCATGTAGTCAACAATGCCTGTGCAGAAAGCGAGAGAGGTGGGTGTGTGCGTCCAGATCTACATGATAACCTTGGCGTGCATGGAAAAGGGCCCAGATACCTACCATACTTCTCTCTGGGTCCGTTGTAGTCAAACATCTTTCCCTTCCTGAAGATCTTGAGGGTGGGGTAGCCCGTGACTTCGAAGCGCGTGGCGATCTCGTTCTCCACGGTGGCGTCAACCTTGGCCAGAGGAATGGGAGGAGTGCGCTGGCTCAGCTCCTTGGCTGCCTTCTCGTACTCTGGAGCCAAACGCTTACAGTGTCCGCACCTGGAGGTCATTTATAACAGACAAAAATAATAAGGAAGGTTTCGCGCCATAGAGCAACACTATGTAGTTCCTTAGCCTTAAAATAATGTTTCTAAATTTATTTAAATGGTAGAAAAACGGTTAATAGGATGAAGAGAGATAAGGATTAGTGATAATATATTAGAATAAATCCAGCTAAATTAACTTATTGTATAGATTATGATGACAAGGAGCCCCGTTGAGTTTAGAAATATTATTTTAAGGTCGAAAAACGACAGTGTTGCTTTAAGATTCACTGTTTATAAAAAGATCCACTGTGGGTGTGTGTCAATCTGACTGACCAGGGTGCGTAGAACTCCACCAGGATGATGTCTGCGTTGTTCACAGTCTCATCAAAGTTGTCTTTGGTCAGCACCAGCGTCGCCTCAGGAGGGGGCTTCCAGTCAGGCTGAGCCACCTCTTTCACACGCTCCACAATAGCTGCAACATTTCACCACATCCATTATTATACTGGTCATTTTTCATAAAAACGAACGCTTGTCTGTTGTGTTTAAAGTGAATGAACCATTTCTACCGTTCTGCGTCCTGTCTCCATCGTAGTCCACTGGCTCCCCGTTTTTAACGATCTTGATGGTGGGATAGCCCGACACTTCGAATCTACCCGCCAGCTCAGTGGCTATGGTTGCATCCACTTTGGCCACAGGTATGGGAGGATCGTTCTCCTTGAGTGCCTGAGCAATTTTTTCATACTCAGGGGCAAACTGTTTGCAATGACCACACCTAAGGAGATAAACAAAAGAAGACAGACGTTTGTTTTTTCAGTTTGCTGGGATGTGAGAGTAAAAAAAAGTTTTAAAAAATGTTTAAGTCTCCACACATTCTGACTGTAACTATGTTTATAATAAACAGTGAAATATCAAAACTTACCATGGGGCGTAAAACTCTATTAGAACTGTGTCTTTCCCCTCCATGAAAGTGCCGTAGTTGCTGTCGGTGAGAATCAACACCCCGTTCTCTTCTTTCACCTCGGTGTCATCATCATCGTCATCATCGTCATCCTCCTCATCGTCACTGTCCAGTTCATCGCCTTCCTCCTTCTCCCCTGTGACATCTGATGCCAAACAACACGGGCTGATTTACAGGAAGAGTAAAAGCTTGCACACAGAGTACACACTGCAGAGTGGCATGCAAAAGTTTGGAAATTTCTGTTAATGTGAACAGTTACAGTAAGCAAGTGGACGATGAAATGATCTGCAGAAGGCATAAAGTTAAACATTAAACACTCTTTTGCAATGTTTTAAGCAATATCAGTGTTTTATTTTTGTTTTCTGCAACTTCAGAGTGAAAAGGGGAAACAAAGCAGCAGCCTGCAAAAGAATGAGAAACACTAACTATTACTTTTCTGTTATTTTGAAAATGTAAAAGATTAAAATGAAATATACATATATCAATCGTTTGATGTATCATCTGTAAATGTATGCCTCGTGGACATCATTTAACATTCCACATGCACAACTGTTCACATTAACAGAAATGTTCATGCTAAGTTACTGTATCAGTTATTAGCTAAAGCTGGGGGACACTGTCACAATGTTGCTGCCTAATAAAGTTTTAATTGAAACAATTATTGAGAATGAGCCTAATGTAAGTTAATGCTAACATACAGAGGAGCTTGGTAACTATAGTAATTATTCTTGTGAGGAGGCAGTTGTGTTGACATTAGCCGACCCGTGCTGTTAGCCAGCATGCTAACAGGAAAAACACACACAGTAGCAGCAGCTTTATCTGACTGACTTGTCCCGCTGTAATAATCGCGCAGAGACGTGAAATATCTCCCACTACTCACCATCGTCACATCTGCTGACAGCTGCGAAATGTGCAACGCCGAGCAGCACAATCAACAATAGGGCAATCTTCCTCATTGTCCCCGCCGGGTGGTGATGATGGTGATGATGATGATGCGGCTCCGTGTCAAAAAGACGTGGCTAATTAACTTAGCTAATAACGCTGATGAATGTCATCAAAAAACACTGTCGGCTGCACAGACCCCCCCACGGATCAATACTGATAAGTGGCTGTGAAAGCTGGTTTCATACAAACTAAATCACTCTTGAAATCACGCACGCCGCCGCCTCCGTCTGGAAGTTGTCTGACTTGCCACGTTGTGATTGGCTCCCATCGCCGGCTGTCGACCAATCACAAGTCGCCACTCAATTCCTCAAGCCCGAGACGTTGAAGGATGCGATTGGATGGTAGTTTCCCTCTATGACCTGCTGCGGGCTGCAGGACAGGATCCATAAGGGATAATAACTAGAGTTAGGGACAAGTTTGACAACTCTGAATATATTTATTACATCAATATGTCACTGCAGCTCTGGGAGTCCACACATCTTCACTTTTTGAACATTAAATAATGAATATTTAGAGAACAAATAAGTTTGACTGGCTCAGAGTGCTCTTGCAACATCTGCAGAGGAGGTATTCTTGAAATAGGCTCTGATTTGCAATGCAAAATAATGATGCACCACTAAGTGTGAATTTTAAAAAAATGCCTTTGGCTTTTTTTTAGTTTTATGTTGCAATTATGTATTCATTAGGCTAGTATAGTTTGCTTGCTTTAAACATGATTTTATTCATAACTTTATACTCTACTTCATACCCACTTTATAACTTTCTACTTTATTCAAAACAAAATCACTTCATTAATAATTTTTTACATACATTACATGAAAATAAACACAAAAGCTTATATTTATTTTCTAAACCATGATAAATTGTGTCCTGTAATCAGTTACAAAGCTGAATTGTTTATTGTTTTTGTACTAAAACATCTCAAATCTTAAATCTTTTTTTAGTTCATTCTGCATAGTTTGGAGTAAAGGGAGTAAAATCTGAGGGATAATGAAACAGTAAACACATACAATACTTCATGTTCACATAAGAGAAGATCTTACAACGCAGACTTGCTGGCAGTGTCCCAGCTTGAACTGTCACTCCCACATTGATGTTCCTGTTTGTTTGACTCTACACTTACAGGTTCCTCGTGTACCAGGACTTCCACCAACACCTCTGTATGAATGGCCTGAGTTTTACTGAACCAACAACTGTGATTTGTTTCGGTCAACTGGTCATTTTGCTTCTCCAGATCGTCCTCTGTGAAAATCCTGATGAGAGATGCTGTCTCTTGGAGATATGAGTAGTTTTGTCCCTTATCATTTGTATTTCCCTCCACTGTGCTTCTATTTTGCTGCAGATCATCAGATGCCAAAACAAGATCTGAGGAGTGAATGACTTTCTGTCGGACGCTCTGGTGCAGCGTCTCCTGTTCCGTCTTGGACCTGTTAACGTAAGAATTATTATCATTTTGCAAAGCACAATATTTCAGTTTAAAATGGTCTGCAGCTAAAATAACAGATATTTGATAAATGACCTGCTCAAATGAGACTCAGGTAGCATTTCTCCACCGACATCTGTGTGATCATTCACCACAACATCCTGCAACAGAATCACAAAGTGTCCAAACAACAGCAGACATATACGATATTTCAAGTTTCTTTGAGAGCATGCACACACACAACACTTTGATATAAACAGGCTGGTTCACCTCAGTAGGCTCCTGCATGGGTGAGGTGATAGGTCTCTCCTCCTCCATATAGTGATGGGCTTTTGGGGGCAGGCAGTCGGAGAGGGAGCTGAGTCTGAACAACAGCTCATCTACCAAACTCTCAAACTCTTCAAGGTAGTAAGTCTGAAAAACCAAAAAGTCCACAATAATATACAACGTAAATTCAAAATGTCACACACATGAGATGTATTGGAAACATAAACTGTTTAAAGGCCTCTGCAGCTTTTTTCCTCACTCTGCTCTCCACAGGGTTTTCCATCCATTTTGGTTCACGTGGCCCAGTCAACTCAGACATCCTCCGTCTGATGTAGCTGAACAGCTCTGCTACGGTGAAGACATCCCTCCTGCTCTGAGATCTTTTGGCACTTCTGACCAATGAAGACACCACACCTAACGTCTAAAAGAAAGACAGCTGTCTGTTTAGACACAACAGTGATCTGGACTGCTGCTTGTGTGTGCAGACGAAGAATAGAAAACACTTTAGTAGCCTACCGCTGCTGCCCACATCACAGTGGAGGACAGGTAGACAGCTCCCCAATAAACAAAGTCATGGCCAGAGAGGGGGTGGAGGAGGCTCCTGGCAGGTCTGAGACCCCAGTAGTCACCGAGGAGAGTCTGAAGGGAGCGGGACATGGAGATGAAGGCCCGAGAGGTTTGTGAGAACAGAAGATTCCCAGCACAGGACAGCGCCACCAGCAGGATCAAACCTGAAATCTAAAACGGATCCTGATGATGAACCTCATACTGTGATATAAAGAAGCTGAACATATGAAAAGTGTAGCATTATTGATAATGCAATAACCGTGACTGTTTGTAAAGTAATGTTATTAGAGGTGGTGCTTGGGATTAACATCTTTTATTACTTCTTGTTGCTGGTGTTTGTGTTTACCGTTGGCCAGAGCAGGCTGGAGAGAGCGCGGGTCAAGAGTGCAGCGGAGGAAGCTACAGTCCTGTTCACCCTCAACACAATCACACACTTCATGGTGAGTAGGAAGAGTGTGACGGCGCGCAGGGTTCGAATATCCTGAGACACAAAAACATTGTTGTCTTTCATTTTCAACCTCAAAGTCGGGTTTTCCTTTTTTTTATTAAATTTAGGAATATGAACAATAATATAAAATGATAATATTATTATATTCATGGTTATATTTATTAAAGTGGGGCAGTTTTCAGCAGAGGATACTATGATAAATTCATGCAGTGAACAATTTCTCTTACTTGTTCCCAGGTTGCTAAGATGCTGATATCAACGTGTCCTTTCCGTCTCTGCAGCACCTCAACAACTTCCATGATGACAATGGAGTGATAGATGTAATACACATAGTAGACTAGGATCATGGTCAGCAGAGTGACCTGCAAAAGAAGGAAACAAAGACAAAATAAAGTGTATTTAATTCTACAGTATTCACAGTATTATACCCTGCTGTGTGCTGTGACCTTCAGAGCCTTTTCCTCTGTGGTTTATTTTATGTTGGTTTAAGAGCTGCAGGTTACTTTACCCTTTCAGCCAGGTCACTGTGATCCTGTTTGCACTGGTGTGTGTGCACATGTCCATGCATGTGTATCAGCTATATCTGGGTAAGGCTTAAAGGGATACTTGAACCAAAATCGATAATGCACCAATTATCTACTCACCATCATGCCAAGGAAGGGTTTGGTTTGGTTTGTAACTCCAAAAGCATTTTGATGACTCCAAACCCTTCCTTGGCATGACGGTGAGTAGATAATTGGTGAATTATCGATTTTGGGTGAAGTATCTCTTTAATGTTTTTCATGATTTTGTTGGAGTCATTTCTTTTTTCTCATATCTCTGTGTCTATATATAGCATGCTTACTTCCAGCCAGTTGCATGGTGTCCTCCAGTATCCCATCAGTCCTTCCTGCCTTATGGTGCACACCTGATTGCAGAGGTGAAACAGAGACAAGAGGAGGAAGAAGAGCTGAGAGGGAGGAGAAGAAAACACAAAGAGCATTCAGGCTTTTGACAAAAAGGCAAGTATTAGAGTTAGAATATGATGCAGTTAGTGATGGAGCATTTTACCTGGCACACCATGACAACATAGTCCCACGCAGAGGGAGTGTGATGCAGCCTGACTGACTGCACTTTGCAGGAAGGCAACAAGACACTGGTGGGGCTCCGCTCTACCAGCAGGGTCATACTAGTGAACAAGTTGGGTGCAGGGCTGAACAGGGTAAACTGGACCTTCAGGGCCACCGTCCGTCTGTCCAAAAAGCCACGTGAATGCAGGAGATTCAGTTTGGATGCAGCCTCAGACCTGATGATGATGAAGATGGTTGATATGACAATGAGAAATTATTCTTGAGCTCTATCAAATACCGATTGTCTTCACTGTGTAAGTTTCTGTGTGACTCTCACTTTGTGTGGCCTAAACCGACTGTAGTGCTCAGGGGTGTTGCTGTGGAAACCATGTCAGCGGAGAGTGGGTTAGCAGATATTCCTCTCTCTGCCAGGAATAAGCGAAGACGCTCTGGTACCTGAGGAGCCACATAAAGTGAATCTAAATATTTTCTTTTTCTTTTCATAACAGATTGGTCCTTGTGACGCAGACGTTTCATAAGTGAAAACCACAAGTAAGTACAAATAAATAGTGGAATAATACAAGTAAAGTAAACGTTACCTGGTCCCAGAATGAGCCGTCTGCCTCCTTCTTCCACAGGATTGCTTCTCCAATCATGATGTGTGGCTGCTGGACAACATTTGTAAAAATGGAATAAAACCTTTCCTCAACACTATTTTTCACATTTTCACAGCCTAGAAGTCCTTGACAGGCTGAGACGACAACTGTTTCACCAGATTCAGATGACATTTCATGTGTTTTTAGTCATTGCTTACCGCAGATTTGGCTGAGGCATTCATATAGAGCAAATTTAACAGACTGGTCTGCGTCCACTTCCACCAGTCCTCATGTCTTTGTATGGACATAAAATCACCATCACCATTCCTGCCAAAAATAAAACATGATTTGGAGTATATAAAGCATTTTAACAAGAGAGAGGGAGAGTATATGCATGTGTTACCTTATAAACTGTTTCCTGACAGTTTTATTGAGGTGGTAGTGATCACTGACTGAGCTGCTATATGTTACACACAGCATCAGGAGCACCATGGCGACACAGACCGACGAATCCCTGGATGAGGAGGAGAGAGGAGAACATTTCTAATGTGGTTTTAAATCATATACAGTCAGCTGCTCACACACACACAAAGGTACACAAACACACCTGAGAGTGTTAATGATAAGAGTCTCTTTTCTTTGCCTCCCACGAGTTTTCCTCAGCTCAGCCGGAGTAGGTGGGCGCACAAGACGTAGGTACCGGGCTCGCCGACGAGCAGCAAGGAGCTGTCGATCAGAGATAATTGGCTTCATGCTTCAACTGAGGAGAATAAAACTGATTTACACAATCAGATTGTGGCGATCACCTTTTCGAAGTACGAGCATCTTTCCTGAGGGAGAGCATGTCTGCACCGCTCCTCTGGTTCGTTAACCTCTAACTCCTCTATTCCAGAGAAAGAGTGAAAGTTTGGTGTTTTCCTGTACCAACAGGAGACAGCTGCTGCCACAGTAAGTATCTGTAAAAGAAAAAAGTCTATTTTGTTGATCATTTCATGTTGCACATTTATGTATATGATTGAAAACAGGTAGTTATTCATTTACCAAGACAGGCTGGATGAAGAAGATGCAAGACGTCAGGGAGAAGAAGAGCGAGTGAATCCAAAGCAGAACTTTACTGCTGCTGAATCTGACACAAAGATCAATAATAAGTAATTGACAAACACCCAGCTTTTTATATACTTCATAATGCAATCACACATCTACTACCTCATTCCCAGCACCGCAGAGAGCACCAGGCCTGAGAGGGACAGGAGCAGACAAAGAGTCCAGGCCACATAGTGACACCACTGGGCTGTTGGTCCCACTTTTCTCCCTTTCGTTCTCTTCGCCCGGTGAGCATCTTCCTCCTCCTCCTTCTGCATGGCTTCATCTTCATCCCACATACAGGACTGGTGATCTTTCTGGGTTTCATGAAACTTGCTGCTTTCACTTATAAGATCAAATGTTTTTGTTTGAGCTGCCTTTTTCTCCTCTGAAATTAGCAACAAATCCTGAAACGCTGGCTCCACACTGCTCTCATCTGGTGGTCCATCCTGTCTTCTCATGATTACATTTGGTTGTGTAACAGGTTCTTCTTTTGTGTCGTTATTTTCCAAAATCATAGTAGACACAGAGAGTAGGTCCGTGCCCTAAAAACACAAAAGGAAGGGTCAGACAGGCATGAAAAATGCTTTGAGATACAGACAGAGAGAAATAGGAGGGAAAAGATTGATGCTTTAACCAAACCTGGTATTTCTGCCTCCAGGTGTCCTGTATCCATTCCTTAAGACTGCTCCAAGAAAGATGGAGTACGCTGTCAGCACCTGTGAGGAGACAGTCATCACTAAAATTAGGAAGAAAGAGGAAGAGAGGTGTGGGGGTAAGAAAAAATGTGAAGACGAGTAAAGGAGAACCACATGGCTAGATGGTAATTTACACTCACAGAACACTTTCTTGGGAGCATCTGTACACCTGCTTATGTATACATTATTATTATTATACATTATTTGGCAGATGTGTAATGCATGTAGACACAGGTCAGAAATGTATAATTGGGTGTACAGGACTGTACACCCTGTTTGTACTTCTCAGCTTTTCTACCTTTTCCATGTTGAGCTCCCGTCTCCATCAGCTTGATCTTATGCAGTCGAAACAGGAGCGATATCATTGTTGCTCCGGGCAACACCGCCACCACACTTAATATGCCCGTTGTCACAGAAACAGCTGACACATCAAGAATACCCAACTCGAATGGTAACTGTAAACAAGGGATTATAAAACACATCTGTAGGGATAATGTGTTCTGAAACCTTCACACAGCGAATTTAAAAAAAAAATTGAAGGTCTCATAAACAAACCTCATCATCCATCTGTGAAATGATTAGTGTGTTGACACACGCGTATCCCAACAGCAGCAGCAGACACACACTTAGCCTTTGAGTTTTTGTGAACAGGTGAGGGCAGGGGCAGCTGGACACAGACATCCAGATGTGGAGGTCGGTGAAATAGTTGGATAGCTTAAAACTCAACATCTGTGAATACGCAGGTGGAGATACAGCGTCACATGAGAGAATAAAAACTTGATTTAGTGTCTTCACTTCAGATGTTTATGGGTTTATGGGAGGGCTGCACCTTTGCAAATCCTAATCCATGGGCACAGACGTGCAGCATCCTCTCCACCTGGCCGTCACCCCTGTTTACAGCCAACCAGCACTGACCAATGAGGAGCCACGCGCATCCTTTCACAATCCCCCTGCTCACCTGATCAAAAAAGGAGACACATAAACCATCTTGATAGTCTCAATGAGTGCACACAGCATGTTAGCAAACACAAAACACATGGTCCTTACTTCAGACACTTCCACTTGTTTGAGGTACCAGGTTGGAGAAGGTCCAGAGCTGTCGTGCCAGATGTGGACCCCCCACACACGGCCCAAGCTGCTGGCTGTGCTGTAATGTCAGAGAGAACGATTATACTGAGGCAGAAGTAGATTAGAATAATCCAAAGCTGCTACTACCGTGATATTATGGGGTATAAAGTGGTAAAATGTGGATCATGCAGTATTTGTAAAACTAATGATCTAAATCTAAGGTTAAAGGGCATTTTGAGATTTTGGAGGACTTTACCTGATTATAAAGGAGTCTTGAGAGTTCCTCCTGAACAGAGTGCACCCTGGGACTTGTAGTTCCTTTGTATGTGAGAACCCATCTTCACCATACAGCACTATGTAAACCTGATAAAGATGCAGATACAGATTGAACACTTTAATTACACTGTTTTGCCATTCGTGAGAGGATGAATGACTGCTCTAAAGGGAGCAAATGGCAGCTTTACCTTTGCACTCATATTGGCTGCAGAACAGAGACCTGTGTGGATGGTTACAGCATAAAGACATGAGTCAAATGGAGAGTTGTCAGAAAGAAAGTGGACTCTCCTGTTCTTCTGGAACATGGTATCGGCTCTCTTGCACACCACCAACCCCGGGATGTAGAGGCAGACAGACAGCACCAGCACAGCCAGCACAGTCAGATCACAGGACACACTGAAGTGATCAAAGATAAGAGAGGATTTACAAGATGTTTAAAAAAAAATACTCAAAACTTCAGACCAAAATGAGCAGAATGACAAATGCCAAAGTTCAAATGTCTGCAAAATAACAACAATGATAGAAAGCTGTTGTTGAATCTTGTTGAATACGTCATTGAAGCCTCAGGAGGCTGAGGTCACCTTATGAACGGGTCCAGATCAGCGGTGTCATGGCTGCTCTGGATCTGGTGCTGCACCACAGTCAGCGGCCTCAGCTGGTGACAACTGAGACAAAGAGCACACACCAGCATAAAAGAAGTGATTCATTAATGTCATTCATCACGGTGTCCGCTTCTTTCTTCCATGTCAGTGTTGGGGTTTGTTCATCTCTTGAAGGTCACGGGTTCAAAAGTTCAAAATGTCCGCTGATGTCACTTGATCCATGTCTTACCTGCAGTTGACAGAAAGGCTTGCGTCTGTTTGCCGCGTCCTGCAGCCCTGATGTGTCCAGGCCCCCTGGTGGTCGTCCCAGGATAAACACCGGCTGCTGACGGCGGTGAGACTGTAGCTGATCTGTTCACTCTGATGCTTGTGTCTCGGTGCTTTCCCAAAATCTGCATTCAGCAGCGCCAGGTGAGCAACGCCTGCAGCTGGAAACATCAGGACTCTGGTGAGTGAGTTTAATCTTAGGTTTCAGTGAATTATTAAGTTTTACATGGTGATACATTTTTATAATCTATTAACTTTTTATTGATTCAGTGCTTCTGAATGATGATTATTAACTCAACAGTTTTATGGTCATTATACTGTCTCGTTGTTTATGTTTTTAATATGTTTGAATTTTGTATATTTGCATAAAGGCCCATCTAGAGTCAGGATTGCAAACCAGCTTAGACTATAAAAACTAATCAGTGATGTATTAAAAATACCATTAAATAAATAAATGAAATGCATTTGCAGATTTTTTTAATGAGCATATTCAATAATTTAACGAAAGGAAATTTCAGAGAAAGGAAAGTGTTAGGGCTGAAAATCAACAGATTGAACCAAAAGCATTTTTACCATTGAGATAGGATGGCGGCAGAGTGATGTGTATGGTGTTGGTCTCCCAGCGGTGAACCCTGTGCAGATGGTGCATGCTGGGAGTCGGCCTCTCGAACATCCTGTCACAACAGAGACTTGTGGTTTGGTTTTATGTCACAATCTTCCTCCTACTGTCAGATAATAGGCTAATAGCTGTGAAACAACAACTCAAGATACCACACGTCTACCTAAAGAGCAGCATGATGGGAAAGAGCTTGTTGGGCGATGGCATGAACGCCACGCTCAGCTGGACTGAATGCTGCAAGTGGTCCTGGGTGATGTTGAAGCTATGGTAGTTTGCCTGGGTGCGGAGGAGGACGTATTCACGTACAGAGCTCTCCTACGGGGAAGACATTTACACATTCTAGGAGTTAGTCGGTTCAGCTTTTATGGTGTTTACTTAAAAAAACAACAGAGGAATTAGTAACATACTTTTTTTGGCAGATGCTGCAGCACAACACTGATTGGTAGAACAAGGGAACGAACAGGGATCTTTCTCCTGGTGCTGCAGTTGTACAGACTCAGGTCGATCACCGGTCCGCTGAGCCGGAGATCGGCAAGTTCAGTCACCACGCTAAGCACACATGGTGGGTGAAGCCTGCTCTCAGTGTCTCCAGTGTGATGAGCAAACAGCAGCTGGATCAGAGAGGTAGACATGTAGAAGGTGGTTGAGCCACTGCTGATGACGTTGGTCGAGGTTTGGTTTTGGTATGAGGCCAACAAAGCGATAGCATCGGTCCTGACTCCGTGCTCCTGCACTTTATGGAGCAAAATGTACTTCTGAAAAAAACAAAAACAAGAATGGATATCAAAAAAAAAGGAGGCGGAGATAAAAAACCTGTGTGGAGGGACACATTCTCACAAATGAAAACATGTTTTTTCTCACCAGCATCAGGTCGGACGCAGTCTGTAAAACATCAACAACAAGCTGTGCCTTCTGCTTTGTTGCAGTTGATCCTTCCTCTCTGATGTGATCAGTGGCAGATGAAGCTGACATGCAGCCATCAGGAGAAAAAACTGTGTTTCTTATGTTTTCACCTGTGGGAGAGTCTGATTCAAACACTTGTGTGATATTATCCACGTTGGGCATTCCAGGTTTATAGTTATGATCAGTCACATCAGCCTGTAGTAGGTATGAAAGCAGGACAACCAGGCTGTTGAGAGTCTTCTGGTCCTGATGATGATGATGCACTGGAGCACTGGATGTGAAAAACAGGTCTGAAACAGCCTGGATGTGAGCTGTCACTTGTGTGGCCTTCACTATTGTTACCTAAAAAAAGCATAGGGAATAAGAATAGAATAGATAAAAAGAAATGCAAGTAGTCCGTGTGTGTCCATGAAAGGAAACAAGCTTCCACTAACCTGATTTGTAACTTGTAAAAGGTCTTTGAGAATGGAGATGTTGTCCACCATCGATGCCTGTGGATGAAATGACATGTTAGTAAAATATTCCAAATAAGGTGGGATTTTACTGTGTCATCGTAGAGTCATGTGATTCTGTATGTTTGTACCCGTTCACTGCTCTTGAGCTCACACATTGTGCAAATGAGCACATTACGTAGGTGTATCTGTGCCCGTGTGTTGGCCTTGGTGTCCAGGCTGAGTCTGTTCAGAGTGCTGGAGAGGAGGCTGATGTAGTTACGAATCTCTCTGCTGTTCCCAAGCCGCATCAGAGCCGACAGGTTCCTCAAGCCGTAGTCTGAACTGGAGACAGAGTTATTAACACCTCACCAGAATATGCACACTGACCGAGCATCACAGTTTTCAGATCTGCAGTGCTGGAGGGATAATTCCACCCAATAATCACCCATCACTCATAAATCCCTAATCAAGAACAGATTGTTACATAAATTTAATTAAAATTTCTTTTGACGAAACTCTGACACTATTTGGCACAGTATGCTACCACTACAATCTACTATGTTTTTTCTGCATCTTTAATAAAGCACCAGAACATAAACATGACCATAATGTTGATGTAAGGTGACAATAAGGTGGAGATGATTCTTACAGCTGCAGATCCGGATCATTATTGGATGCCGTGTCTCTGAGGAAGCTTGGTCGGACTTGGACGGTAACAGGACAGGGTTTAGTGGTCGTCCCATATTTGCCACTTCTGATTTCAGTGTAAATAGTGACTATGGAAACAACAAGAAATAATTTCCCTTAAATATTTGCCATAAAATGCCACAATAATGTATTTGTGTATTGTGTGTGTATGTGTGAGTGTACCTTTATAATCGTCACTAGGGTCACCTGAAGGAAGGCTGAAGTAATACTGGAAATCCCTCCCCTCGTACAGCAGCCTGGGGGGTCTGCTTCCTGCACTGAGGCTGTGCTCATACAGTAAATCCTTCAGCACAAACCAGTGATTGGGTTGAACATGGAAGAGGTAAATAAAAGTATTTTTTTCAAGTCAAAAATTAGCATTTGTTTTAATGGACAGGATTTTGGATTATGCATTTTCATCTTTGTGTAGGGATGTGTGTGTGTGTCTACCTCTTTCCCTGAACTGCAGAAGATGCTGAAGTGTGTGTGTAACTCCAACCCTCTGACCGGCTGCACCTGGCACTTCATTCCCTCTGGTGCCGGCTTGGTTTTGAAGAATAGCTGAGTCCGGCCAAGAAAACTATGATGAGATTCTGAGGACAACAGATAACAATCACATTAGGTACAAGATTAGGTTCCTCTTAATAATTATTAGGAGAATAAGTGATACAAATGACCGATTACCTCTTCATTCAAGTTATTACTGTTGCTATTATTGGTGAGAAACTTACTGGCGGTGACCTCCAACATGTATCTGCTTCCTGGCCTCAGGCTGAAAGGTCTGAATCTGAGAAGAGGGGAGGAAATTCCTAGAAAGATGGAAAGAGAGAGAAACATGACCCTATAACCCTAAGTGTTGAGATTTAGGAGTGGTGGAGGGGATAAATGTGTGTAGCTGAGTTTCCACAATACTCTACCAGTGTAAATATAGGACTCAAAAAGGCCTCTGTGTACTGGGTCCCGAGGCAAATCGAGCAAAGTTGGCTCCTGGATCACCACAGACGGTCTGGGAGCCACCAGATTACTCCCCTCATCTTCATGTACAGCTGGATCAAACACTGAGTCATCTGCTGAACTGAAAGTCTCACTGTCCACATCTAGGGATAAGATAAGATAAGATAAGATAAGATAAGATAAGATAAGATAAGATAAGATAAGATAAGATAAGATAAGATAAGATAAGATAAGATAAGATAGGACAAGACAAAACAGACATACAGTTGGGGATTGTGCAGTGTTACAATAGCAAAGTGTATAGTAGCCTATAGTAAACTGTGCAAAAGAAATGCAAATCACTGAAATTAAATAAAAGTAGTATAATAGATAGTATAGTATAGAGTATAGAGTATAGTATAGACAGTATAGTTTGTCTGTAGGCCTATCAAAATATGTTGTTATATCGTAGAATATGCCTATCAGCGTAAAAGGACTATTACTTGGTTTGTATGAATTATTGTCAGTCATCAGCACTTAATAAACAATATCAATTAGTGAGCAAGCATTCAATACCTGTGGGTCTTCCTGCTGAAATCCCTGGGTCTCCCTCCTCTGCACTTGGGAAGGGAACATCATAATCTGCATCTGCAGCAACGTGCACAACAGTTAGGTGACAAAAAATATACATTAGAAAAAAACAACTATTTATGGCACATCGGCCTATACAACGCACAGATAGGCCTAGCTCTTACAAATTGGCTATGCTCTAGATGCTAACTGCACCAAACAGCTGTTTAGCACAAGGAAGAACTAGCAGCTTCAGAACCACACATGCTACAAGTTGGTGGAGACCAAAAGCAAAGCTAAAAGAGTGCAAAGTTACTGATGATATATCAAGACCTATTTAACCGAAAACACATCAACTCAGTGACAGTTTGTTTCTGCTGCCCCCAAGTGGCGGAAATTTGAATTGCTGCAGGTTTAAGGCCTGAGGGGACCACGGGTGTTTTAAACACTTGTCCCTGATTAAACATTATGTAATTAGCCAAAGTATCTGAAAACAAGACCTTTATTGTCTCTATCTCTGTGAAAGTTATTTCTCCAGCTCAAGTCTCACCTTGTCGTCCTCCCTCGCCACTACTCTCCTGGACAGGGGAAGAAAAATCCCACTCAGCTGAATGAAATGGAAATTCACTGATAACATCGCTGTGGTCAAAGTGCTCTGAATAAAGGGCTCCACTGTTGTCTCTGGTGAGTGGTGGCTCTTCAGTGTGATGCTCTGGAGGGTCAAACTTTCCCAGGGAAAGATAAGAGCGCTCCTCTCCTATATATTAATAAAGACAAGCTGTTAAATAATTCATAGACTCCATTACTGTATATTGCTTTGCACAGTATTACTTCTTGTTAATATCCTTATTGATGCCCAAATCATGATTTTACATTATTATTATAGTGCATTTAATGACACACCGTCTGTATTTGACATATATCTGCCTCTCGTTGATGATGTCCCACTGTCAGTGAGGTCCAGATGTAGTTTTCTGGCTCTAGTTTCAGAAGCAATCTCAGGCAGGACAAGACGGGCCAAGGCAGGGACAGTAGTGTAGTATGAGGTTTCTGTGTCAGATGGATGCAGGTTGGAAGTCTCAAGGGTCTGAGGGAAACTGGCAGGACTCTTAATGATTGCAGAAGGAGAACCCAGATCCACTGTGGAGCAAAAAGGGACTGGAAAAGAACAGAAAATAAGTATTTCTTTGTGGAAATGCACTATTTACCTATTTACCAATTACCTTTTAAATTCAACTAGACTGAACCCAGTCCTATTCTGAGTCAACGTTTCATTTTACCTTCTGTTACAGGCCTGGTGGAGGCATTGACCCTGTACAGACTCCAGCTGTATTGGATGTGTTCTGGGGAAACATTACAGTCTTCACACGAGGTACTGATGGAGAACGCCTGATCCCAGCTCACCTGGTCTCCTTGGCAATGATGGCAATAAACTAACAGCTTCCTGCATTAGAAACAATTTTAAAATAAGATTTGTGCAGCAAGATTCAAGAGATCATTTCAATCTTTCAAATTTGTGCAAAATTTGTCATTGCATGTTGTCATTATGGCCTGACACTTGAGATATAGTGAATTTTGGACTCTCACCCAAGCAGGTTTGATTGGACTGTGAGGAAGGTCTCTGACGACGCTGAGCGCTCTCCACTGTGTATGGTGAGTGTGAAGTGGAACTGGTCAAAGTTGCGTTTTAAGAAACTAACGGGAAATGTGAACACGGGTGAAGAAGTGGGAACGTATTGGGTGAAACAGGAGGCGGTGATGATGGAGCTGAGTGGTTTACACGCCCAGCTGTAGCTATGAAAAGGAAAAATAATAGAATATGTCAAATTCTAGTCAGATCTTTTCAGGAATGAACAAACATGTGGGCCAGAAATCTAGAAAATTTGATCGATCAGAGAAATCTAACATCTGGAGGTCAGAGTTTTTACCTGAGTGGGTTCATGGGAGAGTCCGGGTCATGAGATCTCTGGCCGTCCAGCGTTACTATGGTGGTGTTCCTTGTGTTAATGAAGATGTTGGTGCCACCGTGGATCGAAGCCACAGGAGGGCTTGGCATCACCTGAACTCTTACAGTGTAGTTACTGTACACCACACTACCGACAACCTGGACCTGCAGAGCAATAACAGTTATGGGGTCATAGACTATGAAGAGTAATGTATTGCTCTATCTCCAGTATTCAGCTACTTACCCTGGCTATGGCAGTGTAGGTGTCATAGTGCAGGAGATGGCTCTGCAGTGTGAGAGTCTGTCTGTCTGTGTCTATCTGAGGCAAAAGGAGGGTCTGGCCTGCAGAGTCCAACAGACTCCAGGTGTATTGAACACCTCCTGATACGTCACAGTCTATTTCAGTCTCATAGGTCACCCCCAGATGTATGACCTCGTATCTCTGCACCTAGAAGAGGAGGAGAATTTTATTTTCAGCTTTACTTTACTTCAGTGTTGAAGATTGAGATAACAGTTACCCCCTGGCAATGTAGCCTACCTGTAGTTTTAGAGGACCCATGTTTTTGACTGGCGGAGGCTGACAAGGCTGGTCCACAACAAAGATGTGACTGCTCAAAGAGGCAGAACTAACCAGGTTGGACACTGTCACTTCAGCTCTGAACTCTCCCATTCTGCAGAAAGAAACACATAAAACACAAATACACATTAGAAGATTTCACTGAAAGAACAGTTAACAAGTTCACTAAGGATGGATTTAGAATCTGTTATTTAGAGGGCATGCAATATTATGACATAGAAATATGGACAGTAACCTAAGTTTGCTTTTATGGAAATATAAAATTCAATAATAACTAGAACATTATTCAAATTAATTTTTCAGAGTAGGCTAATCATTAAAACTATGGCTCACCTGTGGAAGACATGTTGCTCTGTGCTTTGGCCCACTCTGGATGATCCATCTCCAAAGGTCCAGAGGAAGGTGAGGTTGGTCCCAGCATTGAACCGGCAACTTAACGTCGCTGTCTGATTCTGCAGGACCGAGGCCTGGTGGACCAGCCTGTTGAGCTTCACTGCTCTCTGGACCACCAGGGAGAACGCCTCAGAGGTGACGGATGTGTGAGAACCAGACAAGACCACAACTACATCAAACCTGCATTGGAGAGAAACTGAAGGTATGTTTATGAACATATGCACAAGCTCCTAAACTGAGGACTCTACACTTTGTTGCATTATTTCTGTCAGTAGGCTAATAGATGAACTTATGCCACTTAGCAACATACTATGGCCTCTAAAATAGATTTAATGTTATTATTCTGTACTGTCTCAATGCTATTCAGAAACTCCTTCGTTAGCCCGGGGTCTTTAAGAACCTCCCCGCCCCTTTCTGGAGCCGACCAATCAGAGCCCAGGACCAAGCTTTGATTAGTACCTGGCGCCACCTGCGTGTTCCGCCCATATCCTGCTTTCTGCTGCGGCCAAACAAAACAAAACAAACAAACAAACGCGTTAGTTTTTAAAATATTTATATAAATATAACAGCGTCGGTCCTGTTTTGTCAGTCGGAGCTTCAATGAGAAGATGCAAACACGATTCACGTGCATTAGGTGGACTCGTGCAGGAAAGACAGATAGCCTAGTGGCCTACCCGCAGGGAGGCGGTCTGAAGGGGGGGACATGCTAATGAAGTCGCTAACGATTTGGACTCCTACTTTTATGAAAAACCCCTTTGTTTTTTTTTTCCTCTGGTGGGCACTTATGGACTGGTGGACAAACAATGGAGGAATGGACAATTGGACCTCACAGACAGCTTCAAAGGTAATGCTGTTCAGTTGACTTAATGATATGGATGCATCATGAATAATGTATGTGGGCTAATGAGGTAGCTTGACCTATAGCATGTCAGCATTGAAGCACATAGGCTACATTTTAAGGCCTGTGTTTATGAGTCTAGGAGGCAGCTTTGGACGCCTAGTGATACATCTCAAAACTAAACACCAATCTTTGTAGCTACTGGTTTTTCAAGGCTCGGTAAAACAGTGAAAAAAAAAAAGATATTTGTGTATTTCATGTGTCCAGTACCTGCCAGGTTTGTTGTATCTTTTGTTGACGGTGCTTGTCTTGGTTCTGACTGATGTGGAGTCTCCAAAGTGCCAGATGAACTCTACAGGGTCTGGCACATCAGCCACAGCCAGAAAAGTTATCTCTGTGTTTGTGGGATAGGCTTGTTTTTCTGCATAGATCCGCACTGGTTGGCACAAAACAGATTACCACATGGTCAATGCATTATGTATATACCCCACAAATAGGCCTTTTTTTTATGTTGCAGAAAAGAAAGACTTTTTTGAAAATAATGCCTTGAGAGAGCAGGAAATAACAGGGGAAAGTGGTATTTAAATCCTATCAGAAAATAAATAAATAAAAAGGCATAATGAGAATTTAACAACTTGTTGTTTTTTTTTTAATGTAGCCTACAACTTCACTGACAATGATTGATTGAAAATGCAAAAACTAAAGGGAGCCTATATAATCTTCTCTCTATTAAACTAAAGCTGCTTGTAACAAAACATTTGCTGCTATACTTTATGGACCTTGGGAAAATCCCACCTATACTGGTTAAAGATTCACAGAATATATTTTTCTTATCATTCGTAGTAAAACCACAGTATTTTCTTTCTTTTTTTTAAATCCTTGATCAATGTTCAGATGTTTTGCACTCCTCAGTGGTTGTCGGTTAAAAGTACTTCCTTACCAGCGTTACCCAGGCTGTGAACTCGACTGTGACTGGTGGGTGGTTGCCAGTTTGGATTAGCTTCAGCTTGTGGTGACGCCTTCCTGTTCCCCTCTACACACACCCTGATACTTTTGTTCTGAGAAGACACTCGATTCTCAGCTCGAAGCTCGACCGCAACCGTCCCGACGTGGTTGAAAAGCAAAACCACCGTTGCTTCTTCTCCTGTAGCGTAGCTGCTGTTTCTGTACAGCAGTGTTGCGTTCACCAGCAGAGAGACAGTCATATCAGTCCCCGCTGCCACGCTAAATATAACCGACTGTTTGTGATTTGTTTTGATCACACTGGGGACGTTCAGCGTCAGCTTCCCGACCAGATCTTGAACCAGCATTTGTGTTTGAAATGAGTCCAAGCTGACTGGGTTGAAGGCCTTCACTGTGATGTTATAACATCCTGCTATTCGAAGAAACACATTTATGTTCCACTCCTCTGTTGTCCTGTTCATCACAACAGCGTTATCCAAGCTGAAAGTCCAAGTTATTCGTGAGCCCATGCGGCTCCCACGACTACCAACCTCCAGGCTAAAATTTGTGTTTGTTGAAACTACTGACATCCAACTCCCAGCAGGCCTCAGGGCTCGGATATGTTCGTAGACCATGAGCGTTTGAGGCAGGGCAGCGGAGAGCAGCGCTGATGAGGGATCGAAAGCAGAGACAACAGATGCTGAGAGGTGAAACTGTCCCGCTGTGGGAAGGTGGCAGCAGAGATGGAGATGCAGAAAGCAGCTGGACCGGTTGGAGGTGTGGAGGAGAGGGATGATGTCATGGGGATGAGTTTGGGCGCCACGATGACAACAGATATTACTGTGGTGTTGATTGAGGCTGTGATTACAGATGATGTTGCCATTTTCCAAGTCAGTAATTTTCCTTGTAGGCCGCCTACGTTTATCCATGTGAGGAATGTCGGCACTGATGCTGTCAGTTCCATTATTCCTATTCATTATTACGTCGCTGCTGTGTTTGTTGTCGTCGGTGTTGCGCCCACAGCAGGTGTTGGTGTCGGTTCCTTTGCTGCTGATGGCAGACGGGTTCTCACAGTCGTGGTCGTACTTTGGAGTTAGTGTGAGGTTTAAGACAAGTAGGTGCTTCATGGTGGTGAACAGCTTCACATCCACAGAAACGCACTCTCCAGCTCTCAGCTCTGCGTTCTTCGAAACCCAGACTTTAAGATCAGAAACAGCAGGACGCACAACGACCTGCAAGAGCACACAGACACATTGTCCTGCAAGTGAATGATATGAGAAAAAGCACAAACTAAAGACTACCCTTGATTTTTTTTTTTGTGTATACATTGTTGAGTGCTTGTTTAGTCAAATCCTGAGATGAATTATTCCCCTGTGAATTAAAATACTATTTGAAAAAGCCAACAATAAACTAAGTCCACAGCTGAAAACAGTCTGTCTGAATACTATTTACTAAAAAATTACATTTCTCAATCATTTTTGTAAATTATTTATTCTTTTCAAAAAATGTATCTGTTTTTGTTTTGTTTAGTTTTTCAAGTCAGTGTGAGAGAAGAAGTAACACAGTTCTGGTGTTTGGTCCTTTTTGTGGGAATTGTATTGATAAAACGGTATATAGCATTTGTCATAATTAATGATGACATCATCACTTATAGACAGCAGAGTACTTACAACACGTATTGTCTGCTGTCTCCATCCCTCGGCACCAGAGGCATTCACGGACACAGTGTGAACTCCCTCTGATTCAAAGGTCCAGCTCTGGAGGAATTTAGAATTGGAAAAAGAAAAACACTTTTGTTAAATAAAATTCACCCTTTGTATTTTATGTAACACAAACCTATTCTTCAGAAACACATGTGTATTGAGGTTTATGCTTCTTTCTCATTCAGGAAGTGGCTACTAACTAATTCCGTAAATAGAAACCAGTTGGTTTTCGATTCAAAGTGTTGACCCTTGACCTCTTTGAATTCTGAAACATTGAAACAGTGACATGATTTAACTTGCGTCAAAGTTACATTTGTTGAATTTTGAACAGCATGTTCCCCTCCTCCACCTTATTTAAAGGTTCTGGTTGTTTTCTAAGTTTTTAGCAAAAATCTCTCAGATCGAATACATTTCTTTTTGCAGTGCCAAGAAGGAGACATTATTTTGTCATCCTGATAATTTTAAAAGATGCAAAAAATTCATTGCAGTAGAAATTATATACTGTCAATTTCACATGTATAGAATTTATCATAAATCTTGAATGCCATTTTTGCCACATTATATATTTGTTGTCATCCATCCTTTATAAATGTGTAGCATCTCCATATTTGAAGATGAGACAGGACTTTTGAGAAGCAGATGTTGGAACTATGACAGAAACACAGTTTTCATGTTGTGATGATATTATCAATATACATGTATCAATTAGGCCAGGCAGTAAATGCAATAAAACCACTGGAAGCGTATTGTTGTAATTTAAGGTCCTCAATATGCTTTTTGTTGTTGTTGATTTATGATAAATAGGAACAGTTTAAAAATCCCCTCAAATCCCTTCATACTTAGTTTAAATTTTTAAAAGTGGATTCAACCTTATAGCTACTGCAAACATTTGGCTTTAAGAAAGCATTATGCATGCATAGCATTATGAGCTATAATAATATTTTCTCAGTCCTTCTTACCAAAGTGCTGTTTGAACTGTCAGACGGAGGGAGGCAAACTGTCTTCACAGCTTTTGTCTCTCTCTCCACCTCTTTGTTTTCCGCGCTCTTTTCATGCCCAAACACCCAGCAGAGCCTCGCTGCCAGACTTTGAACCGTGTATGCCTGCAGCGTGACCGGGTCGCCCAGGTACGCTGCCTGCGTGGCCTCACTGAATGATTCTGTCTGTTGCAGATGTACGCAGGAGGGGACGCCCAAGGGCCCGTGGAGCACAGAGATCACCAAACCATCTGGACTGAGCTGCAAGACGGAGAGGTGGAGGGTGGAGGACAGCGTGGACAGGAGGTTGGAGACACTAACATCTAAACACAAAATAACAAGATAAGAGACAAAATGGAGAGAGACAGTTTTACACAGTTATATATATACAGTATATATATTTACTATTAATTCATTAATTACTCAGCATTAAATAGTTTTATGTAGTTGGCTCACTTATTTCATATTTTCCTGGAGTTTCCAAAATCCAATCAGACGACATGACAAAGGAGCCATCATCCAACAAACTGACATGTTGTGAACTTTGACCTCTAGGGGTCGTGTCCAGGAACTCCACAGTGACATAAAAGAGGTCCTGTCCTCCCAAACTCTGAATCCCTGAAAATCACAGGGAAAAAAAACAAGATTTGAAAAACAAAAATCAAAACACTGATGTTTTATGCTTTGTGCTCTTTTTTCTCTTTTTTATATATCAAACAGAGATTTCTTGAGTTTAGATATATTCCTCCAGATAAAAAATAATTAGCAAGAACTCTGTTCAACAAGACACATAAAATATTTACTCAAGATTGATCATTTTAAGATCAAATCTTGATTTAGTTATTTTTTATTATATGATTAAAAAAATTATAAATAGTATCAATTCCTTTTGAAAAATATATTGTGATCCTTTTTTTTTTTTTTTTTTTTACCACATCACACATCTGCAGTTGTCATGTTATTATAATGGATACAGATGTTGACTGCTTCTGTCCACACGTGTACAGTGATTCATTTTTGAACTGTTCTTTGCAAATGACTGAACCTTCACAAGTTATTTACAAAATAAATAAATAAATAAACACAGTTTGAGCAGCCCTGCGTATGGACAAACCCTCTCCATGTAATAATTTTAAATCTAATCATTTATACTAGTCATTAAAAATATATAATAATATATTAAGTAATATAATTGAATATATGTAAGATTGCTTTTTTACCAAACCCAGTGCTTTATTTGAAATTATAGTAAATGTATAACAAATAAATAATTTACACAATTAATTTTTGTATCTCAAAAAAAATATGTTTTCACTCAAAAGTAAAGAAGTAAAAAAAAAGAAATAGGAAAAAGTTATTTGCGGAGTCAAAAAGTATTATTAACATTATTATAACACAGATTTCCAGGAACCTGTGTGTGTGAGACTCAGAGGCAGCTGACCTGTTGGCTGGTCGGGGCGTCCAGCCAGCTTTCCAGAAACCTCCACAACAAAACTCTCCCCAGCCTGCACTGTGTCCACAGAGGAGGACAGGCTAATGCTGTGCACAAATGGTCCATCAGTCCTGTAGAGCGCCACAATCCCCCGCTCGCCTCCAACAGGCAAATCCAGCACACTGGAAAAGAAAATATTCATATTTAAAGGAAGCATCCCAGAAAGTTTCACAGACATTGGCACTGTGGATGTGAACCAACCATTAGGACAAATTTTAGATGATTTATACAGAATTACGTCCGTGTTCAGTCACAATACGGACAAGGACGTGAAACAGAGCAGTCAGAGTTAGACGCTGACAGGAAAAGGCTGCAGTCTTTCTCACCTCCGTCTCTCACCCTCCCCTCTGACATCTGACCCTCCGCTGGAAGATGCATCGAAACACTCACTGACGACCAAACCCTGTAGCTGGTTGTTGCCACAGTAACAGCTCTCCAAGGTCAGGACAGCAAGCTGGTACCTTTAACAACAAAATAGTGAAGATTATCTAAAACACACATAAACCCAACGCCACACCCATACAAACCAGTGTGTTTATGTTGATCATCATAAAACAGCTGGAAATCCCAGATGTGTTGCATTAAAATGTGTTTGTAAATCTTGGCTGCAGTATAAGCTACATCTTATTACAAAAAAAAATAAAATAGAACATCTCAGTTGCACAAAAGCAACTGAACCCAGTGGTCAAGTGTCATTGTTTAGGACTTGTTTTGTTATAGAAAAAAAGAAGCTTTTAAACCAGTGAATTTCCTCATGGAAAGATAAAAAATAAAAGAACATGAGGCCAATGTCAAGTATGTTATGGGAGAAGCTTGTCTGGGGTTTCACTTCATATTCTGCTACAGAAGTAGTGTTTGAAGGATTTATAAGAATGTTTATTATAATTTTACTTGTGTTTTATTTATGAGAGCTCAATATGGTGAGCATTAAGCTACAATAAACATCTAGCCTGTAGCTGAAGTCAGTTTTTACATAGTTTTTCATAGGTTAGTCTAACACTATCTGTGTCTCCGTGGAGAAACGATCAGGTCCCAGGAGGAATTGATTTATATTTATTTATTTTTTAATTACAAAACGCGGATTTTCATGTGTCATGTCACACCATATATAGCACTACCCCACCTGGCTGTTTATGAAATGCTGCTCTGACTTACCCCGGTTCCCCCCCCTCCCCGAACTCACCCCTCATCCAGACAGCGCATAGAGCAGGTTACCGGGTCAAGGTCATGGGCGCCCCTGGGTGTACAAAGCCCGAAGAAAGAGGAGTCGCTGCTGTTGACGCAGCCCATGAACCACGGTGGATTCTCCCTGCCGGCCACGGTCAGGCTGCGGAAAAACGGATGCAGTGAAATGAGCATGTAAACAAAAACTCCGAACATGTCCGATCCCGTGAAGTGTGCGCAAAGGCCGCAGCAGAGGCAGAAGCTGATGGAGGGTGTGGTGGGAGGTGGACGGGCAGCTGGACGGACCAGTGGGTCTTCTCTGGACGAGGACGTACAGACAAGTTATAGACTGAGACGAGGGGAGGAGAGACGCAGGTGCAGAGACAAACACGAGCTCTGCATACAAGGTGTGTGGGAGGAGAGAGAATGAATGACTGTGTGTAAATGGAGAGGAAGGAGGAGGCTGGTTTCACTGAACGGGGATCAAACAGAAAATCACAAGAGCAGTTAAAGTGACTCTATATAAAAGCATTAGAAATCTTGATTGGCCTAATTTTACTATATTTCCGTATGACTGTATGAGGCGTATTGGACTCTAGTTTTCCTGCTTATGGCGTCTGGATTTTAAGTGATTTAAAGAAACACGTGTGTTCTCATTAAATGTGATTTTACTTATTGGAAGTTAACCTCAAATTTTAAATGCAGTGTGTTGATGATGTTATAAAATCCCAGTCAAAGGACAAAGGTCGCCTGTCAGTCGACATGAAGCAGTTTACAGAGGAAGAAAGGCTTCTGCTCCAAAATGAGAAAATCGACACCACGAAAAAGAAAATAAATAAATAAAATCAGCAGTGTAAAGGACAAGAAGGTGTTAATGTGAATTTTATTTATTATTCTGTTGTAAAACATTGGGATAAACTCACCTGGCCTTACGTGACCTGGCCACGCGCCCTACATGCTTCAGGTTGTCTCACAAACTGCACAACGCGAAGGATGAGAATTATTTATTTATGGCCTGCGTTAGTGCAGACCCGAGGTCAAGCCATGAAGGAAATCCCATTACTGATTTGATTCCGTCATTATCCAACAGCCCATTCGAAGCCGGATGAACCACTTGAGGACCAGAGGCTGATTTCTATTCCTTCACCAACATTAAAAAACAAAATCTGGAAGCTTCACAAGCACCAAATCTACATTTTAGGAATCTGGTGCCAGGGTATTTATTTAGAGTTCAGGAATGGATCATCTTCCATTCACCTGCACGAGCTGTTAAAGCCTTGATCTCATTGTCCATACAAAATATGAAATATATGAATCTTGTTGGTCGTTTGGTTTTATTCTGGGTCGTGTTAATATATTTTTTCTGGCATGGGCTGGACGACACCGAGGAGACACGTCGTGGTGTGGAGTTCCAGCTGGGTGGATTAGTGCACTTCTGTGATCACTCTGCGTGGGTCGAGGTCGCCACTTATTTGTTTAATTCGAGAGAAATCTTCAAAAATCGCCGAGTTGGAGTGGAAATGGGTTAGAAGACATGACCAGCTGTTTATTTCTCAGCTTCATAGAAGAAGTGTGGGACAGTTTGAAGTCTGAATCTCTTATTTTTTGGCTGAATGAGTCTGAGCTCTCAGGTTGGAAAATACAGAAGAAGGGGAAAAAACGCAACGGAACCGGTTTAGAGTCTTTCCTCTTCTGAGTCCAGATTGCCCTGTGAGCCCTTTGCTGGAAAACACAACGCGTCCTCGTCGTGCAGCTAACTCCGCCGGTCCACCTTAAAAAACTCTTCCGGTTTTCCTGACATCCCCTTTAAGAGAATTTCCCCGTCCTCCTCTTGGCCAGCAGGCGGCGCTGCCAGACCGCGTCATGCCCTCGCGCTGCCTGTAGCAGAGAGGGGCACAGCGGGGGGAATCAAACACATTTTCTCTGTCCATTTTTTATACGGAATACGCGCAGATTTGGTCGATTTCGTTTCATGAGTGTTCTCTGCGACTCACACACCACTTTATGTAATAAACAACACCGCCTGCACGCGTGCACGATCACAGACGCGCACAAATCTTTATCTGCTCCCCCTAAAAAATAACTAAATGGTGGGATTTGAGTTGATTTTATTATTGGTTCATTTGCATATATGAAAAAAACAAGTCGTGGTGGTTGAACGAGGTTGGCGTCGAAACGCATATAGGTACACGTTGAACCCGAGTCTTTCCCCGTGAATATATTTTATTTTATTGAAAATACATAATGCTTTATTTGCTGAGGGACCCCCCGGAGCCCAGTCGAGGACCCCTGGTGGTCCCCGGATCACACTTCGAGAAGCATTTTCTTTCCAAAGCCTAAACGACGATATGAAGCGTCGTGGTCGCGACGGTGCGTAAATCTCACCTCAGGCCTACTTAACAAGAATAACCTGCTTATTTCGTTAAGCGCGTGCCGTGTCTTCACTGCGCGCACGCGGCGATGCAATCAACACCCGATCAACTCAACGAAATCTTTGAATGAAGACGCCGCTGGATGAGCGTTACGGCGCTGCGTAACGGAGAGCGGTAATAAACGAGGCGAGGCGTTATGTAAGCGCCTCCAGTCTGCGCCCCTACCGAGGACACGGAGTCCGCCCGAGACAGGAGCACAGCTGACTCCGGTAAACTCAAGTCGCTTGGGGTGGAGCGATACACAAAACAGATACTGTCTCAATGAGTTTATCAGGTCAGAAAACAGGTAGAGGAGGAAAAACAACCAACAGATCTGCTCCAAAACAGCTTTTATTCACATCATTTTAACGAGTTTATCAGCTGTCATCAAACTGTATTCGAGAAAATTATAGATAAACACCTCACTAAATATTGATATAACACATTTCATTTCCAGTTCATGCAAAAATAAAACGGTGTTGTATGATAGTTTCTGATTAGAGATCTGTCTATCCAACTTTTTCAGTCATCTCCTCCTCTCATGATAAAGTTATTGAGACTTCTAATGAGATTAAAAAATGTTCCCTGATGACTTCACCTGACAGATCATGGTTTGTTCTGATCATGCTGACAAGATTTCCCTCTTTTCTAACTCACTTCGTTTTTGGTTGTCTGGAGTAACACAAACCCTCAACCATCATCCTTTCATCTTGTCTTTTCTGACTTTCTACAAATTCAGATACATAATTTAGTACATTCATCCTCAAAACAATTAGGCCTGATTTCACCAGACCCAGTCTTTATCTATATTAAATATTAACCACATCTTTTTTTCTCTTGCATCAATTAATGTTTTATGAAGCAGTTTTGTGGAGGCGGTTGGTTTGGTGATTCATTTTTCAGGGTTATTTCATCCAAGTGAGAGAATGAGTGTCAGAAATGAATGCAGCACACACAAATCCCTCCGACACAACCGCACTAACTCTGAAACAACAATTCTGCTCCAGAAAATAATTTGCCAATCGATAAGATATATTTTGCTAAAGAAGGCTCAGGTGTTGACCACTGAGGTCAAACTGTTCATTCAACAGTTTTCTGGGACTTTGAGTGAAACTTGACTTCATCATAATCTAAAATATGTGTTCAGACCTTTTTGTTCATAAATCATCCTGACGTAGCATTTAGATATTTGAAGATGATTGTGCTAAATAAAAGTAATCTTTTGATAAAGTCAGTCCAAGACAAGAAAGTACTGCATCATTCCGCCAAAATGGGAGTAAAACTAAATCATTATTAGGTCCTGTTGAGTTTGGACATCAGAAAAAGAGACAGCTTCAACCAGCATGTCGAGAAAAGTGAAGTTAAAAATGTAGAAAGAACTTTTAAAAGGAAATGGTGAGAGAAACAGGCTTTTGTTTCAGTGGATTTATATTTTAAAACATAAATATATTCTTCATGTATTTCAGTCTGCTTTTTATTTCAGTGTATTCCTCAGTAAGTCAGTTACTTTTCTACAGTTTGTCAGATACATCTTTCATTTTTCTATTTCACCTTGAAACAACTTTACGGTACCCGGTAGCTGCTTCTGGTGATAGATTAGAAAAGAATGGCTATAAAAGGATCATTTAATTCTAAAACTGAAGCCGTGTGTCTCAGTATTAATAGATGGCAATTTGATCATTTGATCCTTGTTGCTTTGCTCCTCATTTAATGAAGCTTTTGGGCAGTTAAATGAAAATGAACACCCTCATCAGACCTGTGCTTCCTCTCTAAACGCAGAACAGAGCCTGATTCTTCTCTTTGTGGAAACAACTTGTTCAAGAGACATTTGTCTGCAGCACAGATTAGATACTGATAATTGTTGCTCGCCCCTAAGACTCTCTGTACCTGCTCTTTGTCCACTAACATTCACTAATTCACACATTGAGGCCTGCAGACACGGTTATTGGAGAGTTTATGATAAAACCAGAAGTTTTTCCAGGTCCATGTTTGAAAGGTCAGAGGAGAATGAATACCTGCAAAACAGTATGGAGACATAGTTTTAATGCACAATTTAACAATCAAATTAAATTCATGTTAATTAATATGCAATTAAGCTTAAAAAGAGGTGGGAGAACCAATGCACTATTTCAACGTCTATTGAAACACACAGGTTTAGAGTGTTTTTTGTATCCTGAAGCATAAATTGTGCCTCTTTTAAAATGAAGACAAAGTTTTTCCTGTAGTGCTGCCTCATGAGGCACCGCTGTGCTTAAACGTGTTATAGTTAAACATCTTATTTAAAAGCTGTTTGACATCTCTCTGTCACTGTTTTCCCTGAGGCTGAAGGAGCTCAGATTACACTCCAAACAATCCTTGATCAGGCCAAATAATTAACAAGGATCCACTGTAACGGGCAGATCTAGTTAGAAGTGCATCCCCAGGAGCAGCCTCCTGTTTGACGACAGCGTCTTTAGGAAAAAAATAAAATAAAATAGGGTGATGTAAACATGAAAAATTGTTACATAAGGAAATAAAAATTTGGAAAATCAAAAAAATAGCAGCATTTTACATCAAAATAATATTCCCATGATGCTATGAAAAAAAAAGCCCCTTAATAACGAAACAAAAAATAACTTTATAATTTAAGTATATATAGAAAACCCCATTACAAGTCTTAATGCAAATATGAATGCTCATTAGTGGTAGAAATAAAGATTGTGTCTCTGTAAACTCACAATGGAAAAAAATAGCATATTTTAATTCTACAAGCCAGAGCAATAGACCAATCATTCGGTAAAAAGTGATAAGGAATTAAATGCACCAGAAAGTTTATTAGGTATAGTATTATAAACAAATGATCCTTAAAGGAAAGTTCTCATGATTTTTCTTTATTATTTGAATGAGAATACACCTCCTGCCTAAACAGCAGACTGAGGCCTAAATAAGGAGGTAGCTACAATGAGTCCAGCTTTCCCCTTTGTCCCACATCCTGAAGACCAAATGTAAAGAAGTGGGTGAAAAACGCTGGCTGAAACCTTATCTGGCAGAGGCCCAGACAGCCCCAAAAGTGTCCTATTATATTTCTCACCCACCCAATTTAAGAAACTTCTCTTGAAGAGGAGAAGAAAGGAAGCTCCTCCACTCAAATCCGCTTCTGACACATCTTGTCTCCTGTCTGCCTTATACGTACCCTGCAGCAAAGCAATAGGCTGGTTCTCGTCCGTCTGACGTCTGACATATTGGATCCTGTAGGTGAGAATTTCTGTCGACTTAGGCAAAGGGCAACGGCTCTGACGTTCTGATCAATAGTCAACAAGCTGCGGCCTGAGCACATGTCGGTTGCTGCTCGGAACTCGGCTCATTTAGTTTCAGCATTTTTGCGATAAGAGGAACAGGATTTTATATTTTATGTTCAACTATTATACTTTTTTTTTTTTTTTTACATTTTATCGGCGTGTTTAGCACACTGTAGTATAGGTTCTCTGTTGTGTTTGTGTGTGTGTGTTAGTGGCTTTTATCCTCCAGTCCAGCCTGGGTCCCTTGTTCTAAGTCCCTGGTATGAGGGGTCAAAGGTCACCGCTGCTTGTGGCCTGTTCAAATCCCCCTATAGTGTGTAATGTTCTCCACTGACCTGTCAGTTTATAAAGGGAACCAGTGTCCAGATATTAGTTTTCAGCTGATTGTTTCAATCAGCTGATCTGTATCTTTAGAAATTTATTTTTTCTGATATTCCAACGCTGAATAGCTGCAGAGCTGCATGTGTGTTACAGCTAATTACATCAAATATAAAGAAATAAACAGCAGAATGTGCTTTTGAAATAGTCATTAATATAGTTTATTCATTAGAAATAGTTCTTGGACACTTTGCTGTAATGTGGGCTTAAGTTAAAGACTGAAATAAGTTTATGAAATTATTTTAGACAAGGCCTTCATAAGTAAACTGTTAATGGATATCAAAATCATGTGTCATTCTTGGGACTGTTTTAATTTTTTATTTTATTTATTTATTTTTTATTGGAAATTGGAAAATCTAGAAGAGACTAAATAATGATAATAAACACTAACACTATGTAATAGTCCATGGTGTTTGCAGAACTTTTTCAAATTTTACATCAAAGTCTAACTTAAAATCCAGCTGATTTTTAAGATGTGGACCACTACAACAAACAAATAGATTTTCTGCTAAATTTCCTGTATCACATTGATTGACATTTTATATAGATTTGCATAAACCTGTGTATTTATAGTTATTATGCTTTTAGTTGTAGTGGGCAAAGTGCAGTGTTGCCACGTTAACAAACTAAACAAACTATTTTTTTTGAAGCGATAACCATCTTTATAAATGCACCAGTTTTAGAGGCTGTAAACGCTTTCTTAATTTTTTATTTGATTTTATTTATTTATTTTAGAAATGTATAGTTTCATACGCATCTATAAATGTGTCCTATTCTTAAATGTATGAATAATTCATAGACCTTTAATATGGAGCCCTAGGCTTCGTGAAATCCATACAGGCCGCCAGCAGAAAACAGAGGAGAATGGCTTCTTTAGGTTTGAGGAATGAGAGCCCTTCAGATATGTTGGTATGTTGGTAAGTCGCAGGATAACAGGGTGAATGAGCAGAGACTCGTGCATGTGGCCTGTTGGCATAAACGCTGGCTCACTCCACTCTGTCCCACTCTGAAGCACCGGGCTTATGGCTACGCACCCCAGGCCCATGCACTGTCATTGAACGGGGCTTGTTGATAACTGATTGAATTGTATGTTAAAAGTTTGCTCGCGTCTCCATGCTCCATTCAACATTAGGCTACATCTGGCTCTCTCCTGTCCGCAGAAAAGCCTTTACAAATGGAGTTGAGCTCCATGACGGAGCAGAAGCCCTCTGGTGCTGGTTTTCCCCTTCCTCCCCCCACGCAGTTCCTCTGGCACGGGAAATCCACGAGAATTCAGCTCTGTGGGCTCCATGTGTCTTTTCGAAGTGTGTTTTCAAGCGATTTAGGTCAGTTATTAACCCGAGAGTTATTTCAATTTGATTTACACACACAGGCTTCGAACATGAAATTTGAGTCACGTGGACAAAGATATGGGCTAAACTTAGTAAAGTGATTATCATTTTATAAATAAGCATGTTGTTTTTGTTCATCATGCACTCTACAAATCACATAATACTAGTATTACTATAATAATTGCTATTATTATAAGCCCATTGTTATCACAGGAACCACAACAGCAGTGATAATAAAAAATATATTATTGTGGCAATAAAAAATAAAAGGTAAATAACATATGACAGAACACTTTTTTAAATGAATATATTATCTTCTTTGTCGCGAGAGCAAATTTCAGCTGCATATTGTCATAAGCAGGAAACACGTGTCCCACAGTTTAACCAGGCTATATAAACCGTAAAATTACTAGATAATATACATATACAGTAGGCTATATTTCCAGATTCCTATGAGACACTAATACATAATTCATAAGACCTACTTTTCTATTGGGCAACACCATTCAGCATTTGAATGGGACTTTAAAGAAGGAAAAGTTTGAGCAGCAGCACCGTCGTTCCCCCTCTCCTCTCCTCTCCAGACAGCCCGCCACCCCTCCCTCCTGCCCCGGCTCTGTGCAGGAGGATGCCGGGTAAGACCCAGCTGAAGCAGCGCTGTTTTCCCCCGCTGGGTCCCCCTTCATGCTAAACCATCGCGTCCACAGTGACAGCAGCTCCAGTAGATTAAAGTATGAGAGTATCAGGTCTGATCTATTGACTTATAGCATCATTAAAATCATGGAGGCTACTTCTGATTCGTGACTCGTTTTATGTAATGGCTGCTGGGTCATATGAATATTACGAGTCCCTGACCTTTGTACTACTTTCTCAATGCGTGGATATCTAAGAATTCCTGGCATCTTTGATTGTCATGTCATCAGATATTGAAACATGTGAAAGTAAAACGCTCATAGTGTGTGAACGGAGTCGTTTGGGGGTCCTGTAGTTGAGGGAGTTAATTTGAATGAATAAATAGAGCTGTAAAAACAAATGATAATCGTATCACAGCGAACAGTAAGCCGTGGCTCCGCTGCTGTCAGTAGATGCTCCTTGGTGTAATTCTAACTCCGTTTAAGTCTAGTTAAAGTCTGCGCACCTCCACTAATGCTGAAGTGTGAACGCGCCAGTAGCTCATAACCCGGGTAGGTCAGAATATTAATACCGGATTCAGAGAGAAGAGGACGTTTTATTGTGACTGTGAGTGCACGCAGTTTCTCAGATCTAACTTGTATAAAATCATGTTAAACCGAGGGAAAAGCACGTGGGCCACACAGAGTATAGTCTGCTCTGCTCTGCTCAGCACATGGAGGAGCCATCACATTACACCAAGTTTTGTCGGTGGGAAAAGTTTGGTTTACACTTTAAACAGAAGCTGCATGCGCTCTCTGCGGAGGTCACGGGGCCTGGTATTCCACTTCATTAGATGAACGAGCTTTTATTTTGAAGTCGACTACAATAAGTGGAGATATAATTTCCTCACTTTCTAGTGTGCAACGTCACAGTGGGAGCTCACATAATTATTGAGTATCTGGCTACATGCGCTGGATTAGTTGCAGGCAGGCTGGGTGTGTAGTGTGTTGTGTCCAGAATGATAATTTATAAGCTGTTTAGTTTGTAATGCAAATTCAGCTCTGTGTGCCTCGTAAAGTGCCACTTATAATTTACCAAAATTGTGTTTATAACATATATATTATTTAATAATTATTCTGGTTTAAACATTGTTTTCCCACCACAATTATAGGATTTTTAAAAATTATTATTTTTGCAGTAAATCAACATTATTTTTTAATTTTAGTTTACGTTCAGAAGGGATCAGAAAGTCATCAGCAGCTTCATTGTATACATGTTGCACGTTACGAGGTAACCAAACTAAAGCAGAAAAAATAAATAAATAGTAATGAAAAGCTCTGTACTTTCAACCTGACAGTTTCGCCCTTGTGCAGTTTAATCTCAGGCTTGAGCAGCAGCTCCGTTTTTTATCATGCAGAGCCTTTTCAGGGGCTCTGCTCCCCCAGACCCCCAGACCCTCCTGTTTCCACACAACCACAGGTCACAATCAGAGAGAGAGAACTGCAAGGGAAAAAAAAGGCTGGGGCTAAGAAGTTGTTGGTGCATTTAACGCTACATAACACACACAAATCTTTTACAAATTCTCCCCTAATAGCTCCCAAACCGTCAAGAGATTGATTTTGTTTATTCATATCTCACATCAAAATATTATGAGCTCGCGAGTGACCTCGTGTGAAGTGGCCAGTGCAGGCGAATACTTTACAGTTGAAGGATTCAACATAAAAACGTCCTGACAGCTTTCACCGGCCTCCATGTATTTAATTGTCTCAAAGATCAATGCAAAGTGCTGACCCTAACGCGGCATGTGTCCGTCAGCATTAGCCACAACTTCGTCTCCAATCGTGCAGCGAGCGACAAATGTCGTTTGACTGCAACAACCCAGCTCTTTAGGAAACTTTATTTATTTATTTTTTTGGTAAAACCGACTTGTGTTGAGGTCTGTTTTGTTCCCCTTTTTTCACGTATTCTTTCTATTGTTATTCTATAGAAGTTACAGTCTACTGGTTCCCAATCCGCACTGGAATTTAACCCTGAAACGCCAGCAGCAGTATAATGGCTTGTCCCTGCTCCCAGTACGCGGCCCCTTCAGGCTCCTGCAGCAGCAGCAGCAGCAGCAGCAGCAGCAGCAGCCGTGCCGGGGCCAGACAGCCCTGCCAGCCCCGGCTCCCCTTATCAACCTCGGGGCTGGGGCCTGGGCGATACACCGCAGTCTCATTAATCAGGGAAACATCAAGTCAAACGTGGCAGATTGAGCGAAGGGCAAGTCTGGTCAAAGCTTCTCGGAGAAGTTGCTCGGTTCTGACCTGCACTCTCTGACAGGCGAGGAGCCTTTGGGCGAGTTGCGGTGCGCACCTCTGATCATGTGGCTGTGGAGTGTTAGTTTATTTTAATGTGTTTTATCCTCCTATGCCAGCAGTGCACTATGGGTTATGTAGGCCACTCCTGTAATTTTGCTTTTATTCTTATCTCGTTGTTTATCGAGGGGAATAATGATGCTTTATTCGCCAAGTTGGCCCCAATCTCTGCGCGCGCGCGCACACACACGCACACACACACTGCTTCATGTGCTGTGGATACATGCAGGCAGCAGTGCTGTTTGTTTTACGAGTTGCTCAAAGGTTCTGTGTCCCTGCGGGAGCGTTGTTTAGTCCAGCTTATTGAGGTTTCTCTCTGCTCCAAGTATAAAACCCGAGTGAGTTCGCACCACCTCATGCGCAGTGGTTGGAAATGCTGCATGCGTAAATGTCTGCGGTTTGCCTCTTGTTATTATTGCAGGCTCCGCAGGCCTACCACTTCTTCCGTCACACACACACATACCGGGGTAGGGAATCCCTCTCTACTGTAACAGTCTGACCAAACTGAAGATCTGATATTTACCACCAGTCATCATTAGCTCTATTGTTAGTTTAGACTGCCCACAGTGTGGATAAGCACCGCTGTAAATCCATTTAAAGTCTTTTTCTTTTCAAATCTGAAGACTCTTTGCCTCAGGACAAAATAAAATCTGTCTGTTTCACTGAAGGTCTAATTTTCCTCTAAATGCTTTTAAACGTTTATGAAAATTAATTGTACAGAGTAGAATTTAAGGGCTGAGGACATTTTATAACAAACTTGTGTGTGACATTTTAAAGATGAAAAGCAGCTGTGTCCCCAAAATAAAAGACAATAAAAGAGAAAAGGGAAACCTCATAAGGAAAGTTTAAAATGACTTCATTTCTTTGTTTTCATAACTCTGTCCTAACGCAAACCCCAGACCAGTTTCCCCACCATTAAATCACATTAACAACAAATGATCATCCAATTCAAAAAGAAAGAGAAAAGAGTCTGACAATGACACTCAGTCGCGTTTAATGAATGCTTCATAATTAAAAAAAAGAAAAAAAAAGAAAGGGAAAGTGCTTCAGAAATCCACCGTTCAAGTTTCCATTTCGAGTGCAGCTGTACTATATATATATTCACAACAACAAAAAAATCAATATACAAGAAACCCCAGAAAATTCACAAAAATAAATATTCAGTCTCATATAAACAACCAGTGACTTCAAATTCCATGTCAAAAACCTGACCTCAAGTATTGTATCAAAACAGCGAAGTAAATGAGTGAATGAGGAGGGCAGGGCAGTGGGGAAGAGAAGGAGGAGGAGGTGGAGGGAGGGGTGTGGGTGTGTGTGTGTGGGGGGGGTGCACGCAGTCTCTAGCTGCTGCTGCTGCACGATGCAATTGTTTACATTGATAGCGTCACTGTCAGAGAGCTATTTGTCTTAATGGTGGAAAGGCCCTCCCAACAGGCCATTACCACCATCCCCGTCCCTCAGCCGCGCATTGTGAGCACTGCGTGAGAATAGGCTGGTGCGTCAGGGGGGCAAAACCTCGCACAGCTTTGGGCACAGGCTATTCCTCTTCTTCCTATGCCGTGCAGCCTATGCTTTTGACATGCGGATTAAAGGTTGAAAGCTTCGCTCTTGCAACACAGCGACCCCCTCCCCTCTCTCAACCCTGTGCAACCCCCTCCATTTTTTTTTTTTTTTTTTACTGCTAGCCTGCTCATACACCAGCTTGTGTCATAGCTTCAGAAAATAGCCGGAGAACAGGCAGAGAATATATAAGTTCAAGTTTGAATTGTTGCTCCAGCCTCATGGAATAAGGCCCATGGTGAGTTTGGGGCTTCATGGCTGCAGAGTGGTGCTTTAATAACATGGCTAAACATCTACCATATGTATCCACACTGATTTAACCAGAGCTTCTTTTTTTGTACATTTTCCTCTTTTTTTCACCCATTAAATAGTTCCTACAATCCTCTGAATGAATGCACCCTTTGCTGTGCTTGTGAGGAGGCTGACATCATTCACGGGCTTTGGGTTTGTTGTGATCTGGCTCGCCATAAGCTGGGCCTCTCTTTGTCGCCGACAGAAAAGCCTGCCAATTAGCAGAGCGCGTCCTGCACTGCCATTAAAAACATCTACACATTTCCTTAAAATCCCTAACATGTAGCTGCAGCTTCCACCGCGTGATTTACTTCGTCTTTCATGTACACGATGAAGTCGTGGAGGAGCTACAGCTAAATGTGTTAAATCTACCTGGGGTACATTCACTGAGCGGCCATATTCAAAAGGCTACATTAATGCAAAGTGAGATGGGGACCTATTGACACAAGGAAAGCAATATTTCAAAAAAGAAAAGAAGAAGAAAAAAGGAAATTATATTTTAGGTGTTTTCAGCCAATAATTGGAAATAAATGACGTTTTTCCAGCTCAGATCAAAACAATTGACTCCAACCAAAAAAAAAAGGGGGAAAAAAGAGGACACCACTGGCTTCATGGTAATAAGCATATTATTAAATAATAGGAAATCAGAAAAAAAACATCTTATATGTTTGGGTGAATCCTTAATACAGCACATATCAAAGAGCAGGAAAACCAGGCAGTTTGGGCTTTTTTCTATACATCCAAATTCAACTGTCTCATCGTAAGTCTTTTTTTTTTTAAATTTCCTATCAGCATCCATCTGACATAATTTCACAGGCTTGTCAGAAAAACCCTAAAGCTGAAACAAGACCCCCAACAGTATCAAAAGTGCAATGCATTTAAGCCTATCACTTGTGCTTTGTCGCATTGTTTCTGAGTAGCCAGTGTAGCTAGAAGGTGTTTTCACGCTGTTTTGGTGCTGCCCCCCCTCCACCCCCACCCCCACCCCCCCAACGGTGACTCCTGATTCACATCCCACTGGCAGCCATATCTTGGACATTGTCAATATGTCTGTGTTTTGCATTTTCCTGACTTCACCTTCGTGCTCTGAACGCAAACACAGACCCCAGTCCTCTGGCATAAAATATGATGTGCAGAGGGAAATCGGTGGCCACGTGGACCTGAAGGTACACGAGTCGAGTCTGTCGTGGGACCTAACGTGCTATGAAGGACTGAGCCTTATTCTTTTTTTTTTTCTTCTTCTTCTTCTTTTTTTGATTGTCTGTACATAAGGCCTGTGTTGTGTCTGGGCCTGCGTCTGTGCACAATCACACACATTTGCAAACCAGGAAATACTCCGCAGAAGGAAAAACAAGACTGAAAACCAGATCACAAGCACTCTAAAAAAGAAACCCACAACCACCAGGAATAAATTCCTGTCAAATCTAATAAAGGCTTCACTGTGAGCATGTATAGATAGACATTAATAAACCCATTTTAATCATTCTGAACACTTGGGACACGTGGGCCAGTGTGGCCAAGCAGTCATGAAAGAAACACACAGCTTTGATAGGCTATATAAAATGTAACCCACCAAGAAGTGGCACAGATTGGGAACCCTGACTCTTTTTGTTTTGTTTTGGGTTTACCAAGTCAAACTTCCTCTCGGCTCCAGTTTAGATTAAGAGTAGCCTCATCCCAAGGAATGCTGCGATTTCTTCTTCGTTTTTTTTTAACCCCTTTCCTCTATCAGACAAAAGCACAAACCACTGAAACCCTGGCACCATATACAATCCAACAGGTCGAGCATAGAAAAGCGAGGAAGAAACAGTGGAGTTGAGAAAAGAAAAAAAAATCAAGTAAACACATTAATGAGAACCTAACATATTGCTTAGGACTGATAGCTTATTTTTAAACAGATTTTTTTTAAGCGTAAATCCACGAGCGGTGTGTCTCACAGTCCTGTGGGCGTTTTCTGAGGCTCCAAAAGGGGGGATCAGAATCTGGATGTGGATCTTGTAGGTTTCCCTCGATCAAGCTTCAAAACAAGGCGGAATGTAAATCCATTCACAGAAAGAGAAAAAAAAGGAAAAAAAAACGTGGGGGGCGAAAACAAAATAGTAACACACCGGTAAAGTTTGGAGCAATTTGGTGGACTCACGTTAAGACTCTGGCTACAATAATGTTGGGAGATGGACACCGTGGGGGCTTTTGTTGTTCTGTTCAGTATTTCCTAGTTTTCTGAGCGTGTGGGGGAGGGAGAATCTGGCCGCCTGGCTGCCACCTCCACACGGGGTGGGACGGAGGGGGAGGCCCGGGGCCCCTCAGTGAGTTCAGGGAGTAAGCAGGGCACAAATCCCCGTCGCTGCCAACAACCAGCGACGGCGGCGACGGGAAATTTGCCATCAGGCTGAAAGGCATTTTTGCAGGCGATACTACAGAGCTGCTGCTGGCGCTGCTGCGTTTGCGTCTGCTCGGTAAATCCTCCGTGGATGTCTCCTCGCTGCCCACGGGGCGAGAAGAAGAAGAAGTAGAAGAAGAAGAAGAGCAGGAGGATGAGGAGGAGGAGGAAGAAGAAGAAGAGCAGGAAGATGCAGCCTTGTTGACCCTGGGCACGTTTTGTTTTGTTTGGATCCTGGAAACTCGGGGTTTCTTACTCCCCAGCGCCGGTGCCCGACTGTTTTTGTTCCTGTGCTCCCCCTCCTCGATGCATGGGGCGTCCTGGGTGCTCCTGCATTCCTGGGGAATACACGGGGACCTGGGGGCCACATCAGGGCTCTTCTCTGTGGCTTTAATCCCGCTGTTGAAAAACTCTCCTTGTTTGATAGCTCCACTGGGATACTGGCTGCTGCTGCTGCTGCTTTCTGCCTTATCTCCTTTACACTTGACTACAGTGGCCTGGTTCTGGTATTCATACTCATCACAGCTTTCCTCCACTTTAACTTTCACATTGTGGAGGTTGAAGGGGGGTGTCCTGGCTGTCCTGCCGCTGTCCGAGAAGGGAACGGCGGTCACAGAGGGCTCCTCCGCCTCGGTCTTTATTTTTTTCAGGGGGCTGGGCAGTTTGTGGCTGGTGGCTTTCCCCTCTCTTTTCTCAGTACATTTCGGGAGCTTGGCGTCTTTGTCCTGGTCACAGTGTGCACTCAGTCCCGGGGGGCATTTGGTGGGATACCCCGATGCCCTGCGTGTAGGCTGAAAGGCCTTACACCGGTTGAGTCCCGGTGAATAAGAGCTCAGCTCCAACGGGTCAGTCCTGCTTGGATCAGCGTCAGCTGCCTTCTCCCCTTTGGACTCGGTGAAAAAGCTTTCCCCCACAACGACTGAGTTAAATTTTGGTGGCTGTAAGGGTCCCAAGTCCTTCCTGGTTTCACTACAAATAAATTCACATTTTTGCCGTTTCTCATGCCTGCTGTCCCCTGTCTGTGGAGGGGCCACCTGGCACAGTGTCCTGTATTGTTTCTCGTGTTGTGGCTGGTTGTTGTAGTGAAACGTGGGCTGCAGGACCAAAGGTGCTTTACTAGTGCTGAGACTCTTGGCGAGGGAACCCACACGGGCCCGTCTGAACCGGATGCTCTGGACCGAAACCCGGCTCGAGACCGAGCTGGAGTCGGACTGAGAAGAGCTCTCTTCCTCCTCCGAGCTGACCTCTGAACTCTCTGACTGAGTGTCATCTTCCTCCTCGCCCTCCTCTTCCTCCTCGGAGCTCCCGGAGTTGCTGCTGGTGGAGAAACCGGACCCAAAGTCCGAGTCAGGGTACACCCGGTCCGAGTAGGTGCTGGACTCGGTGTCGCTGCTGTAACTCTCCGGGAAAGTGGGTTCGTGGTGGTGGTGATGATGATGGTGGTGGTGCTGGTGGTGGTGATGATGGTGAGGTCTGGGGTCAAGATAGAAATCTGGACCGAGGCTGAATGCACCATAAGAGGTCCCGTGACTGCCGGATGATTTGGGTTGCACCAGCAGCACCGGTGGTGCGTGGTGCTGGTGCGCGTGTCTGCTCCTGCTCCACGAGTGCCTCGCGCTGTCCCTGCTGCCGCCGCCCCCCTCGCGCCTCCTCTTCCTTTTGTGAAGTAGGTCGCCGGCTGAGCGAGAGAGCCTGGACTGAGCAGCTATGGCGGACTGAAGCACCACCGGCTGCCGGCTCACCGCGCTCCGGAAAATCGAGTGCCTTTGGCTCAAAGTAACGCGGTTCCCTGTTATTTTAGCTGTTTCATAGTTTTTAAAGTGTTTGTGACTGGACTTTGTCGCCGACCGGTACTCTCGTCCATTGGATTTGTGGTAAAATTGAGGTAGTTTGGAGTCGGTAAGGCAAGGAGTCAGCTCTCTGCGCCTGCCCGTTTTGTTGTGAAGTGTCAGAGTCTCCGGGACACCGTGCAAACTAAACCAAACTTTTTCCTTCCACAGCTCGGTGTCGGCACGGAGAAGTCCCGAGGACGCGTCAACATCCCCGGGGGAACACACCGCTTTCGCTTTCCTTTTGTTGGACTTCAACACCCGCTCAGTCTTGCAGGAGAAATACAGAGCCTCCACGTCCTCCCGCGATATGAGAGTGCATTTAGCGGCGTGGAAAGCTATAGAGTTTATTGCTTTGAGCTTCCGCAGCTCCTCCAGGTCGCAGTGGTGCTTCTTTACTTTCAGGTGGTCCATGCGCTTGTGCACCGTGGTCCGAGGGATGTTCTTGAGCAGGTCGGTGAAGACCTGAGACAAAGCAAACATTTGCTTGCCTTTGATGAGCAGGTATCCCAACCTCACTCCTTGCATTTCCTCAAAACCACACTCCAGGTCTCCCATCTTTTATATATCCGCTCCAATGTATTAATCCATGTAGTCACTCTCAGTATAGGCTGTTATGGATTTACCACTAAATGGCATGGGGTCGCGAGCTCAAGACATCCTGCTCATACCTTTAATCCATCCACACTGCTGATGCTGCTGCTGCGTCATGAAAATGTAAACTTTGACATGCGGAGTTAAATGGAGCTGCCGGTGCCTAATAGGTTGAATGAGCCGACAGCATCCACTCGTCGCCTCTTGCCCCGGTCCGGCATGGTGGAGGAATGCGACGGATGCGTCCACCAAGCCGGGGCTGCTGCTACCTGCCTCTGCCGGCTCCACTCCCCTCTGGACGGCAGCAGGACGAGGGGTAGGTGTACACCACTGCTTCAGCCAGAGGAATAAAACAGGGAGAAGAGAGAGAGAGAGGGAGAGAGAGAGATGGGGGGGAGGGAGTGAGGGAGGGAGAGGGAGTTGTGAGCGTGGAGGGGAGGGGAGGGAGAAAGAGAGAGAGAGAGGGAGAGTCAGAGACAGAGAGAAACAGAATAAGAGCTAAAATGCAGCTGCTATTCTGGCTGCTGGTTGAGCCACAAATAAAATGACAGAGAGGGGAGGTGCGCCAGTCTGGAGACACCTTCATCAATTAATGCCCTCAGAGTCGACGCCCATTGGACGCCGCTGACAGGTGATGCAATAAAAATGGATATTCAGCTCCCCCCCTCCCCAACCCACCCAGTAACCATTACAATAGTTTACAATTGAGCCCACAGTCTGTGCTGTTTGAGTAAATAATGCAGTTATGACAAGTTCATATTTCAGTAGCCGCATAAAGAGCTGATAAAAATTCACCTCGGCTCATAGTTGCTGCTACAAGCGGAGTAGGTAACCTGAGCCCGAGAAGTATCACGATAAGGCTGGAATGTATTTTTGCTGTTTCCCCCTCGGTCCACATCAAAATGCATGCGGTGGGGCTTCTATATGCAATCGATTGTGTGCTGGTAAAATTACCCCACTCTCCGGGTATTTTAGACGGGTCCATGGTGTGGTGTGTGTGTGTGTGTGTGTGTGCGTGTGTGTGTGTGAAGTCAGCACAGCTTAAACAAAGACATTTTGCTTTTTACACTTGGAGAGCTGCTTTTCCACGTTCAGGCTGCTGCTCTGACCAAAAGGCTCAACTCATCTGCTTTTGTTGGCTTTGGCTTTTCCTCCATATGAATTTTTCCTCGTTGGTTGCATATAGACTGACCTACTTATAGCTACATTATTTGCTCAGACCATGCATGCATGCTTTTATTCATAGGTCTGGCCACACCGTAATGAATTAATCCTCTTTCCCAATGTTTTTTACCTTCTCCCTTTACACCAGATTGTGTGTGCGTGCGCAAAATCATTTCAAATATGTTGTACTGCAGAGTGTAACCCTGTGAATATGTTTATATACGTGCAGTCGTTAATACTTGTAGGTTAAATTAAAACATATACAAATACCAAAACTCGAACGCATTGAAGTTAATGTGAATTTAGCAGAGTCATACCAAACCAGTGAATCCCTGTTAAACTGTAGCCTGCTTCTCACCCCGGTAAAACAACGTGAATAGTGATTGGGCTGGAAGCTGAAAGTGCAGAGTCAGGGTTGCTTTTCCCATAAGAATTTCTAGACGGCGTAGGTTAAAGCCAGAACAGCTTGAATCACCCAGTCAAGGTCTAGGCTACCGTTAAAAAAGATAATTTTAGAAAGACATTTTGGGGCAACAATTGTAAATATTCTAGCATTTATATATGCATAAATTAATTCTGTAAATTTTGCTTTTTATAAATAGTGGGAGCAGGAATCTGGGCTATTGTGGGATTACTGAACACTACGCAGTCACATTAATGGCGATTTAATTTTGAGGAATTCTTTTTTGTGTCTGGTGTCACGTACAATATCCTGTAGACGTTCACATGCACGTGCGTATGCACGTGCGTATGCCATGTGCGCGCGCCCACACACACACACACACACACACACACACACACACACACACACACACACACACACACACACACACACACACACACACACACACACACACACACACATACACACATACAGGCTGTAGAATCTCAAGGTACACACACTCACGCGCATGCAATGAAAGACACGCAGCAATCTGAATGCACGTGCATACCTCATTAACGCACACACACAGTTGCGCATAGGCTGCATCGGAAGCAGAGGAAACGTGGGCTGAGGCCACCACCCACAACGCTAACCAAATAATGTGACTGTGCAGTATAATATATAGGCTAATTGTTTGAATTAGCAGTGGGTCTACAGGAGGCTGTTTTGACTGGTTATTGTGTTTCGCCCCTGAGCCATTTTTTTTCAACACCCTCAGCGTTATGTTCCGTCTTTGTTATCTATAAAACACGTGAATCCCCTGTGGCCTGTTCTTCACGGGCAGTGCTGAGTGTTGAGCGCGATTGAGCCATACTCAAGACTGGGCATGCTCATCTCCACAACTTTAGGCATGTTTACTTATTTACAGACCGCCCGTCGGTGTTACCTCGGCGTTACACCAACCAACGTGCTGATATAGCTAATACACATTTATACATAGTGTGTGCGCGCATTACTATAAAGAAACGTTTCTATTTTTAATACCCTCCAATTACAGTGACTGTGCGTAAAAGTCCCTTGGCGATAATTAAAAGTTATAATTACAGCAGACTACCTGCAGTGTCAATCATTAAATCACATTCTAGCTATGATAAAGCATGAAAAGCCACTGCACAAGTTGCTTATGGATGCAGTTGAAACAGGCCATGAGGGATCACTGTGTGTATGTGTGTGCGTGCGCGTAAGGCTGCCCATTATCTCCAGTGTAGCCCCATGTGCACCTCTCAGCTGAGCTTCTCGTCGCTTTGAATACAACTAGAACCTGCACGTCAACTTTCTTATCGCTGTGTTTGCTGCTAAAAGTGGCTTTTCACGTGTCTGCTTCTGTATGACAGCGTTGATACGTGGAGCATGTGGAGTTTCATGGATGCAACAGAGTGGAGTGAGGGGAGGGGCCGCTCGCTGAGGTCCAGTTCCTCGGGGGAATAACTCTGTGCCCAGCTTGGGAGATGCAGGGAGGAACAGACAGCCAAGGCTTGTTTCGTCCTGAACACTGCGTGTCTCTCTCCCTTCGGTAATCCTGGTTTCTATTCTCTTTAACACAATACGTGCTTATTGCCTTTTTGCCCTCATCACATAAAATACAGTAGCCATGGGTTCTGTAAACAGTGTTACCCGCTAACCACATCTATGACCTAAATAAGTCCACATCCTTACTGACCAGCATGCGCACTTTGCGTAGACTACATTTGTCCTATAACATAATTAGTTTACATAAAACACCACAAAATAACGAGATTACGCATGAATTATAGATTAATATTTGACGTTATCCAATCCGATCCACTTTATTTATATAGCACATTTTCAAAACATAAAAGTTTACCAATGTGCTGCAGTGATTTACATAAAAGACATAGAATCATTTACACGGCGACCGAAAAAAAAATCCATAGAAAAGTTTTATCAAACAGGTTCCAGCGCTGTTGAAAAGGAGCAAACAGGCTTTCACCTTAAAACACTTGACACAAATAGGAATTACACGCACGATTAATTCAATAATAACTTGGATCGTGCAGCAGCCTGTAAATAGCACGTGTCATATCATTTTTATTTGACCTATATAATTGCTTTATCTAAAACACGGCGATAATTAAAGCTGTCTGTTTTAGAGAAAGTCAGAAAACATGAAAGGAAAAAATAGTTGCGACCGCCACGTGTCATGTGGGAAATCATCTTCCATTTAAGTTTCTCACACTGGTCCTATAGACATGAGGATGCCCCATGCTGACTCTATTATTGTTGTTATTTTTAATTCAAGCTCTAATTGTATCTTTCGGTTTGAATTGTGGACTATAAAATAACAAATGGCGATATGTCCATGAAACCATCTCTGAATAAAAATAACTTTGTGTATATAGGCTGCATATACACGCTATTTGATTATCTCCAATTAAGATCAGGGACTCTTTGTTATGCAGATTGTGGATACACCAGATGCCACAGGGCACTTATTCCCCCCTCTCTCTCCTGCGCCTGTGGATGTCGACCGGGACCGGAGGGGAGGAGACGAGACCCAGCGACCGAAGGAGAGACCTCGAGCACGGTGGAGGTTTCCTTGCAGCAGCCCGCTGTGTGCTGGTGATGCAGGGGGAAAAGCCTCAGACGATCAAATGTTGAGGCTTGTTTCTGATGGTGGACACCAGCCCGCTCTGAGCTGCAGGGCTGGAGTTTCAGTGCAGGGTGCTCACTTTAATCTGAAGGACAGGCCTGTATTTTTAGGACATGCTTCTTGGAAGTCAGTGCCTATTGTAATTTACATCCACGAGGCAATCATCCCTAATGCAGCCCACACAGAGAGAACAGAAAAAAAGTGGAACATAAATAATAAATAAAGAAAAGTTTATTTAGCAGCCTATGGCGCCTTGTAGCGACTTCTCACTGCTGTTGAAGGTTTTACCTACTTTTTTAAAATTATTTTCCACTACTTCACTGTGGAAGACCGAGGCTTAATGGGGGAGATGGACGGATTACGGTAAGGGCACACACTCACACACATACACACACACACTGGCAGGACTAATGAACACGTGACCAGTGCTGAACAGCTTTGCGCAGTGTAACCAACATTTTAGCATAGGATAAATTGTTAGAAAACTCAACAACCGACTAAGACAAACAACTTTAATTCCTCAATCACCATTTATGCGATTTAGATGTGAAAGGACAGTTTATTGCAGTTTTATAGGAAGCAGGCTCCATACAATAGCATATGGAAACCAGTTTCTTGTCGAGGTTTGTGGAACTGGTGAATTTCATACATTTGTATAAACTGGCTGGCCATAAAAAAAAAGTATCTCTTGGTATAGGCAATCTTCCAAACTCTTCCAGTTTTCTAACACTCATCAGACAAAAACTAGGCTGTTTTTTTCCCTGCAGCCCCCAAGTCATTTGTTTTGCATTGAGTTTTATGGAGACACTTGGTCAAGGAGGCGCAGGCACTTGTAAGAGCATAGACTTTTTATGACACAAACCCACTGCCCCATGCCAAAACAATGAATTCCTCTCCACCCCCCACCACCCCGAGAGAATGTGATTTTACATGCAATCCGAGCCTGAAGTGTGTGCTGGACAGTGGTGGGGGAAGGGCTCTCTTCACCTTTCACCCCGCCATGTTGGGACTGTTTGTATTTTTTTCCTGCGCCTCTGTGCTACTCGCAGCCCAGAGAGGAGACCCCGGGTAAACACCGATGGGTCTGAATCCACAGTGTAACCGGCAAAGGAAACACATCTACGGCTCGGGAGCCTTGAGTTCATTTAGCGCTGTTCAGGTCATTTTCAGCGTGTTCAACTCCCCGACATTTCACCCTCTCCCACACAGGCGGTGCAGGCTTTAGGCTGAATCAATAGGACATGAAAAAAATCTAAAATGATCACTGATGGCCAATCGCTAGTCAAACAATTAGCTGATTGGTGTCTGTCCTATTATCCTGAACACATCATGAGAGAAATCACAAGACACAGATGGGAAAGTACATGGTCTGTCACAACCATTACAACCCTTCAACATGTATTGACTGCAATAAACCCTGAGAAAGACATGCAGAATGTAAATACAATAGAGATTTAAAAATATTACAATTTAAGATTAATTCTATTAAAATATCTGAATGAATAAAATGGCCTGCATGTGACACCTTTATTGGAGTTGCTGCATGTTGAAAAAAAACTGTCAAACTTACAGTATAAGATTTATCCCTGCAACAGGGGCATGAAGTGACTGTAGGTTAATTTAAATGTAAATTCTTATGTATTTGAAGAAAAGAAGAGGTTGTGCCAGTGTTTGCTCCAAGTCTCACGCTTTGTCTGTGAAACACTGTTTTCATTGTTTCGACTTAACTGGGCTTAAAGAATAATGGCTGGGCTAAATTTATATGCTATAGGCTGGACTGTGTAAGAGCTGATCAAACATGTCGACTTAACACATCAACTTAACATAAACAGTGGTGGACTGTTTATTTTGTTTTGTAAGGTCTACAGACGCTAGAGAGTTTACATTCTACCTGACACCTTTGAAAAACACCCATTACTCATTAATAAATTGATTTGAAAACAAGCATATGGGATCTATTTAGGAATACAACTGATTCAAAATACAAGACCTTTACTTACCTGTCAGCAATCATTTGTTGAGGCTTATGAGCTCAGTCTGTGAAAACATTCCTCTCAGACTGCTGCAACACACACACACACACACATGCATTCACACTCACACAACACACCTACACTTACACATATTTGGGAAAAAAATTCAGATTTTACTAGAGCGATGGGTGTATTATGCATTCTTTGCCCCTGTTTTTTTTGTTGTGTGTTAATTTATAAATGTCAACAAAACAAATGCACTCAAGTAGAGATGGAGTTGGTAACTCAATCTGTGGACCAACACCAACCAAAAACATATGACCACAGGCGCAAGTCCAGCACTTGTGTGTGCAGTGTCTTTAAAATAAGGTCAAGATGCATCCCACATACAAGTCTGAGTTTGTGTGGGTTGTGTTGTGTTTTAGTCTCTGTGTTTTACACGTTCCTCATCCTGCACAGGAGGCTACAAAACTTCCCCAGTCTACACAAACACGCCCACAGCTCAGTCGTGAGGGTCCTCAGACTTTTTAAAGCCACCTTTAAAATGTAGAGCAAGGAAGACATGAACATGAGAGCACTTCACTGAAAAGGCATTGCAGTTCTAGGCAAATTAGAGCTTGTATTTTATACAGCAAAATTCTTACACATTGTTAAAATTAATGAAATGGGAATCGACCACAATGAAATATGTATTTCAAGGATGTTGCTTCAATCTTTTGTTTATTTCTGCTCCTTTGCCCAGGACCAGATTCACCACTGTACATCACCAAAGCTGATAGCAGTCATAGGCAACCTACTGTGCAGAACAGAGGCAAAATATTTGAAAACCCTGACAGAATCAGTAGCTCCAGACAAACACCCAGCATGCCATTTGCATCTTGCAAAAAATAGTGTAGGTTTATCCAGCAGGTTATTTCTCCGTCAATACAGATCTTTAATGTGGCAAAATATTTCTTTCCAACACTATTGGAGAAACATGGCTGCACCAGCTTTACCAACTTCATAGACATACAGTATATATGGGCAACCAAGCTCTAATTACCAGACTGGACAACCTGGTTATAGTCACAGAATATACCTTAAATTATACCTAGGTGCAGGAGGCCACCAGTAGTCAATGGGAGTAGACGGTGTTGCTGCAATTTTCTAGCCTATCTCAGAGAAAGCTCTTCTCTGACAACCTGAGGAACATTATACATGATTCGTACAGACCTTGACTTAATCAAGTGCAAGTTGTAAAAATAATTTGCCATTTTCAGTGTTTCAGTAGTTATATGGGCCCCTCCACAACCGCTGTCCCCTCCTTCGCCTCCCTTTGTTCTCTCCAGCTCTAATAGGTTTTTCCTTTTCCCCAGCTCCCCATCCCCCCCACGTCCCCTTTTAGTGCAGTGCCCAGTGTCGACTGGAGCATTTGAGCAATTTGAAATTAAAGCAAACAATGGGCAGGCACTCCCAGGGACCTCTCGCTCACCATATTACACGGAGGACGCTCGTGTGCTCTTGCGCATTATTGGCAAGTCATTACGTTTCTCTGGAAACCGAGAGCGGGAGCTCGCTCAGAGGAATCGGTGATGCAAGCAGCAGCTGAGTGCTTGGAATAGCGTGTGTGTGTGTGTTCTGGAGCATCCTTGGCAACAGCATGGGGATGCTGTCAAAACAAAAGTGTATATTGACAGGTCTGATATTCACCCTGATATAGGCTTCCCAAAGCCCTTTTAATATTTTTTTTTAGAGATAAAGATATTAATTCTTACAGAGAATATCTAACCACTAGGTGCACACTCAGAAGCCACGTGCATGATATGTTGTTATGTCATTTTAAAGTACTGAAGTGAAATGTTAGAAATGTGGTTTTACAGGTTGTAGCAGCCCCGGCTGTAAATTACAATTCAAAATTAAACAAAACAAAAAAAATATTTTCAAGTTGCATCTGAAATTTAAATAGCCTACAACAATGTAGCCTGCTGTGATGAGCAATAAAACACAAATGATTTTAATCTTTTGTCATTGTGATGAATGAATGTAAAATGCACTAACCTATAAAAATAACTACTCACCTGATGTTTTAAAGATGCATGAGTGGAAGTGTAAAAGTAACCTATAGGCTATGACATCTGAACAACCATTCTGCGTTAGAGCTTGAAAATTGTTTGGCCACTTGCACTGTTGCAGTCTGTAGCTAATCGCTTCTTTAGAGGAGGTAACTTTAAAATTTAGCATCTGTCCATAAATGACAGTAACTTGTATATTTGTGTGTATAATCTGTTTGAACCATATGAAACAAAAAGAAATGTGTGTAAATCCCAAGTTAGGCTATTTCACATTTTGTTTTGTCCAGTCAAAAAGACAAAACTATTCCGCTTCAAATTAGGCTATAGCTAGTCTCTCTCTAATAGGCTAGATGCAGCAAATCTCCACATTTTTGAAAAACTTACTCAAAATGAGCTTTTGATTGGTCAATTAATGGATTAATAACTTAATTTCTAAATTCAGCTATTACCCTATATAGACGTAAGCAAAAAAATCCCTAAAATAGGAAACTGTAAATATTCACACTTGTTTCCAATGTTGCTCTGCTGCTGCTCCACATTGCTACAAAATATACACCACTGAGTTCAATCAGCAGATGAATGATCACTGTCCCTGCTGTAAACAAACTGCAAACATAGGCTATAGTTCACACTTAGATCTGCTCTCTAAACATCCTGCTCTTAACAGCAGCTGAACTTGCATGAAGCGTCTATCTTTGACCATCTACAAATTGCTGGCGTCGTTGTTGACACTGAATCAAGTAAAGTGAAGTGGCCCTTTACTACAAAGTTTCAAACCGTCTCGGCCATGTGGAGCCAACATGGAACGTTGTGCTCCGTCTTTTTACGTCCTGTCAGAGGGCACGCACACACACGCGCTCTGCGTCATTACGCATTTCCGGTTCTCTACGCTTACGAAGTACCCCCCTCTCTGCTCTTCAACGTCGCGCTGTGAAGTGGATGTTTTGGTGGAAAAAATACGGTGTCGAAACGGGACCTAAACACATTTAAAACATGACATTTCGAGCGAGCGGGACCTAAAGCGGCGTAGCAGCGGAAAGAAGGGGAGCGAGTTCGGTGAAGGTTTCGCTTTATCTATCTATCTATACGCCGTATTCCTCCGCATGTCCGCTTTCTTCGTAGATGGTCTCCGGCGAGCGTTGTCTGGCGGCGGACTACGAGTTCTCGACGAATAACATGAAGGAGATGATCGGCGGTTGCTGTGTGTGCTCAGACGAGAGAGGCTGGGCGGAAAACCCGCTGGTGTACTGCGACGGACACGGCTGCAACGTCGCCGTGCACCAAGGTAATGCCGTGCTGCTGTTAGCTCCTCCATGTAGCTGCTAGCAGTTAGCTCACACACTAGTTAGCGTTGTCTTGCTGCAAGGTTATGGACCCGCTCCGTGTGGTGGTGGTGGTGGTGGTGCTCATGCTGCTGCCTCCTCCTCCTCCTCCGCCTCCAAAGCTAGGGCTGAGGTCAGGCTCAACTCATGCGGGCAGGGCAAGTCCACTGCTTTTGGCTTGTCAGCTTATCTACTACGGCCCGATAGTTGGCAGCTGCACAATGAACAAAATTGTTATTGGCTACGAGTCGTGACATTTATTCATCCCCTGTCAGAGGCTGCTCTGCGGGATATGGAGGAGTAGATGGAGGGATAGCTACTCTTGTCTGTATGTAGTAAGCCCCGAGTCGAGGATTTTGAATTATGATTCAGCTGGGGAAACTACTTCTCTCTTTTTTTACGCTGCCATTTATGTTTGGGATCAGGTCATGTTGCAAAACAATGCTCTCCATTGGCTGCGTTATCCTCCACTGTAGTAACCCTGATGCAGGGGCTGTCAAGTCAGTGCTTTACCCAAGATGACTCACATGATGACGTCCAGTGTTTACAAGTTTAACAGCGGGCCATGTGTCCATTTGGCAAACGGAGAGGGAAACTATTTGAAATGTCAGCACACTCTCAACTCAAACAGATGTATATATCTATGGATGCATGTCTGTTTTGTTTTGTTTTGTTTTTAGAAACAGTGTTTGGGCAGTTAAACAGATCTTTAAATAAACCCAGTGAAATGATTGCAAACCAGATTATAGCATAGATTCTTTTCTTTCTTCTTTGCTGGTTTTAGTTTACAGAAACAAACCGGGGGCAGTAATAGATCGACCTAGCAAGCATTGTTTTTGGGTGATGTTGGACACTCAGTTGTGCCAAAACTTTTTATTTCATATCTCATATTTAAATTGCATTATATTCACTCAAATTCAGCCTGTGTAGAAAATATTGTATAAATTTGCCTCCAAGTAAGCATATTTTATAACCACAACCCTAAACATTGAATGCCTCCATGCGGTTTTGAATGTGTTGGATAACAAAACGCACATAAATGCTAAATCCTTGATCTATCCAGTCGCTGTTAAGACGTGTGGTGGTCTACATAAAGTTATGTCATTTCTTTTAAATGTTGTAAACCACGAATGTGACCAGGAGTTGCTCCACTGAGGCTGAGACAGTGTCGAAGTTTCTCACTATATTCAAATCCCCGTAGAAACATTATCTTGAAAGAGGACACTGCACTGTGCAAGAAGTTCAAGTATAATGTTGCAGATCACACGAGAAACAGTGAACTTATAATAATAAGATTTTATAGGCTATTACTTTTATATTTTCTGAGCTGTCACTGTTGCATGACAGTGAACACTTCAGTTGTGTCCATTTTCATTACGTGTTGCATGTTGCAAAAGTATCAGCAACGTAGTAGCCTAAATAATGATTTTAGCGCTATCATGGCCTTATGTATAGTATTTTCCCATGAGAATGTATGCATAATTTATTATATAGTCTATGCAACTGTTGCAAAGATTCAATGAGTCAAGATTTACCGTGTCTACATTATTAGTGCTGGCTGCCATTTTCTTCCAAAACTGAAGTTTGATCAAAATTTGAGCGACGTGCAATTTACATGAATGAATTTGAATGCCTCTGTCCTGAACTCTGTAACCCTTTGGGTATTTTGTCCTCAGAAATCTGGATTATGGCTGTTAATTTCATTGGATTATGAGCTCTGGTCAGATCAGAGATAATCTGAAAATGTGTAGAGGTAGGCTATTTAGGGTAGTGCCATCGTATGTAGGCTACGGCCGACCAACAGCAACTTGAAAGTCAGGTTCGCGTTAACATCAGTGAAATCAAGGTGAAAGCAAAATGGTGTGTTTGGAGTTGCAGTGCATGCTGTAACTCATAAGCAATACTGGAGAGCGTAGAAATACATCATTATCAGCTGTCCTTGCAGAGTTTAGACATGTGCATGCAGCATTCACGCAATAATTTTATGTCCTCTTTGAAATACGCCTGTTCTTCTTCTTGACTGTTTTCTCAGAGATCTGTGGCAGACGTCAAATAAAGTTTGTGCTCTATTTGAAAGAAGCCTTTTTTATGTGAGGTATAAAAAGCTCGCAAATGATTATATCATTGATGTCTGCGTGTGTTGACATTAACAGCACATTACCAGCGATTCTGCTATTGTCCTGAGGGCTTAAAATATTTTGTAGCTGTCAGCAGAGTGTTATAAAAACAACAGTGATAACAGCAGTTGTACTTCAGTCTGTCACATCAAAACACTGCCCAAACCAGTTTAATCTTAAATCTGGCGTCTGGTACATGCAGAAAAACAGTTGACAATGTGTTTAGTGTGATATTTGTGGTGATGTTATCAGGATTACGTTTGCATGTATGGACATGTTTTCATTATTGTTGTGGTAGGATTTAAGGGGTGTAGTGTTTTTGTTGTGGTTGCGATGACTTCCTCTACAGTGTGGCTTCTTTTTTTTTTAATGCTCCTCTTCATCTCTCCGCAGCCTGCTATGGGATTGTGCAGGTTCCTACTGGTCCTTGGTTCTGCAGAAAGTGTGAATCTCAGGAGAGAGCAGCCCGTGTGGTGAGTCGTAACATCCATCCATCCATCCATCCATACATCATTTATGAGTGAGCCTATAGAATAACAGGTCTGTCTGGCAAAAATGTCGGACCTCATGGTCTTGAACAGTGAGAACTATAACAAGTCCTTGCAAGTCAATAAAAACCTAACAAGTCAATCAAGTTTTTAGTGATTTCCAAGTGGAAAGATGCCCAAACAGTTGAACACACCCAAATTAACGTTCAAATGTTTTATAATCATGGTTTATAAATGCATAATGAAAGCAGCTTCAAGTTCAGTCTTGCATTGTCAGTGTGTTTCAGAGAGGTTTGAACAAATTATCCAGTTGAGATGTCTTGTATGCTGTCAGTTATAGCATATCAAAAAAATCTTGATAGAAGCTGCCGTTTCAAAGACATCAAAAGTGACATGAGAAATTATGTAGGTCTGTGCAGATCTGCCATTTTTTTGTGGAGCATCCGCCTGAACCCAGGGGATTTTCTGCGACATTTGCCCTTTACTGCTCTCATTTGCCCTATGCCTGCCTTTCAGCCTTCAGACTGCATTCTGTACCAGTTACCATCACATTTCACAAAATGATATTTAATCCTGATTGAAAAGCTCTATGGAAGATTATCATAGTGCAGTTGAGGTAGGGGGGCAGTTTATCGCCTGTACCGAATACCATTGGTTGAATCTGACATACTGCTTCAAGCTGTTCATTTTGAACGTTATTGCACAGGCAGGAAGTGGAACACATGCATGGAGATGCCTGCGTATCCTACATTTAATGCAGGACCAGTGGGCTGGCCTATTCCTCAGAGGACTGAATTGGGCTAAAACGCTTTCACAGTGAGAAACTTTTATCAGGGAAACATTTAGTGACAGTTTTAATGGCAATGTTGGGCAAATTATTGGTCCAAACTGGAAATAAATGAATACAACCGCTGTAGAAAACATATTAAATAGCCGCTCTGCAAATGTTCATTAACAGTTACTTTTTATTTCATGAAGATAAAAAAAAATCACAATAATTGGGGTGTGTTCAACTGTTTGGGCTCCCTTCTACTTGTAAAACAGAACTTCACAAACTTGTTAAGCCTTAATTGACTTTTTTTGGGGGGACTTGCAAAGTAGGTCAGAGCAGGTCAAAGGTCGTCAATTATCAGCAGATGATACAATGAGAGCTTGATAGATTCTGACGCCTCAGACCTTGTGGTTGCACAAAGATCTAGGCTCTGTTTACATGACAACATTAGTGGGTGAAAACAACAAAATATTTCAACGGATGTGCTTTTCGTTAAGACGGTGACGCCGTTTTTGGGTTTAAAAATGCAAAAAAGTGAAACCACCCTCCGGAGTGGAAATCTTAAAAAAAGCTCCACAGTCACATTCACATCTAAAGCATAAAAACACAAAAGTCTGCTCTGATTTACGTCACAGGCATGCACCAGTACAGGAAAATGACAACAAACATGTCGGATTATTTCCATCCATCGGACCTTCAAGTTAAACTAGCAGCTCTAATAAACATGCAATAATCGTTTCAGCAGTTGTACCGAGTCTTTAGAGACAATATTACTGAACGGAGAAGACGCATTTTGCATTACCAGGGAGCGCAGACTTTGTGGTGTTGTGTTGTAGCCTGGCATGCATGCAACATCAAATTACACAAACTTTTACAACACTGTATGCATGCAGATTTCCCCCCACAATGCTACTTTTTAAAAACTTTTTTTTTCTGTTTAGATTGTTTCCATGTAAACATAGCCCTAATTGATGCCTCCAATAGGACAAGATTAAGAAATATCACTTTCAGTTTGAAGTTTCTATTGTATAAAATGTTATTCAGAAATTGAAGTTACATGGGCTAGTGCAGATTAAGACGAGTCGTACCTGCAGGCAGATTTCGGTGACACAGAGACCTTCATTTCCTTTTAACCTCATCACCAAAATCAACATCTCAAGTGTGTACAGCAACACCTGGATAAGCCCGAAACATTTTGGAAATACGTGAAGAAAGAAACAGATGAAGTGAGGAAAAAAAAAATTGGATTCTGCCGCTGTTAAAACATTTCGACATTGATAGCATTGTGCCAACTGGTAAACATGGGGGTGGAAATATTTTTGCATCAGGGTTGCGTGTCACCCAGTGGCACAGGGAGCATAACACAGATAGAGGGAAGAATGGATTCCATTAAATATCAAGTGTCAAATTCAGCGTGCAGATGAGGGCTTGACAGTTTTTTCCCTTGGCTTGGCCTGTTCCTTACTGATTATTAGTTAGAGTCCTGTACTCAGTATTTTGAGCTTTTACACATTTGCGAGTAAATATTAAAATATTGGACTCCAATATTAAACTTGGCTGAAGTGCCTTTTTAGCGTATGTTTAATCAAAAGCGAGACCTTTCAACATTATAACATAAAGTACAGTGAGCTCCCAGCAGTATTTCTTTTGAGTAAACTGAAGATTTTACTAAGTAAATAGCTGCATGTGTTGCAGGCTGCCTGGTGGAAGGGAATATTCCCACAGTGCATTTTTACACCTTGTCTTTAATGCATTCATGTGCAATGAGCGTTGAGAGGGAGAAAATGTTAGAAGTGGGGCAACAGGCCGACATAGGCTTAACACGACATGGTTAGAAAGTCTAAATTTTATATGTTAACACCATGTGATGACTTCATTGAAAAGTAGTTGAATAAATGTAAACAATAGCAACAGAAGTGACAATTCAAAGCTCTGACAATTGTGAAACAATCACCTGTACAAGAAACAAACACAGCAGTTTGAAAAAGAGCGGTGTGCTCGAAACGTCACGTCGCTATTAAATCTTTGTTAAGGCAGGTTTTTATGGTGTGCGGATTTTCTTCATTTTTTTTTAAAGAAACAAATTCAGGCAACTTCAAGACACACTAGTCAGACAGCACTGGTTGCAACTAAGATGTCACATGAAATAAATTGCGTCATAGCAGATGGTTTTATTTTGTTCCCCACTAGTCATCTAGTCTAACCTGCATCATGACCATCAGTGTAATTATGACCATTGACCTGCAACACAAAAACACCAACTCAACAGTGAACAATGTTTCCATCCCAACCGGACATGCCCGTCATCATATTCAGAGAATTTTGATGTTTATTCCAGCTTTTGCGATATCTACCGCCTTACCTACAAATCACCAAGCTGCTCCAGGTCGGCCCATCTTACTTTAGTCTTCAGACGATATATTAATAATGATGTATAACCAATGTAGTGACAGTGGACTGAGAGAAGTGGCTGAATCGGAGTCTCAAATTGCAAAAAATTCCACAATAGTAATCCAAAACGGACAAGATTCCTCATGAAATACTTAAAGAAAACAAACTGAAGCTTGTGGAAATTTTCTAAATCAAGAATATTAACACTGTCTTAGCTCACTCAAAAAAAAAAGAGTCAAATAAAAAGTTGTATTGCTTTAACATTTGGTGCAGAGGACGTGTTTATTTCTTTTCACTTTACAAATCAAGAGAATGTGGAATTTATTCTCTGGGGTGTTGAATTGGATCATATAAATTCAGGAATTTCTAAATGCTCTGCACAGATTTGTGCAGGAATGTCAGAAGCAGCAAGGCTTTATTCTACGAAAGCAAACCGTTTCTATAAAGGAAATAAAAAAAATATAGCCTACACATCACAAAGAATCGTGCAGAATTATCTAGAACTCTGATAAAACTACTCATGATTTTCTGATTGAACTTCTTAAATGAAAATTGAACATGCATATAATTAGGTAAAGTGTGATTTTAATGAACAGTTAGCCAATATTCCATTTTTTTTTTTATCTCTCTAATTTGCCGAGTTCAACCTGTGGAATCTGTCTTTAATGATTTTTATTTGATTTTGATTATGATTTGAAGGATTTCAAGTGTTTTATTAGATGAAGAAGCAAATGAAAGTTGGTCACCATGGCCGACCTGAGCGAAAAAAAACATTGAACTGCAAAGAGTTTGGTGGTAATAATTGATAAAAAGAAAGGTATTTCAAACATCTCTCAGGAAGAGGTGTGAGTAGAAGCACCTTTTACATATGTTTTTATGTTGGCCAGAGAAAAAGGAAAGAGGAATATGAAAGTCTTTCTGTTCCGCTGCATTCTTTGTCTCGTGCGATTCAGACCTTGAGGTGAGGAGGACGAGCAATTTGTGAGCCGAGGAAGAGCTGAATTATCAGGCAGAGCAATAATTGCCTGTGGAACTTCTCCTGGCTGATATACACTGGGCTGTATGTGAAGAAACCCGCCTCAGGTGGCAGGCAGATAAGCGAGGGTGTTTTCCCGCAGAGTTTCTTGACGAGTCGGTGTGCGATGCGACTCTTCTCCCGGCTTATCTCCCACACTCTCTCGCACATATTTGTCATGCTTGAGTGTTTGCCTCACTCCTGACTTTACGAAGTTGACCTGTTGGTTCTGACCTGATGTTGCTCTCCTCTACCCACAGAGATGTGAGCTGTGTCCGCACAAAGACGGAGCCCTCAAGAGGACAGACAACGGAGGTAGGATAGGATCCCTCCTGGCCACACACACACACACACACACACACACTCCCACACCCACATCTGTGGTTAGCCTCTTGTGTATTTTTTCATTAATTGCATGTCACCGGCAAGTTTAAGGGGGTGTGAGCTCGCTGGGAGAGTTATGTTGCTGTTTGTTGTGTGTGCTGCCTCTCTGTACCGTTCTTGCCAGTCCCATGTTTTATGAGAGTGTGTGAGTGTGTGTGTGTATGTTTATGAGGGGGCGGGCCAGGATGGGTATAGTGCACGGCCTGTGAGGAGTCTCCTCTCCGGGTTCATCGGAGGGTCAGCTCGGTGGAGACTGTAAATATTCTGTGTGTATGTGAGTGTGTGTGTTTGAGAGAGAGAGAGAGAGAGAGAGAGAGAGGCACAGCTGTGGGATTGTGTCCAGGCCTGCAGGGAGGCATCAGGACAACACTAACACACACCGTTTTACTACTTTCTCTTTTATTTTACCCTTCCCATGACCCCGCTCTCCCTCTCTTCTTCCTCCCATGCTTCCCTCACCATCTCCTTTTTCCCCATACCGTCCATTTCTCTGCTCTTGTCAGTTTCCCTTTCCACTTGTTGATCTGTGTGCTAGTTGGCTGTTATTTCAGGTGGGAGAGTGATAAAGCAGAGCAAAGGGATTAGTCTGAAATGGGTGTTTGATCCAGTACCTTCACATGTAGCCGACAGAACAGAGGGAAGAGAAGGAGAAGAAGAAGAAAAGGGAGAAGACATAAAGTTAACAGCTGCTCGTCATGGCCACGTCTTAAGTTGTGGATGCTCATATTTTGGTGCTAGAAGTTTAAACCTGATACCTGAGCAAGTCGAAATTATTCGCTTTTTAAATTTGAGCTCAACAAGGTGCCTCATGATTTAGTTTCAGTGTGCAAAGTTCATTACAGTGAACATAAATTAGATTTTTTTTTCTTTTTTACTATAAAAGCTACACTCAGCTTTTATCAAGCACTGACAGATCTTTTGACTCCTTTTAGTTTATTTGAAACCTTAATACTTATCGGCTAAATTTAAGCTCAGCGTCCTGACACATTGGTCTTCGATAACTTCTCTGAGAAAAGGGATGTTCGTAAAGGGATGTTTTGTTGGGTTTTTGGGTAGTAAAAGTGTGAATGCTTACTTTGAGGAGGAAGACTGTGCCACTTTTATAGTCCTGTTTTATAGGCCTCTTCCAGATTCTTGGAGGGACTTCAAAACAACAACATGCCCCCATTTCACACCCATTCCCTCCTCTCCGTCCCGCCCTCTGCCCTGCTCACCCCCCTGTCCCGCTCACCAGGTCAAAGGCAGGTCAGGGGTTCAACTGTAAGTTTAAGCCTGTTTTTGTGCCTGCTATGGGGAAAAACAGACACCTCCAGCATGGCAGGAGACTCCCACCTCCATTTGACCTCCCGTTCACCTCCTCCAGCTCCTCCTCGGCTCGTCGTCAATTCTGCTGCCACTCCGCCGTGCCCTGCTGTCATTCCACCGCCCCCAGTTTGTCTTCGCTGACAGGCAGCTGTGTGTGTCAGGGCTCAGTAAACGGCTACTTAGATAGATTAACTACCGCTTCACAAATTAAACCATTTGAGACTTGAAAGTTGAATTTAGTTAATTTCTGCACGATATGTGAATTTATAACTTCATGAATCCAGCTGGGATGTTTATGGTTTAGTGTCGATGTGTAGGCGTTATTCTTTTCAGCATGAGTTTTATTCCCTTCACCTCTTCTGAAGAACAACTGCCCTATACTCAGGTTCATTTTAGCCAATAGCCACACACAGCAGCTATTGGGATGTTAATATTAAATCGAAGTCTGATAATTCGACACACTGGAAGTATAGTTTTCAAGTCGGTGTTTCACTGCGCCTTAAGACATCCTATCTTTTCCTGGGGGAAAAGGATCTGTGCAGCTCACTAGAAAATCTCTGAATATGAGCCTTTGTGAAAACCGAACTCGACTGTATTTTCCATGAATAACAATGTGCAGAAAGAATCCGAGGAGACGATGCATCATGTGGTGCAACGTAATGGGTGAGAAGAGGTGTCGTGATCACCTGTGTCTTGGTTTGGTTTGTTTGTTGCACACCTGTATTCAAAATGCTGCGTAACCACCAATTCAAATAAACTGGATCAGCTTTGCAAATTCAGTTAAGCATTTAACAAAGAGGCTTCACATTTTTTTAAAGGGACTGTGTTATGAGTTACAGCTCGGCAAGAATGTGCAGGAAAATGCAGTATTTTTTCAAGCTGATAATTCTGTAATGAATCTATGGGGAGCAACGACGTGTCCTTCAGGTTATGTGGCCCATATTTCTATAACCCAGTTTTACTGTAGCTCACTGGTACAACTTGCAAATGACAAATCAAGTGTGAAAGATTTATGATTTTTACAATATGTTTTATTAGTCCTGTGAAGTGTCTTAGGGTTGTAACCGCTTTACAGAGGCTGATTGTTCTTCTGTGTCTCTGCAGGCTGGGCCCATGTTGTCTGTGCCCTTTACATACCTGAGGTGGAGTTTGCTAACGTTTCGACGATGGAGCCCATCGTGCTGCAGTCGGTGCCACATGAGCGCTACAACAAGGTAACAGATTTCATCCAAATGCATGTATGTTTTAATCATAAAGAAGTGAGTCTTTCTTAACTGTGTGTTTGTGTGTTGTATGTGTAGACTTGTTATATCTGCGAGGACCAGGGCAGAGAGAGTAAAGCAGCCACTGGAGCCTGTATGACCTGCAACAAACATGGCTGCAGGCAGGCCTTCCATGTCACATGGTGAGCCCCGTTCATATCTCATTAACCTCACTGGACAAAGGAGGAGATTGTTTCTGCTGTTCTTCCCTCAGACTCTTTTAAAGACTTGGAGATTTGATATGCCGCAAAGCAAATAGCAAAACCTTTGAGATGTCGTGCATTTTGATATTCCTATGTATTCAAGGAGTCTTAACTGCTTTAAGCGTAAAATAGAATTTGTGTTGGTTTTTAAGCTTGTTTTTTCACATGATAATGCTCCTAATATGAGCCCCAGTCACATTTTGTTTTCTGTGAGTGTTTTTGTTGTAGTCTAAAGAGTTTAGTTTTGGATTTGCTGAGATCTTTGTGCCACTTCTTGAAAAAAAGTTACGCAAAATTATTTGTCACATCGCTTTCATTTCCTTCACATTACTCTCTGCCACAGTGCCCAGTTTGCGGGATTGTTATGTGAGGAACAAGGATCCGATGCAGACAACGTCAAGTACTGTGGATATTGCAAATACCACCACAGCAAATTGGTAAGTTTTCTCATATTACACACATCTTTTGATAATCTAAACCACAACTTCACACCTACTAGACTAGTGAGTCATTCTAAACAAATGTAAATTTAGCCTCAATCTGTTTCTCCACATTTGAGGACGATCATATCTATTTTTTTGTGGTTTTGATTTGTTATTAAATTTAAAGGTAGGGTCTGGAGTTTTGTGCCTAAAAATAAAAATTAGACTTTTACAAATGAAATCCATCTGAATCATCACCTATGGGCTTCTAGTCCTTGTCTGCCCCTCCTTTTGTATTTTGGTTTTTTGGTTTGTTTTTTATGTTTTGCTGTGCAGTGGACGTTTCAGAATAAACACCTATGGTGAGGGTCTTGCTCCAGCCAATGTATCAGCTACCTGCAGCAGGAGGCTCATTGCTGTCTCTGTCTTGCTACTAGTTCTATCTCTCTCAGCAGCAGCAGTCAGGACAATTGACAGTCTGAGTGAAGCACTTCTTCCCCACCGTCACTGGTAACAAGATAGGACCATATTAGTGACCTAGCGCGATGCTATCGCTCTTTTCTTTCCGCGGCTAACACCCCTAGTTTACCACAATACAACGGTAACAACTTCGGTGTTGGCGAAAGGTTTCCAGCACTTCTTTCCATCTATCCTTTATGGTCATGACAACTGTTGCTGTCAGAAGCAGGAGGTCTTTCCACTGAGTTTCCTGTTTTGTTTACAAACTGATTCCAGACCTTCCTGCAATAGAACTGAGAAGCAAGCTTGTGTTTTGTAGATTTATGGTAGTACAGAATAAACATACAGGGTCTTGCTTGATCTCTGTTTTACTAGTTCAGCTATGAGACCGCTCTGACTGGCGTCTGTAGGTCACACATATCTGTAATCTGTCGAACAGCTTGGCACTTCTCTTCTGCCACTGAGAGATGCCCCGCCATCGCTCTTTTCTTTCCTTTCCCCCTAGTACAAGCTTCTTCTTTCCTCTCCATCTCTATCTTACACTCAAGTCTTTCCACCCTGGTCCGTTTCTCCTTCCTGCTCGGCTCTCTCCCTCCTTCAGTCGGCTTCCTGGCTCTCCTCGGCCACAGCCGCTCTTCTCTCCTCCTCTTCCCTCTATCTTTCTCCTTCATCTGCTTCCTTTGTAACTTTGCACCATGCCATCCATCCCTTTTGCTCTTTGCTCTCTCTCAACCTGTCCTTTACCCTCCTCTGCCTATCCCTCTCCATCTCCCACCGTTCCTCGTTCTCTGACAGTGGGCCCCATGTATTTGTCCTAAGCCCTGATTGGCTGCAGGAGATTGGGATGTCAGGTGCTGGATGTGCTCCATTTTGAGTCTGTTTTGTGCTACAGGGTGACTGTTTAGATGATTATGTGCACATGATTTAGTTCTTTAATTTCCAACTGACTGTGGTAGTTTTGCTTAAATTAGATTCATGGTTTCAATAAACAGTGTCAGTTTGGAAGCTTCTTCTACTCTTGTATCCAGACAGCTTAACTATGCAAAGAGAAACCATGAAAGTGATTTCAATGAGCATAAGCTCAACACAAGAGGACACAAGAACAGTCATATTGACTGTTATCTTACTTACTCTTGTCATTCACTCATAAACGAGAGATTAGTGGTGTAATATCTGTTTAAATCACTTTGCTGAATTGAGTTAGAAAGCACTTTCATTAAAGATTTATCATCACAATTGCAACACCTGGATGTGTATTCTCAATATACGCATTAACTGAAGAAACTTATTTGTTCCACCTTTTCAATATTTAATACCCAGTCACAACAAGTATGTGCACAAGAAAATATGAAAATCAGGAACTTGACTGTTGTCAAGTGTTTTGATTTCTCGAGGATTGTTGCATGGAAAGACAGGACGGTGTCGGCTCAAACATACACACGCGCGCACACACACACGTACACATAGAGGGCATTTTGCAATGTTAACAAACACTGATGGAAAGACTCATGCTGTTATATTGATCGTGTATGAATGGCTTTGGATGCTGGGGCATAATGTCATTAAGCCGGGATTGTATGGATGACAGGAATGTACCAGGGGGAATCAATGATGAAGAATGCAATGTTGTTAGCAGAGTGCGTTTCATAAGATACCACTTGATGGATGTTTACGCCATGTTAGCAACATATGGTATTTGACTGGACTCGGTCAGTAGCGAAATCTAATTTCAAACTTAGATTATCCTCGTTGAGTCTGGACTACAGTGAAATTTCCATTTCACTGACGGTTTCATCAAGATGTAATGTCTTTTTTTTTCTTTTTCTTTTTTTTTATACAAGTGCTGTAAAATGTGCCCAAATTATGTATCGTCTTAACAGTCATCTGGAGTGGGTGTTTGCAGCAACACAGCTACATCCTGTCTCACCCATCTTTTTCTAACTGTGAAAGGCAAAAACCTTGTTGCATAACTTTGTGTCACTAGCTGTTCTTGTGAAACAACTGATTGTCTTTTAGGGTTGTCCTAGTTTAGCGGTGGCGCGTTGTTCAAGAGGAAAGCTTTCAGTGTTGTTGTTGTTGTGTTGGAGCCATACGTTATGATTTATTTATTCTATGTTCAAGTACAGCGCGTGTGTTAGCCTTTGCAAAGCCAAGAGGTATGTTATGGAGATGATGGACTGAGGAGGATTTCTCCCATGATGCTTCAGATTTGGCTTTTGAGTTTTACAATTTGAATACAAAGACATTTGCTTGATCTGTGATCCAAGGAGATAATATAGGATGTGTTTTTATTGTTGCTGCTGTGACAATATATAATATAGTCAAGGGCATTCTGGCTTGTGCTGAGATTGATGGGCAAGACCCCCTGAAAGTGTCCCACAAAGGAGATGACAATAAAACACAACTCACAGTTGGGTGTGTGTTTATACTCTCAATCTTGATAGTTTTTTTCTTAATTGTAGTATTGATGGTCGTTTTACACTGGAATTACTTTACCTAATGGTTACACTTGGTCAATGATAGTTAAAAGAAAAAAGGAATGGATTTTTTTTAATAGTGGAGGTATAATATAAATTTATGTTTCAATACCTTCTGCCACTATGCACTTTTTCCTCTGTAGTGACCAATTTACTCATAACCACCACTTTTGCAACCACTGCTCATGATAATGTTTTTTTGAATGTTTTTGAATCTTGAGTTATTCTTCAGTTCAGTCAGCCTTTTTCAGTTTAATTTTTTTTCTTGTTTTTTTTGTTGTTTCTTTTTTATATCTTAGAGTTATTTATTTATTTATTTATTTATTTTTGGTCTAATTTTAGCCTCATTTCTATGGACTTCATCCAGTAACTTGGAGTTCCTCTTTACCTTTTTAGCGAAGGAGCAGGGGCCGTGGTAGTAGATCTCAAAGCTTAAGTGACTCTCCCTCTCAGTGTATGGATACTAGACCCCCAGACAAGGACAAGAAGGTAAGACAGCCCTCAGATCTCACCCTCTCTATGCCTCCCACCTACGAATGTGACTCCTCCAGAAACAAAGGTCCTCTCTGTTACACGCTGACACTGTGGAGGGACAGGCAGATGTGCAGTAAAACCAGTAATGCTTGTCTGTAGTTCTTCTCATGGCTTTACAATTAGCATTTAGGTGCAAATATAACGGCATAAGGCATGGTTTTGTTTACACAAAAAGGGCAAATAAGAAATTATTGTATAACTTTTTTATTCACTCTTATGAACTCATGTTTTTTAGGGTTTGTTCTGCAGATATTACTAGTTGATGTCTGCGGTGTCGTTGCTCTCTTTCCTCCTGACAATTAAATAAAGCCCAGAAAAGGTTGAGCTTGGGCCTTGAGCATCACGTTTGAGTCTGAATGGATGGTAAAAGAATGCATCAGTGTTTTTAAAGGAAGAAATATCTATGTTCCATATGTCTTCATTGGAGTTGTCCCATCTCAAAACACATTAGCATGTTTTTCACTTTTAGTAAACAAGACCTATAAATGCATAGACTTTGAGTCTGGTGCCCAAGTGACTGGTGAAATCATATTTTATAAACCCATCAGTCACATTTGATTTGTCTGTATGATGCTCGTATGACTGTAGCAGCCCACCTCCACTCGCCGCTGATCGCAGCCTCTAATGAATGGTGCATTAGTGTGACTTAATCAGTCGTGCCTGTTAGAAGAACATGTAATCACAGGCTGCGTAAAATCAGAATTTACAGGAGGTGTCAAGTCATGTGTTTCACTTTTTTGTTTTTGCTCGCAGTGGAATTAAATTGAACTGATCTATATAGAGATACCATTTAACTCGATTTAATGCTAATTGGCTTTATATCATGTACTAAATGTACTAAAGCAAACACATGACTGCCCCCTTTATAGCTGAGCCGTTCTGGCGAGTCTTCTATTCACTGTCATTGATTTTCTCCACCAAACTCTTTATCAATGTGCCTGGTTTGAAAATGTTTTCCATTCTCACTCCCTCATTGGAGTGTGAAGAAGAGTTTTATGAGATGGAAATATCAAAGACTAAGCTGATGTGAGCTTTATCAATCACACACGGTAAACAGGATTGATGCAAAAAAATGCGTTACAGCAATCAAAGTTTGCTCAAAAGGTAAAACTAACATGAGCAGGCACTTAAAGAGCTTGTGTAAACCATCATGAGAGACTGTGTGAAAACATCAAATACAACTTTATTTTCAATGCACTACAAGAGAAACATTATCAGACAATAATAAATGACTGTATTTAGTGATGGTAAGTTTGCTTTACAGCTTTGAGCAGTGATCTAATTTGCTCTCTGTCTGTTGATATTTACGACGCTCTATGAAATGCTGCTGTGTGCATTGGGAGAATGGGTTTAGGGAAAAGGGATTCTTGAATTCTGCAGAGCTTGTACCAACATAAACAGTTGAAATGTCACATGTAATTCTTGCAACTATCGAGACACAGAGCAAAAATTACACAAGACGCTGCTGTAACCAATGAAATTCTACACTGCTCACACATTGGCTGCCTGTTTCATGCAGATTCTTTTTCTACAGATTTAGCTAAAATCAACAACACATCATTATAACATCCGACATTGACCGATATCAGATTAAAATGAACCAAACATGGAAATTAGATAGAACCGTTCTGATGAGATGTTGCATTTATTTTTAAACCTGTGTCTATGCAGACAGCTCAGCACAGATTCTGTTAATGCTGCCTTTGCCAAAAAGCTTTTGATGCTCTGAGATCCCTTTTCCTCCCTGTTTTTTTCCCCCAGTAATTGTTTTTGATTGAAGAGCATGAAAGAAGACAATAGATTTTTCAGAAATGAGTTAGTGGAATCCAAATTGAGTGTGTGTATGCAATGCCTTTGTCCACAGACTTTACAGTCCCGCTGCCCTGGCTTTTGTTAATACCGCCTGCCTCACTCACTTACAGACACACACATTCACTCTCTCCATCCACATTTCAGGGTCAGAGATCAGTAAGCTCAGATGTGTGTGCGCGTGCGTGTGTGCACGTCTGTGTCCGCACATGCATTTGTTTTGTGGTTTTTTTGGGGGTGCTCAGATGTATACCCACCTCACGTTAGAGACCCTGCAGTCAAACTACAGCAGGGGCTAAAAGATCCCCCACACACCGGCCGCTTAGAAAAAGCCTGCAGGAAACACACACTAACGCACGCACACACACACACACACACATACACACAATGGCTGGTCAGAAATCCTGCAGGAAACTGCACAGGGGAATTCCTGCCAGGTCAGGGCGGATTATTTTCCCCCTTACTTCCTGTTCCTGCTGCAGCCTCTCATCTTCCTCCGGAGGCCATTGTGTTGAATTGTGAAACATTTAGAATAAATATTACATCAAATTAAAAGACAATACTTTGTCTTTGTTACAAAGCACTGTTAGGTTCGAATCTTGACGTCCTGCCATTTGGACGTCACTGCAGGATCGAGTACCATGACCGCTCTGGAAGTTTGAGTTTTTTTAAATAAATTGATATAACAGAGAAATAAAACGATCCATTCATAGATATATAAAATTGATTGTTACAGAAAATAATATCTTCAGCTGTAATTCGGCCAAACAGACACAAAAAAAATGTCCATTCACATAATTTGAGATGTGTGGAGAGGCTTTTTACAAAGAACGGCGTTCCTCTGGTGATGAGTGCGTTTCCCAGTCCAGAGCCTCATGATCAGTGTCGGACATAGACAGCACGCATTGTTTGGGATTTTCCTGATAAATAGACGTATCTCCTCGTCCTCTGCCACCACTCATATTTACCCCACACAGCCTCAAAGACCCACTCAGACATGTCAAATGATCAGGCGGCTAATGGTCAGCGCCAGAGAAAGAGGGCAGAAGACACGCTGAAAGGCTTTGTCTCTGCCTGTATAATCAATTGACCTGATTGATAAGAGGGTGTCAGGGTTACATTGTGTGTGTGTTATGTTTCCCACGCCCAGTGCTGTGGGTCCTCGTGAGTGTGTGCCTGTGTGTGTGTGTGTGTGCACGTTATCCGACCCTCTCAGCTCAGCCTCTCTCCATCAACACCTACCTCAGGAATGTTAATGAAAAACAACAAGGGAATCCCAAAGAATTTACCTCTCTGTCTTTCTCCTCTCACTCTCTGTTATCACTTCTTTTTTGTTGTAGTAAATGTCGATGTCGATGTAAAATCACACTCATCTCCCCTGCGTTTCTCTTTGGCCATCTTCTCTCTGGAGCCATTTTGTTAGATGGACAGTATTGGTTAATGTCGGTCTGATAGGAAAATTAATTAACAATAGTTTTTGATTTGTCTCATTATGTTATTATCTAATTTAACCTAAACAATTTTATTTGTGTCAGCCTCTAAAGTGTAAAAATGTACATTTTGGTCAGGGCACAACTAATAAATTGGCTGATTTGATACTTGCTCAGACATATTGGTGTTGATGTGAACACTACATTATATGGTCTTGCACCACGCACTATTGGACTGGCAGGGACGGGTGGAAAGAAAGTGTGTAATTTCCCTTTTTGTAGTTATTTTTATTTGCTTCCATTTTTTTTAAAGAGTTTGCTGCACTGACGTCATTTTGAATAATTATAGTTAATCTATTGTTCAAATACAAAATGTTGTACCTCCAATACACAAGTGTTTGAAAACAGATTTTAAGGATCATTGCAACAACAACAAAAAGAGATTGTGTACGTGAGGGATATGAGAATTTTTTACTCATTAATATCAGTATTGCCCCAAAAAATCCCTCATCTGTCAGAGTCAGACTCTGTTTTTTATATCAGTCTCAATTGAATGCTTTAGGAAATAGACATAAGTTTATATTTATGCATTTTGACGCACATATACACGTATTTGAAATATTAACCTTTATATTTTTTACTTGACATGAATGAGCCCCTGTTTCTATTGCTCAGGTAAGAGACTGTTGTTAATTGTATTCTTTGGATCCCCATTCTTCCATGTAGTCTTGTAGTCTGCCGTCATTAATACAGCAAAAAGCCTCTCCCTTTTTTAATTGTTGTCCATGAGAATCTGTAAAGCTTGTAGTAATTAGCCTTGATCCATGTCTCAAACTCTGCCGTGTTGAGTCCTTGAATCAGAAGCGATTGGGCCTGGTCCTTGAGAAGTCATTGAATTTTATGTTTATGAAAGTGTGGGAACCCTGGTCTGGATCTCTAAACTTTTAATTCTTGCTTATAGAGACTCTGGTGTTTTCAAAGATAGGAAATATGTCAGGGTTTTTTTTTTGTTGTTGTTGTTTTTTAAATTTAGCGCTGCAGCTGTAACATCCTGAATTTGAATATTTTCACTTCTAACCACTGAAAGGGAAAGAAATTGTTTTAGGGAATAATCAGAACTTGCTGTCTCTCTTTTTAAACACAGACCCACAGTTGCACACGCACGAGAATCGAACCCTGCAACATTTTTCCTCCGGTGCCCATGCAGGTCGTTGCCATAACCGGAAGCCGGTGGTGCAGAGAGGTTACAGTGAAGCTGCTATCTCCTGACTTGGCTGGTGATGTCTGTTAACTGCCATTCATAGAGGAAGTCTGGCTAAACTGTCACCAGCCTCCGTGCAACCACTCTTCAGCTAGACCCTGAAGGGGGGGGATGGGCAGTTTCTCTTCTTTCTTTTTTTTTTTAGAGTTGTCATGACACTGAGCATCACAAGCATGTTGAATCCCATGTCGTCTCTCAGGATCGCTGCATATTTTCACCGCCTATCTCCTAGAGTGCGTCTGTCGGTGCGGATGTGCGTCTCCTCCATGCAAAAAAGTGTGCGTGTGTGCCGCTGCCTGCCTGCCTACGTGCACCTGTCTGCTTCGTACGCACGTGCAGGGGGAAGGTGTCAGGGTGCAGGGCGTGCGCGCGAGGTGTAAATGCGCTGGCACCCAGTTGCCACCTCAGGGGTGCGAGAGGAGGGTGGCGACGCGTGTGTATGTGTGTGTGTGTTAGGGAAGGGTGTAAATTGAGCTGTGATGGTCCAAGGAAGAGGATATGATTGGATGAAACAATGAGACCTTGTGCGCTGCGGCGCGAGGCACTTAGACACACTCTGCTCTAAACTGCAGCTGAATTCCTGTTGCCTCCTGCCCCCTTTTTATCTCTCTTCCGTCACTCTCTTTGTGTTAGTGGATCTCCGAGCTTTCATCTCAGACTGAGCCTTTGAAATGCAATGCTCCCTCTTTCTCTCTCTGTTTCTATCAACCAAACACACAAAGACCCACACACACACACACTCTCTTCCTCTTCAGTGACTATATTCTAATAACTTGTATATTTATTTTTTTGGCTGTAATCTTCCCCAGAACACTTATACTTATATATGGTCCAGTGTGTCTCATCTGCAATTTTATTCCACAATATGAACATGGTTGTAACACAAATGTTTTTCTTCTTCCTCTTCTCTCTGTCTCAATTTCTCTCTTCCCTGCATCATGTATAAAGCAGCTTCACCCATCTGTTTCTCCTTTTTCTCCCCCTCCATGTGCAGAAACATAAAGAGCGAGACAGACACAAACCAAAACACAAGAAGACCTCCATGGACATGTCTCCCTCCCTCGTCCTTCCAAACATCATGGTCCCAGACAAGGTGAGGGCATTTCCTCCCAGTCACAGTTCACATAAACAAACCAGTGCATGAGATCGTTGAGTGTAACAGCACGAGCGGCCGGTTGACTCTTCTTCTTCTTCTGTATCTTGATTTACCTTTATTGCTCTCCTTCTGTGTCCCTCACACATCCTGTCCTCCTGTTGACCTTTTGGTCCTCCCCTCTCTCACCCGGTGTTGTTTTGATAATTCTCGCTCTGTTCCGGGTCTTCTCACCGTCCCTGTCCTCCCTTTCCGTCCAACTTGTAATTTTTCAATCGCTCCCTTCCTTCTCACCTTCCTCCTCCTCCTCCTCCTCCTCCAGAACTACAACAGCAGCAGCTCAGGGGGAGGCGTCACCTCTCTGCCCGCGTCCGCGCAGAAGCGACTGGACGACAGCGCGGCGCGTTTCACGAACGCCAACTTCCAGGAAGTGTCTTCGGCTCACTCCGGCGGCGGTCCCAAAGACGGCGGCTTGGCCGCAGACACCGGGAAAGCGGCGTCCGAGGCGAAGAACAAGAAGAACAGCGGCGGAAGTCACGCGGTGGGACCGAGAGGCGGCCGCAAGTCTCTCACCTCCTCAGGGAAACCCCTCCCCTCTGCCGTGGTCACCATGGCAACCTCCTCCACATCTGCCTCTGCTTCCACTGGGCCTTTCCACCAAGGTGAATTGATGGCTGCAAATGGTCTCGTATGTTAATTTCTTCCCACTGCTGGGAATTAACCCCGCAGTTGGAAAAATAGAAACACAATGACGAACCGTCCGGTGTCACGGCGCTGCCCACCCACCCACACTGAAAAACTCACAACCTCCGCATAATTTAAATGGAAGCGATGTCATTAAAACGCAGAATAAGAGCGGGATCCATGCAGATGTTTTGCGCACATGTGCTGCGTCAGTTTGTCCACTAGGCACTAGACTTTCAGTGTGTGGCCATGATAACAGTGTTTTGTCTCGCCTGGCCTCTGGCTCCTGTAATCTGGGGCCCTGTCTGGGAACGGAGACAGCCCCCCGCCTCACGCACACACACACACACAGACAGACACACACATAAACACACACAAACACAGAAAAAAAGAACATGTGGGTAGGTCAGGACCTGAAAGGAGTCGGCGCTCACACCGAGCTCCTGTGTTCAGAACCCTGAAGCCCTTTTTTTTTTTTTTTTCTAGATGTGTGTGTTTGTTTGTGTGTGTCGAGCCGAGAAGTTGTGTGTGTGTGCGTCAGTGTATCCATCCATGTGTGCGCTTTCAAGGCACTTCCTCTGATACACGGGAGGACTACATGATGAGGGAGGGCTGACTGTAGAGCCGATAGAGAGCAGAGAGCAGATAAAATGCTTATTTTGCTTATCTGTTTTTTTCTGCTGCTCCCACGATGATGGAAGGGAGCGTCGTACGGAAACGTTTCCCAGCTGTAACGTCTCTTCTCCGCGTGTCGTTCTCTTTTTACTTCATCTTCATCTTGCTCATTCCTTTTCGATCGTCGCCCCCTGTCCGTCATTGTCTCCGTTTCCCACCTGTCTTTGTTTTTTCTCTCCCCCCCCAGGCCTCCTGTTGACCAGTGCCAGCAAGACGCCCTCCGCTCCTTCCTCAGACTTCCTAAGTTTCTCCGATTCATCGTTGCGTCCCGGGGGCGGAACCACCTTCTCCTCCCCGCCGTCTTTCAGCAGCTGCCTTGTGAAGCCGAGCTCGGAGGGCGGAGCTTCAGAGGGAACCACCACGCTCTTTGGTTCTCTTATGTCCGCCACCACAGCCTCTGCAGGTGACAGGCGTTTCTCATTACTGGAGTTACACAGATGTGTGTTTCTTTCTTTTCTTTCATTTTTTGTGCTTATTTTTTTGTTGTTGGCATGACATTACTGATTATTAAAGTGACTCACTCGACCTCTAACAAGTGTTTTCCTGCATTAGTCATATGACATACAAGCGGCTCAGGTTGGGCTCAGTGTTTGTGTTCATGCCACCTGTATCCCATGTCACTTTGAGAAAACATGGATTAATGTTAGTTGAACTGGGTGGATATTTATCATTATTAAGTATTATTAACATAATTAACCAGCATGAGCATGAGAGCACAATGAAATTTGATGTTTTTCTTAGAGTTAAAGATGTTTCAGCCTGTTTTGTGTCAGTTTTGACCTTTTATATCTTTTGTATCTGTACCAACTGCAGCTATATAATGGTTAACTAAATAGTTAATTGGTTGTCATTTCATAAAATGCAGTATTTATCAATCACTTGTTATAATAATGAATTTTTTTTCTTAAAAACGCAAGTTAATAGAGAACTAAAATGATGCATGTTTCATAATAATCCACAGAAAAACACAAAAGTCTGCAGAACTTGTGATGATTAAACACTCACTTCTGCTTTCTGTCTGTTGCAGTGGGTGGGAAACTGTACGAGAACTCCCACAGTCACACGGCCAGCGAGACGACGAGCCTCGGCGGGCCCACTGGATACAAACGGCCGCAGCCCTCCAGCTCAGGCCCGGGCATCGGAGGAGCGGTGGCGGGAGGAGGAGGAGGAGGAGGAGGTGGAGGGGAAGACGGGGTGAAGAAGAAAAAGAAGGGCAACTGGCGAAACCGATTCGGACCTTGCTTCACCACGGATGTGAAGCCCTCGGAGCCGGCGCCCTCCCTGACTCTGCCTACCTCCTCCACAGCCAACACCTCCTCCTCCTCCTCCTCCATCGCCTCCCCCTCCTCCTCCTCTTCCTCGTCCTCGACGCTCTCGGGCCGGCCGGGCTTAGTCTCCAGCAGTGGATTAGGAGTGGGAGTCGCCGGAGAGCGGGGACTGGGGGTCATGGGTGTCGGCGGCGGGATCCAGAAGTCCCCGTCGCTCCTCAGGAACGGGAGTCTGCAAAGTCACGGCGGCTCCGCAACCACTGGGCCAGGTGAGGACAGGTGTCGCAATGCAAAATCCAAATATATACTCCCTCAGTCTCGCCCCCTTCTGTCAGCGTCACCTAAAAATGTTTCAATTAGCTTCATAATTTCTGCTGTTGCTAAGCAAACAGGCAGAAATGTATTGTCGTTGGCAGCTAATATGAGGAAAAGCAGTGGATTAATTCCAGATTTATCCGCCCATTATAACCCGTTAGACAAAGAAATGGCGTCTCATTGTGCAGTGTAGGGTCATCAGCATGAGCAAAAGGGAAGTCGCACATAGGTGGCATTGTTGTGGCAGTTTTTGTTCTTGAGCTCCTGACTAGAGGATTTTTTATTTTTTTTTGTACCATTTGCCACCGAATGCTGATGAATATAACAAAAGATGTTTGTGGTTTCCCTCTGTGCAGCAAATTATTAGCATTACCCATCACAAATGGCAAAGATTTGACACACCTTTGTAATTGGCTCCTTGTGTGCATGTCAGAGTGCGGGTCTGTGTGTTATTTTCTCACACACGTGTAAGTGGTCTGTATGTTTTCTTTTTTTTTTTTTTTCATCATGTTCAGTTGCTTGGCAACTGTCTTTATGCTTTGGAGTTCCCCTCTGCTGATGGAAATGGCTCAGTACAACCCACACATCCCACATCTCCCCTTTCTTCCAGAATTGCCACCCTTTGTTTCTCTCTCCTCCTGCCTCTCGGCTCGTCTCTTACCTACATTCTGCTCATTCCTCAAATTCTCGCCTCACCTGTTGATGCTTTGTAGAGTTGAAAGCGCATGTGTGCGTAATGGTGACAGTTGCTTGCACATATACGGTACGTGCACAGGCGTAACATGCACGTGCCAATTAGGACAAATGAAGGAAGGAAAAGGCTGCTTTAATTAGATCGATATCTCTAAGTGATCAATGGGATCAGCTCAACAGATAATAAACATTTATTTGTTCTTGTCCTTTAACATCTTAACATAACCTTCATCGTGCATTGGAAGGACCCTGATGTGTCTTTGTCTGTTATTCAGGCTTTAAAAAAAAGTCTCATCTCCAAATTCCAAAATATTTATGTATTAATCCACAGAGCTTTTCATTTTAAGTGATTCATGACATCTCCTTAAATTAAGTTTGTCCTTCGCAATATAATGCAAACGCTGGAGAATACACCTTTGATCCTGACTGATTCGATTGTGGCGACTGTGGAACACAATGAACCCACAGTTATTACGTTCTCAGAGCAATGAATGAATGAATGAATGAATGAACGATGATATTGGATAACAACTACACATTGACTCTGGTCAAAACACTTAATGTTTGGTTATGGCTTGGCTCTTTATTTGTCCAAATATAAATAGGGTTAAAGGAGAACTGTCTGCTTACATGTGACTTTATTTCATTGTTACGACTTTTTATCAATGGTTTGATTGTGGATGAACAGAAATATACTTTTACACATTGATTGGCAGGTGTATAAAAGTATAAGAAGGAGTTGTGTCCAGCCATAAGTATTGATATTCAGCCGTGTTGTATTCCAGTCGTGTGAAGCTGGAGTTGGTGCCTCAGACCTGAGGACTGATGCTGTGTGCTTTTCTGAATATATATATATTTTTTTTTTTAGGCAGCGCCTGCCGAGGATAACTTTGTTAGTAATTCCACAGACATTTGAGTTTTTGGTACTTATGCTTTTCCCTATAGCAGCGGCGGCGTTTTCGACCACAGCTGGTGAAAGAAGATAGTGAAAATGTGTGAGAGAGAGAGAGAAAGAGAGGGGGGGGGTCGTGTGTTCTTCTTCCTACTGTAAATATTTAGCCGAGGTTAATGCAGGGCAGTAATGGGGAGGATCTTGGCATTAAACACCCCCACCACCACCACCACTACCACCACCCCCCCCCTCCTTGTCTGCTGACTCCACCGTGCTGATGGATAGATAGTTAGCCTGATAGATATGTGTTGGGCGGGTGAGTAGGAGGGGGTTAGATTTGGGCTAGGTTAATCTTTGACTGCACGGGGGTCAGCGATGGGACGGACAAGCTGCCAGAGCGCAGTGGGCTTCATGTGTGGGGGAGGAAAGATGTTAAGCGGACGTGAATTTATTCAAGTCAGTGGGAGTGAGTGTGTATAAAAGAGAGGAGAGAAATAAGGCTTTTATTTTGGTAAATTATTGATTTGATCTTTTTTTCAACTGGGGTGCAAGTTTTTTTTTTTTAGTTATCCCATTTAAAAACATTAATATCAATGTATTGATCTTACTTCTGCAAAACACATGTTGTAGAAATACAGTGATCAGGATTAGAGTAATATGGCAAATTAAGTTTATTGTTAAAATAACTCTGAATTTACAGCTTTTCCCACATGTTCTGAAAAAAATAGATCTCAGCATTTAAAGAAAATGAAGAAATGATATATGAATCGTTTGTGGTCCTGTGTAATATTATTGCAGTTGACAGTTTAGATGTTTTTCCCCTTAAATGTAATTCGATTTTTAGTCGGTATGTTTAAAAAGCGGCTGAGAGTTGTTAAAAAATATTTTTGGTTAATTTAAACGGGGAAGAAAAACAAATCAAGCAGCACAAAGATCATTAAGAGATGGAGGCTGTAAGAAAAACAACACACACACACATATACAGAAAACCTACAAGAAGCAACCAAAACAAACAGAGTGACAGCTCTTTCATGTACTTTACAGGATATGCATGTTTTCTCTCATCAATAAACAACGCTGAATAACTACACGGTCAAAGACAGAAAAATATGGTCGGTTGAATTTACAGTGGAGTGTGTTTTGTTTTGTTTTGTTTTGTTTCAGCTCTTCCTCCTTCCTCCTCCTTTTCAATTTGGTCATCTGCTCAAACTATTGGTGACTCTGCAACTGACATGGCTTTATCGGTCGACTGCAACACACACAATATTTCTATTTATCTTAAATGGTAGAAAAGTCAGTCTGATGATGGTGTTCAGTGTTTTTAACCTTATTCCTCTTTCACATCACAATTAGACGACTGTCTTCAATTTATAAAAAAAAAAAAGAAGAAGAAGCTGTGAAAGCTCCAGTATATTCACCATCATCTCGGTTAATCGTCAAAACATTTATTCATCTGTTTAATATCAGAACACGATGCCGTCCACCCCGGGTTTTTAGATCATACTTAACCATCTGTAAACGGGCAGCATAGATTTCCTATTGAGATAAAACCAGCTTGAACTAATCAAGGTGGATTTTTTTTTTTTTTTTTTTTTTTTTAAGGCTTCCACACGTAGAGAGTATGAAGGGAAAAGGAGCAGGAAGGCTGAGCCACGGAGGCAGCTGTGCTTCAGGGGCTTTATGTTATTGATCACACCGACAGGTTATAAGTTTTACAAGCTCTGGGGTGTGTGTGTGTGTGAATGATTCTTGTTCTTTGTTTTTGTCTTTAATGAGGCTGGAGGAAGTTTTAATTCCAATCCAAGGTGATAATTAAATAATAGTCCTTTTTGTTTTTTTTACATAAGTCTTAACAGCAACTGATGAGAAAATACGCTTTGATTAAGATTGCATTTCCTCAGCAACTATTAAAAATATGACTATATACTTTTTAAAAGTTTATTTAATTTCTTTTAAAAACTTTTATTAGTACAAGTATTTTTTTCTTTTAATTTGTTTTTTTAACAACCTCTGCCAAAACATGTCATCTTGCTTTTCACTGACATCTGGACTATTACCTCATGTGAAGGTTGAAACAATTTCAAAAAATGCAAAACATTTAAATTAAATTTTAACAAAGTAGGAATTACAACCAGTTTACACATTTCTTTCTAAATTGCATTCATATATTCCACTTCCACTTTTATTTCCTGCACATGCACCGACACACATTGACTTTGATTCTTCAAGAAATACAGTATGAAGTCTAATATTAAAATTAAAAAAACAACACATAACCCTCCATAAACTACCATTAGATTTCCACACACAGCTTAATAACAACTTGCATTCAGTTTTGGCACATTTTAATTAATCTCTGTAATATCACACAATAATGCAAATGTGAATTGTAATGAACCTGTAGTGTGTTTGTTTTACTTGCACCGTGTTTGCAGCAGCTCTCCTCTGAGTGTGAGCTTTAGTTTCACTAGTAGCAGGAGCTGCTGCTGGTAAACTGTTGGTTTGGCCTCTAAACCAGTTGCTGGAGATCCAGCGGGAGCACATGCCCTCTGAGCCTCAGCAGCGCTGCTTTGGGTATCAATTTTTCTAGTGCATATTACAAAACGTTATAAATAGTATGTAGGCCCATGTAGTGTTCCTATCTCTCTCTGCCTCTCTCCCTCCCTCCACCCCTCCCCTCCTGGCACAAAGATCTCTTGTTCCCCCAGTGAATGTGTGCTGCCCTGAGCCATTCAGGCTTTTGTGGGGCTGAGGGGCCCTCTCCCCCCCCCACACACCCCCCACACCCTCCTTCTCCTCCTCTGCAGGGGTCAAAGGGGGGCAGGGGCAGGGCTTATCCCTGGTTAGTGGGCGAGCACAGGGGTGTGCGAGGGGGGAGAGATGGAGAGAGAGAGAGCGTCAGACAGACAGAGCAGGGAGATAAGAGCGCGGTGCATGCATGCATATGGGTGTGTGTGAAAGTAGAGCAATATGTTTGTGTGGGTGATTTTTAAAATTGGCTCGTACAGTGTAATGTAATATTCATAATTTTTTAATGCTGAATAAAATTGCATGTATTATCTGTGTACGGTCAAAGAATGCAAATAATTCATACGGAGGGAGGGAGGGAGGCCATGTGCAGATTGATTTTCCTCCTCTCTTCTATCCCGATTTATAAGAGAGCTTAATGTGAGCGATTTGTGTCAGCTGATTTGTGCCACTTTGAGTCGCCATTAATTGGCCATTAAATTTGTAAAAGTCAGCTCTTCATCTTGTTTAAAAGCCAACGCCTTAATAATCTTTTCTAAATGGGTCTCGGTGTAAACGCAGCAACGTGCCGAAGATATTCTATCGCAGCGGATGCGAAATCATTTAATGATAGGTTTCCATTATCCGAGGGGGGAAACGTGTTAACTGGTGTTTTTATTTGAGATGGGCCTTACATGAAGGAAGAACGGACGCTGACAGATGCTTCATTTTACAGCTAATGCATGTAATAAACACCAAAGGCTCATGGGAAGAGTCCCAAGGAAACAAGAGGAGTCTCGAAAGCTGCTAGTGACTCAGAGTTTTCAACTTGTCGTAGAAGGAAAAGCACAGATGTTCAGCAACATTAACTATGTTCTCAGCGAGCCGTGACAAATACACTGAAACAGCTGAATGAAATTTAGCCTTTGTTTGTTTTTATTATTTACCCATCATGTGTTTTTACTGTCACTGTCACCGCGGCTGACGTCACCGTTTGATCACCGTGTCATCATCTAAAAACGCATAAACGTCATCTCTCTTTTTTTTTTAAATTTCTCCGCAGGTGTTTTCTCCGGAGCCGATGGGTCGGTGTCGGCGTCGGTAGCGTCGGCGTTGGCGACGGGAGCTGTCGCCGTGGGCGGGGCCAGCTCTGAGTTGTCACAGCAACAGCAGCCCACGCCTTCCCTAGCGCCTCCCTCTCCATTCACCGCCACGGCGCCGCTAACGAGCACGGCCTCCACGCACGTGAGTTCAAAAACACACACAACACCTGCGACATCGACACTTAAACACACACGCACACACACACACATCCTCCTGCATCTCTTGCCTGTTGCAGAAACACTGTGGGAACACGAATAAACCAAAGTACACTAATTAAAAGTCTTGTGCATCAAATCTCTCAGCGCTGTTACTAATCCACCGCATGTTAATTATGTGTGAAATGCATGTGTGTGCGTTGTGATGTTGTGTAGATTGTGTTATTTTATAGCTGATCGTCGGGTCGCTCTGGTTGATTCAGGGCGCAGAGATGAGTCTTTTTTTTTTTTTGTCTGAAAATTTCATTGAACCATCTGCGACTCTCCGGCCTAATTCAATAAGCGCTGACCTCAGTGAGCGAGGTCTGGGCTGTAAAGTTAAGTGATGCATTTTTATTACGGCAAATGTACAGGAATGTGGAGCGAAAGAGAGAATGACACACATTTTCCTTCAGATGGAAGTAGAAATTCAGATTCCCATATAATAATAAAACCCTTGGGGAGGAAAAAAAAAAAAGAAAAATCCCCACCTGGAGGATGTGATGTTGTAACACACACTCACTGTTAGGATTTCCATTATTTCCATTAATGTGGAGAACATTGAGAAAAAACGCTTATGGGTAAAGCTGTAAAAAATCAGTATATTATGTTAGAAAGTGGGTTCATAACAGTTTAACAGGTTTACGCAGCTCTAGATTAATTATTGTCATTTTCAGACTTCAGACTGGAAACTTTATGCTGTGTTTTTATTTTTTTTTAATTTTTGTACCTCTGGTTTAGATCAATTTTAGGGCTGCAACTAACGATTATTTTCATTATCGATTAATCTGTCGATTATTTAAACGATTAATCGATGAGTTGTTTGACTTTTTTCAACATTTCTGTAACATTTTATTGACCAATCAGTGTTTCTCAAACCACAAGACGACGTCCTCAAATGTCTTGTTTTGTCCACAAACCAAAGAGCTACTCAGTTTATTGTCACAAAAACCAGAAATATTCACATTTAAGAAGCTAAAAAACAACCTAAACCGATTATTCGATGATCAAAATAGTTGGCGATTAATTTAATAATCGGTTATTGTGCGATTAATCGATTGATTGTTGCATCTCTAATAGATTTACATTAAAAACTAAGGAGCATAAACTATAATGTGAGCTCTGCCTCCGCCTCAACTCCAATCGCTGACCGCAGTGTCGGTCGGTCCCTCCAAAAACCTCCCCCAAGACAACGCAGTGTCCACCAAACTCAATTTTTCTCCCGTGTCCACTTACCACCTCTCTCTCTTTCTTTCTCTCTCTCTCTCTCACTCACACACACACACACACACACACACACTTTTTCTCACCCTCGACCTTCCTTCTCTCCGTCCCCATCCATTTCTCTTTTTCTCCCTCTGTTGTCCTGTGATGTAATGACATCTGACAAGCACCACAGTAGGGATGGAGGGATAGATGGAGGGTAGGAGGGGTCGGGGTTAGTGTGTGTGTGTATGTGTGTGTGTGCGTGTGTGTCGGTGTGTGTCACTGTGTAGAGGAGTTGGGAGGGAGGAGGAGGGAGGGGGGGGATTCGCTGGCTTGGCCTTCATCTTCCCAATTCCTCTGTTCAACGCATATTATGGGGGACGGAGACTCGGGCAGGCACAGGATATCATGCCTGTTTGTAGCATGTATAGAGCAGCTGCTGGGGCTGTGTGTGTTTGTGTTTTTACACGTGTGTGTGTGTGTCAGAGTGTGTGTGTGTGTATGAGAAAGAGACAGAAAGCAGGAGTGAGGAGGAGAGTCATTTAAGTGAAGAGGTTTTTTTTCCACCCCTTGATTTTGTTGCAACAGATTGTTAAACAAGTGTGTTAGTTTGTACAGTGCGATTCACGCCTCTGGGCATCTGGGACACACACACACACACACACACACACACACACACACTCTGAATCAAGTCTGCAGAAATTACGCAACAATAGAGGGATGCCAACAACAAGCTTCCCTCAGCGTGTGTGTGTAGATGTGTGTGTGTGTGTGAGTGACAGAGACCATTTGCTATTTCCAGTCAGCTAGCAGACTCTCAGCCTACTGTTATTGGCCATCAGCCCAGGACGGAGAAAAAGGGAGTCCGAGAGAGACTTTGAATGAAAAATGAATGTAAATGAAAAATGAATGTTGATGGGAAAGGGGGCTGGATTATGGCACCGAGGGGAGGAGGAGGAGGAGGAGAAATCTGAAGTCATTTCAGCGAGAGAGAGAGAGAGAGAGAGAGAGAGAAATGGTCCGAGGGAACAGGTCTTTTTCTTTGCATTTAACAGGGATGGGAATTTCCAGGATGTTTTCCAGCTTTTATTATTTTAGACATACCACATCCATGCATTCGTAACAGGAGAATATGACTTTTTTTTTTTTTTTTCCCCCAACACACCCTAACACCGGGATAGGAATGACTAACAGACCAGGATCTGTGTTGGCTCACAGGAGCTGTTGAATATTTTTGGTTTTTGGGGGGGAATTGTTGTTTTTTGTTTTGTTTTGTTTTTTTTTAGAACATTTTTCTGTTCATTGTAATGAGAAAAATGTTTGTTTCTTTGATTATAAAATGTCTACTATAAATAAACTCATGCACTTATCCACTTAACAATCCATCAAAAGGTATTTCACTATAAGGGGGGCGGGGTTGTGAAAAATAAGTGTTTCTTCATGGCCAGAAACTAGAGCTGCTGAAGCTCTCGGATATATTTTGGAAAAAACAACTTCCAGTAAACCTCACTGAGTTTTCTATGGAGTCGCATGGTTCAACTCTTGAGCGAAAAAAAAAACAAAAAGCAGTCAGCCATTTTGTACACCTGATTCCCCCGCTGATGCTCCGCCCTCCACCCCACCCTCCACTCCACGGTCCTTATTTGGGAAATGCCTTAATTGGATTAAACTCTATGCATCAGAAACACTTTGTCAGCATGTCAGCGTACTGTCGGGGAGCCGAGGCTGTGTGTGTGTGTGTGTGAGAGAGAGTGTGAGTGTGTGCAACAGAATAATGAGCTGTGGATTCGTAATGTACCATTATTTTTTTTGGTGCATAAATTGATGCTGTCGTCTAATTCACATTCAGATATAGATACATATATTTACAAATCTAAATAAGGCTCACTGGCATTAAATCATTTGTAGATGCTGTGTGACGAAGAGGAAAGAGCAGTTCAGAGAATTTAAATTCCAAACCCAGATCGTTCAGATGATTTTCAGCTCTGGATTCATGCTCATTAAACGTATAATAATATGCAAGGCAGTCTTGTAGGGAAATGTAATCCATGTGGAGTGAACACGTTCAGCTGATTGGTATGAAATAACCACCAGAGAAACACCATGTGACTTTAATCTCGTGCCAAACTGAAACTCCTGCTCATACGAAGGTGACGTTGCTTTACTGCCTGGATTTAGAGAAAATAAACTTGTGGTGTTAAAACAATTGGCATAAAATCAAAATTCATCGATAAATTGTTCTGTTATTAATCGAGCAAATACCTGCCAAGCCTGTTATTTTCTTTATTAACACTAGTTCTTTTATTGTAACTTCATTAATTTGTGTGACAGCAAGACGAGCTCTTGAGAAATGATAACATGCATTTTCACAGTTTTGACATGTTTTATCACTTGTCTGTTAATGAATTAATAAAAAAAAGTCCTATTAATTGTTGCAATAATAATTTATGAAAGTTTCTTAATGTTATTTAATTAAGGATCTTCATATTTTTACTTGAATGAATTACACAGACATAATGAATCAGGCATTTTTCCACCTGAGAAAAGAAACGGACGGTGTCATTTTATTCTAATAGGACTCTCTCCTCCATCGTTTCCTCGCTGCTCATACTTGTCTGTCTGTGTCCCTCTGTCCTCAGGTGAGCGGTCTGCCGGGATCCGTCTTCAACCTGGCCCCCTCCCACATGTTCGGCAACAGGCTGAACCCCAACTCGGCCATGGCGGCGCTCATCGCCCAGTCCGAGGCCTCGCCAGCAGGTATGCAAAGAGTTTTGCAAGTGTATACGTGCTTGTGACAAGAGTATGCATGTGTGTCGGAGAGGAGAAGGAGAAGGAGAGGGAGATAATGGATAGGTCACGCCCCCTCTGCCCCTCAGAGAGGTCAAGGGTCAGCTCTCGTGATATTTTCAAGCTCCTCCCACTCGGCTCCAGTTACACGCCTCGATTACTGCCCCTCTCCCACTCTTTCTCCCCGTCACACGTATAAAAACAAACACAGGACACCAGGTTTCACGGAGAACACTTCACTCAGCAGTAAAAGTTGTTGCTGCCGATGTGAGAGACAGAGGAGGATTTGTCCACGTGGTGGACTGGCTGCGCCGTCAGGAACCGATCTGTTGTCTGTGTGGTGCTGCTGGAGCGCTGCTGCTGAGGGAGCGAGAGGTGGCTTCAGTAATCAGAGTAGCCACTTCCTGATGTAAGACATCTGGTTGAACGCAGAGAACAGGAGAGAGTAAAGAGGAGGAGGAGGAGGAAGGTAGTTCCTGCTGCCGGTCAGCAGTCATCAGAGCCAGATCCACTCTGACCCAGAGGTCGACTCACTAATCAGGCTGAATGACAGGGGGGGCGCAGTGTGTGTGCGTGTGTGTGTGTGTGTCGTATATTAGTGTTTTAGATTGGATAAATAAAATTTAATCTACTGTGAAATGCACACACTGATCACTCATTTTACATTAGATTGTTTAATAATTGATTTATTACTGAGTAATTTAACAAGTACAAATTCCACATTCGCTGATTTCAGTTTCACAAAATGAGGATTGTCTCCTTTTAAAAAATTTTTATATAATTGTGTTGAGAAATTTAAATATATACTTGATGAATAATTTAATTATTTTGTCAGTAAAATGCCAGAAATCATGAAAACTGGCCCCAAATCACTTCTTTATTTATTTATCACCAGTTGAAAAAGCAAAAATACAGAACAATGCATTGACAGGAAATAGCAGAGATTTTTATACATTTGAGGAACTAAAATCTGGAAATATTTGGGTAAAATAGTTTATTAATTGAAGTCGTTGCAGATGAATCTTTAATGAACTAAACTAACTGTTTAACTTCCCATCGCTAAAACAATCTAAATGTTGCCCTAGTTAACGTAGACGAGCTGTGATGATGTCACATGGCCACATACAACACGTGTGCGGAGCGACACAAGCGTGAAGTCGTGTTTGTGAAGCAGCGAGGGGTCATGTGAGCTCAAACATGCAAGGTGTGCATGTGTTTGTATGCATGCGGCCAGTTTACTTTGGCAGGGATTTCTCTTTGCTTTTGAGCGTCTGGAGGGAGTTGCCAGGACGGAGAGAGCGCCGCGAGAGCAGAAAGGACTTGAAAAAGGAGGCAAGCGAGGGACTAGAGTGGTGACCTGGTGGGGGTAAAAGCTGGGATTGACTGTCTTAAGTAGAGGGGAGTTTGTGTGAGTGTGTAAATGCAAAAGTGTGCATTTGCGTGTGTGTGCATGTGTGATTCATTACTCCCACTGAGGAAAATGAAAAGAAGCGTCTGGCCACGTGCCCAGAGGGAGGAGATAGAGAAGGTGGAGAGAAAGAGAGAGGGAGAGAAGTGCACATGCAGTCTGAATGAAGGCTCGTATGTGAAAGAGATACAAAGGAACAGAGAGACAGAGTTGTGTGTTGTGTAGCTCGTAGAGCCACAAGTATTACAGTGCGTTCACGCTGCACAGTCAGAAATCCCACTCCCAGGTGGACAGATGTAGAAACGGAGAGGACGAGCACAGCTGAGCTTTTTGGAAAACAATGTCCTGCAAGTGTAGTCGGCGCTGTAATGCTCGACAATGTGTGTTTTGCTTTGCTTTTTTGTTGTTGTTGTTGTTGTGTGAGACTTGAGACCCCACTGCTGCATGTGCAAAAACAAAAATCATAATTGCAAAGTCATCCATTATTTGAAAAAATCTATACTATTTGTTTGCATACAGACAAGTTATTTTATAAAGTTATATATAATCCAAATAGTTCGACAACAGACACAGATTGTGTGTGGATTATTGTCCAATTCTCGTACCGCACAATCTTCTCCTGTGTGTTTTTAATTCAGTGCAGATGAATACAGGTGCTGTTGAGCTCTGTGTAAATTGATTAAATCACACCACACCGCAAATGTTCAGTAGTGATTTGATTGACATCCCGGTGCAACAGTGCAGGGGAGCGCTGTTCACTTTTATGAGCCGCAATCAAAGAACTTATTTTCTGCTCGATCTGTTGTTTGACAGCAGAAACTGAAAAAATACGATAATGATGGAAAAACTAAACTCTGACTTCAACTGTATTAAATATTGTAGTAAATGTTAGTGCGAGCTGATGAATCGTGCTTTCATTGTCGTCACTTGTTTGGTTTTACACATAAACCACAGTGCGCTCGCTTTGAGCTTAATAGTGAAGTGTTGTCTGGACGAGTGACAGCCGCCCCGTCTCCACCAACGGTACCTGAAGGCAACGTCAGGAGGGAGGACGGAGGACGGGACGGACCGTGATCTCTGTCTCTGCTCCACTTTGTGTTTTTTTGTATCATGATTTTTTTTTGGTTTTGTTTTGTTTATTGAATAATGATTTAGTTTATTTATATATTGCATTAGTTTCCATGGAGATGTTGCTGAGTTTATACACAGAGACTCTGCTGCTATAAACATTGTTGCTGCCTTTGTGTTCTAAATTGTATAAAAAAATAAAATAAAGAACCAAATATCTCTATCAATACAGAATCAGATAAGTTGTAATGTATTGATGAGATACGGTAAATAAAATTATAAACAGTAGGTAAACTTGAGGACACCTGCGTTGGACTTTAATTCATTCAATCATAAAGAGATTTATTTAAAAAAAAGTCCTGATGTGTTGCGTTCAGTGTAGATGTGGTTTTAGATGTGCAATTGATTGTGTGTGCGTGTGTGCATGTGTGTGCGTGTGCAGATCAGGAGGTGGGAGACGGCAGTAGCAGCGTCGGAGCTCAGGGCTTCTCCATAAGAGCTTCTCCCAAGACCACCCCGCGGTGAGTATATACTCCCTCTCTCTCTCACACACACACACACACACACATACATACACAGATCCCCCCCCCCTCCTGCCCCCCCACCACCACAAATCCCTCCCCATTTTTACATTCCTCTCTGCCCCCCTCCGTCACCCATCCCCCCTCTCTGCTTTTCCCTTCGCTGGCCCATCGTCTCCTCTCTCTCTCTCTCTTCCTCTCCTCTCCTCACACACACACACACACACACACACATACATACACATGCACACACTCCCTTTCGCTTTTACCCCTACAGGCAATTCTCGCTCTCTCAGCCAACGATAACTTGTGTTTTTGAAGGTGGTAACCATCCTTCAACTCCAGTTAGATTTTTTTTTTCCCCCTCCTCTCTTGCATTAATCACACATGGAAGGACAGTCTAGCGATTTTCTGCATCGTCTCCATTTGGGAATATTTGCATGGATCTTGGATCAGGATGGGAATATTGATGATACAGATGCATTTTTGTTTGTTTCTACTACTTTGTGGGATGGATAATTTTACCTGATGAGGTTGGTGACATGTTTTTAAATCGTAATTTCTGCACCTGTATCATCTCATGTTTTGCTTTTTAGGACAAATAACTCATGTGTGATTTAATTTCAAAAGAGAAAATTGTAATATTGAATGTGATGATGGAGAAAAAACATTGATTGTCTCTTCAGGCAGAGAATTAAACATATTTTAATGACTGCATGTTAATTTAGTGAATTGATCAGATATATTTGTATTTTTTGTTTTTTCATTTCATTGACAAAAACTAACAATAGATTGATATTCATGAGAAGTGAATTTACAATTTATTGATTCAAAAGTACAACAAATTAATTTTTTTTTTTACTTTTCCTTCACGTTACACACCCTTCTCTCTGTCCCGTCTCTCCTCTCCTCCTGCTGTCCCTCGTCTCCCCTCGTTCACACTCAACAGATTGTCTCAGTGCACACACACACCGAGATTTATCGCACCAAGACAGTCCACTTCCCTTTTTCTGTCTCTCCCACTTGCACGTCTTCTTTCTTCCTCTCTCGCTCTTCAAGTCTCTCTCTCTCTCCTTCTCGCTCACACTCACACACTCTCACACAGACAGAAAGCCTGGCCCCTTTTCATTAAAGACCACTGTAACAACAAATTGATGTAGTTTTATAGCCGGCAGTGTCTATGTTTGTCTGACGTTTATGTTGGGTCGTTAATCACCCTATTGACCTCTCTATCTTTCCTTTTTTATCCGGGCTGTCTCTCTCTTACTTCCATTCAGTTCTCCCATTGGTGGCCTGCAGATCCGCTATGACTCCTTGGGGTCGTTGCCGGGGCCAGGTCTGGGGTTGCTAGGGGCGGGGGCAAGCGGCGGTGGGGAGACGATGCCCCCGATGGCCACCAGCATAGAGCAGCTCCTGGAGAGGCAGTGGAACGAAGGGCAGAGCTTCCTGCTGCAGCAGGGAGCGCAGGGCGACGGTGAGACGATGCACACGCTCTGCAGCACACACACAGACACGAGATGCACACACACACAGACACGAGATGCACGCACACACAGACACGAGATGCACGCACACACAGACACAAGATGCACACACACACACAGGGCTGGGGTTCATTTGACAAGTTGGATACCTCAACAGAACTATTTGGACACCTTACTCAGAGAAATGTTGTTTTTTATATTATTTTTCACTTCCTGGGCCAAAGATTTCTGAATAAATATCAGTTTCCTGTTCATGTGATTCATGTTTATAGAGTTACTGCTTCCTTTTTTCTGATATGTTGTTATTCTGGTAAAAGAACAATAGTAAAAGACAAGCGCTTGCTTTTTCTGTCCGTGACACTCACATGTTATTTGAATAATTAGAATAACTCAACCCAAAAAGGCAAATATTTTTTCAATATTTGAAAACGTTTGCATGTTGTCCGCCACTGTTGTTTCTGTCAGTCATCTGCCTGATCCCTTCAGGGATCAACAGTTGCAGCCAAGAAAAGGTCGTCCTTCACATTGACGAGTCAGGTTTAAGTTCCTGTGTCGGCGGATCCTCCTCCTGACTGAGTTGTCCTTGAGCGCTGCGCTGAGTCTGTGCAGACATCAGGGTCACTGCTCTGTAGCTGACCTTGACCTCTGACCTCCCTGCAGAGTATATCTGTCCAATCAGTCACTGGGTGTTTGAGCAGAGCTGCTGTGAAGGCTGAGCAGAGCTGCGTGGTTTTGCCCTGAAGGAAGGATTGGCCTTTTAAGAAAGTCAGAACGTTGGTATTCCAGCTTGTGAAAAGATCACTGCAGTGCTGCTCCCACAAGTACAACACATTGCATGATGATGTAGTAAACTGTTCACGACTGTGTTCACTTCAGACCGAGGCAGAATAACTCTTACATTTTCATTTGTGTAAATTTGAGCTTTTCTCTCATGCATCCCTGACTGATTGCAAAACATTTTACACAGGAAGCTAAAACTGTTGATACTAAAAAAAAAAAAGCTCTGATATGTCAGTTTTCTTATTCTTATCTCTTTCTTTCTTTCAGTGGTGGGGATGTTGAAGTCTCTCCACCAGCTGCAGGAGGAGAACAGGAAGTTGGAGGAGCAGATTAAAACTCTGACCATGAAGAAAGAGAGACTGCAGCTCCTCAGCGCTCAGCTCTCAGTGCCTTTCACCCCCACCACTGCCTCCTCTGGTACGTGCACACACACAAACAAAGAGCAGAGAGTGGTGAGACAGGTTGCAGTTGTGGCGAGTTGTTTATTTGGGGGGAAAAAGCACAAATAGGTTGCTAAAGTGAGATTGTGTAGAAAAACTATTATGATGATGAACACATGTGTTCTCCAACTTGGTTCTGCTTCACCGCAAACCTCAGGCACTAACGGGATCTGCACCAAAACAAGAACACATAGAGCTGAAGTAACTAGTCTAGGTTGACTATGAGGACTGATGAGTCATTACCATTTGAGCTAAATGGCTGGTTTCTGCTTTTTTTTTTAATTAATATTTTACAAAAACAAAGCATTTGAAGACACAACAGGGTGTATGGTTTTGCTTTTTTCTGACACAGGACTAGACTGAGCAATTACTGGAAAAAAAAAAAAGCAGCAGACAACATACTGAAATAATAATAATAATCATTACTTTTGCAGTCTTGATGCAGACATAGACAGAAAAAGACCTAGTTCACACATGGATATTGAAATCTCAGTTGCATTTGTGTTGCAGATGTGAAAGGGTCCCAGCTCGGAGCCACTGACTCGTCTTTAGCTGTCGCAGCTCAGGTAAAGAACCTCATCACACACAAGACAGTACACTCATTAATTCATACTGACTTTACATCTACAACTACAATAATCAGTCTGCTGTTAAAGGGATAGTTCAACATTTTTGGCAAATTGGGCCATTGCCATAATCCCTAATCCCTATAGTCATAGCAGTAGGTTTGTTAGCTTTAATTGTCGGTGCAAGCTGTTTTTAGAATGGCGGAGCAGAGCCGTGAGCTGCTCAGAGCTACGCTATGGAGGCTAATAGGATTTCTTGGTTTTCCTCATCAAACGTTCGTTATTATCTCATAGCGTGGTGAATGTGCAGGTCACAACTTGTCCAGCGGAGCGTTGTGGAGTTGTTGGATTGTGTATTTGATGAGTTTGATGAGGGAAACCAAGAAATCCCATGAGCCTCCGTAGCGTAGCTCTGAGCAGCTCACGGCTCTGCTCCGCCGTTCTAAAAACAGCTTGCACCGACAATTAAAGGAAACAAACCTACTGCTATGAATATAGGGATTATGACAATGGGCCAATTTGCCAAAATGTTGAACTATCCCTTTAAGATGTGTTACAACCAAAAACGTAATAACGGCCAATAACGTAATAACTGCCAATAATGTAATAATTTTGGCCATTTCAAATGTAATAAAGCCAATAGTGTAATAATGTGCCAATAATGTAATAAAACTTTTGAGCCAATAACGTAATAACTTTTTAACCAGTTATTACATTTTGAAAGGTTTTTTTTAATACCAGGCCAATAACGTAATAACCAGCCAATAATGTAATGCCTTATTACATTATCGGCAAAAAGTTATTACGTTATTGGCTCAAAAGTTTTATTACATTATTGGCACATTATTACACTATTGGCTTTATTACATTTGAAATGGCCAAAATTATTACGTTATTGGCAGTTATTACGTTATTGGCCGTTATTACGTTTTTGGTTGTAACAAGATGAATTACATAATGTGTCATCACGGAGGGAAGAGTCATCGTTAATGTATTTTATCTCTCCGTGTCTCTCAGGACAGTACGTCATGTGGCGGCCACAGCAGTAGCGGCTCCACCTCCTCTCTCTCCACCCCTCCCTCCGTCTCTCAGAGCCCCCCCCAGCCGCAGCTCAACGGCATCGCCACAGTGGGGACGGCAGGGGCGGCGGCGGGGGTAGGGGTGGCCGGGCTGGGCGGCGTGGCAGGGCTGATGGGCGCGCTCGGTGCAGGCAACGCGCTGGGCATGGGGGGAATCGTTGGGGCGCTCAACGGCGTCATCCAGACACCGGCGGGCGCCGGCGGCGCTCACACTCACACTACGGGAGCCGCCACGGGCGTCACGCTGCCCGTCAACAACAGGTACATCCTCATCCTGCAGCATGTCGGCGTCCTTGTCGTAACAACACAACACATCCAGGCAGAAATACAGAAAACACTTGAATCAATTCCAAAACGTATGAATGCGAACTTTATCGGCTCCTCTCCTCTCCTGTTTCCTTTTGCTTGCGTGATGGATTCTAGCAGCTCAGCAACTAGTAAAACCAGGTGAGATGTTAGTCAGTTGAACCTCACCAACTCCAACTCCATTTTCCTTCCTTCGTGTCCGTCTGAGAGAGTCTGGAGAAAAATGCTGTTATTATTTTGTTTTGAAAAGTGAAGTGTGCGTGGTGTTATTAGCAGAGTCATGATTTGCTGTATTTGTTTCCGTCAGTCGCGGTGTAAATCTCTAATGTGTCGGCGGCAGTGTTACAGTAATTAAATTGTGTGATGCGAGTTGCGGACGGTGTTTATTATGTTTGTCTGACTGTGAGTTGTTTTGTCCTCAGTGCTGCGCGGCACGGCCTCCTGTCTGAGCAGCACAGGCTCCTCCTCCAGCAGCATCAGCTCCAGCAGCTGCTGTCCTCACACCCTTCAGCGGTAAGACACACACACAGAGGGAAACTGCCATCACCACTGTCACACACAGTTAAACACACACAAAGACATCAAGCTACAATTTTCCTTTGGACAATGGCCTAAATCACCAAGCTTAATAATTCTTTTTTCCCCTTCTCCTCGTCTTCTCCCCACTTTTCTCTTCTCTCCCTCATTGTTGTCACTTCTTCACCACTCCATCTCTTCTTTTCCATTTCTCTTTTCCCCTTTTCTCCTGCATTTGTTTGCATTTCTTCTCCCCCCTCTTTCTCCATCTTTCTTGCCCCCCCCTGTACAGGAGCAGCAGCAGGTGTTGCTCTACCAACTGATGCAGCAGCAGCAGGACATCCAGCAGCTGCAGTCCCTCTCCTCTTCTGCGCAGATTCCCTCCATCCCGCTCTCCTCCTCTCAGCTGCCCATCAACAACCTGCTGCCCGGCGCCCAGAGCCAGGGCCAAGGCGCCATCACCGCCAACCCCTTCCTGGCGCTGCAGCACGCACACGCTGACACGCACGGCTCCGGGGCGCAGAAGCCGCGGCTAGCTGAGAAGGCCGTGGGCGTAGCAGGGCAGGAGAAGACATGACGGCAGATGTTCTTTTGTTTTTTTTTTGGGTTGTTGGGTTTTTCTTTTCTTTTTTTTAAATAAATATGCAGAGATTTCGGGAGATCAGCCTGTTGGTCAACTTTGTTGTTCAGTGATGAGAACAATGGCAGAAGAAAAATCTGTGTCCTGGTAGATAGTTCCTTCTGATGGTCTGTGCGAACTCAGTAGCACACACTGTGGAGACGGAGGACTGAAGACAAAAGTAGGAACTTCATCAAACCTTTTGTCTTTACTCTAGTTGATCTAGTCAGGTTTATTTTTTGCAACTTTTTTCAGGTTACAGTTTTTTACACAACATTTTTGTGTACATTTTTTACTATTTATTTCCATCCAAGTTTAGTTTTCTTACTTTTTTTTTTTTTTAGCTTTAGTGCTGCTTCAGGTTCTGATTTTGTAACTGCTGAAATAATGATTTTCATTTGATAAGACTGGTAGTAACTTTGTGTACGTTAGTGTTGGTATGTAGCACCAGAGCACGTGGTGCGTCCGTTCTCTTCTCTCAACAGGTGAGTTGTCTAACAGATCAGCTTCAGCGGAAACTTCACTTTAGTTTCTCTCTCAATGTTTGCTTAATCTCATCTTCCCGCTTCTTCCCTTTTCTTGGTACCGTCGCATCTCCGTTTATCTCCCCCGTCTTTTTTTTTTTCCACGCATCTCTCTTTGCTTCTCCTCCGCTCACATCCATCTCCGTCTGGTCTCTCTGCTGTTTCACTCTCTCAGGGGCCTCAGCTAATCAGAGTTGTGCACTCAGCACACAAGCTAGCACACACAGAACTACAAACATTAAAAAAAAGAAAAAGAGTATAAATACATTAATATTTAAAAAAAAAAAAAACTGTAATTCCCTACCACAAGACTTAACAGTAGCAGATGTATGTTTGACATCTGTCTCGCAGCGGTCCCGAGGGGAATATTGGGTGAGAGAGGCTTGTGAAAATGTCCCACATGTTCTCGCTGTTGCCTCTCTCCCCGTGTCTCTTTCACTCCTTTTGTGTAGATCCATTAATGTCAGTGAGCCAAGCCTCGTACGGTCACCGCAGAAGCCTTGCTTTTCACTGTCTCTTCTCTGGGCCAGAAACAGGGGGCTCACTCAGGGAAGTGAAATGTAAAACGTGGAAGCGGAAGAAGAAGACGAAGAAAAGAAAACGGCAAGTTGAATGTTCAGAGGGATGTATTAATCCACACAGCACAGCCTCACAAAGAGAAATTATGCAGTTGGTTGTCAGCGCGTGGAAGTCATTACATTTCATCTTCCTGATTGAGCCCCCTGCTGCACCTACCTCTCAAGCAGGACCAGCCTATCAGGACCTAAAAGGCCGACTTCACCACATCGGCCACTTTAAAAACCCACAACAAGTCAGGACTGGCCAATCAGGGTCCAAGCCCAAGTGCCTGAGGCCAAGCAGGGAAGGTGGGATTTATCTTCCCTCTACCTGTGTCCCTGTCTATCTGCCCAATTCTTTACAACGCTACTGGTTATTAAGCTGCGTTGCTAAGGCAACAGATTACAAAAACACTTAGTCACGTCAGGCTGGACGTGCCATCTCTTTAATAAAACCAGGAATAATTATTCTGCTGCATTCTCTTCTATCAAAGCCAACTTGTATTGTGCTTTTTATTTATTTGGAGTTTTGTTTGTGTAATGGGCATAAGATGATATATTTTAAAAGCCCGCTGGTGTTGCAATTTAACATCATTTTGTACTACTGTGTAAAGTTTTGTCTTTAATTTTTTTTTTCTTTTCACCATACAGACAGATCTTGCTGTAAAACCTTTTAATAACTTCTTCTGTGTCATGTGTTTGGAAGCTATAGACGCTACTTGATAGTTGGCTGATGGGGACGGGGATGTGGTTGTACATAGCTGTTTGTAGGGGGGAGGAAGTGTGTCAAGTTGGGGGTGGGAGGGTGAGGGGGGGGCTGGGGGTTCAGTGGCACAGTTTTTACCTCGTTAAATGTATATAGACCTTTCTCATTGGCCGTTGGTGTACATAAAGTGATTGTGATTGGCCGCGCTGGTGTGAAGGAAAGCCAATGAAGCCTCAGTTTGTGTGTGTGAATCTTTAGGACCAGATAAAAATGTTGACAGTGACTGGACACACAAAGTATTAATTTATTTTTATATGTGCAGGGACATTGTGTTTCTTTTTTTTTTTTTTTAAGTTTTTGCACCATTTTATTGATGAGAAAGTCATTTTATACTCTGGGCACCGTGTTTTCATCTGTGCACACATTTGTTCGGATCAGTTTTGTACAAAATAATAGAGGGGGGAGGGGCTGACATTGTATTTCAGAACACCAAAATAAAGAAACACTCTGGATAATGTAAAGGGGCATTGCATTAATTTTGCTTAAATATACGGTAACGGTGAATTTCATCAATTGTGTCCCGTATTTTCTGCATTTGCTGAACCATTTCCACCAACTTTTTTTTTTTTTTTTTTAAGTTTTAATTTTTATTATTACTTTTTTTAAAATTCTTAATGTAATGCTTACTTTTTATTTTCATTTGGGACAGTAAATGTGATTTTTTTTCATTAATTTTGAAATTATAATAATTCAAATATTAAACTTAAACACAATCAATAGACTGGTTTAGAAATGCACACAGACATTTAACACCTATTTTATTTCATTTCTTAATTTAATAGGGCAAATGGTCATTGATAAGCTGGGTAAAAATACATTTGAACACACTAATAATTATTATGTACTAAGTTTTAAGAAGTACATACTGTAAAGGTGAAACCAGCTGTGTTTCTCTGATCAGCCGTTTATTATGAGTCGTCAGCTGGCTGCTGATTGGTTGAAAAATAGCTTTGTTTTGTTAGAATAAACAGAGAGATGAGAGAAGAAATTGCCAGTTAAATGGCTGTTTCCAGTTATAAAGTTTGCAATAAAGATGATATTAAATTGTGAGCTGACGTACCTGGTTTGTATTATACGGCATTAATTACACTGAGAATAATTGAAGCTACGGCAGCAGCAGGATGTGATTTATTCAGTAACGAGGGGGAGGAAAATGAATAATCATCAAGCTAAGCAGTGCCAATAGAAGCTGAACATCTTTAAATTTAAACAATGTGCTTCAAGGCTCCTGTCCTAACAAATATGCACCCCCACCCCCCCAAATCCACCACCCCAGCCCCCCCAAAAGCTGATGACTTCCAGCTGCCAAGAAACACCAGTGACTGTGTATGTGTGTGTGTGTGTTTAGAGGTGGGGGCACGATTCAGCTACATCTGCTTCTGTCCTGGTAATTAAAAGCTCACTTTCCTCCTGCACCCCTGCTCCCCGAAAAATACACCCACCTCACCCCCTTCAGGAGTTTTCAGCCCCCCCCCCCTAAACACACACACACACACACACAATCTAACCTGCATTCAACAACACAACCCCCCCCCCCCTTCCTTTTTTTTTTTCTTTACCCAAGCACTTGCTCACTCACCCATCCCACCTCCACCCTCACCCCCTCCACTCACTATCAGCCCTGTCAATCAAAGCCAGGCTGTTTAAACACCATACCCCCCCCCCCTCTCTCTCTACCCACCCCATAATAGCAGCACTACCCATGCACGCGCACACACACAGGGCAGAGCTGCTGTGTCCATCATCGATCACACTCCCAATAGAAAGCCTCCCTCGGGGTGGGAGGGCTTACCAGCTGATGGAGGACCCCCGTGTTGCTGCCCGACCAGGTGCCTGATCACAAATTCAAAACATTACTAAGCTCCGGTGTTAGGAGACAGGAGATCTCTCCTTTGCTCTCTCTCTCTCTCTCTCTGTGTCTCCTACACACAGACAGACACACACAGGCAGGGCAGATAGTGGGCCAGCAGCGGGGTTAAGCCCTGGATGATTAGACAAATGTAGGGCAGATATCTGTGGCCTCGGCGGCGAGCTGAGCTGCTGTCACTGAGGAATGCGGTGCAGCTGCACGGATACCTGCGTCTGACTGGTAACTTTCAGGTTCTGCTTTCTAGTATTTATTCCTATGCTTCAAATGTTATGCATTTTAATTTTCTTTTTCTTGTTTTCTTCTTCTCAGATCAGGCAACAAGACTGGAGAGCAAAACTGCAATCAGGAGAGCTTGAAAGCAAAAAAAAAAAAAAAAAAAAGGGAAACGTGGAAGTGGGAAGGAAAGTAGAGCTTGATTTGACTCTGGATTTTATTTGTTTTGTCTTGATTGCATCCATAGAAACCAAATGACACATCTTGAAATGATTTGACTATTGAGATTTTACAACTGCACTGTACACACACATTTTACCACGTTCACAATTGAGGTAAAACAACCTAAGTTATGAGAGTAGTTTGCCACAAATAAAAATGTTAAGTTTAGCCGTGCTGAAAAGCAGAATTGGACTTCCAGAGAACCACTTGTATGAAGCTCAAAAAGCATAAAAAGATCAAAATAAATCACATGAAATATGATTTTATCCAAATAAACCAGGAATAAATTGATCTTACATAATGACACATATACAAAATGAGTAGTTTCTAGTGTTTTTTGGATCATTGCCTCTGTGACCCACAATCAAAGCAACACCTTCAAGTCCACACAGCTAAAGGACCAGGACGCCACTAATTCACCACAGTCCAATGAAAACCATGTGTTGCTTAAATTTACATTTTGCAGACCAACAGTTTCTTAATGGATTAAAAAAAAAAACTTAATATTTTAAATAATTTAAGAGCCATCAATCATAAAAAATAAGCTGCTATACTTAAAAGTTTTCACAGGACATTAAAGTTCATATACTCACAGTATTTGTTCCCATCACCTTGCAGCCCAGACGCCACACCCCGGCCCGGCAGAAATGAAAGCACAACCATAAAACAAGTTCACCAAGTGCCACGAGTAATTCCTACATAGGTTTCGGCATATGTTTGGTAATTCAGTTAAATTATTTAATTAGACCTCAGCCTCAAAGAGAGAGGGGAGAGAGCAAAGAGCAATAAAGCGGAGAGAGGCTCCGGTGTAATAAACCATTAGCAGGAGGAGGCAGCCGCTGGTGTGTACAGTAATGCAGTGTAAATCATCACAGAGTGGCTGCTATTAGGAGGCTTAATCCTGGCCAGAAACCTGCAGTCAGCTGCCAGGGGCCCTGATCCGGTGCCGAGTGGAACCAGATCTGGCAAACAGAGGTGTTTAGGGCTGGGGCAGGACGGAGGAAGAGGAGGAGGTGCAGGAGGAAGGCCGGGTATAAGGAGAGTTACAAGGAGGGGGGAACAGCTGAGGAGATTCCCAGGGTTACATGTGTGTGGATGGATTTGTGTGTGTGTATGTGTGTGTGTGCATGTGCCTGCCCCCCACAGGTCTCTCTCCTGTTGGATAATGGTGGCGAGGAGAAGCAGCAGGATTCAGCCTCATCCCTCTTCATTCTTAGACAGCTCGTATTCTTCTGCTAAGTGACTCTCAGTGCCACCCCCCTGATATGTAGACACACACGTGCACACACACACACACACACACACACATGCATGCATGCACATCCTTCCCCAGCACCGCAGTTGAATGACACCTAGCAGAGTTTGCCTTGGAGCCACATGGATAAACACAAAACTCGACAAATGGCAGTAAAAGTTAATCTTTTATTTTGAAAGTCTGTTCAGTTTGGTTTATAGCCCAAAAAATGAAAACGTCTCTCAAGGGGACAGCCTCACTCATTAGGTGGACCATAAAGAGAAAACCTTGGTAAAGTGACCCTGTTTGTGTCTTACTGTACAACTTGAACACTTCCAGTTTATATAATTAAAATCAAACTGTTTTACAACCCACACACACACTGTAGAGTACACACTGCTTAATGCTGTCTGCAGCAGGGATGAGTAGTAGGCACTGAGAAACAATTACTAAGAAATAATCACATCTTAATATTAATTATTTTATTGCTCATATAAATGTTAAATAATTACAAAGAAAATCAAGCTTCAGGCAGTTGTGAAAAATAGTGATTACAAATGTGACTCGTTTTATTGAAAAGGTTTTTGTAAATTCAAACAAGTAGCTGCAAAATGAAAAACCTCAAAACTCTAAAATTGACGGACGTTCACTGGCTGCGACAAACAGAGGCATGTTGTTAAAATAAATATTAGAAAATGTATAATGTTGAAGATATTTGGGTCTGTGGCTCAGGAGGTGATGTGCAGGGAAGAACCTGAGCCATTTATTGAACACAGTCCCCAGTCAGTGTGTGTGTTGTGTGTAAGAGAGAGGATCTATCTATCTATCTATCTATCTATCTATCTATCTATCTATCTATCTATCTATCTATCTATCTATCTATCTATCTATCTATCTATCTATCTATCTATCTATCTATCTATCTATCTATCTTAAATATTAATGTGCTTTTCTTTCTTTGTCTACCACTGAAGCCCAATTGCAAAATAAATGAATAAATTAAAAATTAAAGAAGTACACGATATAAATCCAACTCTAGCCTATACTGTTTATACCGGATGTGTTTTGTTCATAGTACATATTTAATTAAAAACTTTTATTTTGGAGGGTTGACAGACTTGGGAGCTTTGCATAAAACTGGGGAAAGAAATAAAATGTTTTAAAAAATAATGTTTAAAAATATGTAGCGAGGGTAGCTATACTGTGGCTAAATAAGTTTTAATAATTCAGTCGTGTGGTGTTTGTGTAAACGTGTGTTGCAGAGGGAGAGTCTCAGCAGGTCACGCTTCCCTCGTCGTCGTCTGTGTGTCTGTGGGTTCCCGGGACTCAGCGGCGCCTGGTTGGCTCGCCTGCCGCGCAGAGTGCAGCACAGCTCGGCCAGAGAGCTGTCCCCGCCGCGCCGCCCGCCTGCGACTCTCACTCCCGGCGAGAAGAAAGAGCAGCTGTGGGGGGAAAAAGAACCGGCACGGAGGAGGATGAGTTGAATCCGCACCACTGATCAGCTTCACTCAGCGGTAAAGGCGGGGGGGCTGAGGCGAATTTGTGGTTTTTCCTGTTGTCTGCTTTTCCCCTTTGAGAAAGAAAAGGGGAAATGCAGCTCCGCCGCGGAGAGAGCGTCTCCTCCGGAGGGGAAGAGTTTCCAGCAGCCGCCGCTCACAGTCACGGCTGCACCGTGTGGACACAAGGCGCTATGTGCACGCTTAGGCTACATACGATTTTCAGGAAATGTAAAGATTAAATAACATTGAATCAAAGAATAGGCTCCAGAATAATCCACCTGCTCCCTCAAATTATTGTTACAGGAAAGCACTGAGTTCATTAACCAGAAGGCGATTAGACTGCATTGTAGGCTATTTGGCGACTATTGTGGTCCTTTAATCTATTATAGCGAACACGTGCATAAAGCATTAGGTCAAGTCCTGTTATTCTATAGCCAATGCTTTTTATAACACATGTCAACTCAGGATTTCCACTATTAAAATATATAATAAAATAGGATATTTGATAATATTTGATCACATTTACACTCCTTATTAAGAGTGTAATGGGGTTTCACTCACCTACATCTAGAATATTACAATAATATTACCACAGTATATTTTTCAGTCTGGGCTCAAACAGCCTAGTTGTCTGGCAGTAAAATGTATAGTGTGTTATGACGACGTGGACCTACTGCAGTGAGGCCACATGACCCGCACACAAATGTACTAAATTATGTGTAAAGTCACTGAAGAATCATTTGGAAACTCCCCTTTTCTAAGCTGCAGACATTTTCCTTTGGCGTCTACACGCATCACATTGTTTTAAAAGTGTCTTTTCAGCCACAGTGGTGTGTGAGTGTGTGAGTTTTTCTATAGCCTACTTATTGAATCACAAAGTTATGAGAGTGATTTTTACATTTTGAGCTATTGGACGTAGGGAAAGGCAGAAATAATAATAATAAAGGGATAAAGGAAATTTATAATAAACACAGCTCCGGGGTGTAGTGTAAATAAACAGAAGCAATGCATTTCCCTCAAAATGCTTACATCCTGTCTGCATTGCATTTCCCCTGCATTTCCTATATTTACCATCAGGATGAATGGGGGCTCTGGGTGAGGAATGAAACACCATTAGAAGGACAGGTGGTGCTGGCAGAGATGAATGTAATCTGGTGGGGTAATAATGAATGTGACGGGATATAGATCTGAGATGAGATCTGGTTTGATCATCAGGTAAAAATAGATCAGTCACCGGCAGATCATTACTGATAATTACTTTCGAATGGTTGGCTCTGTGAGAGGTCTATATCATTAAATAATTCCAGCCTTGGTTAGTGATGGCAGGTTGAAGGAATTTCATGTGTGTCTATGTGTGTGTGTGTTCATGATAATTACATAAAAAATGATAGAGCAGGAGAAGGTGTATTATTAATTATTCCCCCTTTATAGCTACATGTTGTCAAGTGAGGAATTTGATTTCAGCACTCATTTGTAGTTTTCATGGAAGACAAATTATCAACCTGCAGAAACTAAACCCTCTGATATCTGTAGCTCTGCCCCTGCATGGGTTTATTTTTATGATTAGCTAATAAACACCAGGGAAAGTCTGCAGCAGCAGCAGCAGCAGCAGGAGGAGGAGGAGGAGTTTCACACTCGCCAATACCTGTGGGTGGCTGCTAGGCTAAGTGCCTTGCTCAAGGACAGTGCAGTGCATTAAAAGGTGTAAGGCTATACACGTCCCTGTGGACACGTGAGGGCTAATCTGTTAGTATTGAAGCGTGGCCATCGTGGATAGAGGAGGAATCAAACCAGTGCTGCAATCAGGATAAATGAGCGAACAACAAGCATGTAAAGAGACCTGGGGGTTTCTCCAACGGCAACAGCTGTTAAATGGTATATAGCCCCGACCCAGGCTGCATAATGGTACAGGCTGATTTCAACCAGCGTGCATGTGTGAGTGTCGGAGAGAGAGAGAGAGAGGGAGAGAGAGAGACCTCCCCCCTCCCCTGCTCCTCCACCTATCAACAAGCCTCATTTATTATGCAGACTGGAGACTGGAGACCCCTGGGCTGGAGGGAAGGCTAGTGTATGTGTTTTGGAAGTGGGAGGGAGGGTGAGGAAGAAGAAGGAGGAGGAGGAGGAGGAGGAGGGAACATTTGATGCCCACAAGAGCACACACACACACACACACACATACACACGTACACAGCTGATTCAGTTTCCTCGCTCACAAATATGCAGTGGAAGTGGAAGTGAGGGGCTGAGAGAGGAGCAGAACTGTAGAGAACAAGAGAGAGATGTGTGTGCACATAATTGTGTGTATGTGTGTCGGACTTGTTGCATCAACTCTTATGACATTTCAAAAAATATGCATCCAATTAGACCATGGGGTGTCAAACGTCCGGCCCGTGGGCCAAAACCGGCCCGCCAGAGGGTCCAATCCGGCCCTCAGGATGAATTTGCCAAGTTTTAGAATAGAAATTGCATTTTATTTGCATATTATTTATCAAGAAAGTTTAGTTTGTTCATAATGCACTAAAACAAAGGGGAAACAAAACATTTTTTTATTTAAATATAGGTTATCATGCTATTATTTTACTAGTCCGGCGCAACTTTAGCTCAAACTGCACTGTATGTGGCCCCCTGAACTAAAATGAGTGTGACGCCCCTGAATTAGACCGATGGCTGAGAAGTTGTGTGTAATCACAGACATGCACACACACTTTAAAGAGCCGCTGCTTGTTTCTCACAACACAGAAAGAGCCACACCTGCTGAACTGTAAATACAGCTCACTCTAAAACATCTGTGGACACAAGTGATAGAAAATGTGTTGTTCATTTTTCACACATATTCAGCAACTGTTGCGGCGCAGTGACTAAATGCCATGTTTACTTAAACAGCCAAATAAACACTATTAGGACAAAAGACAGAGGAAAATGACCCATTAATTGCCCCCAAATAATCGTTAATGTTGTTTCTCAGAGTGGATTTGGACTTAAAGGCCCTCCAAAGCGACGCCCTAATACAATACCATCGTTTTAGGTGGAGGAGCTGGTGCAGTGTGGGAAACTGGAATAACTCACATTTTTTTTCTTCACACTACATTTATCTGACAGTTATAGTTTGTGCTTCACTTTATAATTAAAGTTGCACATAAAACTAAGAGCACTTTGCTCAGCCAGCTCCAAACTTCTTGGGGGAAAAAAAATCAAATTTTCACAGGAAAAAAAAAGAAAACATAAAAGGATAGATTCACATTGCACAACAGTTTTTTTCCCCCAACTCCATTAAACATCTCATGACCCTTCAGATTTACCCAGTGACCCCTGGGGCTCTACTCTAGTTTGAAGAACACAGGACTGACTGTACATGTAGTAATGTGAGTAGATCACAACCACAGATTATCTTGGTATCAAAAATGGTCTACATTAACTTTTATAAGTCAGTGCTTTTAATATTATACAGGAATTGTTATTTTTTAAATACTGAATTACACCTTTACCTCGTTAAAAGATCTGAATTCTTCTCAAAAAACACACCACATTATTAGGAAAATTATAAGTTTGGAGCAGAACCCACTATTTCTTTACTCCTTCAGTTTAGTCTACATAGAAATACACTGTTGCATCAAAATCATATCTATTCATCTCTGGCTGCACATAAACCCATCAGATCTCAGTTACACAGTGACACGGAGCTCAACAACCTGCCCCGACACACTTTACCTGATTATATGAGGTTATAAAAGAACCAGGAAGTATATTCCCATAACTGGAAGGTATATTTCTGATATTAAGAAGTTAGTATTCTCCATTAGTCTCTCTCATTCCAAGCTGTTGACATGCATTAGTGGCACAATTATAAAAGCTGTGGTTTAATCTTTTAAAAGTCCCAGGGTAATGTTGGAAATGGCCAGAGGAGAAGGGGAGAGGGGGATGGAAGAGGGATAAAGGGAGAAAGGGGAGGAGAGAAACTCAATCTAAAGCACCAGGTGCACCTTTTGTCGACATAATCTCCCAACCCTTGAGACCGCGCACACACTGGCCAACATATACAGCCTTTCATACGTACACACGCTGCTTTTTCGACCAGGGGATTTGGATCCTGCTTTGGCTCCGGTCATATGTAAAAAGGACACTCAGGTCACTGGTTTGGTCCATTGTGGTTCAACCACACTGAAGGGAAAAAAATAAAAAAAATAAAAAATAGATAACAGGACTAAAACCTTTAACTTTGCTTTGTGATTTGGATTTATTACAACATGAAATACTATCCAGACTGAAGTTAAAAGGACACCTATGCAGATGTATGGGAAAATGTTGTCACATGTGAATTAAGTGCACATGTGCTACTTGAAGTGTTTTCATGTGTGGACCATTTTTTTTAGAAATTTTCAAATATTTTTTCATATCAAGATAGAAATAAAAACGTAATATTGTGGTTCATGCAAAATTTAATTTGGAAACACTTTTATTTTAACCCATGTTTTTTTTTTTTTTTTTACAAAGCAGAATAAATAGTTTGCATAACACTATACTATATAACCAATGTGAAAATTAAGGGTTTAAGTTCATGCATTAATCCTTGATCAAATTAAAATTAAATAATTTTAATTAACTAAATTTGCTTATCATGACATATTTAAACCTCTTTAACTGTTGGCTGCTTCATATCATATTATGTTACAATTGCAGACATTTTAAGATACCCTTATATTTACTTCCACCAACATAAAAATACTAAATTGTGCGATGTATTATGTGTATGTGCACAAACAGGGAGATTGAACACATGCGAGCAAGTAGAAATAAGTGAATATTCTTAATGAAGGTTCAGATGGAGATTAGGAAAAAAAACAATTCAACAAAAGGAAATACAGAGCAGCAGTGGAATGAATGAGCTCTCAGTGTGTGTGTGTGTGTGTGTGTGTGTGTGTGTGTGTTTAGGCTATTTTAAGCCATAAATGTGGTTCACATGGTGGGGACCCGACCTCATAATGTAAATCATTAAATTTTAGTTTAGGTTAAGTTTAGGGTTGGAGTTAGAGAAGTAGTGGTTGTGGTTGGGGCTCGCATGAGTCATTACTAAACAAATGTAAATCAGAGTATTGTCCTCTGAAGTGTGTGTGTGTGTGTGTGTCTGTGTGTGGGCCCGTTGTGAGCCTACAGTCATTTATTGATGCCTGTCAATCAGACTGGAGGGAGGGAAATCAGATATCTGGCACTGGCAAAAACAGGCAGTTAGTCTTGTTGCTGTAATGCACAAGTTTGAAATGTTGAAAAACGTGGATTGTGCAAAAAGAAAAAGAAAGAAACACCATTGAATAACGTTACAGCCCATGTTAATCAATGGCTCTTAGCACAGTGGATTTAAGCAGACTGGGCGCCCCTTGTCCACAATCCCTCACCCGTCATCCTTTAAGCTTGACCCCTAAACTCCTGTAAAGCCTCAAGTGGGGACAAAGCCAAGGACGGAGCAGGCTGCTCATTGTGATTTAATCTCTCTCTGTCTCTCTTAACTGCCAGAACAAACATCAAACATGGCCTCCTTATCAGAGAAGCCCTACTCTCTATCTATCAATCTATCTATCACCAATCAATATCTGCTGTTCTGTGTATGTGTGCCTATAGTGTTTGTGTGAAAACCGGTCTCGAGGGCTGCGCTAACTAAGGTCAAAGATCAGGTATAACCCTCCAGCGTGGAATGACAGATGTGGCCCGAGGAGAACAAGATAAAAGAAAAAGGGAGGAGGAGGAGGAGAAGAAGAAAAAAAAGGAGAGGGAGATTTATACCAGTTGCGTGTGTTCGGCACAGCAGATCATAAACAACATGAACTGTTGTTATTATTGTCTCTGTTGTTTCTGAAGCAGGTATAACTTTGCCCCAGGCAGCAGGCAGACACCAGATCAGCTTACCTGAGCCAACGTCAGCTTTGAACAATGGACTGGAGGCTCTGTCGTCGTCGTCGTCCGACTTCACTGTCAGAGCAACTACAAACGTAGATACACACACACACATACACACAGTAGCTCTCTATTAAATGCTTCCTTCAGTCACAGGGAATGGGAATGAATATCAAAAGGTGTTGGCTCCCTGCACTTCCTGTTTGTGGTGAGAACCAAATGTTATGCTGAAGTCTTTGACCAACACCTTCAATGCATGCACACGCACACACACACACACACACACACACACACACACACACACACACACACACACACACACACACACACACACACACACACACACACACAGAGACCAAAGCTAGTATGGATGCATGAAAGCCATTTTCTCCCCTGCACAGACGTGAATTACCATAAGAGGGGAAAAAAGTAAGTGTGTGCATATGCATTGAGGGGAGGTGTGGAGGTGTGTGTGTATGTGTGTATGTGTGTGGGGGGGGGGGGGGTTCCTGAGGTGATGTGACACTCTGTCTGTGCTTCTATTCACCATGAAACAGCTCCATAAAGCTGCAAAATGTTGCCAGAACTGCAATGGCTGTTAGAGATAGATGGAGAGAGAGGGGGAGAGAGAGATGGAGAGAAATGGAGAGAGAGAGAGAGAGAGAGAGGAGGGGGGGTGAGGGTGGGGGGGGTCAATCCTTTGTTCTGTCAAGGACTTAACACAATCAGAGTGTACAGTGTGTCAGGAGCGCACAGGCATATATCAACTTCAATCTCTTTTTAATGAAAAATCCTGCCCTCTCTAATATGTGCAAATTAACCTCTTCTCCTCCCTTCCTCGCTCCCCCCCTCCCCTCCTGAAATTTCCCGTCCCCTCTCCCTTACAGAGGCCCCTCAGCTCTCCCTCTCTTTCCTCTCTCTCCTCTTCTCTGTCCCTCTTCTTCTTCCTCTTCTTCCCTACAGTTCCTCTCTGTCTCTCTCTATATACGTGCTTCACTTTGGCCAATTTTTTCCATCTCCGTCTCACTCAGCTGTGGAGGCGAGAGCAGGGAAATATCAGGAGAGACACAGGACTCCTGCTTCCTATTAGCTTGTTGCTTTAGCCATCCAACCCCCACAGCAATTATCTAGATCAGTTAGTTGTGGATTAAAAAACAAAGCAGCAAAAAAAAAAAAAAAACACATCCCAAAGTCAGTGTCCAGCAGCAGCAGCAGCATTAAAATTCACCCACCATCCTCCTCTGCTCTCTTTGGTTTTCATCTCTGCTGCTTCAAACCACACTCACGCCGAATCATGCTATTACCCTGATTATCCTGATGAGTTGGTCAGATCCTCGCCTTCTCATTCTGCCCATGCTGATCGTAATTTAGAAATTACACCTAATGAGGAATTTTTAAAAACACGGCGGCCGCTCTGTGCTGCCAGCTCCACACCGTTCCCTGCCCTAATGGATTTCCTGGTATGGAATCCATTTTTCCCCCCTTTCTGCCCTGCAGGGGGTCCGGCTAGCCAGGGCCCTCCCTCCCTCCTTCCACCGCTCTCACCCCCTCCCCGTATCCCCTTCCCTCCGCTCCCTCCCCTATTCCACTAATTGGGGGCGACTGGTTTTGGTGAAAAGAAGTCATAATCATTGTTTCTGCTGCTAATTTAAGTGGTTAAGTGTACAGGATCAGCTCGCAGGACGAGGAAATTAGTATGATTAAATTTACATTTTTTAAATCTTAACAGCTAAAGTGCCAATTTCCTTTTTTATGGTTTCGTTGGAGGTTTTTTGAAAGTTCAACTCCATATGGCAGTCTGCACAAGACGGATGCACATGGTGGTGTGTTTGCAGATTGGTTGAGTTTCTTATATTGAAGCAACAAAAACAACATGATATGTGACTTTAAAAAAAAATAGAAACATCAGAGAATTTTGACATTTCTCTTTATTCTTGGAGGAATTTGATCTGATCTGTCAAATGTTGGTGGATTATAGTTTTAACCTGTCTTTGTCTCACAAACAAACACCTGTATGGTGTGTTTGTGTGTTTAAGGTTGGGTATTTCGCAGAATGGGGGGGCGGCGGCGGGGTTGGGGGGTGTGGGGGGTGGGAGGTAGACACACAAACACACACACACACACGCTCACACAGGCACGCATGCAAATCAAAGCCATCAACAGCTTGTGATGAAGTGAGACATCGTGGCATAAACAGAGTGTGCCGTTACCATGGAAGCCACTTTCACCTCACAGGCCGAGAGACAGAAAAACACAAAGAACCAACGAGACAGGGAGGGAGTGACAGAAAAACAGTAACAGACAGACAGACAGACACAGACAGACAGTGTGTTACGAGCTCTCTCTCCTTCAGCAACATTTAATAGCTTTTCAAACCCTTCTGAGCTTTTCACTGGTTTCCTTTTCCTGGGAAAGAGCCACTGTATTTGTACAGTAAGTGTTCCAGAGGGAAGGAAAAGTTCATTCAAATGTTGTTTAACAGCTTGGTGAACATTCACAAGTTTAATGAGCACATCACAAAGCTGCAGAAGCAGACGTACAGTGAGAGTTGGAGGAGTCTTGTGGTTTTGGAGTCGGTCCTGCCCGCACCATTTTTTATTTCTTCTTCTTCTTCTTCTTTTTTTTTTTTTATATGAGCCTTGTTTTTGATAACTTTTAACACAGTACATATATACAAGAAAAACTATTCGATTGATTGCTCCTTTTTCTCTCCGGCTTTGGTTTGAGAACTGACAAGCAAATCTTTTACCGTTGCGTAAACATTTCACTTGATGTCGGGAACCATAAACAGCATTTCAAAATTCACTCGGCCAGATCTGGAACAAATAAGTGCCTGCGTTTTCTGCATTGCGCTGAAGGTCCACTTCACTCACCAATTCATAATAATCAAGTCTGTTGCAGGAAATTGAACATAGCGACATAGGTCATATGACATCAAACAGGCCGCATGAGCCCCAGAATCACAAGCATGGGGACCTTCAGATATCTCTCTTCATTTGGCAGAGACACTAATGACAAATTTCCTTCCTTTATACTTCAGAAATGATTCATCTTGGCCAAATGGAAACCTTTATTTAATCCAGCTCATTTTCTCCCTCTGAGCTGTAACAGCAGGTTACATAACTTCTACAAAAGGGCAGGGCAGAGATTGTAAAAGAGGCAATTAGCTCGGATGTGCCTTTAAAATGTTCCTCCATTGTTGATGTGAATACAAAGTGAATACAAAGTAAAGAGAAAAATGTTCATTTCTGCTCATGACGACACAGTTTGCTTTCTGGTCCTTCATGTCCATCATGTCATTTTGTTTGCTTGCCATTTCCGTGCAGTCGGTAATTTAGCATGTTGGGATTTTTTTTCTTTTTTCTTTTTCTAAAAGCTCCATGGTGCTTTGTCCACCTCGATGCCTGATTGCCACCGAGTGAAAGAAGCAACTAGACTCCATACTTTTTCGGAAAGGGTCGGATGAGCAAGGCCGCTGTAGCGATGCTAGCTTTGAAGGTTTGCCAGAGAGGCTACAGGAGGTAATCAGAGGAAAATATGTCCTCTCCTCCTCCTCTTCTTTTAGACCTCCATTAGACCAGCCTGCCTCTGTCTGGGAAAATTGATTTTCTCCCTCCCCTCCTCCTCTCCTCTCCTCTCCTCTCCTCTTTTTTTCTTCTTCTCAGGTTCCATTTGAAGCTTGTTCATCTACTCTCAAGAGCAGTTCTGCGAGACAGAGAGAGAAAAGAAAATAGTTAGGCCACGACAGGTTGTTCACACGTATAGTTACCCCCCCAACACCCCCACCACCCCCACCCAGCCACACAACCACCCACCCAAACGCAGCCACTAAGGGCTGGAGTCTCATCTCCGTCTGAGGCCTGCAGTGGGTTGAACCCGTTTCTTTCCCCTTTACTGATCCTCATCTGCCTAATCCTTTCCTTCCTCTGCTTTTCATTCTCCATTTCTTCTTCTCTCTGTTGCTCTTCCACCGGTCTTCACACTTTCACCCTACACCCCCCCCCCACCACCACCACCACCACACGCCCCCACCCCCCTCTCAGAGCCAAGACGAGGATCAATGCACCATTGATTTTCCTATCAATGAACATTAGTATGGATCAGACTGCTACTTGCACTGCCCTGCCCTGAAAACTACACACACACACACGCTCATGCACGTACATGCATGCACACACAGATCGCCTGTTGCCAAAGGGACTCCAGATTTCATCACTGCTCAGCAATGAGCACAAAAATAAAAGGGACAAGCTGGATGCTGGCGGACAAAGGAAAAACCAGAGAGGAAAGAAAGACAGCAATAGAAATAAAGGCGGGTGGGATTGATAAAAGAGAGGTTCTAGTTGAAAGCACAGGAGCCAATCAATGAAAGGAATGACAGAAAAGGTAGGAAATGAAATCAGACCGAGCGGAGTTGGTGTTTGTTTCTGCGTAAAGGGAAACAGTCATTGGTCAACTGCCTGCTAGTCGATTCACTGCAGAATAATTCAGTCTGATTGGCAACCAGCTCGGGCTGTTGATAATGGCTGCTAATCATGACAGTGAATGGATGTGTGCACTTTATACATCTTTGGGTGTCTCCCTCCCTCCCTCCTTCTCTCTCTCCTCTCCCTGTCTTTCTCTCTACCTCTCCCGCATAGACAATCGCAAACACACACATCTCTGTCTCCTCACCCCGTAATGGGCTCTGAGTCAGGTGGAGATTGACACTTTTCTTTCTGCCGTGCTCCTTTTGTGTCCAACATTGTATTCATTCCACACAAACCAACGCTGGCCTCTCCCAGAGCGCGTTTCTGCGCACATCAGCTACATTTTGTATCACCAAACAATGAATCTGTGCTCACAACTCGGCATCTTCATCTTCAATTAACTCTGCATTTATGGGGGGGGCGAAGGAGAAGAAGTGGAAGGAGAAGAAACAAGAGCAGGACATATTGTGTATTTATTATGTGCGTGGCCATAGCAGCCCCCTGCACCAGCACACCCACGGTCAATCCGCACTGTAACTGTACAAATGATGTTTATAACCAGCGGTCTTTTCTTTCACAGCGTGAGAGGCCTTGAGTGTCTCTGTGTAAAGGACCTTGCATGTTTCATAATTACATTTCCTCATATCATCTCTTTCACAGAGAGAGGAGTGAGAAGCTGTGGAGACCGGTCTTGATACAACAAAGAAACATCCGTCTTTGGGAGTGCTTGCATGAAAGTTGATCCTCTGGTAAGACCCCCTGTATGAGGAAACTGAGAAGCCTCAGGGCCGTCCTTCACCCTGCCTGATTATAAAGCGTTTTAATTTGGGCTGCAGTGGACGCCTGCCTGCCGCTATGTCTGTCTCCCCTTTTCTTTTCACTACTGCCCTGCCTGAAAGCCTGTGCAGACACTGTAAGAGAGCAGTAATTAATATTTTTTATCTTCAGACATCTTTTTCATTTTTGTTATCAATTAATTCTACATAAAAATAATTATCTATCTATCTATCTATCTATCTATCTATCTATCTATCTATCTATCTATCTATCTATCTATCTATCTATCTATCTATCTATCTATCTATCTATCTATCTATCTATCTGCTGCTTAAGTGACAAGTCTGAGTTAGCACATAGCACCAACTTGTCTAACACAATGTTGGCAATATATTACTTGGATATTATTTCTAATATTCACTGATATCTCGGTGAATATGGCTCAGGTCAAGTCCGAATGGAAGTGTAGTTTTCAGGGCTTTTGTCTGAACGTGCAGAGGTGTTGAAGAAAATGATTGGTAGCCACTCAAAAGTGTAAACCGAAGCAGTGAGTTTGTATTCACATCATGTCAGCAACGTTTCACAAAACATCCTCTTAGGTCCTTTTTTACAACATTGTCATAAAAAGAATCAGGAAGGGGAAAAAAACATCTTATGTTCAGCTGTTATTATTTACGTCTATTGCAGTTATCAGACTGACCTTGAGTTTAAATGTCTGTATTTCCCACGGACTAGAACTGTGCTGAAAGAAAACAATTATATAGCCTATTTCTTTTTCTCCTTTTTCTTTTCTTTCTTGAGTAACAACTCCACTTTGGGCTTCAAAGCCTCGCCTGCCCACCCCTCCCCTCCACTGCTCCTGGAGCCAAAGCAAATGAGCAAAAATGAGAGTGAACGTGTGGACTTTAAGATGTTGCAGGAGGAAGAAGAAGAAGGAGAAAGGAGGAATATCATTAGTGGATCAATGACATTTCTGCACCTATTGCAGAGCCTCTCCTCTCCATTGACTGCAGAGAGAGGGGGAGAGAGAGAGAGTCAACTTGTGGGAGCTGAGGGACACAGGGGAGCCCGCAGATTTTTCTGGCAACATGTCAGCCGAGACTATAACCTTTCTAACCACAAAGTTCAATTACTCACTTAACTGACTTTGATCCAGGGCTCTGCCTCTGATTGAGGCTTTTACATGTGGACTGAGTAAAATGAGCCTTCATCAAGCTGGGTCCTGAATAAACCATCCAGCAACAGCAACAACAACACACACATATAGCTACACACACATTCATAGCGTGGTGTTGGCAGATCCTTGTCTGATGGGCGCATCATGAGGAAAATGTAGTTACAACTTTGAAACCAACAAGAACACTGTTACACTGTTACACAACTGACAGGGAAAGTAATTCATCTAAGTTTAAAACGTTGCAAAAAAAGAAAAACGAGACAAGAGGTTCATGTTAAGTCGAGATGCATTTGTATAACATATAGAAAGAAAACGGTGATTAAAATGTTCTAATTTAGGCACAAGTGCCGTATTGCAAAGGCAAAAATGTGGAGCTGAAAAAGACCCTAACCGCCTGCCGTCCTCACACACCGGCAGCAGGGTAAATATGGCGGGTCCACCGTGAGAGTGTGTGTGAAAACAAGTGGTAAATAGTGATAGAAAATGCGCATTAAATGCACTTTCAGTCCGTGATAAAGTCGCTAAACTACTTAGGCTACTCGGTTTGTAGGACGACTCACCCGTCGTCGTGCTCAGTTCGTAGCCGTAGTCCCGCTGCGCCGAGCACGATGTGAGGGGAAGTCGGGCTCCTGGCAGCGGCCGCAGCAGCAGCAGCAGCCGGCAGGAAGCTGCTTTTCACCGGCAGGCAGAACGAGGAACAGCTGCCCCTGTGCGCGGAGGGAAACACCGACTCTCTCGCCATTTGGGGTGCCTACTAAATACAATATTTATTATAATAAAATAATATAATTTAAGTTAGGCTATATGATAGACATTATAGATATTATCGTGTAAGGCAACATAGCAAAGATTAGGCTTTATACAATGTAAGATATTTATTTTTTCATTATTTTCAAAATAGGCTGCGTGTCACCTGGAATCAGCTGAATAGCAATTTCTGACATGATATAAAATATAATAAAATAAAATAAACAATAGGGCTAACTAATAATATTATAGGCTTGCTCTAATTATATTTTTAATTGAATTTAAATTTTTAAGTGCTCATACCTAGGCTATCAAATCAAATCAAACTTTATTTATAGAGCACTTTTCATACATGACATGTAACACGAAGTGCTTGGGCACTATAAGGCTATATGTGTGTTGGTATAGCCTAATATTTCATATAGCCTAATAATAGCTATTTACTATTTCAAAAAAAAATTCAGTGTTTATATTTAGGCTACTAGCATATTAGCCCATTGTTATATTAGAATATTAGTTGGTAGCCTATATATATTAAAAATATTTTAATATGCACTCAATGGTTCACATATGAAAAGGTGAACAGCAGGTTAAGGATTATGAGCCTTTTTATTGAATTTTGCGTCAGGTGACATTTGCATTTAATATCCCTCCACCACACATTGTAGCAGTGATAGACAGGCTTAAAGGACTGTAATTGCAATCACATTGAACCCCAAAAGAAAGCTTTTATTGTCAGAGTAGCCTCGGAGTGGGCCACACGCGCGCGTGCACACACCCACATACAGATAGGCTACTTGATGTGTAACCAGCCTAGATGTATTTTGGACTAGTCCTGCACACCACTGAGCCCTAATCGCCCATACATCTGTCACCTTTAGGTACTTCTGCCTCTGACCAGTGACGCTGCATGGCGCGCGCCCCCCCAGTCATAAGGTAGGTGATGGTGGGGGAGATGGCGTATTAGAGAGAGCATGCGCACTGTGGTGGAGGTGAACGTGAGCCATTCAAATTTCCATATATGTCCTGTCACAAGGGAGACCCCCCCCCACACACACACACACCCCACCACATACCCCCTAAAACACACACACACACACACACACACACACGAGAGAGAGAGAGGGGGAGAGAGAGAGCCTCCCCCCTCTCGCTCTCCCTCCTTCCTTTGTTCCCCTCCGATGATTCCCTGTATGAGCTCCCCACAGGACAGACACACACACATACCACACCACTGCCCCCCAGCGGCCAAGGAGACGCGCGTGCCCGTGCGCGCGTGCTCTTTGTTAAGTTGCCCCGACCTCCATAAATTTCCATCAGTGGTGTTAGCCTGCAAAAAAAAAATAGACAGGAGAGAGAGAGAATAACAGACCCCGGCGCCTTTTCAACTTCATGACATTTTACAAACACGTTCATGTTTAAAAAAAAAGAAAAAAAAGGAAAGAACGCCGCCGTATCCCGCCATTTTGCATCCAGGGTGTCGGCTGCAGCTGCGCCGCAACTGACCCGCACGCCCTGCTGGAGTGTCCTTGAGCAAGACACTGACCCCGGCCTGACCGGGCGAGGAGGAGGAGGAGGAGGAGGAGGAGGAGAGGGAGGAAGAGGGGGGTCTCCTCTAGAGATTATCATATTATCATCAGAGTGATGCTTCTGCGCTTCTTTCATGTCATCATTTCTTTTCACCGTCGTCTCTGAATGACTGCGCATCTAAATGATTCAATAAAGAGGGGATATAGGCTCTGCAGGACAATAATTTAATTAGCTCTATATATAACCTGCTTAATGAGGTACTTAACAGGGAGACGTTAATTACAGATTCTATAAGGCCCCTGCTTATTTCTGCAGGGCATCCTTTCTTCTCAGCGCCTGTAAGTGGGATTAATCAATTATATTTCTGCACAATTTTAATCCATCGGCTCCAATTCGCTGATACAAACAGCTTCATGTATTTGTCACTCGTCTATTGGTTGCGTTTTATCCCATGATTTGTGATTTATGCAGCAAGTATAATCTCACATAAGTGCTACGGCAGACAAAAGTGTCAGGAAATGTGTCAGTGAACATGAGAATCAGTCTGCTGGTTCAAAACTGATTAAAAAGCAGTTTAAAAAAAAGATTAGGTATTCAAGGGATTGGGAAGGTTTTTTTCCAACAGGGGGCAGAATCACTCTGCAAGAAAATCTGCTTCTCTCGTGCTCTCTCCCTCTATCAAAACTACACACATGCTTAGACAAACACACACACACGTTTCCACATTGCAGGCATTGCTTAGGAACTGTTGTTTTTCTCTGCAAGCAATTTTCACCTCCTACCCAGCTGCCTTAAAAATTACCTTTAAATAGCCTTGTACAAATTTGAGCCCAGCGTGTCTGCCCTTTGTTTGTTTAACAAATAAACTTCAGAACCAGATCAGATCAGTTTCAGAGTTTGTAACATATTTTAGTAAATGAAGCTGAGAGGTTGGTGCCTGTTTTCTCTCCTGTTAAAAAAGAAACGTGCCAAAATGCTTAAACGTGCTTGACAAAGTTTTCTCTCCTGGGAACTGAAATCAAGTTCCTGTTAGAAATTAGTTGAAAGTTTCAGAATAATTTCCTGATATGAATCACAGTGATTTTACGTATTTGTTGTTTTCTTTCTTTTACTCCGAGGGGCCTCATTGTTACATCGAGGTCCTGACCCTATCAGAGCTGCAGCTTGCTTGGGACTTGTGGTTTCATGCTCCTCCATGGTTAATTAAGGCTTAATTAAAGCAAAATCTGGATGTTTGGAGCTCATAAATGATGGAATAAAACATGACAGAGCAGATAGGCTGTATAAAGTACTAAACATTTTTGCATTGCTGCTTTTATTTTCTCAGTTTGGTAAATGGTTTTAGACAACAGATAAGTGCCAGCAGCTCTTTGCAAGTGTAGATTTGTGTGTATTTGACTTTCTATATTATTTTTGATGCTGTCTCTGAATGAATGCATGTGTGATTTGCTCCACTGACAAGCATTGAACATATAGGTTAGTTGTAGTATATGTGATTGTGGGAAGCTTGTAAAAATAAATGGAACCTGTAAGAGGGGAAAATCTGCTTTAAAATCCACTTCAGTAAAAATATCAGTGCTCGTATAGACACACACATTAATCTTAAATGGGGCAACCAATCAAAGATGACAGGATGACAGTGCAGACAGTTTGGACCAGACCTGCCCACTGAATTACACTGGAACCGTTTTCTAGTCAAACCTGACGGGACAGGGATTAATATCGACGTGTCATTCAAAACGATCTAACAGCACGTAACGTGATTTGTTGATCAGAAAAAAGTGTAGGCTACATTAAAAAGAGGTTCTTCACACTACATTTGCTTTTATGTAAAACGTAGGTTATGTTTGGAAAACAATTTTAAAAACTTTTTTTGTTCAAACACGTAGCCTATTTGCAAATGACCATGATTTTACAGTAGAAAGTATCCAAATCTTTTAAATTAAGTTTTTTTTTCCAGAGGCAGATTTAAGTAGGATACTTTAGATGCCAGGTAGACAAATGAAGAAATTCAGTATTTACATGTAACAAAAATCCAAGGCAGTTTTATCTCACTAACTACCAACCACTGCATTGGCTATAGACTGTGCAATGGAGCTATTGAACTTTTTTTTTTTTTTTTTTTTTAAGGAGACCAATTATATGACACCACTGCCTTATTCTCTCGATCATATAGCTAGAATTTACACGACAGCATGCTGAGCCAAGTTGCCACTGTTTGTGTGCAGTGCAGATGCTGTGCAGCGTTATTGGCACGAGACAACAATCCCGGTTGAGGTGGGTCCAGGTGGCGGGTCAACCCCCGAATAAAGAGGCCACTCAGCTCCTCTGTTGACATGTAACTCCTTCACAAAGATGGGGAGTGTTATGGGATGGACAGTGGAGTAGATTGCAACAGTGCGATGCAACAAAGGTCAGTTATGGCTCATTAAATCTTGAAAACTGATCCACACCCACTGGGAGCTGCTTTGGTTCAACCCGTGGATTTTGACGTGCATCTTGAACTCTTTGGGAGAAAAAAAAGAAAGAAACACAGACAAAACATAATCATTAAAAACAGACCAACTTAAAGTTGTATCTTATTTTAAAAACCGTGTCTAGACATAACCTTCACTTTTTAAATGTATTATGTTGGAAATAAAAAACAAATCAAGCACAAAATCGATGGCGCCATGAGATCCTGTTGATTTATAATCCCAATGGCAATAAATCGAACATCAATCTTTGACAGGGCCTTTGAAGTTACGTCGCCTAAACCATTGTCACACGTGTATCTTGCATGTTGCTTTTGAAAATGTTTGCTCCCTCCTTGCTGACGATGCACAATTCCCAAGGTCATATTACTGCAGCGTCTTCTTAAAGGGATGATCAGTGAGACAGAGGAGGGAAATTATCACTCAAAACAAAGTGACTAGTCATTATATGCTTCTCACCTTTAGATAAACTGATCACTAAAAAGAAGAGTTAAAAAAACAACGACCAAATGAAACGTATTTTAATGGAGGAGCAAATGAGTGTTTCAAAACAGCAAAACTTTATTGATACAACAAACAATGATACAGGAAAAGTTGTCAGTATTTTGTCATATCACGTGTCATTAATAGCCTTAACACTTATAAATTTAAACTTGGCGCAACTCAAACATTTTCGACTTTTGATCTTAAGGTTTAAAGGTTAAAGGTTATCCATGTTATTGAATGCATGGGATAGGATAGCAGCCCCCTCGATTTACAATATAGCCTACCAGTTCAATAGGCTATGACAGTTTGATTGACTTCAAGAGATTACAGATTAACATCTTAATCACGCTCTTTCAATCAATCTGATTAGTGCCAGAAAATATTAAGAAGGGTAAAGATGTTGAAGGTGGCGTCAGGAACAGAGGCAAAGAAGTTGATACAGGATCACAGAGACCAGAAGAATATGTGTTAACATCAATATTTAAAGAAGCGACAAATTAACCAAAGTTAACCTGGAATCAGAGACTTTATCAGTTTGGCTGCATTGTTTTGGGATTCGCGCCGTCAGTTTCTCGGATTGAGTTTTATTTTGAAGGAATTAGATGAAAAGTGTAACGAGGATGTAAATACTTTGGGTAAAGCAACGGCAGCACTGAAGGATCCGGGATTGCTACAGATGTTGCCTGCGCGTGCAGGCGCGACGGTCTGTTGCAACTCAAGTTTGACGTCAGATTGGTGACGCATGGTTCGCGCTGGAAAAAAATATGATGTGTGCGCGAGGAGAGAGAGAGAGAGTGGGAGGTGGGGATGAAACGCCGCGGAGGTGGAGGAGGGATGCAGTTTGCGATAAGAGACGTATAGACTGTATCTAAAGAGCAGCGAGAGAGTGAAGGGTGATCTGTTTCCCAACCCGACCTGGAGCCAGAGTGGACTTTGGACAAAGCGCGGAGTCAGAGGTCACTCCGATAGCTGCAGCGTGTGTGGCCGCCTTCAGTTTCTAGATAATGAACGACGGGCTGCAGGAGATCTCATATTAAACACTATGGAAATTACAATCAGTTATTTATTTATTTATTTATTTATTCATTCATTTATTTATTTAAAGCGACGTTGTTGATGATGCGTTTATGGACAACAATAAAAGAGTTTAACATATTGCAACAATAGAGGTCGAGAGAAATATGCAAAAGCTTGCATAGACGTTTACGGTGTATAAAAGCCTTTGAATGAAAAGAAACAATTGTTCATCAATTTTCTAAAATATTTCCCAAAGAAGGGGGTTTCCTCCACTCCTCTCTTCTCCACATCTTTATTCAAAAATATGCCCCATGATAACCACCCAAAACAAGGATTAGTAGAACATACAATCAAAACACATAGAGTGCTATAAATGCTGTTATATTGGTTACCATACAAAAAGGAATTTCCTGTCTTTGCAGAGTTAGTTGTCAAGCCGTTCCAAGTCTAGACAGCTTTACACACTGATTGCACATATTTTACCCTGACATAATGGAAATTTAAAAATGACCTACTCTGCTCACTAACACTGCCTCATGACTGCCTCAAGACTCAAGCTGGGGAGTTCCCCACAATAGAAGCAACTGCAGCAGAGGCACAAATAGTAGAAAATAGTACCAACATGATGACTGCAGATTTGATGGGATGCTGGGGTGTCATAGCTGCAGAGGGACAGAGGGAGCTGCATGGACAAAGTTACTGAGCTCAGCTCACACTGGATAAATAGTGCTCTCAGTTTCCTCAAGTCACACCTGCAAACAGTGCACAAAATTTGAAGATCAGACAGATAGTTGACACAAAATCTATTATTTCAACTGTTCAATCAGTAGCCTGTAAGGCCCTATATGTGGTTTCAACTCTTTAGTGTATTTTATGAAAAGAGAAGCTAAAACCGAATGAAGGAGACTGAGGACTGAGATGAACTGGAACAGGTTTCAACAGGAGCTGTGTTGGCAAAACTGTAAAGACAACATTTGAAATTAAGTCAAGGAGTCCAATGCTGCCTTCACTTCACTTTAAACTGCAACTGCACAGTCCACATGTCTCAGCTGTCTTAAATTCAATCTGAAATGAATTCAGCTGGGCATCTCAAAAATCAGACATTTCCACAGATTTTAAATCTTCTGGCCAAGTGAAAATGTAAAATTTTATTTTTCATAGCCTACTGTATAGCCTAATGATGATTTGTGCAGCAAAGCTGTAGCCTATAGACAAAACTTTGGGAACTGGTCTCTCTAAGAGGAATATAGCCTATATTAAATGGACAAAACAGCTGGATGTTGTTCTACACTTCACATTTAACTGTCTCAATTAAAGAAAAAAAAACATAACTAGAAATATACCTCCATCTGTTTTTGTCTGTATATGGTACAGCTACATTTTAATAGGGGAATTGATAGAGAATACAGTTTTCAGATCTCCATTGGACTCAATGAGATACAATCTGTCCAACAGATTTAACATCTACTGTAATCTTATCTTTGTTTGGCGCAGGACAATAATAAACCAAACATAGGCTAATTATATGGTAACAAAGATTTTCTAGAGGTGAATGTGTTGCTGCTTATGTGGATGGTTTAAAGCCTACATCTGTTCTATATTTTATTAAAGACCAGGTGCATTTATTTAAGATGCAATGAGTTCACAACCTCACACGTTTCATTTTTATTTATTTATTTGGGAAGTCAACAACCAAGCGTCACCGTTTCAATGACCTCTTTGTGGCCCCTGAGCCCCCGCTGCAAGACTTTGTGTGCAGCCTCTCTGCTGCTGTGCACAGCGGTCGTAGCTGCAGCAGCAAAAGGCTCTGACTGCATCAACAGTAAGAGAAAAAAAAAAAACCTCGATATAGACCAGATCCATGCTCCCTGAACGTCCTTCCCGGGATCCCCCAGTGGTTTCTCGACATATGCCAGCAACCCTCTGCCTCAGAAACCGGGCTCCTCGGCTGAACCAGCCCCCCTCTTGCTGCTCCACACGCAACATCAGCTGATCCGTCACGTGGTCTCGTGTCGTGGGTCACCCGTTTGCAAAATGGAGTTGTCTGAGTCTGTGCAGAGAGGGCTGCAGTCTCTCGCCGACCTGTCCTCCTTCGACCAGAGCAGCTTCCAGGTGCTGGTAGACGCGTCTTTCCGGAGCCTGCTCTCCTCTCACGCAGACCCCGCAGTCCTCGGTGAGCTGCCGCCTCTCCCCCCGCCGCACACAGCTTTTGTCTCCGCCGCTGCTTCCGGTTTCTCTCCGTGTTGGATGTGTGGACGACGTTTTGCGGATTATTTTTCCCTAACAGCGCTTCCAAGCTCTCTTCCCCCTCTGGCTCTTTCTCGTCTCTCCGCGAGGTTCTCGGCATCGGTTCCCCGGTGTTTGTGCATACGATCTCTCGTGGGGGCGAGCGCGCAGCCGCCTATAGGCTACTAGCTATCAGCCGCACCACAGCGGTCTTAGCTCTTTTCTGCTGCCTGTTTAACATTCAGCAGCGGTCACACAATCACACGGCCACTCGGGATTCCCTTTGTCATTATAACTGGCATCAGGTCCACTCAGCATATTGAGAAAGACCATGTTAGACCATTTAAATCCACATCAGTCTGAACTAATAACGCACCCGATTGCTCGCTTTGAGCCCAGCAGAGCTCTGCGCGTTGTTGTGCTCCGTGCTCGCCTTTGCATGTTAGCAGTAAACAGCCTGCAAGTTAAATTATGCATAAATAACAACAGAGTTTTGGTAGGATGCCTCGTGCCTACATGGCTGCTTCTCCTTGCTTCCCACACCCCATGTGTCCAAATTCTGCAGCATCACAGCTCATTTTAATGGCACAATTATTCAGAAAGTGAAATTTTCACTACACAAACAAACAAAGGACCCCCCCCCCCTCCCTTCTCCTCCTCCTCTTCCCCTCTATGGGTGATGCAGCTGAGGGACCCATTCACATGCAAATCATCATTGATTTCCATTCCACATGTCAATCTGGAAAACCCAATATGGATCGCAAAACCTAGGCTACATCATCTCGACCAATCAAACTCATCCCCTCTGTCCACAGGAGGTTGGATCGTATCATAACTGCAGAGCGTAATTCCTGTCACTTTTTTTTATTAGCCTATTATTATGATTTTATCTATTTAGCCTATTTATTTACTGTTTATTTTGTGGTTTTCAGATCAGCCCGAGCTGAAGCGGATCGACCAGATCCTGCTGAAGCAGAGTCACGCAGCAGCGACCACCTTCGTACTGGAGGCGGTCAAACAAAACGCAGACAAGTCAACTGTAAGGTAGGTGACAGAGGGAGGCTTCCTGTACCGCGCGCTGCTCTAACCCTTAAGATGTGCACGTGGTGAGTTTATAAAAATAGGTCCATTAGCTGTCAGCCGTATAGGTACACAGTGACAGGAAACACGCTGCAGAATTGTACAGTTTACACGTCGATGTTATCTATTAATTGCATCTCCATAGAGACCAGGGACCTGTCATAGATTTGCTGCAGGAAATTGAATTAATTAAACGTGTGACATGTATTTTTTCCTCACCGTTTCACTCAAAACTACAAGAAACCATAAATGAACAGACTATTACCAACAGACTGCAGTGCTGAAATCAGTTGTTAGGTTGATGTTGTGCTCTTAATGTGTTGACAGATGAGATGCTCTGTTTGTGTAACAGCAGCGGTCTTCCTCTAGTCTAGTTTAAATATTGGGCCAAGTTAGAGACAGTTTTGAGAAATTGAGATCAGATAATCTGCAAGGTGACGTTGCCAGTGAGTTTCATGGTACAGCAAATTGATGCATATCAGTTTACAACGGTTTCTTCATGATTTTCCATCTCCATCGACTTGAGCCTACGCCTTCCTGCCTTTATCTCTGAGAATTGTTATAATTAAAGAAAGGAAAGTGTCAATCAGAGGTTTCAACCTTTTATTGTGTGTGATCACCAAACAAACAAGCACCAATATACAACCAGTCCTACAAACGCTATGATTTTTCCTTTTTTCATTTCTGTTTGGCTTCTTAAAAAAAACAAAAAACAAAAAACTAATGCTTTGAGATTGTTCTGTTTTTTTCTTTTCATTTAAAGACTTTGTATGATTGTTTCTTTGGATAATGCATTTGTCAGCATGGGACTAAAACATGGCTGGTATATGTGTTGCTGTAATCTGTAATTTTCTGGAAAGGCAAAAAAAAAAAAAAGTTCAGGTTGCAATGTGTGCTAATTAATTTTGATGTGACATCAACTGATTGAAGTGTTTTGTTCCTGCAGCTCCTGCCTCGAAGAACTCACATTCAGTCCAGAGAGAATAGAAATATTCTATAGTGCATATCAGGTACATTTCAAGCAAAGTTGCATAAATTTAAAAAAATTAAATCACTATTTTCAGGTGGTTTTGCAGTTGTGGCAGACTCACCCACAACACAATGATACTTGTTTTGTTTTACAGAAGCATAAAAAAGAACTGGACCGTCTGTTAGCAAGGTAAGCCTGGTGTTGCCTGCTGCAGGGAGCTGTCAGTGGCGCAGAGATTTGTGGAGCTGATGTTATTTTGGGGGGTGAAAGGGTTGTTTTGCTCAGATCAAGACGACACTGGGGCACCAGAGAGCTGGGAGTTTAACACTGCAGAATTATTAACTCAGCGATTTTGCATGTTCAGGGTTTATTGAGGATTTCAAGCTGGAGGTCAAACGTTGATCCACTTTTTTATGACTTAAGGAAACCATTCATGTGGGAGAAAGAAGAAAAAAGACGCACGGGTCAAGATAAAAAAAAATGAACAAGACTTTGTGTCCGAATCTCTTTAATAAAAAAATAAAAATAAAAAAAGTGGGGAGGAAGGAGCAGCCCTGAACCAGACAGACATGGGTTTTTCTGAATATCTGTCCGGTGGAAAAGGATAAGCAGCATGAGTGAACGCAACGTGAATGGTGCTGCATTGACGCGCATTAAACAAAGCGTCTTTGTGACCACAAGTGCCAACATGTCACCAGACTGATTTTAAAACGGTTGCAGGCAAATTGTCTAATTCAACAGAAACCGGAGAAAATACTCTAATCACTCCCAAATATTCTGGCCCACACCCAGTCACTGAACATGTGTGTAAATAATCTGAAACCACTGGTTTATAACTGTTAACATCTCGATGAGTTAGATGGCAGCACTTCAGAGGTACAGAGGTACAAACTGAGGAGGAAAAACAGAAATGAACTCTAAGGTCGATGCCAATGAATGAATTGATATATATGAATGCCCTTTGCAGCATAATCCTTTGAGTTTACAGAAGCAGATGCAACAACGTGTCTTGTGTCTTCTCTTCTGTAGCATAGGAAGGCGCGCACCTCAGATAAACGACGTTTCCTGGCGTCTGCAGTACCAGATGAAGGTATAGATCACACAGCTCGTGACCTCGTGCAGCAAAATGTTATAATGTGCCACAGTAAAACTGAAACCAAAGTTTGCTAAAGTGTTTTTTTTTTTTTCCATCTGACAGAACGCACAGGTCGATAAGGTCAACGAGCCTTTCTACTTGATTTCACTGAACACGGAGGTAACACACTTACATACACACACCCCTCCTCTTCTGTGGCTTTTCCTGTGTTTAGTGACCGTGTCTGTTCCCATCTGTCAGAACGAAGGAACCTCGGAGGACATCAACTTCACCTGCACGATGGAGCAGCTACAGGTAGGAGAGACGACTGCACACTCTCTCTTGCACGTGCTTGTTTGAGGACGCACACATGACATCAGTTGTTCATCTGTCCAGTGTCGGACTTCTCTTGCAGTTGCGTCATGGATGGAATCGCCTTTACGCACGAACAGCCGGCACAAACAAAATTAAAAAAGAAAGAAAGAAAGATTGTTGGGCTGATTGCTGTGGGGCATTTCTCCTCTTCTTTACAGAGGATCTCCCAAAAGAAATTGCACGTGTGAACTTTTTTTTTTATCAGTCAATCTGTGGGTTCCTCGTAATATATGAAAATACTTTTCAGTGACTTCTTGCGCATTAAAAAGTCATTAACGTCATTTTCATCGCTGCATCATCACAATAACCTCTGTCCTCGGGTTCAGTCACATTGCTGCATGCAACTCAGAAAGATAAGACTGAGAGATTGAACTGATGGCGCTGCATCCAGCCGAACTATTAAGAACAAGAACTGCTCCTTGATCAAACATACTAATGCGTATTTAAATCATGTGGCTGAACTCGGATTCACGATGCAGAACAGTTGGTGAATTCAGTTCGGACTTGATCATCAGTCTCGGTGTGAAATTAAGGATGCAAACTTATTTAAGTCTTAATCTTATTTATAATGAGCATGTGTCCATTGCATATTTTTTCTCCTTTGAATATTTTAAGTTTTCTCCTCTGGGTATGTTGCATCTGCGTTTTTATTCCCATTGAATTTGACCAGTGTTTCTTTGTTTTCAGGATTTGGTGGGAAAGTTGAAAGACGCTGCCAAGAGTGTGGAGAAAGCCAGTCAGATGTGACGCCGGTTCCCTCAACTCCACCGGCTGCTTCTTCTTTCTATTGTTTTGTTTACCTGACAGATTGATATGACGTATATATGAGACGATAATTGTTCCAATTTGTGTATTCTCAATTAAAACAGAAAATTTTCTAAGGAAAAAAAATCCCCCTTGTGCTTTGATTTCTCACCTCAGACAAAAAACACTCCCTGTGTTTTGGAGAAAAGTCCCTTCGGTTATAGTGTTTTTAAATGATGTCGTTGTCTTATTGTGAATGTGTCCGAGAGGGTGTTTGAATATGGAGCCAGTAAAGTAACTGGTGCACATGTGTTTTGTCAGCACTTAACCACCCTGAATAGGATTTTTGCCATAGTTGCGTGACAGCAGTCTATTTTGTGTCCTGCAGCATTTGGTACAGGCTCAGTCCAGCTTTTTCCGAAGGGCTGGGGCTGATGGGAGTTTTTTTCTTTTTTATAAAGTCTACACACACATTTTTTCTAAACTTTGTTCACTTTGTTGCACTATAAAAAAAAAACTACTCCCCCCCTTTTTAGACTTTCTCCTGCCTTCTGCATCCACCTCGGCTCTGAGAGTTTTCCCTGAGCTGAAGCACCACAGCGGCTCAGATTCCATAAATATCCGCGATGCCTTCATGTTGTGCAGCGCTGGCTGGAGGATAAGGGCTCCGATTCATTCAATTCATCAAGTGGAAGTTGAGGCGCATTTTTTTTTCTTCTTCAGATGTCAGGACAGCCTGTGACAAAGGTTTGACACCAGAGCCATTTGTCACATGGACGCATTTTTAGCCAAGCGTGTGGCTCCTGAAAGCAACGAGCAGCAGAGATGAATTAGGCAGCTGCCCGGTTCTCCAATAGACTTAACGTTGGAGTGAAGTGCATTGAGGCATTTTGACGGCCACAACGACACGACCGTGTGTGTGAGTGCGTGGGCGTGCTGCCGTTATTTTTAACATCAGAGAGACGAGGGCACACCATCAACCGCCTGGTCTACTTTTTCTTTCTGCATGCCCCCGATCGTGGAGCTGTTGGAGCAAAGAGGAGGACTCAGGTTATCCGTGCCTTGCTCGTGGCGTTACCTGGTTAAAGTGCAAGAAACTACATGTGTGTTGCAGCCTATGGCTTATTTAAAATCATGCGTCATACATTAGAAAGAGCAGAATACACCGACAGGAGTTTTTAGGCGCCTTTAAGCAGCTGCTCGGTGTCAGAACGGCTCGAATAAAACGCAAACCACCGAGTGGTTTAATGGATTTCGCGGTTAAAAACATATTCACGTGTACATGTGTGTGTTTTGCGTGTTATTTTATGTCGTGCGTAGTAGATCAGGAGAAACAGCGTACACCGACAGTAATTCCTAGGCACCCTTAAGCAACGAGACCACGTGACCAAAGCGGGGCGGTCGAACTACAAGCCATTTTGGGGACGGTGTCAGTTTCCACTGAGCACACACACACTGCTGCATATTACTGGGGGTGAAGCGAATGTTTTGGAGGCAAAGTTGTCGGTGCCGAAGTGGGAACCTTTCCGAGCCGAAGCCGGAGGAGCGGGCTCTCGCGAAGCCGCGGATCGGATACGCACACGGCGCGTAAGCGGAGGAGAAAAGAGGGAGTTTTTATTCGCACATCTGAAATGCGCTCTGGTCCGCCGTGCGCTCTCCGCCACTGACAGCGTCTGCAGCCTGCTTCAAGATGGCGGCTCGGCTCCTATTCATTTTCTGCTGATCGCCTCCCAACTTTCATTGTCTATTCGCCTCAAGACCCACGGATTCCCAGCCCAGCCTCCAGGTACGTCTGCTTCGATATCGTCTCTAACTAACGGGGGAAGAAGCGGAGGTTTAGGGTTTGTGCTTTTGTGTTTTTCTACGCACCGATCCAGCGGTGGATGTGGAGCTTTCAACGGTGGCTGCAGCGATCACCGACGTGGAGCTCCGTGTGTGTCTGCGCACCACTTTTTTTTCCTTTTGCAAAATATGTTCCCCGCTCGGGCACAAACGTGAATTTTGACCCACGCACACCCGATGTTGCATTATCCAGCCCTCAGTAACGTGTCCGTATAAGTTGATAGCGGTTGGCTTTTGCATTGCATCGTATAGATTTAGGTAAAGTGGGAGATCTCTGGCGAAGCAGGCTGGGTTGGCTGAGATGTTAACAGTAGCAAGTGCTCCAAACGGTCCTTGTGAGCTCCAGTGTCCACACAGCGTCCTCAGGTTATAGAGTTGGGATGTTTGGGGTCTTAGGAACCGGATGTCGTGATGTTTTTTGGTCAATATGATCAAATATTGGATTTATTAACTTAACTTGGATTGGTCCCACGGACGTGACAAGGAGGCGAACCAGTTTCAATTGTGCATAAATGTTTCATGCCTGCTTCGTTTGGAAACACTGGTTCTCTGATAAACACGCACCGTGGCTGCTTGTGTCTCGGTGCATGATCATGTGGATTATGAAGGATGGTTGAGTTTCTGAGAAATTAAAAAATAAATAAATGCAAGCCTCCATATGGGCGAGTGGTCGGCCAGGGTACAAAGAGGTGGCTGTGTCTCACCGAGCTGCCACAGCATCGACCAACTCACCGAAATTCACACGAGCTTCGTCCACCACAGATCTGTTTGTTGACATTACAGCTCATTCTGGATTTCCATATTTCCCCCTCCTAGATATAGCCTATTGAATGCTGGTGCATTGTGTGAGGCTGGTGACACACACACACACACGAGCTCAGGGCTTTTCCCTTCATGAAGGGGGGGTGGTGGTGGTAGTGGGGGAAAAAATATCATTTTCCTCATGGATGCAGTTGTGAAGCCTTATGATTTAAAATTAATGTCCACCATCACCCCCACCCTGAGCTTGAACTGCAGGTTGACAGACTCCCAGGTCTGTGAATAGAGGTGATAACGCAGCTCATGGTACAGTGGATGGATCACAGTGTGTAAGTCTGCAGCAAGCTGAATAAAAGTTCCCTCTCTGTGTTGACTTGGAGAAGTTTGAGTCATATGGGCGATTGGGAATCTCCGCTCAGGCTCTTTAATTCGCGCTTTTCTCAATTCACTGACAACAAGGGCTCTTGGTTTTTTCCCCCATTGCTGATTTTAATTGGGTTATTTCCAGCTGCTGTTGATTTAAGCGTAAGGGGAACCTTTACAAGAGGAACTGCTCTCGTTTGGGGAATAAATGAGGTGGGCAGGACTGTGGGTCACTGCGAGAGCCCGGAGAAATGTCTGGATTACTTGGAGAGAATTAAAGGCTCAATATAAAGCTGGCCAGAATTAATTGTGCCATCATCGCTGGATCCATAATTTAAACACACAGCTGTCTGTTTTTAAGTGTGCATGCGTGTGTGTGGTGTGTTGTTTTACATATATGTGCAGTATATCAGTATTTCTGGATCCATCACTCTGCAGCGTCGTGTTGCCAGGTTGCTGCTGCAGCTTTCGTTCTCACCACGGATGAACTTCTGTGAGGTTTTTTTTTTTTTTTTTTTTTTGATTTATGGAGCGATTGACTTCAAGTCTTATAAAGTGAGCACGCGGCTCCCTCAGGACAGAAGGAGAGCAGTTGTCCAAACACCAGTCAATCGATTAATGGCGCAACAGGCTCCCCCTGCATATATGTGGACATTATCCATCATTATCCATGTGTGAGGCATCTCTCCCTCTCCCCACGCCGCCTCTTCCAACTCTTTTTGAACCGAGTCGCTGTCCAAACTCTCCCGCAAGTGGTCTGTTCAGAAGCGGCCAGGAGAGGTCGGTTGGAGCATTGAGACCGGCCGGGACTCGGGCACGGTGCCGGCTGTGGCTCCATAAAGTAACAGTGCGGGTTCAGAGCTGGGCTGGCTGGCTGTCACCCAGCCTTTAAAGAGGGTCAGCTCCTCGTGTCCAGTCCACGGGGCTGCGTTTCCACTTTTTTTTTTTTAATGGCTGTGTTTTTATTTCTCCAAATGACAGCAAAGGGCGCCACGGCTCAGTCTGTAACATTATTATTATTATTAGATTATTGTCGTCCAGCCTGTCCAAGATAAATCCACCTCGTGGCTCATTAATAGCGAGATACTTCAGCTCTGTGTGACTTATTCCACAGTTTCCGTGGCTCTGAAGAATCATCGGGTGTGTGAAAGTGAAATGGCACAGGCGCTGTTGACGTTTTACTAAAGGCTCCGTCCGTGTGTGTGTGTGTGTGTCTGTGTGTGTGACTTCACTTTGACAATGGCGCAGAATAAAGAAGTATGATCCAGTGTGAGCTTCAACTTCGGCGCAGTCGCTGCTGTCTGGCCATGTTGGTGCTGCGCGGCGCTGGTTATCGCGCACTCGCCATGAAAAACACGGCGCAAAAAAAAGAGAAAAAAGCGAACGAGTGTGAGAGCAGAGAGAGAGAGAGAGTTGGATACACACACACGCGCACACACACATACATAAACACACTCGCCTCGTCGCGGTCCGTGAAGATGTTGGAAGCGGGTGGGTCGTGGTTTTTATTCGCCCCCCGTTTCGAAGGAATCCCCGCAGCCCGTTGAACCGATACGGGCTTTTTTCTTTTTTTTTTTCCTCCACAAAATGGCAGCCGTGCTGTCGGCAGCCTGGCAAGTCCAGCCGCTGTCTGTCTGTGTGCCGCGGAGGGGGGGACGAGGAGCCTCCGGTGTCGCCCCCCTCCCTCCCTCCAACCCCCTCTCCCTCACCACCACCACCAGCACCACCACCTTCAGCTCTGCTCACCGGCGGCTCGGCCGTGCGCTGCTGCTTGGTACTGTTGTTGTTTTGGTTTTGACATCCTGCCTTGTTCTGGTCACTGGCGATCAACCATGTGGGGCTAAAAAGCAAAAGGAGTTGCCATAGAAACGCTCAGGTTCCCCCCACACACCCCTCCCCTCCTTACAGCCTATGTGGCACACCTGACGCGGTGATTTGGTGTCTCCTATCACCCCCCCACCCCCACTCTCTCTCTCAGCCTGGGGCTCCATCGTCCCCACGCGCCACTTATTAATTCTCACCAAAATCTGGCAAAATCTGGGTTTATTAACTGAAGCGATCACCGTCAGATCTGAAACACAGATGTTTGTATCGCCTGAGAAAGAGAGAAAAAGATGTTTGTATCATCCTATAGAAACCTGTTGATGCTGTGCAGGTTTCTGTCAATCACGTCTTTTATCATTTAAACCTGAGAGACTCGCGCGTGAGTCCAGATTTAATTTAAAATAAAAAATAAAGGTGCCAAAACGATCAAACTTCTCCGATGTGCCACGCTGCGCTCAGATCTGCAGAAATGAAACCGTTCTGTGCCTTTTTCTCTGTTGTTACTCATTCCCGCGCCACAGAGACGCTTTGATCTGACGACGGTGGCAACTGTTCGATCTCTCATTGCCAAATGATTGATTTATGATTACTAATCCCCTGCGCGTCTGCGGTCAGGTACCAATCTGCCACCAAGCACCGTCCCCTTTGCTTATTATGGGATTAGCATAAAAGATGATGTTGCTTTAACACAGTCAAACAAACAGCGCGCTTTTTCTTTCCAAATGGCTCCAACCTGCAGCCTGCTCTCCTGCCCCCTACTCTCTCTTTCTCTCTCTCTCCTCCTGCCATGCACGCATTGTTTTGACTTCTGTTACGTGTGTTTTTTCCCCCCACGCAGGATTGTTGTTGCTTTCCCTCACCATGCATCGAACCACAAGGATAAAGATCACGGAGCTCAACCCTCACCTCATGTGCGTCCTGTGTGGAGGATATTTCATAGACGCGACCACCATCATCGAATGTCTCCATTCATGTAAGAAACAACAATCAACAAGGAACTCCTCTTTGGCTGTAGATGGAAAAATTACAAAAGGAAATGTTGTGGCTACATGGCTATATATATTCTATGGTTGTAGAATTTTATTCCATGTTTTCCTGCACACATACTTTAATTCAAACCTTGCCAGTTCTAGCCAAAAAAAAAAATCCCTTGAATCAGATCCACCAATAGCATGGCAGCTCAGATTCAGGATATCCTTTCAGATTAAATCTGATTTTGTCTCTCTTTTTTCTGTCTCTCTCTTTGTTTATGGTTTTACAGTCTGCAAGATGTGCATTGTGCGCTACTTGGAAACCAGCAAATACTGTCCCATCTGTGATGTACAAGTGCATAAAACCAAGCCTCTGCTCAACATTAGGTGAGAACGCTGCTTATTATGGGCTATACACTGCATTCTTGTTTTTAAACGTAGATTGTATCTCCTGTTCTTCTGTGTCGTAAACCAACTTACTAAACTTTTGAATATTCTTTCTCATATATGAAGAATTTATTTTCTAAGCAGAGGTGACAAAAGTTAGAACGTTCTTTGTTTCCTGTTTCTCGGTCCTTTGTGGTTTCCCCCTTTTGTTTTCCCCACTGAGCGGCTGGATCAGCCAATAATTGGTTTATAATATTCAGACATAAAGAACAATTGCAGACCACTTATGCAATATAACAACATGAGATTTCCCACAGCCTTTAATAGCTGCTGTGGAGTATCTTGTGTGTGCGCGCTGTGATTAGGAGCATTTATCTTCAACGGCATGTACAAACAAGAAAACGAGCCTGTCGGTCGTAAGCTGTCATTTGTCTTTTTATCCAAACACTTGGCTAAACCCGTAAAATTCAACCGACTCAATCACTTTCTCTTTTTTTTTCTTTTTCTAGTTTTAACTGAAAATGCTGAAATGTCAAATTTGTCATTGAGCTGACTCACGTTTCTCTTCCTCTCTACAGGTCTGACAAAACTCTACAGGACATTGTGTACAAGCTGGTCCCCGGCCTCTTCAAAAGTAAGAACGCGACTGTGATGCAGCCTCTGCATCTCCTTCACTGTGTTTACTTTCACTCTGTCTCTGTATTTGCAAGTTTTCTCGAGGTCTTCTTGCTGTCTCAATCGTAGTCATGCACCATTGCATCAACTGTGAAATCAGATATAAATAAACGCTAATGAACCCAAATATAGCAGAGCATGTTTCAACATGGATGCACTGTGTTGGTGAACTGTTGTTTAGTGTTTGAGAATATGCTATTAATCCAGTGGTGTGTGCGCTGAGCTGTTCCATGCTGTCATGTTGTTGTTGCCTTCTAAAGGACTGCTTTTGTTTCGTGTTGCTCTGTATATGCTGCTGATAGAAAACCTGTCAAACTAGGTCAGGGGAATCTCCTCCTGTCTCATTGCCAAGTCTCACATTTATTCCACTCCCTATGAGAGTTTTTAGTGGAATGTATGGAAGGTGGTTAGAGAGAGAGAAATAATCTGTGATGTAATCAAATATATTGAGCCAAAACATTAATTTAGTCAATCAGTCCATCCCTGACACTGTGATCATGTCATTTGTCTGGTTGTGTTGATCAAATGAGTTCAAATTAATTGCTGCAAATCACATGGAGAAAAACAAGACTATGATCCAATGTTGGATGATAAAATATATTTAAAAAAAGGATATGTCTGTGCAACCTGAAAATGGGCACACTCTTAATTTCTCTCCTTTCTGGATGTCCTCAGATGAAATGAAGAGGAGGAGAGACTTTTATGCAGAGCATCCTGTAGATGGTGAGTATAAGAGCACGTCTTATTGACTGATTCAGTTTCGATTTGGTCACCACAGTGAAGATTGAAAATATTTTTTTGTGTGTGTTGGTGGTAGTTTGCATTCAGCATTGTGTTTTTGTTTTTTTTCCCTGCAGCTTCAAACGGATCCAATGAGGATCGAGGAGAGGTGGCAGACGAGGAGAAGAGAATAATTACTGATGATGAGATCATCAGCCTCTCTATTGAGTTCTTTGATCAGAGCAGGTAGGCTTGTCTCACTAGTATGTGTGTATATTAAAGCAAGTGATTATTTTTAAAATATTCTTTAAAAAACAGAGTATTGGTTGTGCGTTGGGTTTATGTGTTAGAGTTATTCTCTTAGCTAAGATACAGACAGGACTGTGGTATTATTGAATGTTTATGGACCAGTCGTTAGGAAGTCTTGTTTCCCACCAGTTTAGAGCTCCAACTGTCAACAACATACTACACTCTGTCTTTTTTTTTTTTTTGTAAGGTGGAAATTTGGCTTTTTGTTGCAGTTTGTTTTTGGTTTAGTTTATTCCAGTCTTTAGTAAATCATGCCAAGAGACTGTTCCTTATTTTAGCAACTTCTACAGATACTGACTGTAGTGTCCTTGCACTAATATATAACAGCACACATGCACAACACAACAATGTGGACATGTGTAAAAAGCTGTGCAGCTGCTTAACATCAAAGTAACGCAATCAAATCTCGTTTTACATATTTTTTATTTTTAGATAGGCTACAGTGTTTGTTCTTTTTTACATAAAGATCAAAATTTGGTATTATATTTCAGTGCATGGGTATGAAATTGAATAATATTACAGACTTGAGAAGATGTTAATGTTGTTTGCTTTGTGTTTCTGTGCAGACTGGGAGGTGGATTGGAGGAAAAACAGTCTAAAGATCAGGTACTGAAAGTTGATTTTGATTTTCTTGAATTTCTCTCTGAACATTATATCACTCCTGTTGATTTTATTTTTAACCAGGCAATGATGAAACATCCTGCAAACGTATTATTTTTTATTTGGCCACTGTTTAAATGTATATGGACACTGTTGCTTTTCTCCGGAGACACAACTGCATTGTGTTTGTCAAGCAAATTCTGTTCCTGATTTTAAGGTGGACCAGCCTCTGTGTCCTCAGTACCAGTTCAGATGACTTATATCAATATAATCTCATACAGATGAACTGTAACATGTATCGTTTTGGATGTATATGTGCAGGTGGCTAACAAGAGGTACCTACAGTGTCCGGCAGCCATGACAGTCATGCATCTGAGGAAGTTTCTGCGCAGCAAAATGGACATCCCAAATACCTACCAGGTCTTCTTCTTTTAAATTTTATTTTATCTTAAATCATTTATTTATCCACAATATTTTTAAATGGAAATCCGTCTTTTGAAGTTAATTGTGATATCAAAATTCTTTTTCAGAGTCTTATATTAATTGCAGGTGTATTTACTGTGTTATTGTGTTTTTATTTCCCCCTCTCTCTCTCCAGGTTGAGGTCATGTATGAGGATGAACCTCTGAAAGATTACTACACATTAATGGATATAGCATATATCTACACTTGGAGACGGGTAAGGCTTTTTTCTTGGGCAAATTGAAGACTTGATTTCAATAAGTTTATTATAACTACCACTGACTCCTGCATGCCTTAAAATGTATCATTGATCATTCTGAGTCATCTGCTTTGTCAGATAAGAATGGATACACTAATGTCCACCTTCATCACGTGGTTATAATATCTTTTCATTATCATTTAGAGAGGCTACTGTTAGCCTACTTGGAACAAAAAATTGTCACTTTTGTTGACCTCTGAAATTATAACTGTCCAATCAGTAGCCTACTGTAGGCTACATTGAAAGTAGTGAATTTAAACTAATTTAATTTGCACCATTGGCAGCAGTTTGATCATTTAAATGTACTTATTGGCTATTGTATTTATATAGGCTTGCCATTCAGATATCAGTGTGTTTCATTTCAAATCGTTCTTAGGAGGCTGGTTAAAGGCTTGTTATCTCTAAAAGTTTATAACATCTTTCCTATCGCCACCACAGAACGGTCCTCTGCCCCTGAAGTACCGAGTCCGACCCAACTGTAAGAAGATGAAGGTGAGCCACGCGCAGCAGGAAGGCCAGAACAGCACGAGCAGATCCGGACCAGAGAGCGACTCTGCCAGCGACAAAGCCGGCAGTCCCGCGGGGGCTCCGTCCACGTCCTCGTCTCTACCGAGCCCCGGCACCCCCGCTCAGTCCCCGCACCCTCAGCTCCCCCACGGCCCCAATAATAATAACGTCAACGGGACCCCTGCCACCGCCGCCCCCCCTTCCTCCACCCCGAGCCGCTCCTACAGCCAGTTCGCCAGCAGCGGCGGCACCAAACCCCGGAAGGTTTCTCTGAACGGCTCGTCGACCTCCTCCGGATGACGCGGGGCTCCGGACCAGACCGGACCGGACCAGCCAACGCCAGACTCCCGCTCAGCTACCGTTTTCATGCCAATGTAGTTCCATTGTGTAGACAATGTTATCTCTCTTTCTCTCTCCATTTGTTGTTATAAATATTACGGCATCATATGTAAGTTTTAAACGTAGTGGAATCAGAGACATTTCAAAATAAAAGAATGAGGACGTTTTGGTGGCGTGGGAATTTTAATAAGAAAGAAAATTTTGATGTTGGGTAAAAAGAAAAAGGAAAAAAAAGAGTTGGACAGCAGAACGGCAGGCAGACATTTACCCACTTTTTAAAGCTACATCTTTATTTTACAGAAATGACTGAAGATAGTCTTTTATATTTTCTTTTACATTTTTCAAATTCAGCGTGTTTATCATGAATATTTCATGTGTGTTGGGATATTTTTGAAGCTGTCAGTTTAAACATGCATGCTCATGAGAACACTTTTCTTTGAGGAGAGAGGATCCCTCGTGGTTTTATCTCACATGTCGGACGGGTTTTTTTCGTGGAAGCTTTTTCAGGCATCGATCATTGTTCCAATGAAATTATAGAGGCTAAAATACATTTGTATAGCGCTGTTGGCTTCACGGGAATTTAAATGCCTTTGGAAGTTTTTTTTTTGTTTTTAAAAAAGAACTTTTCTTTGCCTTTTACTGGAGAAAAAAAACAAACTTTCTTGTAGCTGCAGTGGAATCGGATTGCTTATCCCTCACGTCTTTAGCACGTCATAAGCAGTTTTAGAGAATCCACGTGTAAATAGAAACAAAATGCATATTTAATCAGCGATGTTCTTATTCCCCCTTTTGTTCTGAAGGAATGACTTGGGCTCCTGTTCAGCTCCATCTCATGCTCAGTTGACAGATGTTTTGATGTCTCCCGTGTTTCCCGTATTTGTATCGCTCGATTGTATGGACAACTTATTGTATTGTTACTGTTGCACAGTATAAAACATCTAAATAAAAACATTTTACACTTACAGAAGAAGTCTGCGCTATTTTTATTCTTCTTCTTACCTATTATTATTTATTCTAATTTCTATTTTTGACTGTTTTATTTGTTGCTACGGAAGCCCTTTGCTGAGTCTGCTGCTCTGCATTGAAATGAATAAAGGAATAATTGAAGGGGGCAGACGGTGTAAAGCGCCAGATGTCTGTCTGAATCAGCGCTGATAGATAACTAAGTTACACAGGAGGAGGAGGAGGAGGAGGAGGAAGGCTGAGCCGGGATCAAATCAGCTTCCTCAATAGGCTACATTCAATTAAGACAGAAGCCTTTATCATTGTTTTCTAGTGATGATTTATCACGCGAGTCACTGCATCTCACTGCACTGAAGAGAAGTCCGTAGTGGAAAAATTAGAATAAAATGAAAAAGAAAATCTGCAGTCTCAATCATTAGGCTAAACTGTGATTTCAGGTATTTTATGATTAGTAGATTCTAACAATTTCTAACGAATTAATGATTTTTATAAACTATATTGGCTAATTAATTCCACATGTAGGCTATTATCTATTTTTCATAATTACATAAATGAGGCTGATTATTAAGAGTAAAAAATGAGACGATACATTTGTCAGGTCTAGTCAGATCTGTTATTTCAATAAAATTAGATTTTGCCTGAATTAATCAGAGAAAGTGTCAGACTTTGATAAACAGGTAAAAGATTCAAACAGATGCAGGGTATTAACCTTTTAATTTTGCAAATAAGGTTTCTGAAAAAAAAACTTTATTATTATAGGATATAACGTAAATATAAGTTGTAAAGGGGAGAAAATGACTTATTAGGATTCAGTAGCCTACATGGAAGTGTCTGCCCATCTGGGGCTTATTTATCTGAGCAATAAACCTCTTTTCATGTAGAAATGCGATCATACCTCTATATAAAATTAACAACGTTTACATCCGGAGTGAAGAGTCGAAAAAAAGAATGATATAAAAATAAATAAAGATATGGCTATCGGAGTATGACCCGATTTCACAGAAAAATCTAACTGTGTTGGTACAGGGTCTAATATTTATTAAAAATGAAATCTATAGGCTATTGAAATCTTTAAAAAAAAGATCAGATAAGGAAAGTGTGGGGAAAAAAGCAAATATATCAATCAATAAGCTTTGAGGAAAAAAAAGAAAGAAAGAAATCGTTTACCTTGTCACCTGAATCTGACACCTATAAATGTCTTACCTCTCACTCAGGTGTTCAGTCAGCACACACTGTTGACTGATTGGACACATTTTTGTTCATTTATAAAATATGCTCTTTATATAGGCTATAAGCCATCATGAATATTTCATACATCACAACTGCCGCTATTTTACCCAGCCCTCTATTTTCTGCTCATAAAATAAGCTATATGCAACAACAAAAAGAGAGCCAATTATCTGTTTACCAATAGTTTGAATCGATCATGTTTCCGTTATATTTTATTATTTTATAATAACAGTAATTGTGTCATTAAGTCATATCGTTCCTTTTATGTTGGCTTAATAAAATGCTCTACTGGGTTAATAATAACTGTTCCAGACGGGTCATTTGAGGACACGCTCTTCCTGCAGCCAACTCACTCAAATATCATAACGAAACTATCACCACATAGGCTGCCAGTGCCTACACTTATATGCTGAACTGCACGCCGCGTTTGTTCTGCTTTTCTCCGACCAGTGGTGATTAATGATGTTGTGAAAGTGCGGTTGTCTTTTAGCGGGAACAAAGGGCTCGCGCTGATCGGAGGAAGCGAACAGAGATCTCACTCCGGATGTTTCTCCGGGCCCGAACACACCGGCATTGTGTGCGGAGCAGCGCGCGGCGGAGTGACTCCTCCCGACGATAGACGATCTTCGATGGAACATTCTGCTTCCTGTGCGTTGCCAGGGCAACACTTAACAACAACAGTAGCACCTAACCTGAACCTGGGAGAAAACGCTGCGGTGACTCCTGTGGTAAATTCAAGGTTTATTTCTGGGCTGTTTAAGGTGTGGGAACAAGGCTGGAGAGACGAGTTTTTCTTCAAGGCAACAATGAGTCATCGACAGATCATCCAAGGTGAGATTCCTGGGCTGTTTTGATTCAGAAAAAAAATGAGAGTGAACTGGTGTTGGCCTATCCCACTCTGAACACTGTCCCTGTTTGTGCTTTGCAGTTTTCGAGCAGTATCAGAAGGCGAGGATGCAGTTTGTGCAAACTGTTGCTGATCTTACAGCCCGACCTCAAAACATTGAAATCCTGCAAAAGGCTGGTAAGAAACTTAACTAAACTATAGCCTCAATAAAACTAGACAACACTGGCGTTGGTGTCTCTTAGAAAAGCTCAGGCTGCAGAGAAAAGTCTGAACATTTGCTTCTTTTTTCATTTGCTGCAACAAACTAAAAGATAAAGCTCTAAAATTGATACATATGTGTACATTGGTGTGCACAGAGTTTTTGAAGGGCAGGGGCGAAAAGGAAAAACATTTATGACCACCCTCTGTATGGGTTTTCATATGTTTTTAATTACTGAGTGAGACAGGGATTCAGTTGTAAAGTAGGCCTACCCTATGGGAGGCCGTTTAGGAAATAATTCATATTTGCTCTCACATGTTACATCAGGCTACTCTCTTACAAACACTAGTATAGTCACGCACACATACTATCATACTCTCTCACAAACACTATAGTCACACATACACTTACTATCATACTCTCTCACACACAACTATAGTCACTCCAGCATTTCAAGTGCACCCGTATTGCAGGCTTTACAGTAAACACACGGAGCAGACGGCTGCAGCATGTACCGTACGGTATTTAGAGCTGTTGAGTTTAAATGCTGATAGTTACTAAGATTTAAGATGTAAAAGGGAAAAAAGAGGTGTATCTCATGCAGCTTGGTTTAGGGTTAGCATTTTAGCTCAATAGCTCCCAGGTCATGTGATCAATTGACTCAAAATCAGTGTGGGATGATAGTACTACCTTGGCTGCACCTCTTGTTTTTATATATTACATCTGTTTATAATTTTTTTAATCAATTTTTATATGAAAATATTAGCATTCTAGTAAGTGTGTGTGACTATAGTGTATTTATGAGAGAGTATGATAGTAAGTGTGTGTGACTATACTGTTTGTAAGAGAGTAGCCTATGATAATAAGTATGGCAATAGTAGTGTATGTGAGAGAGTATGATGTAACATGTGAGAGCAAATATGAATTATCTCCCAAACGGCCTCTCATACTACCCCCCAGACTCATGGCTTACCAGTAAAATCTGGTAACTGATAAGGTGTGGTATGTAGGTCTATTTGCTGAGAGTCGACATGACATCACATTTGCTGCTTACCAATCTCTTAAACCATTTATCATCATGATATTTCTGTCTTCTCCTCTCCTCTCCTCTCCTCTCAGGTGTGATGTCCATGCTGCGTCCTCTGATGTTGGACGTGGTCCCTGGCATCCAGCAGACGGCAGCTCTGGCTCTGGGCCGCCTGGCCGACCACAGCGACGACCTGGCTGAGGCTGTGGTGAAGGAGGACATCCTGCCCCAGCTGGTCAACTCTCTGGCCTCGCAGAACGTCAGTATCTCTTCCTGTAATCTGTTGCTCATCTGGATATGTGAATATCCTGGTTGTCTCCAACCCTGAGAGGGAAGAGAGGAGAGGCCTGTGTCGCCCTGCGAGGACTCAGGGGCGACCTGCTGAATGTGACCATGTGTTTTGAGCCAACTTGGCAGTTCGCTTGGGGGCTACTTCAAAACCTAAGAGCCCTTTACCAATAGTGCAAGCAGGCCTTTGTTCTCTTTCTCTCTCTCAAGAGGCTCAGGATAGAGGGAGTCAAGGTTTAGTTCTTGTTATTAAAGGGCCATCACAGTTTCATGTAATAATCTGGCAATCGCACAAGAATTTGTGGGATTTTATTTTGTTACAGTGCAACAATGGGGAAAATGAATATTTAGTTTGTATAAAGTTTCTAAATGGAATACACAAATAATTATGGTATATCAAACATAAATATTTAATTATTTGGCATACTAACAAATGGAAAAGATCATTTGTATGTAAAAGTAATACAGTTCACCGTTCTATGAGCCCTTAATCAACAAGATATTAAAGAAAATGTCAATAAAACAAAGTTCAAGAGTCTCAGAGAAACTCTAAAATACACGAGTTGTTTAAACATTGCATGAAAAATAACAGACATATATAAAGAAAAGACTTATGAGGACAGATAAGGCTCTCCATTTAGTTTCAGAGCAATACAACTGCACTGTGTCTCATTAATAAAAGTGTAACGTGGGTTAAATCCTCATATTCTGCAGAGCCATGACAACAAATGTGTGTGTGTGCCTGTGTGTGTCTGTGTGCAGAGGTTCTATAAGAAAGCAGCAGCCTTTGTGCTGCGTGCAGTAGCCAAACACTCCCCGGAGCTGTCCCAGGCTGTGGTGGGCTGCGGGGGGGTGGACGCCCTGGTTCTCTGCCTGGAGGAGTTTGACCCCGGGGTGAAGGAGGCTGCAGCCTGGGCTCTGGGCAACATCGCCAGACACAATGCATGTAAGAGGGAGGGGCACACTGGAGGGTTTGGATTTCCATGAATTTTTCACATCTCAGTTTCTTGTGTTCGTCTTTAACTCGTACATCTTTTCATTTCTCGCCCCATGCAGCGCTGTCCCAGTGTGTTGTGGACGCAGGCGCCGTCCCCCTGCTGGTGATGTGTCTCAGGGAGCCCGAGTTGGCCCTCAAACGCATCGCTGCCTCCACCCTGAGTGACATCTGCAAACACACAGCAGAGCTGGCTCACACTGTGGTGGACACCGGTGCCATCGCACAACTGGCAGAGATGATCCTCAACCCGGACGCAAAACTCAAGGTGGGCAGCTGCTTTCATCTCATGATGGAAGAGAGGAACAGTTATTTTAGTTATTTTTCTTTATGTAAAATGTTAGTAAACACACTAGAACAATCACTTTCATGATAAATAGGCTACAGCCTATTATGTTGTTTTGATTACTGAAGCTTAAAGCTTTTCAGTACTAAGTTAATACTATTTGTTTTTGCATGTTATTTCTCTGTCAAATTATAATTGGCTGTTATCGAATAATATGAATGAATGATTTTAACAAACAAATTTAGCAATTTAGCTTTTTTTTTTTCAATTAATTTCAACTTTAGAAAATACTAAAGAGATTATTTATATGGTGAATAATATTTATGATTTAGACTTTTTTGTTCTTTATATTTATATGAAATAAATTTATATTTCTCCCCCCAGTCCTGTCGTAAACCTTTTGCGCTGTCTACTTGCTTGTTATTAATGATTTAGAAAAATTCTCCCTGACATCATTTTATTTAAAAACACTGAACTGAAACATTTCTGTCAACTATTATTAACATTTCTCACTATGAACTTTAGAAAAATCTACAATATTCATTAAAAAAAAATCTATTTGTTTTGGTTAAAAATTTAATTGTGATTGTAAATGATTAAATTGTAGTAACTTAGCAGCTTTAAATTAACATTGTTGTTATTATTATTATTTTCAGTTACAAAACTTGCCATGGTGAAATACAGTAATAAAGCTGTATTGACATTTTTAGGATCCTGCACAAACACTAATTATATTCTATCAATCTCTGAAAACCTGAAATTATGATGAAATGCAAAGATTTAAATCATTTGAAATGTAATAAAAAGATTCAAGTGTGGTTAAAGTAGACAACTGACACTCCACTATATTTGCTGAATTACATGAAGCAGTCATTCAGTTTATACTTGGAGATGTTGAGACATGTTTGTGTCTCCGTGCAGAGGCAGGTGTTCTCAGCGCTCAGCCAGATCAGTAAACACTCTGTGGACCTGGCAGAGATGGTGGTGGAGGCCGACATCTTCCCTGCAGCGGTGACCTGCCTCCGGGACCCGGACGAGTACGTCAGGAAGAACGTCACCACTCTGATGAGGGAGGTGGTGAAACACACACCAGAGGTATATACTACACAGACACAGACACACACATGTGTAACCATGACAGTCAATAGCAGGAAGTGTATCATGCGTGTGTTTCTAGCTGTCCCAGCTGATAGTGAACTGTGGAGGCATGGCAGCTGTGGTCGACTACCTCGGCGACTGCCAGGGAGGCCTGAGGCTGCCAGGGATCATGATGCTGGGATATGTGGCAGCTCACAGCGAGAACCTCGCCATGGCTGTCATTCTCTCCAAGGTGCGTGTGTGAGAGTGAGAGTGTGTGTGGTTAATCTGCCTTCATGTGACAGCCAAACCTAGACACATTCCTTCAGGTCCAGTATCTAGGTCACACCAACTCAACCAGTCGTGCTGTGCTGCGTCCTCCTGTCCTGCAGGGGGTGCCCCAGCTGGCCCTGTGTCTGTGTGAGGAGCCGGAGCACCACATCAAGGCGGCCGCAGCCTGGTCCGTCGGTCAGATCGGCCGTCACACACCGGAGCACGCCAAGGCGGTGGCCACGGCCAACCTGCTGCCCAAACTGCTGCAGCTCTACACGGACGCCAGCAGCTCCGAGGACCTGCAGCTCAAAGTCAGCTTCACACCGACACCACGCACCATCACACTGTTTTTAATCACACATGTTTGCTTCTCAAAATTTTAAAAAGCTCTTTCATTTCTCGTTTTTTTGGAAGCCTATTTTTGGCACATCAATACTATCAAATTAGGATTTTATGTTTTTTCCCCCCTTTTATTTTCTTTCCCACAGTTGCTCACATTTTTATCACTTTAGCCTACACTTAAAAGACACAGATGGTCGGTATTTGTCAATAGAAAGGAGCCTAGTTTATTCTAAGCGCACACTTTGAGAGGATAAGACAAAGTGTGAATGTGAAAGTCTGAGCAGGGTTGGAGGCTATTCAGATGAAAGACAAATATTTGTGATTTGTAAAGTAATAGCTACACTTTCATTTATTTGATTTCCTCCTCCTCTCAGAGTAAGAAAGCTCTGAAGTGTGTCCTGCAGAAGTGCACCTACCTGCCTGCTCTGGAGCCCCTCCTCTACGACGCGCCTAGCAACATACTCAAACACGTCGCGTGCCAGTTCAGTAAGGTGAGCGTGTGACTGCATGCGATCGCGGAGTTTTCAATTTAGATCATCAGCGATTTTCTCCTAAATCTAATCGCAAAGGCCCGTGACCACTCTGTCCGTCCCTCCGTCGCAGGTGCTGCCTCACGACAGCAAAGCTCGGCGCCTGTTCGTGACCAGCGGGGGTCTGAAGAAGGTGCAGGAGATCCAGGCCGAGCCCGGCTCCGCCCTGCAGGAGCACATCAATGCCATCAACAGCTGCTTCCCCGAGGAAATCGTCAGGTACACAGCGGCACGAGACTCCCCACCTAAACTCTGTGTGTGTGTGCGCCACCGTGACAGAGACAAAGCTTAAGCAGTAATCTTGAACTGACTCATGTCATCGCACACAGTCATTTCAGAGCTCATGCTGACTCAGATCTTTCCCTCCGCCGTCAGATGAAAGTTGCTTTATTCTGTTGCATTTCTCCAGCAACAAAATGCTTCAGTTTAAATGGCCACAAACGAAACCAACGAGAAAAATGCTGATGAAATTTTAATTATATGGTTTATATGAATAATTACAACAGGATCGCATAGTTCAAATAGTTTTTGAAAAGTGGGCGTAAGTGAATTTAAAAAAGGAAAACTTGGTATTATCTGAATGATAGTAGTGAAAAGACTTTTTTTGTATATATATTTACATTATGTGTCTGTGTTTTTGTTTCAGATACTACTCTCCTGGCTACTCTGAGGTCTTGTTGGAGAGGTTGGAGAACTACCAGCCGGCATGACATCAGTTAGAAGAACAATTCTTGTTATTTGAACAATGAAGTTTTTCTTTCTTTTATATTATAGCTTAGGAAGCTTAAAGATGCAAAAAAGTAAATAAATAAACAAATTAAAAAAATCTCTGAATAGCCTATTGATTATGACTGCAGGTACAGCTTGCATTAGGTTTGAGCCAAAAAAAAAACAAAAAAAACAGCATCTTAATTTAAATTGTCACTTTTTATGCTGTTCCACTTTAATCATCTCCAACGCCAGTGGAGACATATCTCTTATGCTGACTAGTATAGCGAGGTCAAAGGTCATGTTCACTGACAGAAAAGCTGTACTGGAGGTGTTGGGGGGGTTGCTGTGTTGCTCAGAGACACTTCAGCAGCCTGTTGACACGTGGATTAAAAGCAGAGCCTCGCTGTTACAGAGCAGCTCCCCTCACAGAGCCACATGGAGATCATCACACCACAGGCTGACAGTGTCCCTGTTTCACATCTGAACAGGAGCAGGGCGACAATATAACACGTTTTTCTTATATCCATCATTATTTTCAAAAGGCAAAAAATAAACTATCAAGACTAAAACTCGGCATGGACCGTAGCTTAATACCTGCGATAATGAGTCTCTTTCCGCCTCAGTGTGGTTTGCAGTGCTCATACTGCCCCCTGGCGGCCGTGACCTCTCACTGTGGCTCAGCTGTGTGCGTGTGCACGTTGTGTGTGCGGCAGCTGCAGCGCACCACGAGGCGACGCTCTTTGTTTGTTTCCCCGCATTGTGGGCTACCGCCGGTGCAGCGTCAGACAACCCTCCGCCGCTCACCGCAGACCGAGCCGGGGACACGCAGCTGCTGCCGAGCCGAGCCGAGCTGAGCCCTCCTCTCCACCAGCCTCACGTTACTCCCTCATCGGAGCTGCTCCACTCCGCTCTCTCAATAACTGTACTGCGTCGCCTTCAAATGCTGTTTTCTGCATAGTAAATTCAAGTTTCAGTTGTAACGGTGTGTTAAATAAATCAAACACGGAGCACATACGTTAAGTATTTAGGCTGTTTCCGCTTTCATTGTGGAATAGAACAAAAACGTATTTATTTGATGTTATAAACAAAGCGACATGATCGAAAGCAAACCATCATGTTCCTCCTTCCTTCTGCACGACGCAGCCTCGCAACCTCGTGCACTTTTTGTCTCCGAGATTTTTTTTTCTTTCTTTTTCTTTTTTTTTTTTACTTTATTCTAATGTGTAGATGTTGCGTGGGAACGTGTGGTCATTTCGTTGAAATTAAATCTTTGGAAACGGAAGACACTGACTTGGTGAGACTTTCGACACAATGACAAATAAAGTGAAAATTAGGCTTTTTGGGATGAATCCAATTTAAAATGTGTGCGGGAATAAGAAATGATCTCCTCAACAACTCAGATTTGGGTTGAAGTGATTGAGGGCGTTTACAACTGCAGGCATTTAAAAAAAATGTTTTAAATGACAGGGAGGAAACTGTCTCGTGCTCACTTCAACACAAAAGCTTTTGTTCGAAATGAGAAAAAAATACAGTGCCAATATATTTTAGTGCTATAAGAACCAGCGCAACAAGAACTAAATATCCTCATCATGATGATTGTATTAAAAATGACAGATAAGGTGCGTGTATTGTGTTTAGTCTACTCATAAACAGAAAACAAAATAGACTAATAAATAAAAAAAATCTCGCAATTCCGTTTTCCATTTGCAGACTGTTCCTCTTGTTTGAAGTGAGTTGTGCGGTTTGCTCACACGAGGAAAACGGAATTATAAAATAACACTGACCTATTTGTCAGATTGTAATCACGCTTTTGACTTTTTTTCCTCATAAATTTACCACGTCCACTTTGTGTTGTTGTTGTTTGCCCGGCAGCTTCGTGCGCGTCACTTTGGCAGTAACCTGTTTTAATTTTTGTCTACACAGCATTTTGTCGCGTTTTTAATCTTATTGCATAATAAAAAACAAAACAAAAAAACGGACGGAGAATAAACAGAAAATCACATGAATATTAAAAAAAATCTTTAAATCTTAGTTGTTGCAACAAATTAACGAACACGGTAATAAATCTGAATTCCTAACCAGCTTTTGATAATGATGATCACGTCACACTGGGATGAGATACTACAAAACTACAACAAAAGGTTACATAAGGTTAGATATAAACTGGTCTGTTTCTTTCTGAAGAAAAAAAGGGGGGGTTGGCTAAATGACTTCAGTTTCATCATGACCTTTAACCCCTCCTGTTTTCTCCTCTTTCTTTGCAGATACTAAATTACTGTGGAATATAAAATCTCAAATATACAGCAGTTATTATATCACATTAACAATGAGGGAGGAGATTTGACACAACAAAGAACAAACCATCAGAAGTAACCTTTGAGTTAAGCAGAACAAGTGCTTTAATTGGTTTGAGTGAATGCTTATGGAATGGAGTGTATTATTATTATTATCATCATCATTAAATGTGAAGAACAATAAACATACAACATCATTTTGGCCTTTCTGCCACTGAAAGGAAACTCTCACCAACCATTGTCAGACAGCAATAAACAAACACACACACCCACGCACACACACACACTCACATACACACACAATAATGCTTTAACCAATGCTTGAGTCTTTTAGATGAAGCCTAAAAGTACTTGTGGCTGTCGTGAGGCCAAAGCACATTCTGCAGGGCGGGGGATTTCCTGGCCTGGTGTGTGTTGACTAGACTTCTACATGCAAATTGACTAGATTTAACCAGGTTTTTGAGTACTTCTCAAAAAATATTTTGTCCACTTTTTTTGTTTTTCTTTCGATGATTTTCAAATTTAAAGCCAAAAGGAAACATAACCAACTCTGCAGGATCTTGCCTGGCCTCTGCTCATTCGCATTTATAATCTAATTTTCCCTTAACACTTGACAAACCACATGAACACAGGGCCGTGTCCCACAACTCCGAACATATTCACGTATGAGAGACACATCTTGCTTAAAATCTCCAGGTCAGAAAAAAAACAAAAAAAACAAATTCAGTTTCAACAGACACATTACACAATACACAATGTTCTTCAAGCTCATGTAGGGGTAGCTCTGACTGCTGGAAGATGCTTTTGGCAAAAGTTAACGCTGGCAGCAGGTTGACTGGTGGGTGGGATTAATGGGCTCATTCATGAGAGAAGTCCTGACAGCGAGGACTCGCTCACTTCAAGGTACAGCAGCAGGCCGCATGTTATTATTGTCTTTAATTTGCATCAGTTTGAAGTCTGGCATTTTCTTCCTTATATGATATCCAGAGTTATTATTCCAAAAACAAAAAACAGAAAAAAACCCACTCTCCCAGCATGCACTGCTCTGTTTTTCGACATTTGCTCATGTTGGACTACAGCAAGCTTCCAGGGCCAAACAGAGCAAAGCAGACTAGAAGTTTAATGTGTTCCCTCAGTCTGTTTTCCACATGACACAACCTATTTACATTAATAACAAAACAGGCCATTGATAGTGAAAGAACACAGAAATATCAACTAACTGCTGACTCGGAATGAACTATCAGCTGATAATCTCCCCGACAACAAACAGGTGACCTGGTTTACAAGGGGGGGAAAAAAAAAAAAAAAGGAGAAATGGAGGTCAGGAAGGAAGAGAATGTAAACCAGTTTTGAGAAATGAAATGGGAGTTGAAGTGAAAATTTGGACAAAAACACTGAAATGATCACATTCCTGTAAAGTGACTGCATCTGTGATTCGTTGGTGAATGTGATGAAGATGGCGACAGACTCCTGAGGTGGAGGGGAAGCCGTCAGTTAGCGAGGACGCGCGTGACAAAAAGCACAACCACAACACACATACTCCACAATGCACTTCCACACACAGACGTTCGTTATAAAGGCAGGACCAGCGCGACCGAAGAAGAAGAAGGGATTACTATCAGCAGACACCCGCTCCAGTCTGCGGAGCGGGGCCGAGGATGCCTGTACACACTGAATAATCAGAAATGGTGGATCCGAATGTAAAGAACTGACACAGATCCAGCATTTTTAAAATTTAAGACAACTATTCATTTTTTTTTTCTTTTTGTCAGTTAAAACACAATCATGAAGGTTTTGTTTAACTGACTGAATAACATGAGCAGATCTAAACACACAGGGACGTTGGGGTGGAAGAAGGTTGAGCAGGGGATTGAAAATAACGTTGGAAACAATGCATGTCAAAGTAAACACCCTATTATTAAAATAACCTTTTACCTTTGTTTTAAAAAAAGATTACAAAATATAAAATTAAATAATTTTGGAGTATAAAGGCACACATCTTGCACAGTGTATACAATGAAGAACAGTTATTTAAAGCATGGTAGGGAGTATTTTTTACGCTGAACAGCTCACAAATGTGATTAAAGTGGAGGGACACAAACAGAACCTGAACAGCCAGCAACACAGACTATAGAGGGCGAAGGAAACTTAGTCCTGTGACATGCAATTTTTTTTTATGACTTTAACTTTTAAAAGTACATATATATTTATATATATACTAAGCATTGTATCAATTCAAGCAGTATCATTCTTCATTTACCACAGCACCATCATTCATTCCCACGGGTGGCTCCTTTTTTTTCTTTTTTTAAATACAACTATGTTTCATGACTAAAATCCAATGTAAAAATATAAATGTGAATATATTCTATGATATCTAAACAAACATATCATGATGGAAGCTTTTTGCATGGGTAAGAATAGTCAAGGAGGACGACTTGTTTTTAGTTGGTTATCCAGAGAATGTCACACGCACAACAACTTTTCTCACGTACATACATGTATATTGCATTTCCCTTATTAAGACCATGTCGACTAATTGGGATCGTATTCGTAACATTTGGTTCCTTTCCTCTTGTGCAAAATATACAAAAAAAGAAAAAAAAAAATCAAGAACAGAAACCAAAAAAATTCTTACCATGTCAATTCAGAAAACCGCCAAATTCAAACACAGATAAACCACCTTTAAAAATGTCAACAATAATAACACAACAATGTATAAACAGACTCACAGCTGAGGTTGGAGAAGAGAGCGACGCTGGAGGTGTAAATGATTTAACAACATGTATCTTTACACCTGCAGCTGCTCTTCCAAACCTCCCTCCTCCCTGTTCTCTTTTTCCCCCTCTTACACAACTTTTGAACACTGACACACACACACACACACCGTTCACCACCACTGGGTGTGTGCTGGTACGATGCTGGAGGTAAAACCAATCTCCTGTTTGCCCTGAACGCTCAAGCACAGTCACAGTCACACTGTTGCCTGGTCCCAAAAGCCCACCACGACAACACTACAGAGCACTTCTGTGGGGATGGGACAAGCGAGCTCACCGGAAGCCCCCGTGGACAGAGCTCGCAGTCTCACTTTCCTGGTCTAAACTAAACGTTGTAGCAAATTCCTCCCAAACAGTCCCTGTAAGTGGTACCAGTAGGTGAGAGGTGATGGAGGAAGATCAGGCTTCTAGGATTCAATTCTATGAGAGCTGAGTTCATTTTTTCTCTTTGTTGCAGCGCATGTAACAAAAAACAAGAGCTCCTAACCTCGAACAACAAATAAAAGTGCAACATTTCTTTCTGTTTTACTCATAAGGTGCTGATGGCAACAGAAAGCGAAGGGCTGCTGATGTTTCAATCTCACACCCTATACGAAGACATAACAAGGAGCGACATAACTCTTAATCGCTATATAGCCACAAAAGACTTCTGGGTCATTTCCTGTCGCAGGGACAGAAACCATGACTAACTAACAATGCCCAATAAATTCAGAGAGGAGCTGTTTATAACTCCAATCCCTCTTCTTCTAATTGAAGGTACACGTTCTAACCTCAGTCGTTCTTAATCACTGTACATCACAACAAAGCAAAAGGGACGAAGCACTGAGGGACGACTGAGGTGCAACTAGTGCTGAATACAAGCATTTTAATTTATTGCAACGAGTGAACTCATCTCAGCTAATGAGAAGTGTTGATTTGAATGTGTGGCAAGAGGATAACCCAGACTCTCCATTCATTCACTGTACACGAAGGAGCTGGGAGGGGAGGGTGAGGTCTCTACAGGGTGGGTGATGGAGGAGGAACCGAAACGGGACGATTTGTTTGGCTGAGTACTCGTACAGCATTTGGTAGGGGTCTGGCTGTATCGGCCTATTGGAAGACTGCTCCCTACTTCCTGAAATGAAGCAATTGCATTAGCCGAGGCTCAACATAAACTTCCTCTTCACATCCCACTCGAGCCGTACGCTGAAGGCGGGACCTAGTGCTGTAATCTGATCTCTGCATTCTCCCTTGATCTCGCACTACACCACCTCATACCCTCCCCGGCCTCCCCCTGAGCCTCATAAGGGAAAGACAAATACAAACATCAAAAATAAAGAAATACATGGTGCTGGATGTTATGTTAGAGGCAATAAAAAAAGCCATAGTCCCACATAAACAACCGTACAGACAAAACAAATTATATTAAAAAAAATGTAATGACTAGAACACTTGCTTTCAACACCCTTATCATCCAAAGTATCACATGAACAAAACTCAACAGAGGAGAGGTTAAATGTAAACGAATGATGTTTGTTTTAGCTGCAGAGCATGGCACCCCACTGAGAAAGAGAGAGAGAGAAAAAAACGGGGAGGAATGAGGAAAATAGATGAGGGAGAGTGATACAAAGCCATCACAGCACCTTATTAATTCAGCCTCTCGATGGTTTGTCTCTCCGTCACTTTTCTTCTCCGCCCCACTCCCCACTGGCCCTCCCTTTCCCCATGTGCCTTTGTGCCCCCTGTTCCTCCTGGAGGCTATGACAGGATAGTGGTGATGAAATCATAAAACCTCTTAGAGTACTGCTCTGGGTTCACCGTGGAGATCTCTGCTCCAGCCTGCAGGGGGACACAGAGACAGATGACATTTAGAGGATATTCTGTCCACAGTGTGTCGTGATTCTTCAAACAGACGCTGGTCTCCCAAGCGGCTACACACCCCATGTTTGACAGTCTTGGCAGCATGAGCAGCTTTCTTCTTGGCATCATAGTGCTGCAGGATGTCTATGACGGCCATGAAGTAAACTTCCTTCCTGGGAGCACCTAAAGTTTTAAACAAAGTCAATGAAAATCTGTATCTTTAAAAAAACAAAACAAAAAAACAGCTACTGTTGATTATGACAAACAAAATCCTCAAGAGACTTTTGACTACAGCAGGTCTGACAGTCAGAGGAACAACAACCAGTAGGGGGAGCTCTGAGAACTGTATTTATAATCTAACTGTTCAACACAATACAATAAGCCTGAAAAGCAGTTGGCTACTCACTTTCATTGCTTTTGATGGCGTAGACGTCGATGGCAGGATCAAACTCTCCAGGTGACAGAGGCTTGGTGCTGTCTAGGGTGTTGCTGGGGCTGTCAGGGGGCGTCCCAATGCCCCCTCCGTCGCTCTCCCCCTCCTCCTCAGCCTCATTATCCTCGCTCTCCACCTCCTCCTGCTCAGATCGCTCCACGTCGTGGATCCCCACCAGCAGACTGTAGTCCATGAGCTTCAGCTGGGCCAGGAACTGAAGGCAGGGAACAAAAGCATGCGTGAAGATGGGAGGAAAATAAACAACAAAGAGCAGAGTGGAGGGAAAGATGAAAAGAGAAAGAGGAAATGCATCAACCATGACCAAAAGAGATTACACTGTCGGGTGGACTTTACAGCTGCAAATTTAGAAACAGATCTCTTGCTTGTTGATACATTAAATGCATTCAAAGCCACTGACGTCAACTTAAATTGCAAAGCTGAGCAAGTTCACCTAAACATTTTTGATGGCGTTCATACTGAGCTTGCAGGAAACACATATTTTCAGTCACATTTAATTTTTGCGACATACCTCCACATCTTTCCTGAGTTTCTCCAGGAACATTTTCTTGTTCTCATCATTAATGTAGATCTTCTGCCCGTCATTGATGAAGTCATTGTCCTTGTAGGTGGGCAGCTCCTTGGCCTGCCCATTAGTAGTGGAGATTAGCGATCAAATGAAAAACAGTCAAAACCACAAGACTAAGCTGTTCAGCAGTGGAGCTGGGCAAAAATGTGTCAGAATTCTGGTGCTTAAATCAAGTGTCAATTTGAACAAATATCAGTTCGTCCAATCTCAGAATTTAAATTCTTAAATACATTTAAATATTGGTTGAGATATTTGAGATAAAGCAGAAACACTAGCATCAGCGTTCTTCATCCTTTTTTCCCCAGAATAAACATTAACATTTTAAAATACTGTACATATTATTACAGGAGGACTGTACGATCATAGCATACAGCCACCTTGTTCAACTGTAGGAAGTCAGTGGGTATTTCAAAATGCATGATGACAAAGTTAGTTTTGATACTACGAATGAGTCATATCAACGACATTGTGCTTGAATGCATCTTCCTGACGAGACAATCCTGCATGTTGAAAAAGCCCACTCACATAACGAGGTCTTGAGCCAGTGGTTTGTTCGATAAGCCTGTCTGATGCAGCCAAAATACAACATACAGTATATTACTGGTAAAATCAGCTGGCCAACAAAGTCCAGGCAGTCTGTCCAAACCACGGCTGACCTCTTTTCAAGCTAAATGATTTGACTGTAGAAAACAGTACATGCAGCATGCTGACAGCAGGGCACAGATCCATCTGATGCACCGATTCTCATATTTTCCATATTATTTATAGTGAACTTTTATCACGTCTCAGTACCGTGAAACACAGGGCACTCAGCATTTTTGTGAGATTTTTGCATTAGGAATGCATCTGGTAGATCCATACACTGTCTGAAAAAAAAAAAAGCTATCCAACTGAAAGCCATGAAACATCTTTATTAGCACTCGGCTGGACACCGAAAAGCATCCCTTTTTATCATTTTCATAATATAGTATATTTTCCTTTTGACAAATCATAGCTTATCTAAGATGCTTTTCGGGAACCAGATTCTTTGAAGCTAATATAAACTATGTCTCATTGCTCCGTAAAGCCAGTGTGTCTCTCTGAAGGATTCCCACTATTCAGCCTACAACCAGAATGAAGCAGTTTCCTATTTAAGTGTCTATCTACTGGGATTAACCGTCTTCTAAACCAGGCTGCAAATCTGCCGGCAGCCTGTAGGGGGAAGAGGTGTTATGTGAGGGGTGAAAAGAGCCTAGTTCTGAGTCACTGAGAAAAAAACAGAAGAGAGCAGGAAATGAGGTAACAGGGCAGCAGCAGCAGTTAAGCTACTACAGTGGTTCTATGGCAGCAGGAGAAGAGCAGCGACACATAACAGCACTTGATAAGACTAGAATGAGCTCGGACAACACACACTGACACACATACAGTACATACACATACAGAACACTTTTACACATGGACACAGGAATACATGTCACAGAAAAGGACGATTTGAGCATATATATATACAGACATAGACCTCCAATTTGCAATAAGTATGGGATGAACAACTTGCTTAGACTGAATATAGATGCCACATAAAAAAGTAAATGGAGGACGCAAAGTAAGGCTGACCGCGAAGAGTGAACATGACCTGGAAGCACGGGAACAGGCCTGTCACCTAAGCTGCCGCCTCAGCTCGTACACATTCATCCATCTTTCTACAAATCCATTTTCAACTGTTTTTCATCTCCACGTAATAGTCGTTCATTAGGTCTTGCATTTTCTTCCAGCCATGCATACTGTAGGACTCCATTTGTTGGCCTGTAACTGATTTTCTCCATTAGACTGACTGCGATGAAATGTGCCTGACTCTTGAGCGGCACACTACATTTAGGTAGTAAGCAAGAGAAGAGAAATTTGTATTAGAGGCAGAAAGACAGAGTGGGTTGTTGACGAGCCTTACAAAGGCATGTGACAGAGGATTGACCTGCCCTGTTTTGAAAGTGAATCTCGTTTCTTTTCTTTCTTGTCTCCCATGAGCTGGTTTGAAAAATGGTTCTTGACCTTTGACAATGTTGACGTCTTTTTTTTAATTTTTTTTATCTCAGAGGAACAAAGCTGTGCATTTCTGCTTTGATAACATTGCAATGTTACAAGACCACTGTGTCCTGTTACTGTATGTTTCTCCTGATGCTGCTTGGTGCAGATTAACATCCACCACTGGGTCAGTGAAATCAACCATGTAGGCATGGCAACATGAACCAAGCACTTCATGTGTTTATGCAGGACTGTTAAATGTGAACACACAGTCTAGGCTGTGTAGATCAGATTTGGTCGTGTACAAGTACAGTTTGCTCTTTTGTTTTAGCACATATAAAGAAAGCATAATCAGATGTGCTTTAAGAACGCTTAAGAATGACCTAACTGTTGCTACCTCTGCATTAAAGGCAGTGTATCTAAAACCACTGTGTTGAGTTCTGGCTTATAGTTTTGGGAACCACAGGCAACGTTTCCAAAAATTAGCAACAAACTGCAAACACAGGTATATTCTTTACTCACTTAAGGATGCAAATATGCATCTTTAAAGGCTGTGGGTATTCTAAAGTAAAAAAGCAGCTCTGCTCCCTCCACATACAAACCTGAATCATCTCTTAGACTAGCTTTAATGTCCTAAGGCACCTGCTCACCCACTTACAAAACAAAGTGCAGCAGCGTGCAGGACAGAGCCAGGAAATCATTTCTGCACTATATTCCTTTTTAACTACTGCTTCTTTTCATCACAGCCTATTATTTAATCTTGCCTTGAACTCTTCGGCAACTATTTTTTGCTGGCTTAGAAGGTATGTTGATGTCTTTTCTTATCAATTTATGCTGTGGAAATTTCTCATTTTGTGTGGTTAGTTCTAATTTTTAACCAACAAACTAACATTCTTTCTGTGACACGAATAATCTTTCTAGCAGAGTAACCATTTCCTCTTTCCATCTTTCGTTCTTGATAGTTTTTTGTTTTGTTTTCTGTGCCCCTCTCATTAAAACCACCACCTTACTCTTTCACTTCTTGCTCTCCAGTGTTTCACATACATGTGGGTGCTGTTGAGTGAATGGTGGGAGCAGAAATGGACTGTCTGGCAAACTAAAACCGAACTGGCTGACAAGCTGAGCAAAAGGTGACTGTAGATGGATGGAAATAGTGAAAAATATGGTCTTGAAAGAACCGTGTATCAGCTTGGAGAAGACGAGAAAACGAAAATGCTTGGCCGTACAAATAAAATAACAGTAAAATAAGATTGGTTTAATAGATCATGCCTGGTATATGAGCCCTGGTTCTCTTACATCTCTTACGTGTTTCATGGCGCAGTAAAAGCGCGTGGCAATCCGCAGTGTTTGCAGCCTTTGCTGAACGTTACCAGATTTGGGCCGCGGGGGCACATCCTCTGGTTGGGGCGGCTGCTAGAAAAGGGGGAGCGAGGGAGGGACGGTGGGGGAAGAGGAGAGGAGAGAAGAAAGGAGAGAGGAAGGGAGGAAGGAAGTTGGAAGTAAAGGCAAAGTGTTTAAAATGTAACAACACAATTGTTTTTTTTCCCCAAATTGGTAGAGGGTTGGAAAGGGCATCAACGCGAAAGATCCGTATGACCAGTCTGAAGTTTTAGATGTTTAGTTCTCAGATGACATTAATGACTGCAATGGGCTGCAAAGTCCAAGGTTTTTCAGTGATAATGTAAATAAATTAAATCTTTTTATACACTTTCTCTGAGCCAAGATTTTAGACCCTGACCAAAATAAATTTAAGGCTTGTAATCTATGCATGACTCTGGTCTGTCTGCTCTTGTAGGGCGAGGAAACAGCCTGATAAGGCTACTCAATGGAGACTAGGAGCTACAGTAGAACTAAGCAGAGCAAGGAGACTAATCGGCATGAACCTGTTTTCTGCCAAACATCTAATTCAGGTGTGGAACTATTTCTACGAGCTAACAATGCTGGGAGAGGGACTTCTAATAAAATATCAAAGCACTTCACATTCAGTCATACCGACACATTAAAGCCATGTGCCCCCAACGGAGAGACCAGCCGGCGCTGGTGTGAGGAGAGAGAGGAGCGTAAACAAAAACAACAAACAACTGTAGCAGAACGCTACTGAGCAGAGACCTATAGGAGACACAGGAGAGACCTCACAAACCAAGACCAGTAGCTATATGAAAACATAGAAACACAACCTCTATATTTTCCGGGTCACGGAAAAAATAAAATAAAACACTGCGAACGCAAAATCACCGACACAGGTGTTTGCTAAATTGTGGGTCAGTGTTGTAAATGGGTCATGGACTGATCATTTGCTGGATAAATGTTAAACAGTAAGCCAATTATTAGCGTTTATTTACCCAAACCTTGGGACAGTAGCTACGAGAACTGCTAAATTTACTTTATTGAACGAAAAATACATGTATATGTGGGTAGAAAAGAACATGTTTACAATGTGCAACAGAATGGGGGTTGGTGTTCATACACATTGGAATATGTTAGAAATAATGTAACTTCAAAAAAGATGCAGAACAACATTATATACCATGCAGATGCATGCATGAAAGGGAGACGGTCATGCAGTCAGGAGAGAACCCTGCCATGCTTGTTGTTTGTGTGTGTGGAGCAATTTGTATAAACACACACATACACATTGTACCATCTGAACAGAAGACATTAATTTCCTTTTGATGCACCTCCTTAATAACTCACTGACCAGCTGCAGTGTGTGTGAGTGTTCACACGAGTGATAGTGTAATCAGAAACTGAACTTCATTCATAGTCACCGAGCACGTACAGATTGTAACTGCAGGTTAATCGAAGCACATCTCTACGTGAAGGCATGATTCATGTGGAGATACCAGCATGTTTCTGCTCAGAGCCTCGGCTTTAATGTCTGAGCCTTGTTGTGTTTCTGAGACCTGTTTTAAGTCAGGTGTGAATGTATGTGCACATTCAGATGTATTTGTGAGATCATTTACTGTATTTTACATCCTGCATGCGTGTATAACAGTAAAGGCTTCTTCATGCTTAGCTGCATTTCATTAAAGATAAAATAACGACAAACTTACATAAAAAAATTCTGAGTTTAGAGTGGTAGTAGTTTGTTAGCATCTTCATTTATGTTGTTAGCTTGGGAAATTTATCCTGTAGTTGCAGATAAAAACAAGTGACATTGTCGGCTCTCAGCTACTTTGTTCTTCCACTCATCGCGTTTAAACCCAATAATGTTTTGTCTCTCCTTCCATTTACAGTGGGCTATATTTAGTTTGGAGATTCCCTCAAGTCTGCCATGCCTGATTGCACGGTGCCACGCGGTTAAGCCCCTGTAAAACCTGGTGGAAAGTTCAAACCCCTCTGGGTCAAAACTGTGGAACACTCCTATAACTTTTTCATGGTCAGTCAACCTTTGCAGCGTGACATGTGGAGACATGCAATGAAAAAAAATCACTTTGTACAGCCAACCCCTTCCAATAACGCAGCGCTTACAGGTCAACAGAACAGTACTTCGAAGTCAGAGCGTCCAAGGATGCTGTCAGCAACTTTCATCACACAGAAGGTCAAAGCATTTATCTAAAAATATACTGTCTGTATCTGCCAAAATATCTATTTCAATTCTTAGCTGATACAACAACAGAAAGCAAAGTGAACCATAAGGTCATTCACAGTTTGAGTGGCACAACTTACATTTGACTCTGCCCAAGAGCCACAAACTCAAAACAGCTGGTCTCTCACGACAAACAACATCTCATCACATCACTATCAAACACACACAATCTTAAACGTCACACATACTGCTCACGCACATACGGACATACACACGTGCTACACCAAGTAAGATATACAGGTATATACACAAAACACATCAAGCACAGGACTACTCTAAATCAAAAGACAACATCTGATTGAATTAAACTCCAAACCCGACACTCACACAAACGCACAACCGACTCTCAATCTTTCACACACAGACCGCAAGCAGGGAAACTGATGGAACAGCAGAAGCGAGGTTAGAAGGGATGAAGCAAATTAAAGAAACACAAAGAGCGTGCAGGGGCTAGAAGGGAATGAGGTGATGGAGTAGGTGCTAACTGAAGGAGATGGATATTTGCTACTGTCATCCCCACCCAAAGGGAATCAAAAGCAGACACCAGAATTGTGTTAGTTGGGTCATTTGGGCGATGACAGTAAGTCTTGAATTGTTTTTAAAGCTGTGTTGGTTATTGAAACCACTGGAAACACAGTTTGTTCTCTCTCTCATTCTTTAAGTGTCCACATGGCTTTTAATGGACATTGGGTTCAAGCAGAATAACTGACTCAGTTTTAGGACATTACATCAGTGTTTAAATGACCTGAAATTTAATTCATGTTTAGTGTACTTGTAAAACAATGTTCCCTAGTTCCTGAGCGCTTTTTAACTGCCCTGATTCTTTATACAAAAATGACATCAGTATCAGGATGTCAGCGGTGCTAGAGTGCCCATCTGTCCAATCCACACATGACTCCGACTTCCATTGTCACCAGAACCAGCTGTCGTTTCAGCAGCATGCGCCCTGACGCGCCAAAGGGACAGTGGTCTCTTTAAACAGGCAAAAATAGTTTTCTAGTAAGCTGTGTGAGGATTAATAAAAAAAATAATTAGGATGTTATTTACGGTAGCAGATTTTCTTGTTTTGTGTGGAGATGGCTTCACTTTGCGCTAAAAATGTAAAAAAAAAAAAAAGATTATTTCTGATGTGGACCAATACACTTGTTATGCATCAGTTCTTGTGAATTCCTTAAATATTCAAATCATCATGCTGATGCTGTGGACTGTCTTGTTTCATTTGATTTGTTTGTACATTTATGGCATGTCTCTAACTGTTGTTGTGTTGATACACATTTAAATTCTAAGTCTGGTTTTATTATGCTATTATTTATCATTATACCAGTATAATCATTATTGTCATTATCATATAATTATTGTATGTTTAAAGCATATAGTAAATGTTAAGAGGTCTGACTGCTGAAGTTTTAACTTGCGTATATAACGGGTGATCATGGCTCATGACAGGCGTCTGTACCTTCTCCTTATCGCTGGCCTCTCTTGCCACAGTGGAACCCTGTAGAAAAAACAAAAACAAGAAAGGAAACCCAATTGTAACTGGAAGCACCGGAAAGTCTTGCTTTAGTCTTTTTTTTCTTTACTTTTCTTACACTCATTCCTGCAGATACTCATAACCCTTATGCATGCCTGAACACAGAGGTTCACCTAGCGAGGCATGCAAGGTGCAGTGGCTTAAACAGGCTTCACTCTGTCTGAGACAGCTACCTGTCAGCCTGACACTCTAAACCTTTTTACAACATCTATTACGTAATGGCTAATGTCTGTTATGTTAAAAATGCAACCAAACCTCATTCTGTATATGATTTACTTATTCAAACTATAAATATTCTTGGTTTCTTGGAGGAAAAACAAAAAGTCAAATTCACTTTGATTTGTTTGTCATTGTTGGTAAAAAAAAAAAAAAATCTCATGTTCCTACTCTATCTGATGACTTTTCCTTCCCTTGATTCTACTTTTTTCTCGCTCGCCTCCCCACCTACCCCTTTACCTTGAGATCATATTTTTTGTAGACAGAAAGGCGGTGGGAGAAGACATTGCGTGTAACGATCATGTAGGTTTCATCTCCATCCACGGTGAGCCGGTACATCCCCAGAAACTGAGGCAGGAGTGTGTTGCCATGGCACTCCACAATGAACTACCAAAGAGAGAGCAAGGGATATCAGTTTATTACCCTTTTATAGTCACAACAGATGATAACTGTCTGCAACAGAGGGCAGATAAGAAAAGAAATAGAAATAAAAGTTTGAAAAACACAATGATTTATTGTTTAGTGAGAGTCAGGCAGGAAAGCCTTAATGGTATGATGTCTACCAGGGGAGCCAACAGGGCTCACACTTTTTCCCTTACCGAAAATCAATATGTACAACAAAAGTGGTAAAATTGCATCATTTAAGTGGACAAGATGCCACCGGCCAAAAAGCTGTGAAAAGTGCTTGACTTTCTGTTTCTAACTCATGTTGAAGTTATTAAAGACACATGGTTTTGAGGGGTTATTTAATGGAAGAATCATGGTCTGAATTTATATATATTACTGCAAGATTGAAGGCTGTTATCACCTGATGGTATTTCTTTAGAATGTTATGCATTTCGGCCACATCCTCGCTGCTGATGGTCTTGATAACGTAGCGTTTGTCGTAAGAAGTGTGGAAGCGGGCCCCGCTCCGTCCTTGGGCCTCGCTGTTCAAGGGAGCACTACGTGTCAGGGAGTTCTGCAAACACAAAGAGCAAAGACAAAAAAGGAAATAATAACTATATTCATCAGGATGTAAACACTGACATATCAGCAGTTTGTCTTCCTTGCTTTTTGACAGCCCTTGCTCATGGCTTTATCTGCAGTTCTCTTCACTAAGATAATGTCTTCCTTGCTTAGTTTTTACTTTTGTTCATCTCATTAAATATAGAAAATATTAAAAAGTCAAATCTAATTGACCTCTTGTGTATAGCTGTTGAATCTTCTCATTTACTTGAATGCTTGAAGTTTTTCTTTCAGTGCAACTGGATGAAGCTCACAATATACCATTCCCTAGCTCTGCCTTCTCTGCATCTGACCAACTCCCAGCCTCCACTCTAAACATATGGGATTCTGACCCCTACGCCTGCTGCCTGTCCAAAGCTACACACAGACACAAACAGCTGCTGTCCAGACTTCGGAGCTCAAAAGTAACATGATCCAACACCCCTGGCTCAATGCCTCATTCTCCAAGAATTCCTGATGTCCTCTGCCCTTAGTTCCCTCTCTCCTCTTCAACCCTTAGCATCAGCAAAGTTACAACTAAACGTTGGGATACCTGCTAAAACAGTCGGCATTTCTTTCTTGTGTTTAGACCCAAGAAATCATTGCAGTCTTGTTCTTGGAGGTTCTTGAAATCATAAATCACAAAGAAGTCCACCTATAGTCCAGGTCCTGGTGGAACACTGAACTGGTTTGTATCACAGGCTGAAAATGTTTAAGAGGCCCTTTGCCTGAGGCTGGCATAGATGAAAAGCTTTCAAAGTAATCCCAATGTTTTTGTTTTAGTTGGTCATTTTCCCCATCATGCATTTATTATAATGTGGGGGGAAAGTTTAATCTGTTTGCACTTCTGTTACCCAGGCAAAACTTAATTTAATACTGCTCGCACTGCTCATTAAAACTAATGATTGCTGCTGCATCTCATCAAAAGAGCAGCTTTGCAGCTGGTGATACCCATTGGCTATAATAAGGAATATTACCAGTGCAATTAGAAATACTGCCAATAGGCTAGTTTAAGAGCAAGGTCAAAAAGGAAAAAAAACTGACAAACCAGTAAACCATTTGATCACAGTATGACTAGTGCCTTGTGTAATAAAGTAGTTTAATGATGAGAATGTCGCAACATTCCTTCGCACTGGCCGGTGTCTTAACACCCCTGACTGCCCACTCACTGCAGCCATCCGAACCCCAACGTAAACATGTGAGAAGGACAGCTGCACTGAGCTGGGACACAATGACCTCCAAATGCTGCCAACTCACTGCCTGCACTGGGAATGGGGATTTACTAGGAAAGAGTGGAAAATAAAGGCAGACACGGAGTGGGCTGAAACAAAAGAGGGAAAGGAAAAAGTGCAATAGAGCAACACTTTCCTAGTTAAGACTGTGATCCCGTTTATTTTGGAACGGTTACAGGAGTTTGCTTCCAGTATGAGCTGGCTGTTTTTATTTGGTACTGTACTGCCTATAAATTGTGTGGCTGTCTATAGTAGCTGGCATTCTGGAGTGGCGGTCCACACAAATCAAGTTGTACCCAAAAAAATATGGCCAAATGTAGGAATTTAATCCATAAATGAGAATAATGTTGCTGGACTTGTCATTTTTGACACTATCTTTTCATACCAAGAAGTCCTGGTCGTCGATGCCAAACCTCTCCCTGAGGTTTCGAAACACCAGAGGGCAGTACTCCTTGAACTTGAAATGGCTGGGCATGTTCTCCCTGTGTGCAAACAGACACAAAAATCAACCAATAGAAGTTACATATTTTCAGCGATGCAGTGAGTATTAAAGAATTATTTGAAGAATTCACAAAAAAAATGTAATATGATGCCACACGTTTTGTGAAAAACCATAATTATAAAATATAATCAAAAGACCTTACTTGTTGAAGAGGTGGTTGTCCACTTTGATCTTAGAATAGGCTTTGAAGTCATCTGGCATGAGCATGATGGGAATCTGAACATGGCTTAATTCATTTATCTGGGCAGAAAAAAACAAAAAATAATAAAAGCAGAGATTAGTGATTTATCTAGAATGACAAATCAGTCTAACAGATGTCAGAAAAATCACATCACATTAGTCATGCTAAAGGTTTGAGAACTAACATCCTTGGAAACATTGAATAGATCACTCAAGCAATAGAGACAAAACACTGCCAAAGATCATCCCTGCTGACGAACGTAAACTGAACATCGGTGAGAAGAAAAAAAACACAGAATATTAAATTAATCTGGAGAGCGCAGCGTCTGATGCAAACCTGGTGGTGAAGCTTTGAAAACATGACTGGACACTGCCACTTCAATTAAAATGCAGAATACCAGGTTTCTTTTTTATTAAACTCCACAAGATGTTACTCGAACCTCTCAAAAATGTCAACACAGGGATTCTGCAAATATCAACCACATGCTATCTTTGCGCTTCACAGCTCAACTCATGCAACCTTTTCCACAATGCAATACTATATCCAACACAATATGTGTATGTTTCTGCATGCGGGCTCCGGCTGGATGCTAAACTTCACCACCTTGCTGTACAAAGGTTAGCCCCATCACTACTGTCAATTCTGCCTATGAAGCATCTTAGATAACTGTGTTTTACTTCCCAAATTACATCAATTTGTTATCAGGATTAATTTACAATTCAAGTCAAGAGTTCCGGTCCAGGTTATTAGTACAAATCTTTAGCAGCAGTTTACAGATTAGCCTTTTGGGATGACGCAGCCTACAAGGTAGAAGGGTAACTGGCAAGTGGTGAAGCGACTGCAGCGACAAGGTGTTTTAAAAGTGCAGCTAAAGACAGGATGCGACAAACACCCGCGCTGAGATATGCTTGCACACTCATGGCTGTGATAACCCTTCAACAAAATGCTAAATTACTGGAGGCTTGAACAAACCATGAACAATGCATAAACAGTGGGGCTTCAAACACATAAGGTACATTGCAGGAGTTTCCATTCTGAGTTGGCCATGCATCACATTGCTGCAATACATAGACCTGACATTTGTTATGACTCAGGCACAGCTTGATACGCATATGAAGGGTGTGTGTGTGCTTGCGTATTTATTGCTGGCACGAGGCAGGGCTGCTGGCAGGTTGCTTGAATCTATTAATAGCCTGTCATTCCACCAATCACACTTGTAATCTAGGTGCACTGAATAAACTCAAATATTCAAATAAAGCGTGCGCCTCTCTCTACACTACAGTCCCACGTATATTTTCTGCATTGCTCAAAGGTACGATTGTGCAGACAAAGAAGAGGTGTCATATCGCTGTTTCAGCTGCTGCTTTTGAAGAGGTCGCCCATATTTTTTCTTGCCGTTGGGGGATTGTCTATATCCCTGTAATACTGTAGAAGTGTCACAGCAGATGGTGTGTAGAGATTGTCCTCAGCATGACCGACCCATGAAGGCATTTGGTATGCTTCAGGTGGCCATCAAGAAGGGTGCTTAGTAAGATAGACCATATTAACCAACTATGTTAACAAAATGATGCAACAACAAGATGAACATATTTTGTTTTGAGCTAATGCACATATTGCACTATAGCACTTGTTACAGCCAGCATATACCAGCTCATGTTTTACATTGCGTGAGTCTGGCATGTCTATTTATGTGATAGGAGAGTCAGTGAACCACTTTTCTGCCAACATAAGGGCTACTCACTGCCAGCTCTTGGGTATTGAGTGTGTTTAATTGTTTGTGCTTTTAAAACCGAGCCAGTTCAATCTGCTTTACTTACAGGCTGCCAAGCAGTTCAGAATTGATACAATTTTCAACACAGTGCACCATCATCTCCACAATGTGATGGAGACGAAAATCAATATTAATTTCACAATAATTTCTGTAGTGCTTTTACTCCCCCGCCTCGTTATCTGCTGTCCATCCTGGGTAACACGGCACAAAAACTACATAAATCATGAGAGCCGGCCAGCAGAACAATGGAAAGGCACTCAGCCACTGGGAGAGAGTTTACACCATGGACTGTTCGGGGAACTAGTCCCAGATTTATAACAGAACAGTTCACACATGAATAGAAGTCTTACGAACTATTGAGCCATCCTTGACATTAAAACTCCAGCTGCGATTGGGTCACTGACATTTACTAATTTAAGAGGCTATGCAATCAAGCAGATAGTCGCCCAGGGTCCAGCACCAGTAACGCTTCTCTTCAGAGAATTGTTTAATCCCTTTTTTATTCAGTGAATACAACAGTAAAAAGAACTCTGACCTTCTGGCTTGACTGGCCAAGTGTAAAACAACCTGCTGAACTCTGCAAAAGCTTGTCCAGGGATGTGCAAAGGTCTGCCTTTATTCACTATTTTAACTTCTTGTTTAACCAACTCAGCAACAAACATGTACTCACTGAGTCCAGTATCGTTTCAAGAATGTTTACTTTGGCTGTAACAATATATTTCTGCCTGGATATCTCTGTACTGTAAGCTTTAAAGCAGTCAAAAGAAAAGGATAAAAAAACAAAACAAAAGGAGGATGAGAAAACAGCATTACTGTGAATCAGAAGTGGGATTAACAACAGAAGAGAATTTTTTAAGAAGGAAACCTTAAAGATAAAGACTATCGCAAAAAGGAAGTAGGCATGGGAAAAACATTCAGAATATATATTTTTAAAGAAGGGCATAAGCAAGACAGAGCAGGCAGATGATCCATCTTCACAGATACCATATTCAAGTATGTTTAAGTGCCCTGGTGTGACAGGCACCAACGTCATGGTGATGCTAAAGGCAGCGCAGATGCACTCTGGGTACTCAGTGGGGAGATGTCGCCTCGTCAACAAAGCTGTGTTTCACACAAGGGCAGAGACAATGCCAGCACACACACACACAACAAAACACACACATCGTGAGGTAACTGAATGTTAATGCAGGTCACAGCAACAAAAAATATGAGCATGCATGGATGCAGACATTAACGTCAGTTAGATAAAAGAAAAAATTTGCATCAGGCTGAAATCTCTACTCCTGCACCTATATTTATATTGCTACTGTTTTGGTGGCAAATGTGTTTTTGCTCCTGCAGTTCGATGCGTGCTCCTAAAACTGCAGGGAAGAGAATAGGAATCTGTGACAGATTGGCTATTTTAATCTAATTTACATAAATAATGGTTTTGGCAATTATTATTCTAAAGGTAGAGCTCTGATTTTGAACACTGTGCTATTGCCCTGCAGCTAAACATTTATTGCCAGTGCCAACACAGAGGTGCAGCTAATCCAGTACACTGACCTGACCATCCGTTTGAGCACCTAATCCTCGTTAATACAGCGTGTAGTGCTTCTCTTTTATCTGCTGGGGCTCTTGTCATAATTTCTATCTTGAGCATGGTTACGTTTTTATGTTTTGTTTAATCAGAAGTAGAATATCTGCTTATCTTCCTGGAGCTATCAAACTTGCAGACAAATTTCACACCACCGCTTCCTGTTTGTCTCCATGGTGATGAAGACTGGTTTTCCGGCCCAGAGTGAAGCAAGTGTGCGCTGTTGCTCCGTTGGACAGGAAGCTGGTGAAGAGAGCATGCTCTGTCAGCAGCATGGCATAGCATTATCTCTCTGAACAATTACAGATGGATGACTCGCTCTTAGCAGATGACAGCCCACTAATAGTGTTGACAGCGCAGGGGTTGTAACACCTATAGCACTTGGTACAGAAATCTGGATCTAACGGCACAAAGGATTGGGTCATTAAATGTGAGATATAGAGGGGTAATGGAAATATTAGAGTGGAAAGGCACTGGACTAATCAGGCATGCTATCAGGATATGCAGCCTAGGGGAAGACATTTGAAAATGAGGAGGAAATCTACGACTATCATCTGTTTTATCTTTTTGAATTTCTGATGACTCTGTTTCAGACCTTGAAGCTACGACTACAATATGTTCCTCATGTAAAAAAACTGAGATGTCGCAATGCTGTCAAGTTCCTCTTGAAATGTACCTCTGTTAGTGAAAGTCAAAGATCATAGATTTTTCCACCCACTCCAAAGAGTCCTTCAATAACGGTATCATCAGACACTACCCAGTCTTTATTTATGTGCCATTTTATTGGGAAAATGTTCCATAAAATATCCCTAAGAAAAGGACGTCAGCATCAGATGGATGAGTGCACAGAGTTGTCCAAATTCTGATTCTGATATCTTAAGTGTTTCCAAATGTAGGCGATGTATCAATGTATTGACAAACTTTATAGTTTCATACCCAGATTTAATGTCAGTTTTCCCCAAAAAATCTGTTCTTCTGTCCCCCAACAGCCTACAGTAAATAGTTGCACTGTGAAGCCACCAGCAGCTGTTGTTATAGAGCAGTGAAGAATGGATTTCTGACCAATGGCTGCTAAGTATTAAAACAATAAAAATGAACACTGTAAACAGACTCCTTGATTGCTACGCAAATTAATTACCAGTAGTCATGTTGTTATGACACTATTCTAAGCTCCCTACCATTCTGTTGGCAGGGCAGCCCGCCCCACTTTCTTCTTTCAGAATAAAATCAAAGCCGAGTCGTTTTCCCCCCCTTATACGTCTTAGTTTGGAGCCTAAATCGAAATGTGTCTGGGCAAATTTAGAAATATAACATCAGACAAAGTGCTGTCTTTTTAAGCATGACAAATCAGAGGTGTAAAGACAGAAAGAGTAGGTGAGAAAAACTTGTCACAGGTGACGGTCACAGAGAGACAACATCAATATGTGAAACTGTACATTTTCCACTGGAGTCATTTTACAGCATGGCCAATGTTCCGAGTGTGAAGCTGTCAATCATGTGGGGGAAATGGGATGCGTTCTGAAGAAGCAGCTCCTAGACTGAATGGCACACTACCATGCACTTCCTCTAAGCCTATTTAGAGTGTAAGTGGCTCTAATTGAAATGTAATCAAGGCTGACTGATCATGCAATTAACCAATATGTTGGAGTGTAAATACACGAGGCGGGAATGTGGTTTTGTAATCTGGCACAAGCTGAACTCAATCAATTCACTGCAACTGTTTATGGTATATTTCTATACAGTAACACCTCCTGAATTCATGAACATGCACTTATAACAAGACACTCACTTACATTAGCCACCTCCAACATCAACAGTGTTCCACTTTTCAGGGCATGGCTACAAAAGACAAAAACTGCTGAGCCTTAATCAATTTGTCCATGTGTGCTGTACTTCCTGACCACAACATGACAGATTACATTTGTACACCACAAAGATAATCATATATAGTGTAGTTACGCCCAGCTAAATGCACATTCGCCCTTTAATAATTGCCCAGTGTGCATCAAAGGTCACATATAGCTGTAGTAGATTGTAATGAGGGTGGATTTGACCTTTTACTGACCACTTAGCACGGCAATTACATCATTACCTGACCGGCTATGAATCTCATAACCATTTTTAGTTTTAAGCAGCAACTCTAACAATATCCATTTGAAGACAAGTAAGAATTCAGTCAAAGCCCTTTTAGGAGGACAGCCCTAAACACAGCACAACAATGATATCAGGGTGTGTGTCGGTGATTCATTGGCCCATAAAAAGGAAAGTATACATAGGGCAAGTTTGAAAAAAAACTGTAGAGACTAGGAAATTTCTCTCCGTTTTTTTTAATCAATAAATGTAGAACCTCTAGGGAAAATCTTATAAATCACACTTACGTAAATAACTTATCAAAGTCCTTTGTTCAAGATGTTTAACCCAGAAAGAGCCGGCCATGAATTTTAAAAGAAAAACCATCAGCACTATGGGAAACACCTTGCTTTTTATGTCTCACTAATTTCACAACCGGTGTAGCAATACCTAAAGAAATATTTATATAATTCTAAGTAAAGGTGAGTATATCTGCTAGCCTGATGCATCAGCCGCTTATTTCATTACATTTCATATAGCGTCTGAACACGAGCCATAGGGATTCGTTTGCTTCCGGGAGGCGGTTGCTTACATTTGCTTCAATAACCTAAAGAAATATTTATATACCCAATTCTAAGTTTCCTGACTATATGGTTGAGGCAAATTAAATTTGAGTATATCTGCTGCTTTAAAACACACACACAGTGATCAGCCTTGACCATGGCACACCGTATGTGACCTAATTCTGTGGAGCACCTTTGACAGCTTCAGTGTCAGGGTTAGTAGTTCCTCTTGTGCACAGCCATAATGAGGACACACTGATGATGATGAAAAGTGGAACAGTGGGCAGGTAAATGGGCTGCTGCACCTGTGTGTGTGTAAGTGAGAGTGACAAAGACAGTGGGAGAGAAGCAGGGCCTTAAGCTAATGCAGTCAACTACCTGAGTAATACGCCTTCAGCATAATTAAAAGATTAAGATGGTCATTCCATGAATTGTGAGACGTCAGCATTCGAAGACACTGACAGGTCATTCACGTCTATTTTAATCAGTGCCAATCACACAAGTGGTGAAGGAAAGAAACACATACTTCCAATTCTTAAAGTACACTACAGTTACACCAAACCCAAACAGTGTATAATTGGTTTAAATGTTACTCAATGACTGTGTGAATGATCTCCTCAGGGGGCAATTCCTTTTGCACCAGACATACTCCTGTGTGTTGAAACAGTAATGACAAATGACTTAGGTGGAAAAAGAAATTATAGTTCTAGTAACAGCTTGTCTGCCTGCGCGCACACAAACACACACACACACACACACACCCACACACACACACAGCTCAGCAGGTCTATTGTAAATGCTGCGAAAGGCCAGCTATTAAAGGATAAAGTGTTTTGGACTGACGGTGCAACAAACAGGCTTATGATATATGACCTGTCCTGCTGAGTGAATCAAGCAACTCAGCAACACGTCGCATCACATTCTGCAAAGTGGTGTGGCATGCAATGGCAGCGACTATGGTGAAGGACACACAAACAGGATCACGCAAACACAAGCAAGCCTATGCATTACTGCATTAACACATGACCAAACACAAAAGAAAATGTTGCATTTAAAGATTTTTTTTGGTGACGCACACGAACCAACAAACCACAAGACGCTTCCACAAGTTCCTCTATCTGTCACTGCCTGAGGGTGCCAGGATGTAAGGCTCCAGCTTTTCTGTTTTCCTCAACCATAATCATCACACATATTAGCTGTAGGTCACTCCTGTGGATATTTATAGAAACCCCATCTTATGCAATCCACAGAACCAGACTCAGCTCCTCTGAGTCAGACATAGAGGCAGGACAGAACAAAGAAAGGGGAGAGAGAGGGGCAGGGAATGAAAGTGAGCCAGATAGACAGAAAAACACAAAAAGGAGCGATGACAAAAATAGTGAATGAACCTGGAGGGAGGGGAGAGTTTAATGGAAGCATGGGAATCTAGGCACTCTAAAAAAAAACTAAAAGTAAAACTTTAAGAAGCCCAAAATAAAATGGGGAGAAAAGACTTTAAATTTAGACTTGCACAACATTTTCCTACGCCAAGTCATTTCGGAAACTATAGAGAAAGACAGAGTAGAAAAAAAGAAGAAGAAGATTTTTTTCCATTTCCTAATCGTTTGCTAAGGGAAACTGAACCTGACAACAAAGTCACACTTCAGCATGTGCTGCTGAATAATATGAATAGTCTGAAATATTGAGTGGAACCATGTCTTTAGGCCAGTTATCGTGAAGTCCACGACTCTGCACCATACTTCAAACCGACAGGACCTGATGACATATGACAGCAGGTCAACAGCTGCTGTAATCATAGCTATGATTAATCAGTAGGTGTGCTGATGTGATGCAGCTTTTCAAACAGTGACAAATGTACACAACACAAACTGGCCACAAACGGGGCATCCTGAGGACTTCTAGAATTTACTGTAGAGGTGAATAATTGTTAAACTTGGGTTTATGCTAACTCACAGGGAAAAATATGTGGACTGAAGACACCAGCTCAATCTTTTTTAATTGTAATATAGTGCTGGCTTACAATCAGGAAATGCTTTTGTGATGATGATGACGACTTTGAGACTGATCTTGTAGACTCTAGTTCAAGCCTTTGCACCCCCTAAGCTTCAGTGCTACTTACAGTTGAGATTTCCAGTGAAAAATTTTTTTTTAGCTTTGGCTTCAATCCATTTCTATAAAACCATGAGCTGCGTAACCCATTTATGGTCTATGGGATGCAAATAAAATTTTAAAGTATTAGGATTAAATAAAGTGTCAAAGGAGTTTATTTCAAGGTAAGTGGCCTCAGAAATTCCAAGATACACAATCCTGATTGTCCTAGACAAAACACAACAATGATTCTTTCTGACAACATACACTGTGCCATATAAATGTCTCATTTATTTCCACATTTTTTGGTGCTCTGATTTAGTAATTCAACACTACACCGACCCTCGCTTCATTAAATCATTCTCTCTAATCCCTCTTGCATTGTCTAGAAAAAACTAGCTGTATAGTCTCTCTTCTCTGCAGCTTCAACACATTTGTCGTTTCAAATGTGGATTTGACTGACAGGCTACAGTGAATATAGGGTGTAGAGGTTACATTCTGCAGCACCTGTGGGGGTGTGCATGTGTTTGCATATTGCCTCAGCTGTCTGGTTGCATCCTTAGGCCTCCCCCTCTTTATTCATTACTTTTGCAGCGTCCTTTGAATTATACCTTAACGTTACTTTCGAAAATCCCATGCTGTTAAGTAACCTTACAAGCTGCAGCAGTAACACAGTTGCTCAATCTGTTGACCTGGCATGGAATGTCATTTTTATGTTGCCAGTGGTATGAGAAACAGAGTACCTTATTAAGTGATGAGAAAAACAGCAGGGGAGGTAGCCTAAGGCATAAGAAGGAAATGTGCTGGCGGCAGCTCTGCTCTGTGTTATGCAATCCAAGAGAACAGTTTGAACATGTAGATTCTCCAAACGTGTAGATTTTTTTGGTCGAGACTCAGCTGCTTATTAGTCCACAGCTCTGTGACAGTTCAGACAGACAGAGGGAGTTTATGGACGTCGAGGGACAAACACACGAGTATGATGTAAATGACAAGAAAAAAGACACTGCATGATGACACATCTGTTATATTGCGCCAAAGTCATCAGCTTCTGTCACAACAATCTCACCATTCAGCATTTTATCAGTCAGTCTTCAGTAAAAAGAAGAATTGCCTTCCGAGGATACTCTGGGACAAATCTGAATCCACTACATACAGCTGCTACAAGAAAACGTAAACTGTTGTGATTTCAATACGCTAAAAAAATGTTTACTTTGTGAGGAGCTAAAGACCTACATGTCCATTTAAAAAAACAAAAGAAGTGATCTCTTAAGTTGTACTGTCAGCTGCCTTGAAACATCCACAGCGCTCTGTCTATGTCCTGCTGCTATTACAGACATGTCTGAGCTGGCTGTGACCCCTTGAGTCGCTCTGGGACTCGCCTCAAGAGTTGTGTGAGTAGTGATGTTTAGCCCATGAACATCTAGGGCGTATGGGAAATGGTCGGGAAATGATTGTTCCAAATCTGTGTTTTACCTCTTAGCATAGTTACAAAATATCACTGGGATTTTGAGGGGGGTTTTCTGACTTCTGGAACAAAACCCACATATTCTCACAGGTCTCTACAGTCAAGTATTTTTTGTGTTTACTTGGATGAAAGTCTTGCTAGTAATACGGCTGATGATCATACACAATGTTCATGCTTCTAAAGCATTTCAAGTGACACTTGTGTGTACCTTAGTTTACCCCTCAAGCTTAACACCACAGCCAGGTGACAGTAATCCATCCGCAGACGACAGCTTAGATACAGAATAACAGCTTTGAATCTTTAGCTGTCTTGGCCTCACATACGAGCAGGCTATCTAGAGGCTGTGTAATCCATAACAAACTGCCACCTAATCAGTAAGCCAAAATGTTGCTGTTTAAACTGACAAACCTTACATGCTTCATCGTGACCATTAGTGACCCCTGAGGGACTGTGTATCTGTGTGTATTAAACAACCCCGGGCTCAACAATCCACTACAGCAAATTAATCTTCATTAAAATACTGAGCTGTGTATGCGTAACCTATGGTCTGTGGGATGCAAATAAAAGTATTAGGATTAGGAGTTTATATTAAGGTAATTGGCCACACAGAAATTCCAAGATACATAATCCTGATTTACTGAGACAATACACAACAATGATTCTTTCTGATAACATACACGCAGGGTCCTGAGCCATATTAATGTCTCATTTATTTCTATGCTTTTTAGTGCTCTCATTTAGTCATTCAACACTACACCGATCCTTGCTTCATTAAATCATTCTCTCTAATCCCTCTTGCATTGTCCAGAAAAAACTATAAGTATAGCCTAGTACTAATGCTTCTGCAAAGAAACGCTTCACTGATGCATCAAAATGGACACAAGAGGAAACGCACCAAAAAGAATATGTCAGGCCGAGCATACAATGGGTGAAAAGGTAAACTTCTGGTGACATTTACAGAGGCCATTTATTTATAAGTTTCACAAAGTGTATAGGTCAACCCCATTAAATCTGACCCATTAACCTAAAACCTAATAAATATTAATGTTCAAGTGACACCTGTTATAAAACTAGTCCAAAGATTAATTAATTCAGAATTAATTTTCTACGGCAGCCACTGCTCGCTGTACTCTGTCATACCGTCCACTGACCACGTTCCACGTGCAACAAAATCAAAAGGACAACCTCAGGCTGACATGAATAACGGGCAAGGACACATAGCACCACTCCATATCAAAGCCAAAATTCAGGATTATATAAACTATACTGTTGTCATCCATTACAATGTGAGTCCCACTGGAACAATATCATACAAACCTATAAATAGAAAAGTTTGTACTGAATGCATAAATAAGAGCGGCTGCTCAATGACTGCTCATCTCATTTGTTTACATACTGGAAAGCAGTTCCCTTCAATCTACACCAGATTAAATGTTCAGTAGGCTGGTTACTGTTATAACTATGTTATGATGATTTTCTTTTTTTAGAAACAAGCAGAGTAGGAGAATGTAAGAATGAATGAATATTAAGTAGAAACCAAGGATTGCATAGCCTCAGTCTTCTCATCAAGCATCAACACTTCAAGTGTTTTAATCATATGTGTAAAAAAAAGATTTAATACTTTGGGATTTGGTGCAAAAAATATTTGCATGTCCTCTGCCTGCCAAGTTTGCTCTCTCTCTCCAACATATGAGCATTATACAAACAAATATTCACTAAAGGAAGAGAAAGAGAGCAGAGAGCAGAGATAAGCTGTCTTGCATGGGAAGATCTGCTCTCTCATGACACAGAGCCCTAGGAGCTTATCCTACATGTACACAACAGGAAGCCAAAGAAGAGTTCACTGCTCTCTCTCTGTCTGTCTCTCTCTCTCTCACACACACACACACACACACACACACACACAGACACACACACACACACACACACACACACACACACACACACACACACACACACACACACACACACAGTGCAATTCTAATATCATGGGAGTTGTAACTGCACTGCAAGCTGCAAGCTTACTGTAGAAAACATGAAACATGGAAAACACTTGCAGCCACTCAAACATTCATAGTGACAGCACTGTGGCCAACCGCTGGACAGCTGTCATCTCGTACTTGTCAATCAACTTGCGATACCACAAAGGGCTGACAGCTGACAGCAAGTAGCTGAGGTTTAATGTGGCACATGAAAAAAAAGGGACGAGAAGGACATAACTGTGAATCATAATGTGAGGATTAGATTGTGTGTGTGACTCACCGAATGGTTGACTCCCCACATAAGCACGCTGAGCAGAGGGTCGCTGGCACGGAAGAGCTTCACTTTCTGAGCCACGAAGTGTTTTTTCTTGGTCTTCGTTTTACTCGCAATGGATGCGGCAATGCTGCTCGCCGAAGCCATCTTAAAGCAAACTGACTGGTTGAAGCAGTCTGTGCGATAATCTCAGACAAGTGTCTTCTCCTTGAAAGCTGGCACAGTGGCCACCGGCGGCTCACGATTCACCAAACACCAATACTATTCATTTAGCCCAGCTCGCAAATCAAAGTGCCCCCCCTAAATCTCTTTTCTTCATCCAACGTCCCACACAGCTTGACTTGACTGGCGATATGGCCCCTTTCTTCCTCTACCAGGACTGATATGGGAACCAAAAATATATATATATTACATAAAATGCGATGTGTTTAAGTTAATACTGTTGCTCTCCTTCGCCTAACAGTCCTCCGCTTCCCTCAGCCCACATCACAAGTCACCTCTCTTCCTTCCTTGACTTTCAGCCTGGAGCAGTGAGATGTGAGGTCTCACTGAGCTGGCGTTAGCATAGCCGTTAGCATAGCAGAGCTTGCTAGCTAGCAAACATCCAACGATAAATTTCGCATAAATTAAAAAAAACCCGTTAAACTGGAAAACAAAAAATGAACAGAAGCCCGCAGTATACGTTAAAAAAACAACAACTACAAGGTAGCAATTGCAAACAATTTGTTGAAATGACACGTTTTATAATGCCGTAGCTGACAAAACGATCCTGTCTTACCAGCTAACGTCGGCTTTGTAACGTATAGCCAACCGACGGCACAAAAGCTACACGGGATCCCGTTCACCAGCGAGCTACCGTTAGCCTACAAGCTAACCGTTACTATTAGCTACAGCAGCTCGGTCGGCTACCCCTCCTACGCGTTTGTGGTCAGTCAGTCCGTAGAGATGACAGGGGTATATCCTGTCATGTTCTTGCCCTCTCGTTTGAATTAAAAAAACGCCGAAGGGGGCAGATATTTAAAAACGTGCAAACCAACGGGTGGTCAACTCTGTCTGCTGCAGCACAGAGGTTCATGTGTGCCGCTGTCAAATGACAGCTCGACAGAGGGGAGGTGACAGCCTGCGCTTTGCAGTGTCTGCTGTGCTGATTCGCTGCAACCCTCCTCCCTTCACCGGGCCTATGCTACTTCTCTCTGCTTTTTTAATCGCCCACTTCAGCCGTTTTATGTGACTGAATTTGAATAACTCATTGACACTTGAAACGTTCAGGATTAATAAAATAAATCTCTTCACAGTATGTAAAAAAAATATAAAATTAGATGGCTATCATTTTCAAGTGCAGATATTTGCTTTTGCCAATTTTGTAGCTCATGTAATAATGCATAAGAGGAATAACCTGTACATCAACCCCATCCATCCCCCCATCCTTGCTTTGCTTTAGCTGAGATTAATCACAGGCTCATTCCAGGCAGCAGAGTGATAATGTCCCACACCACCAGAGGTAATGTCTTTAGAGGACATTTGATTTTCTGGTGCATACTGTGCTGTTTCCACTGGCACATTGCTGTGTCAGTGCCTCTCTAAGAGCAGCAGGCTTCAGTATGCTGATGCTGTATAGAGCTCATTTGTTTTATGACTCATTCTTCACAGCAGCACTTTTACCTCGTTGCTGTTATCCTATATGACCTACACAGCATGCCCTACAAATTCCCTTTAGATTTATTCCCTTATTTATATGACGCCATATTTACTTCAGTACATAATTGATGAGCACCTAAACTTGGTTAGAAAACTGATCTCTGTCTATCACATCCTGTGTCTGAACACCTGCAAAACTCATGAACTGATCATGGACTTGAGAAGACACTGTGCAGAACCTGCCCATCTCCATATCAATGGGGACAGGATGGAGAGGTTCTCCACTTTCAAGGTCTTGGATGTGCACATCTGGGCAGCAAACACCACTGTTGCATTGAAAAAACCTCAGCAGAAAATCAATTTTCTGAGAGAGCTTTGGAGGAACAGACTGGACCATGCCTTTGTTGAGAGCGCACTGTGTTATTGCATCTCAGTGTGGTATGCTGGCTGCTCGACTGCTGACAGAAAAGTTCTGCAGACAGTGGAGAAAATCATCGGCTGTCCACTGCCATCTCTGGACGACATCTCCAGTTCTAGGGGCCTCAGTAGTGCTAAAAAAAATGATGAAAGACTGCTTTCACCCAGGTCATAAACTGTTCAGGAAATACAGAAGCTATTAAGTATTCTATTCTATTCTATTCTATTCTATTCTATTCTATTCTATTCTATTCTATTTTATTCTATTCTATTCTATCTTTTCCTTAGCCTAACACACACATTAAAATCAATAAGTGTGCAATATGCATATTATTGGATATTCAGACGTTTTTTTGACAGCAGGTTCAAAATAAAATTTCAAACCTGAAGCAGTGCCCAACGTGGCAGCCGTTACCTAGCAACGCAGGCTCACCTTCCGTTTCCAAAACACTAAACTTACAGTGTGGTTCCCTCGGTCGGCTGGCAGTAATGAATATTATGACTGTTTGGTAGTGTCGAAACCTGAGGTAAGTTGTAATGACAGTTTGAGATATCGAACTGCAACGCCTGTTTGTCTGTTTGTTTTGTTAGCGTCATTTGTAAACACTGTTGCTATATAGCCAAACCAAGCTGAGCAGCATGCTACAGCCCTGTGGTTAGCTTTGTTGGTGAAGTTGCTAATACAGGTCGTGACTGCATTCATACTAGTAGTTACCAATTTGCTGCAATCATGAAACACTTGTTATAAATTCAGTCTCTGTCTAGGACCACACCATGAGCAAGAAAGTGAAGAAAGAGAGCGAAACTCCATGCAAGGAAACGGTGAGACAATGTGATGAAAGCATAAAAGCCTTGTCTTCTATGCTCTCTGTCACTGTCTGATAAAGCCCAGCTCACGTGTTGCTTACAGATACACAATATTATGTCAAATAAAACAGCCACATACCCTGAAAGTATGTACTGTACATCTCTCTCTCATTTCAGTTTGAAGCACTGCCTTTTGAGGGCAAAACTCCAGCAACAGTAGTCCTGCTGCTGAGTTCACCAGAGGAGGACATCCTACTGAAAGCCTGTGAAGCAATTCACATATTTGCAGAGAAAGGTACAGTTAGCAGGTCCTAACTGCTAGCCTTTACAGTACACACTCATACATACTAGTTGTTTTATTTACAATCAACCCTACTGCTGAAATGCACAAATTGTAATTGTGGCTGACCACTTAGTATGTTTTCAACCCCCAGAATATTGATGTACTAATATATATCAAAAGCTGCTGTATTAAAAAATATTATATTATGTCTAATAAAGACCTAATTCATGATAAATATTAATATTTTCAATATTTTCCTATTCACCTTGAGACCCACTTCTGCTTCTTTAGCTAACTCACATCATTGCTAATAATAAATCCATGCAATGCAGACATTCAAGTTGAATTTTCCTGTTCACTGTCTCCCCCTGTTGCTAGGAGATGAGAACAAGGTTTCTTTGCTGGAACTTGGGGCATTGCAGCCTCTGTGCCAGCTCATCACTCACAACAACAAGCTGATCAGACGCATAGCCACCGTGGCCCTGGGCGTCATGGCCATCAATGGTGTGTCAAACAACACATAAAACTTGCCCCCTTAAGGGATTTGATGGTTTATAATGCAACATAACTAGTGGCTAACTGAAATGAGGATTTCCTGATAGGCAATTGACTCAGCTGAATGATTTATTGACTGGCTTCAGTTTTGATAGCTTTGTTGACTTATGAAACTGGCTGACTGGACGACTCACTGAATAACTAAATGGTTAACTTTGTCTCTTGTTGTCATTGAAAGGTGCAGTGAAGAAAGCTCTGAAAAAAATGAATGTCATTCCTTTGATTTTAGACAAACTGTCACACGAAGGTCAGTCATTTTTGATTCTGAGGTGAATAGACTATAAAGTATATTGAATAGTAACAAGACACACTTATGAAAGATATGTTACAAACAATCATTGACTACTTCTGCATTTATATGTCCATGTGTTTAATCCTTTATGTTTCTCATATTTTCTCCTCCATTCAAGATGATACAGTTGTCCATGAGTTTGCAACACTGTGCCTGGTGCCTCTGTCACAGGATCATGTTTGTAAGGTGCAGATCTTTGACAACAAGGGCTTGCCATCTCTAATTCAGCTTCTATCCAGTCCAGACCCAGATGTTCAGAAGAACTCCCTAGAGATCATCTTCAGCCTAATTCAGGTTACTCAAAGTCATCAGTCTTTACGAAGGTTATAAGGTCAATATGATTTTAGGGTTTTTCATTTCATACAAAAAGAAGTTAGTGCCACAAAAGCAATTAAATGTGTCATTGTTTTCTAAGATATAATCTTGGATTTTTTGATCTTCAAATTGTTTCAAAACTCTCATCATGATCTTGTATTCCCTGTTGCACTGGGTGTGAAGGACTACCGATGTCGCCTGGCAGTTCATCAGTTGGGCGTGATCCCTCCACTTCTGGAACTGTTGAAATCAGACTTCCCTGTCATTCAGCATTTGGCTTTAGATACACTGCAGAATGTTACCACAGATAAAGACACATGCAACACATTTAGGGAGGACCAGGGATTTGAGAAGCTTATGGATATCCTTAATAACACGGTAGGTGTGTGAGTTTAGAGAGAACATGCTTTTGCAGGAATGTGGATTTCTTTATCCTGTCCTTTAGTATGGACAAGAACAATGTGTGGTCTAATCACTCACAATAACTGTCAAAAAAGTTACAGTTTTAACTGCAATGCAAATGAAATCAACTTTCTGATGACCTCAACACCAGCTAAAGTCACTTTCAAATCTAAATTAAACACAGCTGTTCTTTGCCTTTGGTTTCTCTTCTGCATTTTTGTTTTGTTTTTCTGCAATGATGGGTGGCTCACAAGTTGTCAGCCCTGATTCATTATTATGCTTCTCTATTTCTGTTTGAATTCATTTGTGACCAAGCTGATTTTCTTTACGTGTTAATGAAGCAGTGGAAAATAACTAAAATGGCCGTAATAAATCACATTAGAGAGGAACTACATTGATCAACCACAAGATTTAAATTGACCATCTGTTGTAATATTGTGGCTGTTTTACCCAGCCTTGCTTATGTATGCATTTCATGTTTGCACAGTGAGCTGAAAATAGTTCCCTTTGAATTAGCATTTGATCTCAACAGAACTTTTTCTGTCTCTATATTCTCTAAAACTTACAGGAGTGCAGCGACCTTCATGCGAAGGCCTTGCATGTATTGTCCAACTGTTTGAGTGACAGTGAGAGTCTACAGCTGATCCATAAGGATGGACGACTGACAAGGCTGATGGATTTTTTAGTCACCCCCAGCATACCTGAGATCCAGTCCAGTGCTATGAAATGCATCACCAGGGTTGCCCAGAGCTGTAAGTTAGAGTGAGACAAGAGATGATAAATGTATTTTATCCCTTTAACAATATGTTTGAAATGCATGAGTTTTTTTTTGTAACACTTACTTTGTTGACATAATGTGTACGTTTAGCTGAAAATCGCAAACTGCTCCATGAGCTTGACGTGGAGAAGGTTCTGGTCGAGCTTCTGTCTGTGGCAGATGCTCGTGTGAAAACATCTACCTGCCAAGCTGTGGCTACGATGAGTTTCCACCTGGCCAGTAAAGAACGCCTCCGAGAGCTGGGTACATAGACATTTACGTAAACACCATATCACCAACACACGGAGTATAGTGAAGTGTGAATGCATCGTATTTCTGTGTGTTTCAGGTGGTATCCCTGCAGTGGTACAGGGGCTGAGCAGTGAGAGTGTGCAGCTGAGAGGGGCAGCAACCCAGGCTCTCTCTAACCTCACACATACCAACCACCTCAATGCATTGTGAGTGGCAGATGAGTTCAGTGTATTTATGTATTCACCACTATCTTGGAATTAAACTGGTGTTTTTTTGTCCAAGTAGATAATGTTAATGTCATCGCTACAAGAAGAACAACAGAAACAATCGTAAAATCTGGGGTTCTGCAGAGGATGTATTCTATAAAATATTAACATTGCAGCTTGTTTCCAAATTTGTAATCTCTAAAACTGAGGCTTTGAAGGAAGTAACACTTTGAAGTTGAGCACTGTGCCCTCCTCTCCACTATTTCACAAAATGATTTAATGCTTTGTCTACTCATTGTTCTCTCTCACAGTCTATCTCTTTACCTCTCTGATCTCCCCTTCTCTCTTCCACATTTTTATTCTCTATACACATCATAACTGCACTAAATATGAAAAATTATTTAAATATTACTTTCTCTACGGTGTCTTCCAGTGCAGTGTATGAGGCAGGTGGCCATGAGATGCTTGTCCAGCAGCTCGGTGGAAGCTGTTCCAGGACGGTAGCCAATGCTGCTGCCGCACTTGGCAACATGGCAGGACAGGAAGATATCCGCTGCAGCATCTTGTCACATGGAGCCATGCAAGCTCTGGTGGAGCCCTTGAAGTCCACAGATACACAGCTCTTAGTTCACACCACACAGTGTTTGGCAGTGCTGGCTTGTGACACAGATGCAAGGACACAGGTTGGTGTTTGTATGTGTCTAATTACTGCATTTTTACCCTTAAGCCAAAACAAAACATGTATAAATAAAGCAAATGTTCATCATGACTAATGTAACATATTTCACCTCTTGTCCACCATAGTTTCAGAATGCTGGAGGCTTTCACCCATTGGGCAGTTTGCTGCAATCCTATCACAAGGACGTATTGGACAGCGCATGCTTGGCCATTGCTGTCTGTGCCAGTGATAAGCCCACCGCTATGGAGATGTGTAAACTTGGGTAAGACACTGGAGGTCCACTGTCCAGCTCCATGAGAGACAATTTTCCAGTATGCTGGTCAAATATTACTCCAATATAAGTAGAAATGTTCAGGCAAACTTTTACTTGAGCTTGGGTGCTGAAGTCCCTGCTTTCAATCATACAACAGCATTTGAAAGAACACAGTAGTGTAGTGTTGGAGTAGTCTCTTAAATAGTCAGCAGATGGCAGTATAGGACAGCGTTATGTGTGGGTTTGTGGTTAAGTATGGGTCATTTTGTTGATTTGTTTTTGTGTGCTTATATATACATTTTATATGTATCATAAATTATAAAACTATGAATATCTGTGTGTGCTTTTTGTGTTTCTGTGTTTCTCAGGGCCCTTGAAGTCCTCCAGGAAATCAACCAGTCAGTGAATCGTAGGAGCAGTTTCAGCAAGATGGCCATGATCAGCCTGCTCAACCACAACTTGCCTGTGAAATACAGCCTGACAGGTCAACTGGCTTCCACTGACATCATTAGTAATGGCTTCTACGATGCCGGGAAGGTTTGTGTACTATAATTTATGTGCTACAGAAATCAATTCAAAGAATGTGGTTAAAGATGAAAAAACAGGAATTACAACCGCTACTGGAGTTACAACACTGCTCTCTCTATAAAAAGAACAGATGAAATTCATGTCTTTTGATAGTAAGTCTATAAGGCTCACTACTGTAGTTCACATTATAACATTTTCTCTCTCTCCCTTTAAGGTTCCTGCTGGTCAGAGGGTTCTGACTCTAGAGGAACTGTCTATGCAGCCAGTCATCAAGCACCGACCCATCATTGTTGTCAACACAACGGCAGAGTACGAGTCCAATATCGCAACACACTGATTGAAAAATATTGTCCTTAAATTACATACATAACACACCACTTGATTTTACATTTCTACACTACCAGCCCCACCATGTAGTTTGTTATTCCATTTATAGTGGCTGTGGATCACCCTCCCCTTGTCTGCTCCAATCCAATGCTTCACTTATTCTTCCTTTCTCTCTCTCTCCTTTTTCTCCCTCTCCCCTGTTGCCCTCATTGTATCCCATTAAGTGTGGCCTCACAGGGTAAATGATCCAATTTTTTTAAAAGATGGCAACACATGCAGAATCAAAGAGCCTTTGTATTTAGATGAATGGACTTAACGTACACACACACAACGACAAACGTACACAAGTACACATGTGTGCACATGCACGCCCATGAGGATGCAACTTAAGATGCTTACGTAATGCCATCCATGTGGACTGAAAAACACACACACACACACAAAAAACTTCTACAACTCCATATGTTGAAGACTGCATGCACACACACGGTAACACTTTCAGCATTTTGATGAATTAACACTGCCAAAGAAAGGAGTGCCCCCTTACGGCACCTCAGATCCACCTCATTTCCACCATGCCCCCGCTTCATCAAGCATACACATGCAACATGTCAGGCATTCTTAAGCAGGGTGTTATGTAATCTATCCGTGGGCTCATCATTGGGTTTAGAACAAGATAAGTTCAGTTTCTCAAGGCAAAATTGTTCACACTAGAATTCATTTAAGAATTTCAGTTGTCCTCTTTTATCTCCTGAGTAAGTGTCATGTCTCTTAGCTTTTGTTCCCAAATGTCTGCAAGGCATGTCAAAGACCTAAGAATGTGGTAGACTGGTAAGATATGATGATGAGCCAGCTCCAGGCGTTTTGCAGTTTCATCATCATATTTAAAAAGCAACTTGAAATCCTTATTGCAGATCCTATTATTAATTAATTTTAAGTCAAGTATGAGCTGAATACTCAGTTTGGATATATCATCACATTGCGTTAGCATGCAGCTGTTAACAACACACTTACACACTTTTGTCTCAAGAGAATACAGTATTAGTACAAACTGTACTTTGCTGTGATCAGTTACTGTAGGAGACCATGCAATACTAATATTGAACCATTTTGTGTTTAAGTTGCTCAGAACTTGCCTTCTTTTTGAATTTAAAAGAACCAAATCCAATAACATTCAGTTCAAGTATATAAATATGTTTTCTTGTCCTGTGGCAGAGAGACAGGAGATATACCAGATGACAGGCAGAGCAACCCACTGGAACCAGACACGGGAAGCAAGTAAGAGCAATTTTCTGAGATGAATATTATACTATTAAAGCTATTCAGATATATATGAGAAAACAAAGTATATAAAATACCGTATGTAAATGTGCATAATAACTACACAAAACCTAGCATATAATAATAAATAAATAAAAACGTTACACAGAGAAAACTGACTGAATGTACTGTACTGTATGTCTCTCTACAGGAAGAAGAAAGATGGTGACAAACAGAAAGATGAGAACCAGCCTGAGTCTTCTACAAGTCAACCATGGAGCATGATGGAGGATGTCGCGCTGCAGTTCCTGGTTAAAGAAGCCAAAAAATCCATCCTGAAAATGAGTGATGAACGAGAGCAGTATGCAGCCTTGGCCAGGTGATGGATTCATGCAGGCAGGATATAACTAAAGTGCAGAGATGTAACTGTGAATAGAAAAAACAAATTTATACATTAAACAACCAACAGTTGTTATTAAATCTCACAAATCTGACACAATACACTGTGAGATCTCAGGATACAAGACAAACACTTCATAAATGTCGAGGCTTTCTGCATTGTAACTTGTTCTGCTTGCATGGATTTTCGCTGTCAGGCTGGTGAGTGAGGCCATGGGCGGAGCAGTGGAGGTGGAGAAGTTGCACGAATTCTCATGGGTGCTGCACCTCAGCGAGCTCAAGTTCCAGCTTCAATCCAATTTGATTCCCATTGGTTTGATCCGCAAGGGAATCTACTGCCACAGGGCACTTCTTTTCAAGGTGACCTGCCACACAGCATAATCAGAACATCCTCTCCCTTGAATTTTATACATCCTGCCTTGTGTCATTACGTCTTTGAAATCTTTTAAACTTAAAATGTTCCCTATCGTTCACATCACACATTACTTCCCCTGCTCTGTTTTCCTTCTCAGTTTTTCTCTTGTCTCTAGATGACCATACCCCCAACAATCTCCTCTCTTTTTTCAGTGCCTGGCTGATAGCATTGGAGTGAGCAGCACACTTGTCAGGGGCGAGTACAATCGGGCTTGGAATGAGGTACTCGTCTTCAGTAAAAGTCCTACCAGCAGTGGGCGCTGCTCACGGCCTAGCCACTTCATAGTAGACCTTATGCACCAGCCTGGAAGTCTACTGCCAATTAATAACCCTGCTGCTGCGCAGTATCAGACTATCTAGACCTTTAAACCAAACAGTTATTTAAATCAGTTGATTATTTTGGTGAATGCCAAGCCATAAACAAAAAATGCTGTCACACTGCGGCTTATCTAAAAACACACTCTTGGTTTTTTCCACTGATGATCCTCAGTGTTGTAACTAGGCTACAGGTCAAAAAAATGGCTCAATAGAGTCAAACAGCAAGGTAGAGTTTATCAGCAGGTGGTCTCTACCTGTTGTTTCAGCCTCAACTGAGTTCACAAAATCTATTCTTAGAACAGTCAGTTCTGAGATAATTTAGGTAACAGGATATAGACTACTGTAGTACATTGCATGTAAATGTCATACAGCATCAAACAGCAATTAAAAAATCAGATTGTATTTGCCCGTGTTTTCTCTTTTTCTTTCTGATAGAGCTCTCCTCATATTTACCAACATCCTGGTTACTCTAATTCGACACACACCTTACACTTTGTTCACTGCAATAAAAAGCCGACAAACACAATCTGTGACTCTGACCTATTTAGCTTCAGTGTGATTTTTGACCGGGTCACCCAGCTAACTGCCTGCCCTGGATCAACCAGGGCGGACCGGCGGGAACTCGCTCAGACGCAGCGAGTGCACTTGTCTTCAGTGAGCCCTTCTCTTGACTGAGACCACACCGAGTCCATCACACAGACCAGACACCGCAGCAGCAAACATGTCCCGATTCGCCGCTCGTCTCTTCGTTGCCGTCTCTAAACATGTAACAGCCAGATCCGTGGTGTCACCGAGGAGGATCCCGGTATTTATCCGTCCTGTTTGCACATCTCAAGGTACTGGGGGCGCGTTTACTTTCCTTATTTGGAACTTCTTTTTTTTTTTTTATCCAAACTTTCAGATGTTGATCCCTGCAGGTGCCTCGTGCTGTAGCCTAGGCTACGTCCCGCGTGGATGTTTGACTATATTAGGACATTTCAGAGTTAGGAATCTGCCACTAAAGCATTTTATGTACCGGTAGTAACAAACAGACAACAGGTCGTTGTTTGTGCGAGGGCGGTTGTTGTCCACCATGGCGTCTTTTTCTCCCTCTGAATGAGGAATGCTATATTTACTTTAGAAGTCAAGGTTATGAAAGATACATTTTTGTATGTTTTGCTAGAGAAAATGTTACTCTATCTGTGTGTGTCAGTCAAGTTTGTTAACAAGCATTTTATGAGTCTGCTACAAGGAGCCTGTGATATAGGCCTAATGTGTGCACAAAAACCTGTAATTACATATAGGCTATTATATTATAGTAGGCTATATAATATTATTAGATACACATGTTGCCAGACATTACGTGACCCCCTTCTGTGTAACCTGTGCTCTCTCCAGGCTTGCAGTCTCTCACCAGATATGACAAGACCACAGACTATCAAAAGAAACTCACACCAGAACAGTATGTAGTCACCAGAGAGAAAGGGACAGAGGAGGTAAGTTTCTCATGTGAACTAATGAAATCATGCAACGCTGTTTTCTGGATAAATACATGCAAATGAAATCATGCACATCAGCACAGGGATTTTTGTCAAACCAGCATTATCTCACTCTCTAGACTGACACACATACTGGCTCATAAACACAAGCACAGCTCCTGGTGGACTTTGATCATCACTGTTCTGTTGACCTGAGACAGATTTAACCAGCCCAGCTGCAAGACTTTAGTAGCCTACATTGTGAACTCAAAAGCTGCTAAATGCACAAAGTGTTTCTACATGTATACATAAACACGCAATAATGAGAAGAGAAAAAAAAGGACAAATACGTATTGTACATGTATAAATATGTATTTATGACCATGACACAATACTAATATCATGATGACTCCTCTGCCTCAGCCTTTTAGTGGGCTCTACCTCCACCATTATGAAGTGGGGATGTACCACTGTGTCTGCTGTGAAGCTCCACTCTTCAGGTAACAGACTGAGCTCAGAAGCATCAAACAAGACATTTCATATACTTATTCCTATATTTAATTCCTTTGTGGACGGGAATATTTGTTTAAAAAGTCAAATTATAACCTACAGAATATAGCCTACCTACTGCAATTTCTGCCACAGTTTTTAATGGAGACTTGCTCCATCCACTTTTGAGGTAGATGTTAATACCGTAAATACTCATTGAGAAAATGTTTCTTCCCGTATTGACAGCTCAGAGGCTAAGTATGACTCGGGGACAGGCTGGCCGGCATTCAAAGAGGCTCATGGGACATGGGAGCGGGATGAAAGTCACGCCTCCATCATTCGTCGCCCTGACAACAGCCTGGGTAGTGCTGGGACAGAGGTCCTTTGTAAAAATGTGAGTTGTGTCCTACTGCTGCTCTAGGTTAAAAAAAAACAACAACTTTGTCTTTAATCATTTGTCTAAAAGCGCTCAAAGTCAGAATTGAACATCTCATTCATATTTTTCATGAATTTCATTCATCTTGTACATTGTTTGGTGCATTTTTTGGTTGGTTTATAACTTCTGTGTGTGTTTTGCAGTGTGATTCCCATCTGGGACATGTGTTTGAAGATGGACCAGACCCCACAGGTCAGCGCTTCTGCATCAACAGTCTGGCCCTCACCTTTAAACCCAGAGAAAACAACAAACCTGAGGAGCCTGAGGAAAAATGATGAACCATATGAACTTGCCCTTAACCACTGCAAACACAGTTCTCTGTAGGTTGAATCATTGGCACATTCATTCCATGGTTTTGACAGTGTTTTGACATAGGTCTGGAGATGAGAGTGCTTTAATGTTTGAATTTGAGTAGATGAACTTCCTGGAGTTTATTAAACTGAAAAAAAACCCCTTTTGTTCAGAGAATCTTTGGTTAAATGCACTGAAGACGAGACAACAAACCTGCTGCTCATTTAATGTATTGCATGATTCAAACACAGTTTTACCTTGATACCTAATTAAAAACCTACCCTACCCCAAAGTCATACCCTAATCATTGCATCACTTTTTTTTTATTGTTTTGAGATTTTTTGAGAAGAACATTTTGTTGACTGAATGATCTATGAAAAACCACTTGAAAAATTAGTGTGGGATTTGCTTAAAACCCCAGAATTAATTGTTTTTAATGTTTTCATATCTGAATACACTGATCCTGAAGTAAAACCACTCTCTGTAAAGATTTTAAAATCAGATGTGTAACAATACTGCCTTTGAATTTTGCCACATGAACAAATCAAAATGGTTTGTGTAAATAATTGAACAGAACTGACCAGTAATTCGTCAATAAATACACATTTTCTTTATTCTCAGAATCTGTGGTTTTGTTTTATTATTTGCATTGTTCTGAATTACTAGTCGGTACATAGTGAGAATTGAACGCTGCCCTCTGTAGTTCAGATGCCCACACTGCAACACTGCAGTATGACCTAATCTCTGCCCGGAAACCAAGTTAATATTTAACATCACAGCCCATCCTGTGGTTCACGTTGTTAGTCCCTTGATTTCTGCCTGTTAATGCATTTCTGCTGAAAAACAGAAGCCACCACAGAAGTCTTACTCTTGTGTGTGGTGTCATGAGAGCAAGGATGGCTGGCATTTGGCGCTGCATGTTGACAGTGATGGTGCTGATGTGTGTGTTTGAGGCTGTAAAGGGGGCTAGGAGTCGACCGAGAATAAAAAGACCTGTAGTGCCAACAGCCAAACCTACAACTACGACCACACCAGGACTGAACATAGACTTACAACGGGTAAGAAAAGGATGGGGGAGTATGTGTGTTTGACTGTGTAGTATTCTATATTTTTTTTCCTTGTCTGTTCCTTGTATGTTAAGTGCTGTTTCTATTATTATTTACACATTTCCTAGGCTGCGTTTGATAGAAAGATAACACATTTAAACTCCTATTCAAAATTAACTGTAACAAGGCTGGAAAACTGACTTACACAGCTGCAGTAGAAAGAGAAAATGTCCTGAGCTGTTGGGTTAATTAGGGGAGGGCTGCTTCCAGGCAGTGGATTGCAGCTGCAGCCTGAGAGCATCACAGTGAAGAGGTCACTGCGCTGTTACCTGACCTTTGCACACTGACAGTTTGATTTGGTTTCTCACTTGTTTGTACAATAATGGCACAACTTTGAGATACTTTGAGAGATTGGAACATGAGGCAAGCAAACTTAACGAAACAACAACAATATTTGCCACCTTCCATGCAACGGCTGATTCAGCAGGTTTCTGTCTTCATAACATGTTATTAAAAGTAAAAAAGACACAGTCCATGTCCCCAGGTTAAAAAGAAAAATGTTTTGGTAAATTAAGATATTTTTCCCACAGAATCAAACATGTAAACACATGAATCAATTTGGTCATGGATTAGTGCCGGGGCTGGCAAAGTGGACATGCTGGGGTAATTGTATCAGTATGTGCTCTGGCAATAAAAAGGGGATTTTCGAGGTAACGGAAATTGAGCAAGAATAAGACGTTTGAAACATCTATTTTCATTAAGAGGTCAGATAAGGTTTCATGTATTACCTTGAATATTCCAGGTGAAATCCTGCTAAGGTAGGGTGGGTCCTGTGCAGAAACAGGTCAAAACATCTCAAAGTAAAACATATGCTTTAATGTCCAAGGCTTAAGCGAAATGAGAACACCTGTGTCTTTCTCTATCCATGTGTTAGATGACAGGAATATGGTACCTGCTGAACACAGCCTCCAAATGCAAGTACCTGATAAATCAAGGAAGCAACACACAGCCTACAACCCTCAACATCACACGACCCAACGCCGCTGAACCAGTCCTGTTTATCACCACCAAAACACGACAGTAAGTCCCAAGGCATTGCATATTGCATCCGGTGACTTTTCAGTACCTCAATGTGCCAGCAGAGGGAGCAAATAGGCCACATATCTCTCTGCTTGTCACTAATTCTCACTGACTTGTTCTTTCTCAAACATGTGCTTGATTTGATTTGTGTAACCAAAAACAGGAAGAAGGACCCAGAACAGTTAAGTCTGTCATCTTTCCCTCAGGTCAGCTTGACCTGGCTCTTGCAGAAAGAAGGACTGGAAGTGCAATCCAACAATGAAATGGGAAAAATATTTTTTTGGGGCAGTCTGTTCAGATGTGCCAGTTACGATCCGTTTTAGGCCAAAGCAAAGGGAACATTTTTATTTTTTGTTTTTTGTTTTTTGTTCTCTTTATCATGCAACTAGAGACAAAAACTTTGCACAATCAAATACCTGAAACAGACACAGGATGTTAGTTACTGAAACCAGGGACATAACAGCCTACTGAAGCTCACCCTGCTAGATAATACAAAGCTATGAGCCACACATACAAGGTCTCTTCCTGTCTTTTGTCTTCTCAGTAGTCACCAGTGTTGGGAGATACACCAGATCTACCATATCACCCAGACAACGGACCATCTAAAACTTAGAGGTCAGCATTTCTATTTCATGACTTTATTAACTATATTAGCAGTCCACTCTGTCTCACCACGCTGTCTGTTGTTTTCAACAGGAGCCCGTAAAGCCTTGGACACTGACATTACGATTGTGTATGCAGACTATAACGCATATGCAATCATGGTTTATCAGAAGCTCGGCGAGACGACCCTGAAGCTCTTCGGTGAGGCCCTCACTCACGTCACGTTTGGTATCGTAGTTCATAAAACCGGATGGTGATTGTGCGTTGTTTGTGTTTTCTCTGTGTTAAAAATAGCATTTGTTGTATCAATACCTCTGATTCCTGTGCTTTGTAATGCAGGCAGGTCTGTAGACAATCTGTCGGAACCAGTCTTGACCAAGTTTGAGGACCTCGCTGAACAACGGGGTTTGGGACTGGCATACCTCTTCCCCTTCCCCACATACAGTATGTGAATGTGCACCTGCAAAACCAAACACAACAAAAAATGACAAAGGAACAATATTTTGTCTAATAAGCCTCAAAACACAAGCATCCATCTTTGAAGGGAAGGTTCTGTGCTACTTTATTGAATAACACTGATACAACACATTTTTTCCCCCAAAAGAAAATCCCAAATGTAAAGGATTTCTTTAAATAACAATAATCTTTTTGTTCTATCTAGGTCACTGTGGTCATGTGGATGAGGATCACATCATTAGTGAGTTACAGTCAATGTGATTTCTAATAAAATGTGAAAGAAAAACATTGAAGTATGAGGAGAAACTGTGTTTAGAAAGAACGAAAAAACATAACCACAATAGAAATGTCAGAAAAGCATTGAAGTAGTTTTAATGTTTTGTTTACAGTTTGAATGTAAACTGAGTATTTCTGGTGTAAAAGTGTATCAGTGGAAACTCTCTGCTATGGAGCTGCAGTTCTGCTGCGCTCTAGGCCAAGTGAAGGAGCATGTATTCTCTTGCTCTGTTCCATTGCAGGGATCTCACTCTCAGTGTTTGACTGTTTGACTCAGCTGTTTGCAAAGAAGGTGAATGGTTTCAATGATGCACACTTTAACCTTTTTCAGAATGCTTTAACCTACAGTGTATTATATAACATAAATAATTTATAGATTATCTATATTGTGTAAGAGAAAACTGTGTTGGTGTCAGATCAGCATTTATATAACAACACTGGGATTGAATAAGAAAGGTTGAATGCAGAGAGAAAGAGAGAGAGCAGCTCCAATGACCTGCTGCTTTGACCTTCCCCAACACTTTCACGTTTGCTCCTGCAGGCTGTGCATGTGTTTGGCCTCGGCTTGTGTAACAATCACTTTTTTGAACGTTGTCAGCAGCATTTTGTCCAATCTCCGGCTCTGACTGATGAAAACATCAGCAGCACAGCGTCCACGCAATCAAACCTGTCAGTCTTTGTCTTTCAGACTGTGTCCCCACATGTTGAGGAACCGCGCGTGTGCAGAGGACGGATCCGGCGCTCAGCACTTCTCACCCCTACAGTTCATCTGTGTGCACTGTCATTCAATGATGTGGATATCAGCAGGCAGAGATGTAAAGTTATAACAGTTACAAATAAATTTACAACAAAGCTGAGGACAATATCCACAATGAAACGAGTTATCATTATCATGTTAGACACACTCCATCTTTTTATTGTGAGATTTACCATTCATGGTATGTGTGTGATACACATGCCTCTGGGTTGTGTGTGTGGGGATCAGATAGGGGGTTGGCCTGCAGCTAATGAAGCCCAGATGTGGATCCCAAAAGGGGTTGAGAGAGTTTGGTTACAAAACTAGGTTACCAAATGTGCTTCTTACTCCTGCCCCTTGCTCCACCCAGCACCTCTTTATGTGTGTTTGTGACTATGTGTGTGTGTGTGTGTTTGTTACACAACCAGCTGATTGCAAGGCACTGCCTGTCTCACCTCTGAACAAAGGCAGCATTGATAAACCCATCAATATATTAAAGTAAAGCGGAAATTTACAGGTAATCAGCACTATGTGTATCACAAAATGATAATTTACCACAAAACTCAAGATTATGCAACACTGGATGTCGAATCAATCAAATCATCTCAGGTTCACTCAGTTGTTATAAAACCGAGCAAGACAAATGAAACATACAGTATCTCGCCTCAGCGCTTCATGTTTCAAACGTTTTATGAACCTATTAACGGTGAAAATGAACTGGCTGTGATCTGAGCGAGCGGCTGCAAGAACAACTAAATCATTCTATGCAACACTGGCAGAGCTTTTTATGAGAAACAGTGACTGTGAGCTTCTTAAATATCACTGGCTCAGAGCTGCTAGCAATGCAATAAATATTTACAGTGGCCGGTTTATTATATCAAGTGAGGATGGGCTGACATTGTAGACAAAGAGGAATTTATTGACTCGCACATTTGATTTGATGCATTTTGTCACTAAAGTGAAGCAAAAGTGCACCTGATCTCTTGTTGTTGGCTGCTTGAGTGTTTTTTTTAAGGCTTTCATCTGCCATATGGTGAAAAAATTTGCTCTCTTACTAAATAGCTGTTTTGATTGTCCAGGCATGCCCAAGCATTTGTGATGGGGGAGGAGGAGGAGGAGAAGAAGGGGTGTTAAAAGAACCCTATTATGCAGCCAATCCCCCCACTCCACCCTCCCCCAACCACCCCCCTCTTCCACCCACACGTGCCAGTTGTGTAACTGTGGTAATTTGCAAGCCAGTGGTTGAAGGCCACTTTTTTTTGTAATGCTAAAAGCCAAGGAGGGAGGAGGAGACAGATGGGAGGAGAGGGACAGGGGGGGGGAAACAGGATATAAAGAGCCTCCACTCGCCTCTATCTCTTTACATCCCACTGATACTTGCTTCACTTGCCGGCGGGGAAGCTACGAGCTCAAAGGAGAAGCCATGAAGAACTCACTGCTGAGAATGCTGACCACCTTGATGTGTGTCCTGGCCGCCTGCGCTGACGTCGTGCCTGCTAAAGACTTTAACCTGGAGAAGGTGAGAGAGAAAGAGAGAGGAGGAGGTGTAACAAATGCAGAACCAAAGTGTTTGATTTGTACCAAATGACTGTATTAATGTTGCCTACAACACAAAGGAGGGCTTATTGTGCTTCCATCACATGTGACGTGACAGACAGACACAATACTGATTGATTGATCTTTATTCTTTCCTCCAGCTGGCTGGCAAGTGGTACATTGTTGGCTTTGCCACCAACGCTCAGTGGTTTGTGAACCACAAGACAGAGATGAAGGTGGGCACTGCTGTAGTCGTGCCAACTGCTGGAGGAGACCTGGACCTCGACTACGCCAACCTGAAGTAAGTGATTCATATGTGATCAGATTTTTAAATTAAAGCAACCTGTTGTTTGGGGGTGAAAAGAGAGAGAAATGAACTAACCTGTTGTTCTGTTGTTAGTGCTGATGGGACCTGCTGGAGAATGACTCATCTGGCGAAGAAAACAGAGACTCCTGGACGTTTCACCTTCCGCAGCCAGAGTAAGTAGAGTACACACAAACACTAACACAAACACAAACCACACACAAGATAGCCTAACCTGTGTGTTTCTGCTTTCATCAGTTTGGAACAATGACAATGACATGCGCATCGTCGACGTCGTGTATGATGACTATGCTCTGGTCCACACCATCAAGACAAAGGACGGACTGTCTGAGGTCCTCAATAAGCTTTACAGTAAGTCTGAATCACTCACAGCTCAGCACTGTGTGTTGAATTCAGGGTTTGCTGAGGATTAAAGTAACTGATATCGTGTTCTCAGGCCGCAATCAAGACGTCAGTGCCAACCTGCAGCAGAAGTTCACCCAGTTTGCCCTGGGGAATGGCATCCTCCCTGACAACATCGTCATGCTGCCGAAAAATGGTAAGACAATAGAATAGAAAAATATCTACTCTTTTGTAATGTATTATCACCATTTCCTCACTGTCTGTTCATGTGCTGTTTCAGGTGAGTGTCCCGAGGCCTGAGGAGTCTCCCGTCTTCTTCCTGCCTTCACCACTTTCTCTATCAAGTCGCAGGCTTTCATCTTACAAGAGCCTCCCCCCTGTCTGCTCACTATGATATCTCCAGTATTACAAAGCTGCACCTGAGACGGTGACACCACAGCTGTTCACTCCTGTCCTGTCCCTGCTGCGTGCCAAAGACCAAACCCTGATCCTAACTCAGACCTCTCTGTCTGCAGCTTTAGCACTAACTGTGGCATCAGAAAGGAGCAATAAAGTGCTGATCATGACTGGAATGCCTTATGATTGTGAAATTGCCAGTTTACTTTTTTTTTATATATACATTTGTGTCTTTTGTCACTGTTGATTTGTTTTGGAGTGTTTTATCTTTTTTGTTGTTGAAATGAACTCAAAGCTAATAAAATGACAATAAATGACAATGATACTTGAGTGATTCCTATTTTATAATTCAGCTCACATACTTTCTACTGCCCCCTAGTGGCGGCTCAACATAAACCTGTGTCACAGAAATAATGTTTGTCAGGATTTGTTCAAATTACGCACGTGGTTGCAAAACACATATGATTCAGATAAAGAAAGCATTTCATACAAAAGCACAAACCCTGGTTTTAGATGACTGAACTGCTCCATAAGAAGCATCAGATCATAATCCTTTGCAAATACAGACTAATAAATAGAAATATTGAAAATAACTGGCTCTATGAAGGAAATGAGAAAATAGTGCTGCATAATTACACTGTAACAATGATGCAAAAAGGTCAGAAAACAGAGCTGAGTGCTCACACGTTCGCCTGACATTTCTGTGCAGGTAATTAAAGACAGCAGAGCAGGGAGGGAGCCAAACACACACTGAGCAGCTGGACGGCTGACAGAATTGTTGAACTGACATATTTTGACAATGCCAACAAAAACAATAAACACTGAGTTAAATTGAAGCCCATTACTTTTACTTCTGAATGACACGCCACCATCTGACCACAAGGTGGCAGCCTATGACCTGTTTATGGAAAACCTTCAGTTCATCTTACTGTATTGCGAGACAAAAATGAAAAAAGAAGCAGCTACAAATATAGATAAAATTTTGTCATTGACATATCCGCAAGCGATCAATAGTTTAATTAGAAAAAGTCTGTGATAAATACGGTCTGGCGTTGCATTACTTTCTAAGTAACCTAGAGAATCTGTGTAGTTGTGACTCATCCCCTCAGATTTGTGTCCTTCATGTTCTTACTCCTCCCTCTTTAATCTTCTGGATTCATGTTCGATTCACTCTTTAATAAATGTACTTTCTTAATTATCTTTTGATTTCTTGACATTTTCACCCAATTAGGGTGAAATGGGGCAAGTCAGGGGAGAGTTAGAGAGCAGTGGCAAGCAGCAGTAGGTCATGAGTCAGTCACAGCCTTCGTATCATCAGGATTATACGGTGTAAGCTGCAAAATGCCCCTTGAACATCATCTCCCACGTGCTCTCTGAAGATGTCTGCGAACCGACAAATACATGAAAGAGATACATAGATGGGAAAACACTTGATAATTAAAGATCAAACACTATTTATTGAACTCAACAGAACCGAAAAGCAAAACATATGGGTTATGATCCTGGAGCCAGTAATCCGTTATCATCATCGTTGTTATGTTGGAACCACACATCAAGGGCATTTGTGCATGTTTATATAGAGTCTGAGTAATGTAGTTACCTTAAAAAAAAGGAAAGTAGGGCCACTCATTTGCCTTCATGGACTGATGTATGGATGGTGGGGGTCTTCTTTGAGGCTGCAGTAGAAGGCAGGCTGAGTCGACTAGCTGTCTCTGAGTGCTGCACAGTTAACGCTCAGCCACGAGGCGACAATGCTAACGGACAAAATCATTCATGTAACAGGGAACCATGGCAGCAGTTTGACCACACAGACATACAAAAAAAAAAGAGAAGCAAATTCACAATGAAATAGCAAAGTTGGCAGCTGGTTTTAACTGTAACCCATTTTAACTGTAAATGCTATGAAGGAAAAGAGGTAAACATAACTGACAAGAAAACAACATGGTTAGAAAATATAATGTACATTTCCATTTACATGTACATTTGTAATAATGTACGTTTTTCTGAATGCATATCGGACAGCAGTGGCACTGTTAGAGTGAAGCTCAAGCCGTTGCTCACAAAGCAGAAACCTCCTCACTCTGAACAACCTTGACTCATGCTGTGTGAAACATGCATGTTTGTGTGTGTATGTGTGTTACAGAGAGTCGGTGTAAGCCTCTTGTATATGTAGTGTGGTGTGCAGCTCCTCTGTGCATCTCTGTAGCTGCTGCAGGACTCTCTACACAGCCTGGAAAAGAAATAATGGGATTAAAGAACTTTCTCGCCCCAAACATTTTCTTTTCAAAATCAAGCTTTCACTTGCGACAGATAAAAGAGCCTTAACTCTCTCTTACAGTAAAACTCATGCAGCAGCAGTCAGCCTGCGTTAAGTAGTCCAGGGCAAGGTGAAATGGCTCAACACCTTGAAGGCACAATGGACTAAAAAGCCAATTATCATATTAACCTTGTCCCAGATTGTAGCTGTCAATGAACTGATTTGTCTAATGCTGCTTCAGTCACATAATTCATGGTGTTTTGTGCATCAATAAAACTCGTAGATGTCAGGAAAGGTGTTCAATCTGTCTTCCCTGTCAGTCATTTTGTCCAGTGTAATAAATCCTCTTCATCTGACTCACACACATCAACCCACAGATGCATGCATGCACTGTCTCAGTCTGAGTTGTAAAGACATACAGAGAAAGCTCTCAACTCAAAGTCAATAAAGGTTTAATGCAAAAAATCTGAGTTGATTAGTGAATGACGTAAGACTCAAGTGTTTGGCAAAGAAACAAACCGACCTCTCAAGTCTGAATGAGTAAAGGCTCACGGTTGCACCGAGTCCAAATGAAAAGAAAGCTGCCATGCTGAGCTAAACCAACCGTGGAGTGTCATGATTTCCCATCATGCTCTGAGAAACCCCTCTCTGCCCTTCCTCAGAAAGGAATGTCCCATACAATCGAATGTCATAAGATTTAAACATAAAACTCTATATTTCACACATTTATAATGGACAGACTTATGATATCATTGTAATATAGATATGAAATTTCTCATTAGTGCTTTTGTACTGGACTCTAAATAAATCTTTTGAGGAAAAGAAAAAAAATAACACAAAATATTGTATTTACAAAGGGACTTTTGGCATCCATGTTCAACTCTATAGTATAGTTCAACTATTAGTGGCATGTCATCTGACAGATATGAGTGTTGACAGACTGATGCAACCACAGCCTGATAAAATAAAAAAAAAGGGATTTGGCATGTCGATTTGATCATTTTTGATATAAGATTTTTGTTAAAAAATAAAATCAAAATGCAACAGAGACTGTAAATAAATTTGTGCTATCACACGACCCAGTAAGTATAATTATTTGTCATATACAGTATTCAAAGAACTCCCAAAAACTCCCAAGCACGATACAAAGAAGGACAAACCGGTTAGTATATACATGTACAGTCTCTTATAGCCGTGCTCTGCTGAGTAACTGTCCATCTCCTCTGTCTAATACTCTGGATATATAAAAAAAACAAAACAAACAAACAAACAAAAAGGTTCTTGTACATGTCTTTCCCACTTCCTGGGAGATTATTGTCCTGTTGAGCGGTGGTTCCACCATCTCTCCCCGTGATTAGTCATTAAGTTAAACCTCCATTTCTGTGGCAACTGGTAGTCTGACGAATCACGTCCTCCCTCAAGGTCCCGTCATTGGCTGTTAGATGAACCACTCCTTCTTTGATTCGTCAATGGTTTCTGGGTTATCGGTGCCAATGATGGCCGTGTCCGCCGATTCCGCGGCGGACTCCCCGCTGCCCTTGGCCTCGTTGGTGTGGTAGGTCCCTTTGTGGCGGAACATGTAGCGGATCAGGAACACCAGAGTACATAGTATGGTGAAGATCACCACCGCAATGATTCCTGCACAGAGGGAAGACATCATGTGCACAATTTTATTTGTGTGCAGAGAAAATTACTTGAAAGTCAAGTCAGGAAAATAATATCACTTATCTACTGCTTCCTTATTCTTTTTACAATGACATAAGACATTTATGATTTTCTTTTTTTCCTATGTTTTAGATTGATTGACATATAGGTTAGGTAGATGGATTTAAAGATTACTATCACCACTGTGACAGTATAGTGTACCTCCGATGATGGCAGAGTCCCGGTTGACTCCATCAGGAATCACCCTCTCCTCATTAAAGGGGAACTCGGCATCTGAAGAAAAAAAGGGAGAGGGAGAGAGGAAGAATGTGAAACCAAACCATAGATTTGTAATTAAAGCATAAAGAGGCGGAAGAAAAGTTCAACTTATCTGATGTTTTCAGAAATGCTCCACCAGAACAATTTGCACACATTAGCATACCACACAGATAAATGCATTTCAAGGTCAGTAAAATACCAGCACGCCATGCTGTTTCGTGCCGACCTAAAAATAAAACCCGCGGTGGTTTAGTAAAAAGTCACGAGGAATAATTTTATGCAAAACTTGTGCTGAATTACAATGCTATGGTTTTACTGTCCAACGCTGAAACAAGAGCAGAACACATCTACTGAAATCTACTGAAGGAGGACAGACACAGCTCCTGTTTTTCTATACTGGCCCCAACACATATGAGTCAGTCAACTAAATATAAACCAGTGCTATGCGAATGACAGAGCAGTTTATTTAATGTATGGCAAAGTGTTTTAAGTATACCATTAAAGATCCATGACAGGTGAAGAGGTTAATGGCAGCCGCTGCTTCTGCCTGAGCTCTGTATAGTTCTCTGTCAGCAGCAATTATCTAATTGCCCCGAGTTTCCCTGAATTGACACAAGTGGTTGATGAATGAGTGAAGAGAAGAAGAGATGAGGAGGTGGTGAAAGATAAAGAATAAAACTACAAGGAGAAAGATGGTATTATTGAGATCTTAATCTTATTCCTATTGAGTGACAGACACTATCTAAATATAATACACACAAACAATCTGGACACACTCAGATGAACTGAAATGAGCTGCTGCTGACGGCATACGAGGGAAGAGGCGGTGGAAATGGAAAGGCAGAAGAACAATCAGACACATTACAGTCTGTCTATAGGCTTCCTGGATGTTGTTTGGATATGATCACATATGAAACATTTAGAGACAAGGGCAGAAAGACGAGAAGGGGGGACCAATAAAGGCAAACATAAAATGGAAATGCAGAAATCTAGGAGGATGGGAACTGGAAATCGATGTGGAGACAGACAGCGGATTATTATAGATGATACCTATAGAAAAAAGTGAAGCAGAATAAATATTGATCTTTTTTTGTGGAAAGATGGTGGAGAGCTGACTGTGAGTTTGGACCTGGAGTCCAGATCAATGGACTGGATCGATCTCGCAGAGCTCAACGTTCCCAAAGGCACAGTTGGCACTAAGCCCGAGGAAAACGGCTGCATTCATAATAATGACACCCTGGAAAACTACACTGCTGTGGAATGTAACATCAGACACAAGAGCACCGAGGTGTGTGTATACATGAACATGTGAGTCAAAAATACAGGTAAGGGATCCGTTACAGTGCCTGTTGTGTGCACATATATAAAATAATTCATGTGCTACTTGAGCTGACTCAGGATAGAAATAATGTGCAAATGAAAAGTGTCTGCAGTAGGTTATTTGTTAGCAGCTCAAAGCTGAATGAATAAATATTTTACGTTCAGTAATATGCGTCCAAGCTCTGCCTCAGGCACAGATCATAACTCTAATGTAGAGCTATATGTGGAATGAGGTGGTGAAGCTGTATTCAGGCGCAGTCGGGCTCTTAGGTAAATGCTAAATTTAGTACGCTAAAATTTACCATGGCGACTGCTTTAGTTTGATGGCATGCTAATATTTGAAACCAAGTACTAAAATGCAAAGTACTGCAAAGGCTGATTCAATTCAGCTACTGCACTGACCAACTGTTTGCAGTTGAACTTTGGTTATGAACAGAAGTGGAGAGAGACACTCATTCACGGTTGAAGGTGATTCTCACCTGTGTTGTCCAGATGCCAGGGATCTGTTGCAGCAGACATTGGAGGGATGGTGAGAGGCGACGCCCCACAGTTGGATTCAACTAGTTTCCCTTGGTAAGACACTGGCGATGTGCCTGGTTGTGGTTGTCTGTCCGACTGACCGGCTGCCGGCGTGGCCTGAGCGGCTGATCTCAGAGCAGACTTGAGGGGGGCGATGCCGTTGAACTGTACCCGTGACAAACACCCGACGAAGCCTGGGGTGTTGTAACGCTCGATGACGACCGGGTCTACGTGTCCGGTTTCTGTACAAAGACACAGGGTTGGGACAGAAGTTGGGTTGTTTAGATCAACACATCTTAATTGATGAGGCTGTCAAACCAGTGGAAAGCGATGTTAACTTCTGAGGAAGCATAAATTCAGCCGATACTAGGACAGAGAGAGAAATCAGATCAGACCAAAGCAAAGACACGCTCACACTCAGAAATTAAGCTTATACACTACAAATTTTGCTGATGCACAGACAGAGTAAACCAATATCCTGCAAGTCTGCAGCATCCAGGGAGAATATGAACCTTGCGAATGAAGAGTGGAGAGAGAGAACAAGGATGAAGAGGATGGAGAGTGCAGAGGAGGCGCACACACTGACACTGACCTCTAATGTCAAATTAAAGGATGAATAATGAATTAACACCCCCACAGTGTCTCTGTCTCTCTCCATCCCTGTTTCTCTCTATTCATCCACCTATTCACGGGATGCTGTAGTAGCAGAGGATTTCATACTGTACAGGTTTCTAGTGATTCTCTGTCTCTGAGGTACAAAGAGAGGAAGATGAGATCAGCCTTCCACAATCACACTCCACATTCAGCATCTGTTGTGGTTACGATAAACATGTTTCTCACTCACAATAACTGTAAGGCAAGGCACACATTTTATTCTATACTACTATTACCATCACCATTTCTCCTGGATGTATATCTAATACTGAAGGGAGGTGAAAAAAGCATCAAATTATAAAAAGTAACAAAAACAAAATAAGTCATGGCTGTGTTTGAGCTGCTTCCTCTGATTTAAAACACATTAACACCTCGGAGAAGAGAAGGTAATTTACCAAATGTCTACTTCTCATTAGTCAGATGTGACTGTTCAAATGCCACAATTTTCTCACTTTCATCTCTAAGTCGCAGTCTGCTTGTGTCTCTGCTTTGATCGTCAGCTCTTCTTTTTTTTTCCAGAGAAAATGACTGCAACACAAACTCTCACATAAACCAACGGCTGAACTGCAGCTGCCCCACTAAGCTCAGTCCAGCTGGTGCTATATTCCTGCTCAGTCCATGAATCACTGCACATTGGCTACTTGTTGGTCACAGACAATATCCTATAATGTTGACAAATACAGATTTGTATAGACAGGTATTTGTAGTTTGTTCACACAGATATTCAAATAATCTCATAAGTGTCCACACAGTGTTTATCTCGTTCAGGCTGATGTGACGTCCACTCTTAAAAATGCTTTGCTAAACAGTTCAAACATGGTCTTGCATAAGTGCAGGCTAAAGATGAGTCACAAGGGGTTTAAACATTGCTGAGCACAAACACAAATCGAACAAATGCACGTATAACTGCAGAGGAGATAAGAGCGAGGAGAAAGAGCAAACAAGACGATAAAAAAAATCTCTCCAACACCTTCAGTTCAGTAAAGACAGACACGAAGCAGAATACAAACATCCTCAGACACGCTCCGCTCTGGCACAAACCTGGACTGATTTCCAAACAGCCAGACGCTCCTCGACACTTGTGCAGAGCTGCATAAATCTCCTGCTCCTTCACATGAACTCAGGTCTGTGTGCAGACACAGCCCTGGTTTTAATTTTTACGCGCATGGCTGCTCTGCTGCTGCGCCACACCCAGAGGGGACTTTTTGGACAATCCTGCAGCAAAACATGAACAGGGGACGACTAACAAGAACACTGCTTTGTGTGTGTGTGTTTGTGTTGTGTTTACTTAATGAATCATGTTAGGTTGGATGACGGGGTTCTGAGTATCTGGACAAGGCTTATAATGTAATTCTCTCTCCTTTATTCCATTTTGATGGGTCCAATACCCACAGTGTGCGTGCGTTCGTTCGTACACTATTGATTGTGCTGCCAGGAATAGAGCTCAGAGCTGGTCTTCTCTACATTCATCATCAGACCAGACCTCCTACAGACACTTGCACTCTGTGTACAAACTGTGTCTGCGTGTGATGAAAACAATCGTTTCCCTGACACCTGATACGGGCTCTGCTGCAGAGTTCTCATATACTGTAGCGCTGCTTTAGATCCACCACGAGGTACAAATGCTGCGTTATGTTATTTTAAAACTCAGATATGGCTCAGCATCACAGCTCTGATGGGCCATGGGTCAACTCCTCCTGCAGGAACAAGAAATCTGTGCCTGCTGGTGTGTATGAATCTGCACGTACGTGTGGGTGTGTGCAGTATAGGAGGAGAGAGGTAAACACACAAAGGCACAGAAAGGAAAGATGTGGCTCACAGCGTTACAGTGTGCAGCATACAGAATATAAGTATGAATATTAGTCCTCTCTCCCCTGCATGCCTGAACCTGTGCTGATCACTGCAGAGGCCTGTGCGTGAATACTAATGGCCTCTCTGTTAGGAGTATAACAAGCTGCTTTGCATACAATGCCAGGGCGGATTAAATCGCCAACAAGCTTCCCTTGTTTCTGATTGTTTTGAGGCCAGTGATTTCACAAGGGAGTGTTCATTAGAAAGCAGATGATCCCAGTTAAAACAACACACACACGCTCCTCATAAACATCACGCATTTAATATAAACAGAGGGCCAGGTTGTCGCTGATAAGAGGCCTCGGTGGATTTAGAGCTAATGGAGGCACAAGAGGTTGACACAATTACACGATTGCTGTAACTATCTGATGAAAGCCCATATATCAACAGGGAAAAATACGTGGCTCTCTGTGTGAAGTTACGAATGTTTGAGACCGTTTCAAATTAAATACAAGGACATCACATGTTGTCTCAAAGAAAACTGAACATTATGAAGTTCATGAGGTGAAAAAGAGAAGGTTTGTAATGTTTTAAATGGAGATCGTGGCCATAAGCAGGACAATAACAAGTCCTTGGAAGAACCAGTGACAGGTGGTGATGTGAAGGCTGGTTATCCCTTCTCTTGCTCGGTGGCTTCTAAAGAGGCTTTTTAGACTAATCAATAAAACATATGAACAAACACCCACAAAACCAAACCAACAGCTCTCCAATCACTAATGCCATGATAAGAACAGACACTAATCCACCTGGCTTCAGACTGCAATAATGAGATGTACCATTATTACATATGATTACAGTCTACTATTGTGACACACTTTGTACCATATGTGACATCCATCCCTTCAAAACACACACACACACACACATTGCATGGTGACAAGGTCAGCGCTGTTGATCAGAAGATTGCACCTCCTCCTGATGGCGTGTCACCACACTGACCAATGACAGCACATGAATAATTCAAAAGGTGAGGTAGCACGCAAAGCTGTGAGGAGAGGTTTGGTGTGAGTAAGCTGTGTAGGGGTGGGGGTACGGTATTTTGGAGAGGGGTCAGAGACTTGAAAATAGAAAAAGATGGAGAAAACTGCAGGACCAGAGGAGAGTGAAGGAGGGAGGGGGAGAGGATGTGACTCTGCCCTCTCCAAAAATGGCTGGTGGGTGGAGGGAAAGGTGAGAGGAGGACGAGAAAAGACAGAGGAGAGAGCCTCTGGTGTGTCTCTGTGTCTGAGTGTGAAAAAAAAAAGAGTGGGAAAGAAATGGGGTGACATGAAGGGTGCTCAAATGGAGGGGCTAGAGTACTGGAGATCAAACACAGTTGCCATGGCAACAAATGGAAGCTGATGTCGGGGTAAGAGAGAGAGAGAGAGAGAAAAAAAAGGGGGGGGGGGGGTGTTAATGAAAGTAAGATGCGTATGAGACGCATCAAAAGAATATTAATGTGAAGCCACACACCACACCCTTTGTAGCAGAAAAACAAATGTTACATGTGGTAACACAATCACGTATGCACACACACACAGACCGGCTACACACGCATGCATCAAGAAACATTGCTCATGGCGGCTATACCACACAGAGGAACAGAATAAAGGAAAGTGAGGAAGAGAGAGGCAGGAAATAGAGAGTTTGTGTGGAAAAGGTTGATGAGGATGTTGATGGAGAAAAAAGACAGAGAGTAGTAGAAATAAGTAAAGTAATAAAAGAAAGAAAGAAAACAAACTGTGACTAGATATACTGTAAAAGATAATATAAATATTTTTCTCTGTGAATTTATTTATATAATTTGAGTTGTCCTTGTTTAAAAAGACATTGTTCCTCTGATATTTATCTATTTCCAGGGCAAAGTTTGATGAAAAGCAAATATGACTGATAGACCCAAAGTTTTCTTTTCTTCACACTTTCTGAATAGTTTCTAGTTGTGAATGTGGTGATCTCCACTGAAGCAGCAGTAGGTTTATCTTAACATCAATATAAACTGGGCCAAACTGGCCCAAACAGGCCTAAACAGAAACATGTGAAGACGGTAGGCCGGAGAAACAGAGGATGATGAATTAAGAAAGAGAGTGCGGGAGGAGGAGAGATGGGACAGATTAACGAGGAACAACATTAGAACTGCAGCAGATGTATGACTGTTGGTTTTAGACGTGGAAAACCAGCCAACCCGTGGTTGCGACACCTTCCCTTACACACACACGCAGCACATGCACACTCACAGGTGCATTCATCACTGCCACCTCCAGTTTCCTCCAGACTGAACAGAGATGTAGCAACAAGCCAGACCAGTAATCAACAGCACACGGTGACGGCTAATTTCCCCCCTCTGTTACACACCATGCTTCTGCGAAAATTTCCTTGCAATCCAATTAAACAAGGCTGGAAAATTAAGATGTTTCATTGAGAAGCAACAAAATGAATGAATGTGTCTTCATTCCAGTCTCTGAAGAAATCAGGCAGAAGAAAGACTGCTTCACGTTCACCTGCAAATCCCATTTCTATTTTACATTAGACACCTTGGCACACTCATGCATATGCAGTAACACAGATGAAGACACAGGTGCACACACACACAAAGACACACACAGACAGACACACAACTGTAGTTACCTATGTGAAGTTTGCGTTAGTGTCTGTAAACAGTTTGTGAGCCAAACCAGCTTCCTCTCTTCTTCCCCTCGTTCTTCCTCTCTGCTACATGAAGTCTCCTCCTCACACAGCACCACATTGGCATTAGCATCTATCTCTCCCCCTCTCTCTCTCTCTCTCTCTCTCTGTCAGTCTCTACCTCCCTCCATCCCTCTCGCTCGCTCTCTGCAGTGCAGTCCCACCCCCACTCTGCCACAGCAGCTGGAGAAAACCCGGAACCCGGATCCACGGTGGCACGGATCAGGAGTGACCGGTCTGAAGTACAACTAGTGGTGACAGACTGGTATGATGTCATCCTAAAACACAGAGACCCCTGCACACACACGCACAAACACACACACACGAAGCAGTGACCTTGTATTAATAAGGTGGCCTTAGATTATAGAGATTACAGAATGACTGCACAGAGATAGAGTGCTTGGAGACTGATAAGAGAGCAAAGTCCTCTGTGCTTTCAGCCTCATCTAACTTCATCAGCGCTTTAATCAGAGTCAAGACGTCTGGTGGACAGAGCACAAAAGACAGGCATCGAACCAGAGGCTGCCTGGAAAGGAGGAGATTGATTAAACTTCATCATGGCATGCTGTGGACTCTGGTCAGCAGGACCGTAAAGTACACATGGTTTGTACGTTATTAGGAATCAACTGACTCATCTCATGTAAAACAATAAGACAAAGAGACTCAAATCTATCAGCAGCAGGACAGCAGCTCATCAAAATGATTTATTAATGTTTAAAGGGAATGTCTCCTTCAGCAAACAATGAGGCGTCTGCTCTATTTGACGTAGAAGGATGAAATGCTGGTCAATTAACAGGCTGTTTAACCGGAGTCATGTCCCACTCAATATTGTTTTATTGATTAGAAACAGGTAACGAATTTCAAGTACTGAGACAGCCAGAGGCAGAAGGTTTTTAGAAATGTCAAGTGTTATTATGAATATGCATGCACACGTACATGATTTGATATTATACATAATATTACTAATAATTCATTCTTGTGGTGTTTATTTCATGTTTGCAAAGTAGCCTACTTCACAGAGAAGATATTTGGGTCACTGCAGGTCCTGGTGAAAATGTCTCTTTGCTACCTTTGAGGGCCGGCATATGCTTAAAGTGGGAACAAAAAGGCCCAATTTAAAATAAAGGCACATGAAAGAGTCGAACCTGAGGGAAGGCCAGTGAATACACGTATCGGCCTTTAAGCCTCAGCAAAATAATTGGCAGCACCAACACAGAGCGACATGTTCAGGAGGAGGCTGGGGGAATTGAAAATACAAGAGAGAAATCAGAATTTTAGCGCACATGTCCTTTATAACCAACCCTCTGGGCTATAATCATCTTCCTCTGATAGCACTTTCACAGTGTCACTATTTCTATTACTCTCTCTGCCTTTGGCTCTGAATCTATTCCCTTCGATAGACACACTCACATACAGGCCAGGCGCACAGACACACACATATACACACACATACACACACACACAGTCAGGCAGATTTGTAGCACTGAGAACTGGGTTGGGAGTGTGCCTGCTGCTCTGGCTGATGTATGACTCATCTCCCCCCATCTATTCCACTGGGACGCAGAGATCTAGGGAGGACAGACCCATACGCAATACATCAGCTCACCAACTCACCTACACACACACACTGATGCATGACTATAAAAACTAAAGATGGCCGCTACATGCACCCCTACATCTACACATATGCTTTTGTTGGATTCTGATGTAAGGATACATTAACCTTGACAGATACACCCACCGCACACTGTTATATCAAGGTCCAGGCTACAGCATTTTCAGCAGCACGGAGCATGTGCTGAATCACCCTTCTGCTTCATGATCAATACCAATTTAGGACAATTACACAGGAGCAAACACTGCAAATATCATGACCCTGAATCTGATAGACACTGACAGCCACGACTGAGTAGCAACCTTCAGTACTGAAATGAAGTGAAAGTGACAAAAACAGCTTTTTTTCTTCTTCTTCAATAAACCACTTTAATGACTTTAAAAGAGAAAAATAACCATCAACCAAGCTGGATAAAAAGGACAGTATCAGCCACTCTCTACACCACACTGTGGTGGGACTGGGAGTCTCAGGAGCGCCTTTGTCCCCAGTCCCATCAGACAGTACAACACATCATCCAAGGGCAGTGGCTCATGACTGGAAAATTGACCTACAAGCATAGTTGGGCTGCTGGATGACTGAATTTCTCCCCAGGGGTGAATAAAGAAAGTCAGTCAGTCAGTCAGTCAGTCAGTCCATCTAACCATTTCGAGACAGCAAGACCATGCCCAGCGGACTCCCATGTTAAAATAACCAACTACAGCAGAGACAAATATGCATATAAATCACCTAATTAAGTTGTATTAAAGTTAAAATTATTCATAATTGAGGACGAGGCCACTTTAAGTGACACTTTCGTTTAATGTGTAAAAATGTGCTATACTTAAATTAAAAGCCTTGAGCCTTGACAACAATAAAATGTGCATTATTAAACATTATTAATTATTAACAGAGACATAAAAGGTCCGGACTCCTCCAAATCACACAGACAAAAGAGGACGCAGAAAAACTACAATGAATCATAGATAAAAAAAATCATTAATCCGTCCACAACCCTAAAAAGCCAACTACCGATCACCTTCTGACTTCTGACAATAGGGGTGGCCGGTCAGGTTTCGCCCCAGGGCTGTTTTTCTGACACCGGCCCTGCCAGCAATCGCCAGACTGGGAGGTGACAGCAGAGATGTCGCGGTGATCAGTGAGTATGCACGATGTTTGCCGTACCAAACACAGAGTCTCTGTCTCCCAGAAATAGAGAATCTGATAGCTCAGCTCTCTGACAGCCTCTCTTGTCTCCGTGGTCTCGACACAGATGTGGAACAGATCTGATGAGATGTGAAAAATCCGACGCTGCTTTTTTTTTCTTTCCCTCTGCTTTGTCTGTTTCTCTGATCACAACATTCCTGTCATCCTCGTTCTCTTTGAAGCCCCTTATATAATCCCCCCAGTTCTGACTATATGTACGTATAATACTATCCAGTATAATTTAGAGACTTAGTAATAGAGTCTGTTGATGTGTGAAGTGAAAGGCTGCATGAAGGGGGTAGCTATATGAGTTGGTACTCTTTTGCCCTGTGAGGTGACTTTGTCCTGTGTGTCAGCATGAAAGATAAATGAGTGTGTTTGGTGCGAGCACATGTGCTCCCGGGAAGTCTTGCAGTGTGTGTAGCAGTCGATAGCTCTGGCTGGTAAATGAAGTCAGCTATTACTTCAACATCACTGACTTTCTCAGCACTTGAGGTAGAGGACAAAGGAGATGAGAGGAGGGAGAGGAATGGGAAGGAGAAGAAAAGTAGGATCCAATAGAGAAAGAATTAGATACAATCTCTCAGGGTAATATTATAACTAATTAAGGAGGCGACTAAAACCAACCAAAATCAATACATAAAACCACAGCTACCTCTTAGGAGAAGCTAAATAGGTAAAGGTAATTGGCTATTGATAATTAGGGCAATCCATTTTTTAGGTAAAAGGGAAATTATGTGGGAAATTCCTAAGACCTACAACCTTTGTAAGTCCAGCGGAACAAGACTGTGATGTAGGACCATGAATCACAATTTAATCACCGTCAGCGCTGCAGTGCCAGTATTTCATATGAGTAATGTGTCAAACTCGAAGGTTTTGGTCTGACATTCGAATACTGAGGGAGTTTGAAGCGCAGCAACCAAATACGAAGGTGATTTAATGAGAGAAAAGACATTTTCCGTCCAAAAATAGTGTTTGTCAGATTCATGTAGGTAGAGATGGATGCAGCTGAATTAGTGTCTGCACTGATGCGAAGTCTCAGCAGTCCTCTGGCTCTCTCTAGTGGAACTAATGTGTAATTACACTATTTTGCATTCATTTTTGTGTGCATTTGGATTTCTGTATATTAATGTGACTCTTGAGCTCTTCAGCAATACATACATACATAAAAATGACAACATGTTTCACCAATTGTATTAACTCTGACCTCCAGTTGTTATAAAATATTATATATGTATTTATTTTTTGTAATTTATTTATTTTGTGACTGCAACAAGACTATTTTTAATGATCCATTGTTAAAATGACTGCCAGACAGATTAGTCACGTGAGCACAAACAGTCAAACAGCTCCTGAAGAACAAAACCCCATGACAGACAGATTGGTATGAGTTGATTTACAAAGTAATATACGTCAACGTGACACACTTACCGTAGACTTTGCCCAAGAACAGCGTCTTGACCAAGTTGAATTGTGTGTCTGAGGCGTCTGGGAGGGTGTAGCTCACTGGGGGGTAATGATCCAACTGAAACAGTGGGGGAGAGAAATAATCCATAAGAATCTGCATTTTAAACAGTCACAGCATGAAATTAATGACAACAGCATTTTAACAAGGCCCCGGCTTGAAACTGCATCAGCACATTAAGCAGAATACTCAAGATGATGAAGAAGAAATGGTAATTCATTGCTGCCAGGGGTTGTAAAGCTAATAGAGAGCATTGTCAGGGGCTCAGTGGCTCCCTCTTGTGGTCTAAAAATACCCAGAAAACTCTAAATCTAAGTCTGTTCACAAATCCTGATATTTCTCCCCAGATTCATCATCATGGATCATTCTTACAACCTTGAAGTATCAAGTTAGGCTGCTCAGATATGCCATCATTCGGCATGTGAGCAATACTAAACGTGTCTTAAGAAAGTTGGACACAATTTGCACTGCATGCATAGTTTGGAAAAAAGGAGAGTTTTTCCAAATGCACACTTGACAGAATCTGAGGTTGCTCACAGGAATCAAACTAAATCATTCAAAAGAACCTCTTGTTTGCAAAGCTGTTAACTTAGTGATCTTCTACAGCGATCCTGCAAACAAACAACTCCTTGCCACAGCTGGAAATAAATGATCACACATTAATTAACAATATGCAATCCCTGAAATCTGTGGTGGGTTCAAAGCCTCTCCCGGAGAACTTAAAAATGAAGAGAGAACCAGCAGCGTGTTTACAAAGAACATCAGTGGAGGTTTGAGAGCAGCGAGGGTGATGGAGGCAGGGAATACATGACTTTAATATCCCTGCAACATAATTAACTTGTTATTGCTGTTTCATTGAAGTTCCTAATTAGCTTGAAGGCTGCAGCCGCTGCTACTGACGAGGAGCGTTTCAGCCCTACAAATTAGTTTGTGTGTGTTCCAGAAATAAAAGATCTTCTTTCCGTCCCTCCCTCTTGCACGCAGGAGAACTGTATCTCAGCTGGCACCAGCCTGCAAGACGTACGAGGACCGCCCCAGCCAGAGAGAGGGGGGGTTGATTGAAAACAATGACTTTTGTTACTTTGTGTTTTGCTGGAAATATGTTCCATTGATGCGCTGAATAGCTGCCGTGGCCTGTTAGCTGGGAGCTGAGCTGGGCTGTCACTAAAGGCCTGAGATCTATTTGTGTGTGTGTGGTCGTTCTTGTTTATAGGTTTTAGTGAGTAGAGCCCTCTCATACAGAAACTTCTCTCTACCCCTCCAGTGTATTTTCGCCCTCTTTCTCTCTGTATGCACATGCAAACACACACACACATGCAGCATATCCTAATTTGTTTCATTCCAAAAAAGCCCGGTCTCGGTGGAGCATTGTGTGGGTTTTGTTTTCCACAGTGACTGCAGGGTGGGATAATGGGGAACAATTAAATTGCACTCAGCTTATTTACTTTTATCTGAGAAAACAAATTGGCTGCTCGGCCAGGAAGGGCGGTCTGAGTCTCAAAACCCCACAGAAAGGTCCGCAGAGGCAGGCAACCAGGGAAGAAACCTCATTTTTACCAAACTTTGTCAATTACAACTGCAATTACTAGGATCCTTCCCCTTTCTACTGAACCATTTAGACAACACTGTTTTCTCCTCAATGCGCTGTTGATGCTATTGTAAGTTACATAAAAATTACATAAGCAAAGTAATCAGGGGTTAGATAAAGAGAAACTCAACAATGGGTGAAATGTATTTCCCTGACTATGAGCTCAGAAAGAATCTAATTTAGTCAATGTGCTGTATATATTTAAAGTAATTTACACCACACTGGGAACTTTTTACTTTAGTGGTGACTCTGTTTTCTTAATGGTATCTGGAGGAGAAGCAAAGTGCAAACAAATGTTAATTTCCTTTGTTCGCTTGAATAAGTAGTTTAACACTATTATCAAATGAATTACTGGGTGATGGTCCTGTCTCATTAGCTGGTATTTCAAACCACTAATACCAACCACAGAGGCCACCGTCAGAGGAGAGGAGAGGAGAGGAGAGGAGAGGAGAGGAGAGGAGAGGAGAGGAGAGGAGAGGAGAGGAGAGGAGAGGAGAGGAGAGGAGAGGAGAGGAGAGGAGAAGAGAGATGTCTGATGCCTGAAGGGGACTCCTCACTTTCATCTCTAAACCCTCGTAGTGTGTGAGAGGTTGAGAGAAAGCAAAAGTCAGAGATAGAGAGATGGGAACTTATTTTGATCTCTCCTTGGTTCGCCTTTGATAGTGAGTTTTCCTGACGAGACGCTTACACGCGGCTTTAAAATCAAACACTTGCTCCCTGCACTGCAGCCTGCGTCTGCACATGGGTCTCAGCATGTATTTGTGTGCATGCAAATCTAACCCTTGAAGAAAGCCTCAGGATTATAATGGGGTTAGATAACATGAACGCACAAAGTGATATTTGTTATCGTATTAAATGCGTGTCTACTTTTCTCCATATCTAAAGACGACATGTGTTTTCTTGCTCTGACTCTCGTCCTGTCTTTTCTTGTTCTCCATTCCTCCCCTGTTTCCTTCCATCTCACATTTCCATTACTTCACACCTATTTGTCTTCTCACTTGTTCTCTGCCATGTCTTTAAACTAAACAGTCGCTTGTCTAAATGCCTTTAAGATTTGTGACCCGATAGCAGCGAAGTGAGATCTCTGCAGCCGCAGGTAAACACTCAGCTCCCTCTCTTAGCCTGGAAATTGAATTTGATCCTGGCGGGCTGACTTTTATTACATCTGACTCATATCGCTGCCTCTCACTCATGTTGTTATATATCAGATGAAAGCAGCTGCAACAAGGCCTCTGATGAGCATGTTAGCAAAACAGTAATGGGGTGGTTAAATTTGAAATGCTGATGGAAGGGTTGGAACAAAATTGGCATTTTGGGCTTTAATGCATAATGCAATAATTTCCAATCCAATTTCAGATGGAGTAACTCAGAAGTGTGCACTTTGGCTGTAGTAGTTCCTTTTGAACTTTCTAAACAAATTATTTAAACACTTCAGCATTCAGGTAAAGTTCTGCACGGAATAAAAATGCAGCATATAACACGTTGGGTTCCCTTTGGTGTAATTTTTCATGTCTGATAGACTTGCTCTGTTGAAAGTTGATGCATGAATCAAGTCGACTGCAGCCCATTCTCAAAAAAAAGTTATGGCTTTTAAGTCGAAGTGAACTTTTAAGTTCTTTTTTGGTTGCTAACATGGTTCACTTGGAACTCATGGCATTGCATAATGATGAAATATTCTTTTTTTTAAATATAATTAACATTTTCTCTGTGTATTTGCAGATGGACACCTGTTGGTGCACCCACTCACTGCTGAGTTGTGCTTAAAGCTTCTGTTGTTGTTGTTGTTGTCCAGAGCAGAATTGATCCACTTTTTCATATCTCATTAGTGTGAGTATAGTCGTGGTTCCTTGATCAAAATAAATAAACTATTAAAGCCCTCCGGGATGTCCGAGGAGCTAGGTGGTAGGAGGTATGAGGAGTGCGGCGAACAGATGAATTTGAATAATGTTGATTTTGTAGTGTAGCTGTGTGAAGCCTCTGTAGTGAGTTGACCTGACGAAATCTCGTTTGTGCGAGCATGTCTGTTGGTATGCATGTCCACATCTGTTTACGGGAGGATATTAAGTGCATGTTTGTACCTCGAAAAAGAGCCTCGAGGCAGTCAAGCAACATGAAAAAGTTTTGCTCATCAAAGTTATCTTCGTTAGTAAACCTTTAAGCTCTACTTTTCATGCCTTATCTGTAAACCTCATCTATTTTCTCTCTCTCTATCCTCCCACACAGTTCCCCTCACTGATTTCTTTTATTCTAAAATTAAAATTACAACATCGCGTCTATCAGTGTTCCTCTTAATTCTCTTAACACTCTTTAATGTCTAAGTGCTGTGTTTATCTTTATATGACAAAGAAATTCAAAGGGTTGTTATTTGGAGTACAGCGTGCCCTGGGCGCATAGGGAGTGGCAGGCAGGGGATATGCTTTTGATAATAGTTAATAGTTCAGTCACACACCAAACACTGGGCTGAACATCGATATCTCCAATCTAGACATAACTAAGCTACAATCAAGTATGTGTGTGAGTGATGAGTAAAGAATCTTGCGGTTGCTGCAATCACTTTCTGAGCCAGTGAAAAGGGATGTGCTGCGTTCAAGTGCTCCCGGCGGAGTGATCAGCAGCTGCAGGTTGTGATTTGCTCAGAAAATGAGAATGATTTCCATTGGATGTTTCAGTTTAATTTTCCTGCTGTCAGGATTTTTCACTGTAGTGTATGAATGTAGGTAATGAGATTCTAGTATGGATGAGGTTGTTGCTCTGTGTACATTTGCTGTGTATGTGTGTGTGTAGGGCTGAAGACTTACAGTATGCAGAGGAGGTGCAATGATTATTTGATTTGCAACTGTAGTGCAGTTCATTCTGGCCAACATTTTATTTCGCCTTAATGAAAACCACAGCAAAGGGGCTGTAATGCAGCTGTAATTATCACATGAAGGAGATGCACGTTGATCACACAACCAATAAAATACTGTTGCTCACCCTGAGACTAATGCACAAGGGAAAAAGCACTTCCGTTCTTCATATACATACTTAATGGGTTGGTTGTTTTCTATTCTTTTGAAGTTACATGCTACTCAGACCTTCTATTTCTTTCATAATATTTAATCAAATCAACTCTAATCATAGTCTTTGTGTGTGAATACAGTTTTAAGGCGCCCCTTTTTCTCTGCAGCGATTCTTAAAATAGAGGTGATATAGGCCTGGGCCAAATCATGGCAGCATATATTGAATATACATTAGATAGAATAAACAGTGGAGAATATAAGGAAGTAGTCAGAATATTAAGTTCATACAAAATTATACAAATGAAGCAGCTCACACATTTCAGCAGCTCTGCAGAGAAGAGCTGAATCAGTGGCTTTGGTTAATATCATTCATCCTTCTGACAACCTGGGGTAGGTGGGCTCTCCAGATTAATTTACCTCGATGTTTATGGTTTGCATCAAAGTCCTATCTATGTCATCATGTGCGAGTGTTCAGAAATGACACACACACGTGGTCTGCAAACGGGGCATTTACATAACAAATTATACAGAAGGGTACAGTATGCATAAACAAACTGTCAATATTTTTCTCTGTTTGAATCTTGTTATTGAAGGCAACACATTTCTTGGCAAACTGCTCGTGCAAACACCAATTTATTCTGATTTGGATGCAACCAATAACTATGTTTTATAGGCAGCTACCATCCACTTAGAGCCCTCGCTAAATTACAGCCTGCAGCCAAATCTGGGCATTTTAGCCCAGAACAAAGCTTATAATAGTTTAGCTGAATTCTCTCTCCATCCTTGACAGCTACTGACTGATGTTTGGTTGTATTGATCCGTGCTAAGCTGTGCAGCTGCAGAAAAATCAAGAGCACCCAGATACACACAACTATACATGAACGAACACATTGTCATGCACGGGCACATGCACACACCGATCGATGCGTTCTCTCTGCTGCTATACTTAGGCTGTTTACTGGAAGTGGATTAACAGAGGCAAAGGACAAGCCGTTTCATCACAGCAGAAGACAGAACGGGACATTGCACTCCCCTCTGACTTTTTTTCAAACCATCTGCTCTTGTGTGATTATGTACTTGTGAATGAGTATGTGCATGTTAAGTTTTTGTCTGCATGTTGCTAGATGGCAAGTCTCTGCACTCCATGGTTGTAAGTAGGGTTTTGAAATCGACGCTGGGGATTCTATACTCAACACAAAAGCTTCAAACATGTGTGCAGATGTCTGTGTGTGCGCTCTGTACCTGGATGGTGATGCTCCTGTCGACACGGGACATATTAATGCTATGAGGCTGTCCATTAGCCAGGTTACGCTGGTCCACATCGATGGTAAATGGCTCCTTCAGACCTCCCAGGTTATACCGCACCTGCATTGAACCTGAAGGCACACAGGGGATATTTTGGTCTGGCAAAAATATCAACAACTTTATTTTCCACTCCTCTTAAATGATTTATGCATGTCCTCACAACAATATCGGCATCTTCTGTATACTTCTCCCACAAGAACACGATTGCTGGAGAATCAGTTTCTTGTTACCTGACGACATGTTTTATTCCTTTATGATAATAATAATAATTTATTCCATTGTTTTCTTGAACTTAACTTTAAAATATAGTTTTCTTTGGGAAGTGATGATGCAGGAGGGGTGAGGAGTTAAGAGGGAAGAACTGAATGATTCAGAGGACCCACAGCTTGACAGGGGATTATATATTTACTGTCTCAGGGCGCTGCGTTTGCAGAAGGGCCAAGAATTTCTTGCAGCACCCCAGAGCAGTGTGAGTATTTTGTGGTTTTATTTGTGCACATCAATTGCTGCAACGCTAGATGGCACTGTCAAATTTTTATTACCTCTATTTTATCAAAGCACTGCGCCGCTGTCAGCTGCTCAGTAGGAGGCTGCTAACTGAAGAGGATTTTTGGAGATTATACAACTTTCCAAACTGTGCTGCAAGGACAGCCTTTAAAATGTGCTTTGCAGCTCTAACAAGCCTTACTCCAAGCAGGGTTCTCACAACAGCATTTATGTGTGTGTGTGTGTGTATGTGGGTCTTACCATTCTGCCTTAACACTACAGCCAGATAGTCCTGCGTCTTGGAGCTCACATACATCAGAATCGCTGGAGCACTGGATGCGCTGAAACTAAAAGCTACTTCCTCCTTTGTGAGATTCACTTCATGTGGCATCAGCTGGTGCGTTGTGATCTTTGTGTCTCTACTGGCTCCTGCGACAGCTTCAGGCATGAAGTTGTACTTCACCAACGTCCCTGCCTCGAAGAAACCCCCGACATCTGAATGAGACGACAGAAGAATTATTTAAAAACAAATGAAGAAAGAAGAAGAAAGAAAGAAACCATAGAGTCAAGACACATCAGGGCAGACATATTAAACGGCCAGAGAGAAGTAAGCACACACATAAAAATGAGTGTGTTCGGGAGATGTAGTAAAGTGGGTGTTAAATTGCTGTGCTCCAGCATCTGAAACCAAACAATACATTGTTTACCAGTACATTAACAGACCTAATGGCATATTCCAGCCATTCCAGCAGGCTTATTGATTCTCGTAATCAAGTGTTGAGAAGAAGGGACCTTATTTTTCTATACTTCTGTTACGCTCCTTGTTTGTGTTTATTGGTGTGTATGTGCCTGCGTTCACAATGTCCGTGTGTCAGTTACAAAGGAGATAAAAGGCACAATATGCGTGAAATTAAAGAGAATAGTTACAGGGAGTGCTGAGAGCCTAGGGTTGTGTGCGTGCGTATGTGTGTGCAAATGCCACGGAATATGCCTTGACATGTTTGCCTTCCCTCGGTGGCAGCAGTGAAAATATATATCTACACCGCCCCTACGAGAGAGGAATAGTAAGTGAACACATTTATGCATCTTATTTTAAGGCTTCACTTCACCCATCGTCTCTCACCGGACACAGTACAATAAATACTTCAAGCTACATTACTTAAATTTAATAGAAGGCTTATTACTAGAAAATGGGCAAGTTCTCTGAGTCGTACTGGTGTATAGGCAAATCCTTGCCTCCATTGAGTTACACCACAATTTTATCCTCCATTCCTCTGTGCACTGATGTAGTTTCAAGCTTTGGAAAGTCTGGAGAGACCCATTTTACCAATTGTTCTGTGCTAACCAGGCAGAGAGCTTGTGAAGTTTTCAAATAGCTGAATGCTCAGCGTCTGTCGAGGCTCGCGCTGCAGAGTATTAACTGAATCAGACTTCAATTCGACAGAATGCGGGATCTTCGTCAGAGCTACAACATGCTTGATTAAATTCCTTAAAGCTGTAACAAACCGGTGTGTGAATAAACAAACAGTGTGACAAGCTTCAGTAGAGATTACCACGGACTAGCGATATCGCACAAAATAAAGTTAGCTTCTTACCTCAGCCAGAGACAAGTCTATTGGCTTTACTGCTTTTTCCCAGCGAGTATGTTTTATTAACAGTAACATAACTTCATGTATCATGCAGACCAGTTGGGAAAACCAGCTGAAAACGTCTCATTTGGATGAAACTGAATTATTTATACTTTCAGTGATTTTCTTTTCTCCTTAGCGAAATTGAAAATAACAAAAACAAGATGGAATACAATTGAACAATTACAATTTGAAAATTTAAAATGAAATTAATGAATTTTTCATTTACAACATGGAACTGTTTGAGAATAACATTTGGGATAATTATCATTAAAGTTTTGCAATGTTTTCTGAGGGTCTGCTCTAATTTTGAGCTCAAAGCTGTTTTTTATTTTTATTAAACTGACAGAGGATGAAATCAGGCAGAAAGTAATTTTGTGAAGTTGTTAATTTATTGATGGCGCGTTTCAAACTAGCAACTGATGAAACCAGGCTTCATCACTCCTTATCTGCTGGCTATGTCTCTTACTTTTCACTCTATATCTGGCATTAGCAAGTTAAAATTCTGTCCTCCAAAAATCAGTTTGAGGAGGACACATGTTAACCTTAACTGTCAATAGCTTGCAAATGTAGCCAGTAGTTTGTTTGGTTTTGAGAAACATGTTTCATAGTCATGTACCGTTACTGGCTACCTGGAAAATATGTATTTCATTATGCCAGCACAAAGATTTTTCAAACTATGACCATGAACATGATTAAATCTGGACTGGACATGGCCACTGCATTACTGCATGTGTCATAACAGACAATCTCAAATATTAAGTTTAACAGGTGCAGTTAGCCAACGTCCTAAAATGTAAAGGGTGTAGGAAGATGTGTTAAACTCAGACCTCGTCAGACCTTTGTCAAAAACTGTTTTTGATACAGTGTGTTTTAACTTGTGTAACAGACCCCCATCCTGCCAGCCTCTTGAATACAAACACCAAATCTCATCTTATTTCACACAAACTGTTGATTATGTGGGCCCAACATGGAGCTCATGTCCGCCCTCTCTGTCCTGCTAAGAGGAAAAGAAGAACGACTCAGGCTAGCTGCCCACAGCCTCCACAGCAACACATGCACGCACACACACACAATTGTCTGGAAGTATAAGAGAGAATTAGAAAACTCTGCCCCAGGGCAGGGGCTCTTTATGTTTGTGTGTGTTTTTTTGTCAGTGGATGAAAAAGTTTTGGAAAGAGAATTTGTGCAAGAGGTCAGGTACAGGTGTGTGAGTTTGTGCGCGTGTCCATTTCTGTATGTGCATGTGCACACTGAGTCCATGTGACCCTCAAAGGCAGAAAAGCAGAAGAATGAGAGTGTGTAATAATAATACAGCGACGTCCCCTGAGCTGTGTGTAAATATGGATACAATGGAAATGCACTATGCAATTATGGCTGGCTTCATGCATTTTTCACTGACTGGGAGGACGGGGAGAGAGGGGGAGATTACAGCGAGAGGAGTGGAGAGATTCGGAGCAGGAGACAGAAAGCTGAAAACAGAAGAAGCAAGGAAGAAATGGAAATGTAGAGGAAGGGGGGGTGAAAAAAGGAGGAGGGAGCGGGGGGAGTCAGAGCAGTGGGGTGTAAATACAGAAATAAGGGATCAAAGAGGGAGAGAGTGAAAAATGACGAGAAATACATGAGAACAGAGGAAGAGGAGAGCGTAGAAGGAGTAAACATGAGATGGGAATAAAAGATGGAAGAGTAGATTCAGAGATGGAGACAGGAATAGAGGAGAAGAAGGAAACAAAGCGAACATTACATGGTTATGGCAAAAAAAGAGAAGGTTTGAGAAAGTCAGCAGAGTGGAACAAAGAGAGGCGAGAGGATGAAGGGATGCAACTTTGATAAAGGGGAGAGGAGACAGAAAGCACATGAGAAGAAAAGAGGAGGGGTCATGCGTGAAGAGTGAGGGGAAACAGGAGGAGAGAAAAGCGAACAAAGAAGGTAAGAACTGGAAGCAGAGGGCGAGCAGAAGAGACAAGAAGAAACAGAGGAGGAAGAGGGCCGTCACATGCCATGCACAAAAACAAATAGACACAAGGGTGTGCTCTCTCCCTTTGTTTGCCTCTCTCTCTTTCTTACATGCACACAAACACACACACACACACACACACAAAGACACACACACACGCACACACAGACAGTAATCTCTATTCTCTAAATCCTGAAATGCCTGATCGGTTATGACAGAATTCAGAGGAGGTCTTTTCATGTCTTACACTAGCATATCACCACACACTGTCACCCTCTTCCACACCACATATACACACGGGCACACACACACACACACTGACACACACTCTGCTTTTCTGTCATCTTGTCACCCCCCTGCCAAGTGCACAGGGAAAAAACACTATTCGGCTTTAGGAAACAAATTAATTCACGTGTCAGGGATCAACTCTGACTGGGAGCGAGCAGAAAGCCTCTGACAGCGCCGCTGCTCTCCTCCCCTGAGCATTTTATGAAAACTTGTTTTGGGAAGTAGAACTTTAATAGTGTATCTAATGAATCCCTATGAAACAAATATCATGTTTTAGCAATGTGCAACAGTGCAAGCGCGAGTTGGAGCGTGACATTTCTCATCTCTGAACTTCAAAAACCTACAGCTACCTTTTCGTTTAGTGAAGTGACTTGCATTTTATTTTTCTAGTTTGATCTCTCAGCTCTGCATCTGCACGGTATTAACATTCAGCGAGTGCTCTCTAAACTCAGGGAGAATTGGTGGGTAAGCATAATATCACTCTCAATCGATGGCTTTTATCATAAGCCCAAACACTTTCAACACGACAGCTCCAAACTAAATAGAAGTGAGGAGAATCACTGAGCACAGGAAGAATCACAGGAAGAATCACAGTGGCTTGTTGTCAGACAATGAAGCTTGTTGAAACATGACAACAACTGTAACCTCAGTGACATTTAACTCTGGCACTGTGAACTAAAGCAAACATGCTTTCACAAAGTTGCCAGTTAAACCAGACTGAAAGGTGTAAACTGAGAGATTATGGCTCAGTGTGTCACCCCACTTCTATACAGAGTAGTTTGTTCATAGTCTGGTGATGCACATCTTCCATTTAACACCATCTTACCTGAAGTGCCTCTTACCTCTGGTGCAGAATGGCCCGTCGTAGGCAGTGGAGGTGCAGTCACACAAGTAGCCGTTGTACTTCTCCACGCATTTCCCTCCGTTCTGGCAATACATCCCAAAACTGGTGCAGTGGCCTTCGCAACCAGGCTTGACCCCAGGCGTGACCTTGGCCCTCTCCGCCAGGTCCAGGGTGATCCCGTTCATCCGCAGGGCTCGGATGCAGCCCAGGAAGCCCCTCTGTCCCCCTGCGGCGCCTGAGGAGCGGGGGAGGAAACAACACCAGAGGACGGAGGCGGCGTCAGTGTAGCAAGGTTATTATGGAGCATTTTGAAAAGCAGTGAAAAGGGAAGAGAAAACAAATAAAGAGGAGGAAGGGAGGACAAATGGAAGTCAGAGACACAGAAGTCGTTTTGAATGCAAGAGGCTCTGTTTTAATCTCTTTTGGAAACGTTAATATCCTGATGCCTGGAGGAAGCCACTGATGTCACGTTAATCGTTCCGGCTGTGACGCCGCTCTTGAAACAACCTTCAACTCGTTTGATTTCTTCACTTATTAGAACAGCCTAATGAACACTGTGTCTTAATGAATATCTCACAATCAAACACAGGAAAATGAATGCATGAATGCATGTGAAGTACATGCTACAGACCAACACACGCATTTAAAAACAGACCACACACTGCGTACCTGATTTGAATGAGTCAATATGAGCATTAATGCTTAGCCTTAGGGTGTCGATAGCCATTCCTCTAAAGTGCTTCCATCGTCATTCTGGCCTTGCACCATTACAGTCTAACTACCCATTAACTTGGACAGAGTAGGGGTGTTAAATAGATTAATGCGCACCTAAATGACTATGGCAATAAACACACTCATAAACATACACCCACAGGTATAGATTTGAATGTACACAAGCACAACCACGGAGGATGGCTACACTGTCTGCATAAACACACATAGGTATACACATTCATACGCACCACCATTAACAAGAGCCGAGGGGCATTTTACTTATTAAAACCTCTCAATTGCATCTTTTGGATTACATGAAGGAATCCATTCAAGGAGACATGTTAAGGAGATACACACTCAATTCCCTCAGCAGCATGACCACGCACATGCACATGTATATCTGCTAGTTTAGCCACACAGGCCAACACACACACATGCACACAATATAATAGACTAATACATGTACATTCTCTCCAGCCAGTACAGTATTCATGGATCCTGTTACAGAAGGGTGTTCACACGCTTTCTCCACTTTCCAGTCCCACACAGGAGTTGACTTTTAGTAGACCTGTTAATTAATCTGTGTTGTACCAGTGATTGGCTGGAGGTTTCTGCCACCTGTTTACCCAGGTCTAAATCAGCCTGATTGAACGGACAGCAGGCTCCCAGGCCTGGGGAGACCAGCGTAGACACGTACACACACATACATACACACACACACCTTCTGTACAACTCACAAATGGTGTTTAACAAAGCATGACTGATACTGACTGAAGTCAATATACTGTAGGATTAATGCAGACATATTCATTTTGGTGAAAACAGTGGGAGATGCAAATTAAAAATACTGAACACAGTAAATTGCAAGAATGAATATTTAGCTGTTCTTTGTTAGATTTATAATTTAGACAAATACAGTATATTTACTTATCAAAATGTAATTTAAAAAAGTCAAATTGTGATTATTAATTAAAAACAATTAAGCATCACAGTAACCAAATGCCCTCCCCAAAAAATTGTATTTAATTGGGTGATGTGTCATTACTAAATTATAGTTTAGAATATCAACATCAGTATTATTATGTAGATAGTATCAGACGGACAACACAAAACTGACATACCGCACACAAACAGTAACAGCAGGTAACCCCCACCAGAGCACACACCTATTTATTTAGAGCTGTGATGTGTGTCGCTCCCTCTATAATTTATGACTGCTACTGAATATGAAGGGAAGCTGTCGATGTTTGAAGATGTTTGACCTCTCATCCGAAAGCTTTCTTCAGTTCTGCTTCTTCAGTAGAACCGAAGTTCAGTAACACTGAAGGCGCCTTTCGGATGAGAGGATCACGATGCCAGAGAATCTTCACAGTCGTTTTCTCTGTAATGATGTGCTAATGAGGAAACATTTTATATTCATTAGGATGTATACAGTACACACGAGCACACACACACACACCTCCACGGAATTTGCAACAGTGAAATTCCTAATTAAAAGAAAAGTTCTAAAATGTGATCTTTTGACCTTCACTTTGTGTCGATGTGGATGCTACATCACCAAGTTAACGATTAACTAATGAATAAACTCACAGTATGCACTTAGATGCCGCATTAAGTTACACAGAGAACAGACATAAGGTAGGAGAATACACTGTGTGGGTCGACTGCTCATGTGAAAGCCTGATCCAACCATGCAGATAAATTCCCAATTTACACCAACAGGCTGCACATCTGCTGCACTGCTGTTCTCCCTGTTCTTCCATTACCATTGTGTACTGTAAGTGGGTTAAAAGCATTGTGGTACATCCTTTTTCTTTCTGTTTACAGTTTAACTGAATACAGTGTTTACCGTGTTTATTGGAGCTTCACTTAAGAGTGACATTTACATTGATTTTAGAGGGATTTTGATGCATCTGGTCTAAATGTCATTTCAGAATTCCTCATACCTACCTCTTAGTGTATAATATGAACCAGACTAAGCAGCGGCTCAATAGCATAAGCAGATACATTCTGGCTAAACTTTTAATCAACACTGGGGTGGAACAAAACACACAGTTTGAACCGTAGGTGCGTCCACGTCTTCTTACATGTGTTTTTGTGTGTTCTTTAAATTGAATTTGCTGTTAGTTTGAGTTTGAGTTCATTTGAGTTAACGTCACTGACACATTTCCATGTACTCATTAAATGTTACCTACTGTCTTGGCAGGTGAGCGAGGCCGGTTTCCCTGTACCACGGGTCGCCCACATGCAGTGAGCAGCAACAAGCAAGATGTGGATCCACGATGACAGAGGCGAAGGAAACAAAGACCAAAGAAGAAAAAGAAAGGACAAAACAATCCGACCGTGAGAGAACAGAGAAAAAACATGCAAACTCATAAAAAGAAGAGAATGACAGTGAGCCTTAATCAGGAGTGAAAAATCAGAAGAACAGATGGTAACATTAAATGAATAAAATGTCGCAAGATTTATAGTTATGTGCATGTATGAAGTGAAATGGAGAGCTAAAAGTTAACAGTGTGAAGTAAATGACAGCAGGCTGATGGTATAACATTTACTCTTGAGGCCATTAGAGCAAATGAGCCACCATGCAGTAAACACTAAAGCAATCAAATGCTTGATGAGGAGCATATTGATTGAGAAACAGAGAAGTAGATGATACAGAGACGGATATGAGACCCAGGTGAGAAAAATAAAGCTCCTCGTAGCAGGGATTAAACAATAATTCAGGCTGGGAGTTCGACTCCATCCCAGACCAAGGCTGTTTAGCAAACCACCCGACTGCTAATTTTTAATCACCCTGGATGACAAACCTCAGCTATCACTTTATAATTACAACTCTTCACTTTTCAAATGATGAAATGAAATCAACGCGCTGTTATTGATGGCCATTACCAAAAGCAAATTCAGTGTTTTGAGATGTGGCTGCCAGCAGCAGCAGCAGCAGCAGCAGCAGCAGCTCTGTAGCAGCAGCAGCAGCTTTGTAGCAGCAGCAGCAGCAGCAGCAGCTTTGTAGCAGCAGCAGCAGCAGCAGCTCTGTAGCAGCAGCAGCAGCAGCAGCAGCAGCAGCAGCAGCTCTGTAGCAGCAGCAGCAGCAGCTTTGTAGCAGCAGCAGCAGCAGCAGCAGCTTTGTAGCAGCAGCAGCAGCAGCAGCAGCTCTGTAGCAGCAGCTCTGTAGCAGCAGCTCTGTAGCAGCAGCACAGAAGCAGCAGCAGCTAGCTGCAGCAGCAGCAGCTTTGTAGCAGCAGCAGCAGCATCAGCGGCTCTGTAGCAGCAGCTCTGTAGCAGCAGCTTTGTAGCAGCAGCAGCAGCAGCAGCAGCAGCAGCGGCAGCAGCTTTGTAGCAGCAGCAGCTTTGTAGCAGCTTTGTAGCAGCAGCAGCAGCAGCAGCTTTGTAGCAGCTTTGTAGCAGCAGCTTTGTAGCAGCTTTGTAGCAGCAGCAGCAGCAGCAGCTTTGTAGCAGCAGCTTTGCAGCAGCAGCAGCAGCTTTGCAGCAGCAGCAGCAGCAGCAGCAGCAGCTCTGTAGCAGCAGCAGCAGCAGCTTTGTAGCAGCAGCAGCAGCAGCAGCAGCAGCAGCAGCAGCAGCAGCAGCAGCAGCAGCAACTCTGTAGCAGCCGGCATTGTGAACACAACAGTTGCAGCAGTTCAGTGAGGCAGCTGTCACACACAGGTGAGGTGTAAGTGGTGTGACCCAGGTGTGACTTTCATGCCTGAGCTCCATCAACTCATTCCTGGTTGTTATATTATTGTTGGCCTAGATGTCAGTTCACAACAACACAGCTGTCCAGGCCTCCCACTGCTCCTGACAGGCTGCCCAACACTGGCCCATAGTAGTTCTCCACTGTGAATTTGTGTCGAACCATTCATAGCTTGTTTTTTTTTTCTGCAAATCACTTATTTATTTATTATTCCAATTTCTTTCCTTGTAGGCTCCTGTCTCACCCAATTTTTCAACTTCAGTGGCATGTCTCTCTCTCCCTCTGCTTTCCAAATCCCTCCATCAAATACAAAACAATCTCTATCTTTTCCTGGTGTCAGAGGCCAAATCTAAACCACTTCCCTTCAGTGGCTGTGTCACTTCCTGTGTGCCCCACTGTAGCTTCCCCGAGCAATCCTCAAATAAGGATTAACCAGGGATTAGAAATCAGTTATGAGAAAGTGCTGCCACCCCTGTAGCTGTAACTATTCCTATTCCCCCCTCTCTATCTCTGAATCCTCAATTTTTTTCCTATGTGTGTGTTTATACAACTGTATCACACACAACTTTTCTCCTGCCCTTCTTTGGCAGACAAGCCAGGCAGGATACACACATGCAAATGAGACAACGACCGAGGTGCTATCTGGGAAGCCGGTTTCAAAGCCTCGAGTCGCACAGTGACTAAACCTTTTTCTCCCCTTTCCATTCCACTAAATGAAAGTGCAAATACACTGAGAGGCAAATTGGGACATGATAAGGTGAGAATGTTTCAGCAGCGGTCGAATCAGCAGAAGTGATGAGACGATGAAATTATATTATAAGCGGGGATCAGGGGGTTAAGGCTATAACATCGGGATGCCTGATTGGAATTTGGAACAATCTCCTTTGGGCAGAACTTTTTCCATGAGATAGAAGGAACTCTGTGATCCGCCTCAGCACTTTTCCTTGTATCCGCAAATCCCTAAAACTATTTTAGCCCCAGAGTTTGGTTTATAGCGCATTGACAGCTCAGCACAAAAGGTAGAATGAGACCGAGAAGTAAAAGCATAGGAGAAAACTGGCCAGATCTTCTGCCATTTGTGCTCCTGATGAGCTTGAGGAGCATTGTGTGGAGTGTAATATGAAACCATAAGGAACGAACTAGACCTCTTTAACAAAATGAAGGCATAAATGGTGTGATAATAAGGACTTGATCTTTCTCATTGCTGAAAGAGAACGTGTGTGTGAGGGAGGAAAAGGCAGAGGATTGATATCTTCTTTGTGCTATTATAGTTCCTTAATCCAAAGTATTATAAATGCTGAGTCAAAGTATTAAAGTATCAAAGAAATGACCTCTGTAAGTGAATTAAGTTTTAGTCACATGCCCTCAGAGCCAGCACAGAGGCTCAGTTTTCACTTTACTGAAACTATGATCACTTACACAGATGAATTTTCGAGGACATGTGTGTGTCCTTAAGCGTGCATAGTGTGAAATGTGAAACGATTGAGCGTGTGCGCGTATCTGCGCGCTGGATTAACATTAACTTAATTAGCAGTGGCTGTGGCTAAGCTGGGCTGAGGCCTCTTAGGAAAGAAGACAGTGATTTCCAGTAAAGGCGGGTACATCTTCAAGTCATGAAACAATGAGACATCCTCACAGTGGATGTCTGAGTGTGAGGGCCGCATTACAGAAACTAAAGACAGCGTAAAAAGTTTTTTAATTAACAGTTCAATCCAATTATGATTACAAGGAATGATGCTGCGTATGCGTTTGCTGTGCACACATCAAAGTTCATAATGATTCATAGTGCGTTTGTCTCTGAGCATCCCACCTACACAGACCAGATATTAAGTGTTCAAGCCGTAATCAAAATCTGTGTATGTGAGTCATACATACACGTGAGAGTTGTTATTTGCTCAGATTGTGTGGGAGTGTGTGTGTGTGTGTGTGTGTTTGTCTTACCCACATAGAGCTGGCTGAACAGCTCTAGCCGCGTGTGTCCCTGCGCAGGAGCGAGCTGAGACGCCCTGTAGGTCTGATCCAACTGAAGCACGGCCTCTTTCACGTTTCGCTCAGCCATCACGCGATGCCATTGGTCATCATTTAAGGGCATGGCCGACTGCACCGTCAACTCCACAGGTCCGTTTCCAACATCGAAGGAGAAGGAGACCACCTTAGGAGCTGCAGACATGAGCGAGAGGGAAATAAATTAGTTATAGGAAATTTACAAAACTACATGAAACAATCAACTTTCCAAATCCCATGATTCCCTGTTTTGTCATAGTCGACGCTGCAGGTAAATATGCGTTCAATTTCTAATCTAATGGCTCATTTGTTTCAAGGCCATTCATTTGGCTTGTATAGATTTTAGCTTTGCAATACGCGGCTGCCCACAGCTTTGGACTGGACTAATCTCACAGGCAGTCGATACATGCCAGGAACTGTTGACTTTGCATGACATAAAGTTGTATCGCAGCAGTTTCCATGTGTTTTCGCTGTTTTTGAACTTTCAAAGGTCTGCTTTGTTTTGTCTGAGAAAGAAGAAAGAAAAGCCAGACAGACAATGTGTGTGTGAGAGAGAGAGCAGAGACTGGCATGAGTTGAAAATAAATGAGATTGTGTAAATGAACAGGAGAGAGAAGGAAAGGCAGACAGAAGATGAAAGAGGGCAAGATGGCCTTGTTTCTCTGCATGATTAATCTTCATTATCTTAAAATGAGTGGATCTGAGTGTGTAGGCTGTTGAATCATCACAAAGCCATAAAGTTTGGTAGCACTTTACAATAAGGGTCCCTTAATTAACGTTATTTAGTGCATTATTAAGCATTAATTAACTGTTTAATAATACATGATAATATATTACTTAGCGTTAGGTAACCCATTAGGTAATGTATTAGTAAGCAGTTAATTAATGTTTCATACTCAACATTAATTAATGCATTATTAAGCATTAATTAACTGTTTAATAATACATGATAATATATTACTTAGCGTTAGGTAACCCATTAGGTAATGTATTAGTAAGCAGTTAATTAATGTTTCATACTCAACATTAATTAATGCATTATTAAGCATTAATTAACTGTTTAATAAGACATGATAATTTATTATTATGTATTACTTAGAGTTAGGTAACCCATTAGGTAATGTATTAGTAAGCTGTTACTTAATGTTTACTCATCATTAATTAATACATTATTAAGCATTAATAAAAGTTAAGTAATGTAATTAGTTATCATTAGCTATGTATGCACTACTCAGTATTAGGTCATATATTAGTAAGCCATTAATAACATCTCTAGTAATCATTTATTAATGGTGTTTATTTGGAGTGAATACGCATTAAGTTACCACTAACTAACGCATTAATCATGAGTTATGCATACATGTTACCCATTCCCAGAGAGTCACAGTAGCCCACGTGAATTTGTTGCTGTTGCCAGTACTGGTGCCGTGCTGTTGCCCTGACATGAGTCGTTGCCAGTAGTGGTACCGTCGCCTTCATCGGTTGCCTACCAGTACCATTGTTGATACCGTTTCCGTCGTCAGTACCGGGATCAGTGCTGGTATCATTGTGGGTAGGAGTGCCGACCAGCCTCCAGATCTCGTTGGAGCTCTGGAGGCTGGTCAGCCACACACCCAGCACAGGGTGCTTGTGTGTGGGTGAGAGGAGCAGGGAGACTGGGCTTGAGCTCAGGAGAGAGCTTTGGAGTACCAGGACCATGGGGTTCCTACCCACACAGGGAAGTTGTTACTTATAGTAACCTGACCCAACTCTTAGTATGCGTGCCTCATAAGCATTACTTATACTTAACCATAGGTAACCATTAGTGAATGTCTAACCCAGATTAAAAATGTGTATTAATAATATATTATTGTGTATTAAAAAACAGAGACAAATTGGTTAAAATCAATAAATAAGTTCATTAACCAGGATGTTTGAACTAAAACCAGTGAAATTTGTAGTGGGAAAATCAATTCATTAAATATAGCCTAATGTTTTGTTAATAATTAAAATATCGACGTTCACTTAAAAAGAAGAGCAGAACCGTAATAAAGAAGCTATGTGGAGCTTTAGTTTGAAAGAGCTGATCGGAAGACGGACTTCTCATCCAATCAGAGGAGAAGCTCCCACCCACTGACCCGATCGCAGCAGGTTCACTTCCTCTTGAAGCTGCTGGAAGGAAGGAAGAGAGCAAGCCACGAAGAATACACTTTGGACGGTGAAAAAATAAAAAACACGGACGAAACACGGAGAAAACTGTTAGAGAAGATCCCCGGACGACCAGGACCTGCGTGAGTGCAGTTGGAGGAGCCGCTCGGGAGGAGAAAGCATCAGTGAGCAACCGACTCGAAATGCTAATGCTAAATTGCTAATGCAAATAGCGGCGCAAGCTAACCGCCAATGATAACGAGCTAACCGTTAGCATACGAGCTAATGTCAGGTGCAGTAGTGCTGTAATATGTGTCTGGCATTTTCAAGGTGCATATGTGATGTTTATTTACCCTAATATGTTTATTACCCTACATAATATGATTATTTGAATGTTGTTTATTTTGTTTACTGTAAATTGTAAAGTTATATTGCAATAACAAGCGCTGTAATAAATGTGCAATTAATATGTGGTCTTCCCACCTGCAATAAAAAGGGAAGCATATTATTGTTTCTTAAAGAGAACACTGTATTTGTGTCATTCCTGAGTGGTCGGTTGGTTGATCCTGGGCTCCGTAGTCGACCTTAGAGTTTCTGTTACTTCTGGCCTATTACATCTAAACCTTATCCTCATCTTAAAAGGCATTCACTAATGGTTACCTATGGTTAAATAATGCTTATGAGGCAGTTAAGCATTTATAAAGTGTTACCTATGGAATATATGTTTACACTTTACAATAAGGGTCCAAAAAGCATTCACTAATGGTTACCTATGGTTAACTAATGCTTATGAGGCAGTTAAGCATTTATAAAGTGTTATCTATGGGATATATGTTTACACTTTACAATAAGGGTCCAAAAAGCATTCACTAATGGTTACCTATGGTTAACTAATGCTTATGAGGCAGTTAAGCATTTATAAAGTGTTATCTATGGGATATATGTTTACACTTTACAATAAGGGTCCAAGAAGCATTCACTAATGGTTACCTATGGTTAATTAATGCTTATGAGGCAGTTAAGCATTTATAAAGTGTTACCTATGGGATATATGTTTACACTTTACAATAAGGGTCCAAGAAGCATTCACTAATGGTTACCTAAGGTTAAGTAATGCTTATGAGGCACGCATACTAAGAGTTGGGTGTCAGGTTACTATAAGTAACAACTTCCCTGTGTGGGTAGGAACCCCATGGTCCTGGTACTCCAAAGCTCTCTCCTGAGCTCAAGCCCAGTCTCCCTGCTCCTCTCACCCACACACAAGCAGCTGACCAGCCTCCAGAGCTCCAACGAGATCTGGAGGCTGGTCGGCACTCCTACCCACAATGATACCAGCACTGATCCCGGTACTGACGACGGCAACGGTATCAACAATGGTGCTGGTAGGCAACCGATGAAGGCGACGGTACCACTACTGGCAACGACTCATGTCAGGGCAACAGCACGGCACCAGTACTGGCAACAGCAACAAATTCACGTGGGCTACTGTGACTCTCTGGGAATGGGTAACATGTATGCCATATAACTCATGATTAATGCATTAGTTAGTGGTAACTTAATGCGTATTCACTCCAAATAAACACCATTAATAAATGATTACTAGAGATGTTATTAATGGCTTACTAATATATGACCTAATACTGAGTAGTGCATAAATAGCTAATGATAACTAATTACATTACTTAACTTTTATTAATGCTTAATAATGTATTAATTAATGTTGAGTAAACATTAATTAACAGCTTACTAATACATTACCTAATGGGTTACCTAACTCTAAGTAATACATAATAATATATTATCATGTCTTATTAAACAGTTATTTAATGCTTAATAATGCATTAATTAATGTTGAGTATGAAACATTAATTAACTGCTTACTAATACATTACCTAATGGGTTATCTAACGCTAAGTAATATATTATCATGTATTATTAAACAGTTAATTAATGCTTAATAATGCACTAAATAACGTTAATTAAGGGACCCTTATTGTAAAGTGCTACCTAAAGTTTATTGGTGCTGTGTATATCAGGAGCCTGATATTTCAACAAACCAACAGGGGGCACTGTTATACTGTTGCTCCTTTCACCCATGACAGGTCAAATGTTCATTGATATTTCTGATAGTATATTGTATGTGAGTCTGCTATGACGGAAAAGGCTTGTGTGTGTGTGTGTGTGTGCGTGCGTGCGTGTGCGTTTTCTTATCTCCAGCTGTTTATCAACTTCATACACTCAGGTAAATAATCTCGCACACAGTCACCGATTGAAGTCAGCGATCTCACACAGCGACTCTGACACGGGAGCACTAACCCGGGGATGAGACACATCCATTTGACCATTCTGCACAGCAGCTCTTTCTTGTCATCACGGTTGCCAGTGACCAGTTTAGAGCTTGTTCATAAAATAAATTCAGCATCATACACAAACATATGAATTATTAACCACCTGTCAATATCAGCTTTCTACGCATCATTAGCTCATTCAATGCAGAAACCTTGGCAACAAAAGCATAATTTATTCAGATTTATCGGCATTACAAGCAGAAAGGTGGGGAAGACGTCAAGACTCTGTCTCTGTCTCTCTGAAGCAATCATGACGTCCAATTGTCTGTCTATTCCTCAATTATTTATATTCCTACAGATCAAAAGAGTCAAAAGGAGTTTCCAAGTTCTCCAAGTTGTGAATATTGTCATGTGAAGTCCATCACAAACAGTCAGGAAACTTCTTACAACATGAAAACGAAATTTTCAAATTCTGGTTGGTGCGCCTTTGGGTATTCTTGTTTTTATTCCATCACTTCACCATCTGAGCTTTGACTGACTGACTGACTGACTGACTGACTGACTGACAGACATTGCTGATCTGCAAGTTTAAACCTCTGGGCAAAAAACAGGTAGAACCTACGAGAAAGCTGCGAGTCCTCAGATGGCCTGGGGCAACGATCGTTTGTGCCAATCACTATGAATCTAAATGTGACTGGTCAATTTACCCAGCACTGTCCAAACAAACACATGCACACTTTGAAAATGAACCTAGAATCAGAAGCAGGAGAGAGTAATCATTACATGAAACAGATTAAATATAACATTTAAAATGCTGATGTTGGCCTTCTCCGGAGGCCGAGAAGACCCTGAGAGTCTCCATTGTATACTAGATAATAAACGATTACATGAATACATGAATAATGAATATGTTTTACAGCTTCGTGGCAGGTCTTTCATCATATCTAATTGCAAGACATTGATTATTTGAACTCACAATTTTAATAAAGGCTTTATGTTATTCGGATGCAAGATGTTCGATGAGTGCTTGCCTCTGCAAGATGTCAGTCGAATGTTTCTGACCTATGACGGGAATGAGGCAACAATGATGCAACGATGAGGGAATTATTCCTGCTGCTGGAGAGACGACTTGCAGTTGTCAAATTAAAACTCAATTTGACTGCTTTCTTAATGTTTGGCACTACTGTGAGGCTGCTGTATAAAAGCTATGTATTCTGGGTGGTGCCATATGGTGGTTATTGGCACCAGTGTGCTGCAGTCATAGAGATGATAAATAACCACTTCAGAGCGCTGTAAGTTACTGCATCATTACGGTTTCATTAGGCTCAAATATTAGAGTGAATAACTTTATGTAGTCGTCGATGGGGAAATGCACTTTCTTCTTTCTGTACTTGCTGCTCAATAAATATGAATTTTGTCCTTTTCCCATCCGTTTCATCTAATTATCTTCTTTCACTCCACCCATTCTTCCATCCTTTGCCCTCCTGCAGCCGTTACAGCACACACAGTTCCTCTGTTTCTGTTATTATCTCTTTCCTGTTCGTTTATCCCTTCATTCTTTCTCTCATTTTGTGTTCTTTGTTATTTTGTTTGGTTGTTCTTTCATTTCCCTCCTTCTTTTATCCACCCCCGACATCCCTTGAGTCAGCCTCCCTTCCATGTGTTATTCCTTCCTTCATACTTTTATTTCTCCTTCTTTCTTCTCTATTGTTTGTTCATTTGTTTCTTCTTTACTGCTTTGCTTTCTTCCGCCTGTCACTATACCCTCCCTCCTATCCATCATTAAATCCTCATTCACTCTCTTCCTTGATTCTTCTCTCGTAGACATTATTATTTCCTCTTAGATGAGATGCAAAGACACTAGAAATCATCCCTGCAAAAGCCTGTCTGGGTGTGCGGAGGGCATTAACCTAACCTATGTAATAAATATGAAAAAGCGCTTGAACATTCAACTAGCCATAACAAACAACTCAAACAGACAAACAGGGTCATGAATGCACACAGAGGCACAGTACAAGTCCTCTGACAGTCTTTAGTTCACTGAATTAATGATGTCCGTATGCACAGAGCAGGTCTGCAGGGCAAAGAGCAACATTAGTTATTTTAAACGCTGAGAGAGAGTCAAACATATATCAAACAAAACAAAACAAAATGCTGCTACAGCAATGGTATATGATATGTGAGGATGTGTGTATGATTATTTGTGTGTTGTTTTAGTGGAACAGCAAAACAGGATGGATGCCCTACAACTTTCTCTCTTATTTTTTGTTTCTTTGTTTCTTTTTCTTTTTTTTTAGCTGTGTCCACAGGCAGGAATGAAACTCACATGGCTGCAGAGCACAAAGCCTTTGTTTTTGCATACTGTAGCTCTGATGGATGTCATCATTTTAGGCAGGTGTGTGAATGTGTTTTTTTGTGATTACACTAGCATGTTAGCCTGGAGAAATCCCAGCAGAGCTTTTTTTTTATTTTTGCGTTTTGTTTTTTCTATTAATCTTTTAATACAGAGGCTGAAAGAGCCAAGTACTGAATTATGTGTCAGCGCGGCACAACAATGATAAATTGTGAAGGAGATTGTGTATGTCTCAGTGTGAGAGATCACTGTTTGTGTGGGTGTGCATATGTGCGTGTGTTTGTTCCATTTCGTTGTTGGCAGTGTATTATCTCCTCGGTGTCTTTTCTGTTATACTTGCTAATTTTCTGCTGTTTGTCTCATTTGCTTTGTTATACTCTCCCTTTGTGGTTTTTACTGTTGGGTTGGCTGGAACAGTCTGGATGCTTGAAGGAGGGAAACTCCGTTTGAGTGCCAGTGAAATTAAGAGTGCCACGGCAAAACCTGCTGCCGTCGACGCTGAAACAGGGTTTAAAGCAACTTCTCAAAAGCCGAGCATCTCTTTATGAAAAATAGGCGCTTCAAATAAAACATTTTCATGTTTATCAGCGGGAAACTTGCATGTTCACAACGCAAAGAATCCAGCGTAATGTTTGAGTGTGTACTTGAAGCAGTGATAGCGTGAGAAAGATAAACATCTGACCGTTCTTTGACAAAAAATCTTAATAAAAACTATGTGATGTCCAGTTGGTCCTCTCATTAATAGATAACTAGATATAGCTTTAACAAGTCAGACATCTCAAAACTTTCTAAAAGCAAGAGCTTAACCTTAGATTTGAACTTTTTATCTGATATTTCTTCACATTAAAGGGGCAATAATGTCTGCATTTTTAAAGCTGGTATCTTCATGGGGAAAGCAGACTTCTTGGCTGGACAGCAGACTGAAAATATTTATAACCTTTGGGCAAGACTATCACTGAAATTGTAGCCTCTTAAGGACTAAAAACATGGCACACACTTTCCACTGATCCACAGCGCACCCTCGACGTCAAGCATCTCTGTATTTGGGGACCTTTCTCTCTCTCCTAAATCCTGTTACCAGACCAGTTCATGTCGCTCTGAAGCCTCTCAGATGCATCGGTGCCTACGTCTTTCCATTAAGATTCAAAGAGGAATAGTGGCCACCTGATGACTTTCAGTTTGCTGAGGTCACAGTAAAGTGTTTTGTCCAGAGTCACGTGTGTTTATCTGTGAGTGTGTGTTTATGTGCTTTGAGCTCCTGCGATGGCACAGCTATGCTATTCTGGCTTAATGCTAGTCATTTCATGCCCTGACTGGATTGCAGCAGATACAGTTTTTTTGCACCAGCAATAGGGCAGAGATTATGTGTGTTTATGTGTATGAGTGCGGGTTGTGAGTGTGTGCGAGTCGTTTTGTGATTGTGTGTCCAAATGTGTGCTGTGGGGCAAAATGCAAGATGATAGCAAGGGAGAGGAGAGAGGAAATCGATGTGGGGGCATTTTGAAAGCCTCCGGAGACGCACACACACACACACTTTTCCTATCTCCACTGGCCTGCTGTGCAGCTGTGACAGACTGGATACATACCATATCTTTGTGTCTGTGTGTGTGTTTTGCTTGTGCACTTTTGCAGCATTGTTTTTCCCACAACAATAAGTGTGCATGTATAGGTACGTATCTCACTTTGTGAAAACCCAGTTTAGAGAAAGAGAAAATGAAAACTAACTAAATAAATATATAAAACTAAAAAGCTTACGGAGCTTTTAGGCCACATACCCGCTAACATAATGTCATTCAGTGTCACGGCTTTGAAAAGCACTCTGGCACGAAAAGCATGCGTCAACTTTGTGCCTGTTCGCTGCTTGGCATTTTGGTGCAAAATCGCAGGTCAGACACACCAGCAGGAAGCGGTCAGCTCGCTCCTTTGGCGCCAATTGTTCAGATCCCTTTGAATCCCAATGAAATGCAATTAGTCATCTATCGGCAGCCACGCTGAGCCAGGAACCCCCTTCGCAATGCAGCACGGCAATTAAATTGAAGCCACAGATTTTAACATTCTTGATCAGAGCAGCTCCACTGTTGGGATGTTCATTTGAGCCGCTGGAACATGATTACAGGAGCCTGCTGTATGACATGTCAATCAGGAGTCTCAGGAAGGACTTGGAGAATGTGAAATAGGGTGCACTGCTATTTAAAATATTTTACATTTGACATGAAAGTGCTTTTATGTATTGTATGACATTGTATGGAGTACTGGTATATAAGTATAGTAGCTATAGCCGTATTAGTTATGAATTCAGATAGCTACCGTAGCTCTGTTGCATGCAGTTGATAAAATAACACGATGTGGGAAAAACTTAATGAATATTTTATCTGTATTTCTCTTTTTCTCTTAGCACAGAGCATAAATGCACAAACCATTTAAATGGTAGGATCCTAACGTTAAGCTGGAGTTGACTGTTGCTTTTGCAGGAAGCAATGACAAAGAGCTAGAGATTCAGACATTTCGCTGCAGCAGCTTGACATTAAAATGAAACTCTTGGCTCCAGACGAGTGGCTGTGCTCTCTGCAAGCCAGTGTCCGTAGTCTGCCAAAGATCACTCAATCTCTAACACCACTTTTCGATTGTGAGGTCACCGGGTGTTTTGATGGTTCGACTCGACACCACAGTGGTGAGTCCTCTCGGATAAAATGAGCTGGAGGATCTGAAGGTCCTCTTCACATGTGTCATGAGCATCGAATCTCGGGTGATCTGATCACAAGTGGACAGCTCTAAGTTCAGGTGTGAACGCCCCCAAGATCTGTAGAAGTGCAATTTGAGATCTCATCACACCACAGTCAGAAGTGTTCTCAGGCACATGTGGCCAAATCAAATCCTTTTGGCAGTGTGAATGCAAATGCATCACAGGCCACACTGAGGGAGCGCATACTCAGCTGCTACAGTCTAATTAGTCCCACCACAGTTTCATAATGAGAACCAGAAATATTTCACTATTTCTGGATGAAACCATACTGTATTTGATTGTAGAGCTGTGCACACGTTGGCTGAACCCCTCTTTACCTCCATCCCTCTCTCTCTTTTACACAAACACACAGTGACAACAGACAGTCAGACTGGCAGAAATGGCATGAATGAATCCATTTGCATAGTGATTATTATTTATTATTTTATTTGCATATAGAGTGAGATCTGCTCACAAGTGGCCACTTGAGACACATGTGGAGACAGATTCTAATGACAGATGTGAACTGACGTACTTAGAGCTGTCCACTCATGACACCATCACCCGAGACGCATGTTAATGCAGGTCTGGACCGGCTGATTCTGGTTATTTCAGTAGTTAGAAATTCACAGTTAAAATATTTGCTAATATAACCCTTGGTTACCGGTTGTTGAATGACTGAATAATAAAATGTGCAAAAGGAAGTGGGCTCACCTTTTATCCTAATGTGTCAAATACATATCAAAACAACATTTTCACATCTTATGCTGCTCATCCCATTTTTTGTACACATATACATGCATATTAATCACACTGTGTTAGGGTGGGAGGAGGGAGCATACACTTTCAGATATTCAAAAGTGGGTTTTTGTGAGACTGATTTTTAGAGAAAGAAAGAGTGAGAGGAAGGGAGAGAGACTTCATGTCTGTGTGTGTGAGAGAGAGAGCTTGTGTTTTGTCATCCCTGAAAATGGGTGATTTGGTTAAAGAGAGGTTCATAATGGACATAATTATTGCACACGCCAATTACCTTAAATAAATAATTGCTCTCTCTTGCAATCACACAAAGTAGTGGTGCCATAACCAGGATGGCAAATGGCTGCTGCTGATGTGTGTGTCTGCATTCGACTGTGTGTTTATGAGATTCTACTGTATGCATGTTTGTGGGCGTGTGTGTGTGTTTGTGGAGTGAAAGGCTACACCTATACTGTAGACTGGCTGCTGGATAGGACAAGGACTGACACAACAACCACAGAGAAAGATGACTCTTGTAACTTGGAATCACGCAGATGCATCTTACATTTGAGCTCCAAGCGAATGAAGTCAGTGTTGCCCAGGTTTTCCAGAAAGACGCCGTAGGGTGCGCTGGTCTTGAAATAGAAAGAGATGTCAGCGCTGGTCTCACCCTGGAAAGTGGCAAAGTGCAGGTAGGATGACGGGGTGGTGAAAGACGCAGCGTTCCAGTAGTTATCTGCAGAAAAAAAAGAAGAAAATGAATTACAACCTCTTCCCTCATCTCTCTAGCACCTTGTACACCTGCGGTTACCACTGTGGTAAACACCATAACCCACTCATACCTGATTATCTGCAGAGTAAATTCATTGCAGAAATAGATTCAATTCGAATGCATCCGTTTCCATTTCATTCCAAAGAGCAATCAATCTATTCTGTATGAAACACTGTTATCTCACAACCATTGTTTAAGTAGATTTATTTAATATCTCCTCAGGAAAATGATTTCATCACCGACTCTATCTCCATGCAGGGGCCTTCACGTAACATGCAATTTCCTGCAACTTCCATCCATCCATCCATCCATTATCTTCCGCTTCTTCCGGGGCCGGGTCGCGGGGGCAGCAGTCGGAGCAGGGATCCCCAAACTTCCCTCTCCGCCGACACTTCCTCCAGCTCTTCCGGGGGCACCCCGAGGCGTTCCCAGGCCAGCCGAGCAACGTAGTCACTCCAGCGTGTCCTGGGTCTTCCTCGGGGCCTCCTCCCGGTGGGACATGCCCGGAACACCTCACGAGGGAGGCGTCCAGGGGGCATCCTATACAGGTAAGCCATCAGCTGACTCCTCTCGATGTGGAGGAGCAGCGGTTCTACTCCGAGCTCCTCCCGGGTGACCAGCTCCTCACCTTATCTCTAAGGGAGCGCCCCGCCACCCTGCGAAGGAAGCTCATTTCGGCCGCTTGTAATCGCGACCCTGCTCTTTCGGTCACTACCCAGATTTCATGACCATAGGTGAGGGTAGGAACGTAGACCGACCGGTAAATTGAGAGCTTCGCCTTTCGACTTAGCTCCCTCTTCACCACAACGGACCGATACAGTGACCGCATGACTGCAGCTGCACCGATCCGCCTGTCGATCTCGCGCTCCATCCTTCCCTCACTCGTGAACAGGACCCCGAGATACTTGAACTCCTCCACCTGAGGCAGGATCTCTCCCCCGACCTGAAGGGTGCATGCCACCTTTTTCCGGTCGAGAACCATGGCCTCGGATTTAGAGGTGCTGATTCTCATCCCAGCTGCTTCACACTCGGCTGCAAACCGCCCTAGTGCACGCTGCAGGTCCTGGCTCGAGGGAGCCAGCAAGACAACATCATCCGCAAAAAGCAGAGATGAAATCAAGTGGCTCGAACCGTATAGAAATTCTGTCCATAAAGATGATGAACAGAACCGGTGACAAAGGGCAGCCCTGCCGGAGTCCAACATGCACCGGGAACAGGTCTGACTTATTGCCGGCGATGCGAACCAAACTCCTGCTCCGGTCATACAGGGACCGTACAGCCCTCAGCAGAGGGCCTCCGATCCCATACTGCAACTTCCATAATATTCAATAGAAAGTTGGATCGACAGCATTTTTTTTCCCCATCTAAATGAAGACCTGAGGAGAGGACAAGAGAACACGGGGAAAACGCTACAGGATTTTTGATAACAATTTTTCTAATGACTTTTGAATGAAGCGAAACCAGCGGCAGCTAATGAAGACAAAGTAGCAGCGCGTTAAACAGCTGCTGATGAATTATCAGACTGTGGTTGATGAAGAGACTTCTCTGCTGTCTCCTCTCTCCTCACCGCATCTGTGTTTCACTCCTATCACTCAGGGAAGATGGAGAGTGGGAGGGAAAGAAGAGGACGAGGAGCAGAGAGCGTGGAGAGGACGGCTGAGGAGAGAAGACAGAGAAAGAGGACAGAGGCCAGGCATGGGCGAGACGACTGAAGAGAGCATGGAGAGGAGGAGAGTGAAGTAATGTACAGATGACAGAAGAGGAGGAGGAGGAGCTGGGGGCCTTTTAGAGGGTTGGGGGGAAGATGAGGAGAGTGAGGGGCTAATGTGGTATCAGCTGTGTGAGATATCTTTGATGCCTCAGAGGACTGCACTCACACCCTGTTCCATAACCCTGGAAAACAGCAACAGGAGCGCAGACGGGAGGTGTGCGTGTACATTTGGGCTGCTGCTCATGATTAATGTATCTATACCAATGAATCTTTCAATGATTTTTATCATGTAACATGTACCTATATACAGCACTGTATGTACTACCATCTCACAATTTCTCTGCAGCCTGGGTGGTGTCTTCACATGGCTTCTTTTGATTAAATAGTCCAAAAGCAACAAAAAAAAAGTGTCATGTTCGTCATTTTTTAACATATCAGTATCGGTCCGATGAGTAAAATTGGGCCGATATATATCAGCCCATATATATTCGTATGCAAAACCTGCAAAGTTGAGGTAATGCGAGGAGGATGGTAGCCTGTAACCTTGTTATTTGGAAGTAAAATACATTCTGAAAATAGAGGAAGACATTCAAAAATTCAGTTTGCATGATTTTCAGTCTGTACAAAAATTTACTGTATCATCTCAGAAACTTTAAAAAAACCCAACACATATCGATATCAGTAAATATCAATTATCGGCCATAACAGAAAAATTCATATCGGATATCGGTATCGGCCAAAATTTTCATATCGGTGCATCCCTAGTCAAAACCTCTAAATTTTGGGATGATGGATCCAGAGAATGTTCAAAGTAAACGTGAGCACACTCCTTCAAGGATCAAAGTCAAAATTGTATAGGTGCAAAGGTTAAAAAAGCTCATAGCAGCACTCCATAACCTCTTAATGTAATTTATGTTTAATCCAGGCAGCAGTGGCCCACAACGTACATGTTTCAGCTTTCTTGTCACTTATTCTAAGGTAAATTCTCATTCTATAGTTTAAAAAACTAATCAGATAAATGCCTGATCATTTCAGCACCACTGAGTTTCCTTTCAGCCTGTGAGCTTATGCCCATCTACTGTATGTAATGTGTGCAGGCGCGATCACGTGGTGCCTATGTGTTTGTGTGCATCCAGGTATGTACCAGAGTCCATGCATCTCTGCGTTTGTGTCTCATGGTTCAGTGCGATAAGCGTTCCCCAGTGACATAGCTGAGCTGCTCCTGTCACCTCAGTTCCTCACATCCTGGCAAGGCAGAGGGTAGATAGTAGGTACCCCCTCCTCCCCACCCCCCACTCCCCAACACTTTGGGATTTGTGTGGGTTGAGTTGGAATACTGTTCATTACTCTATGGGAAGCATGCCTAGTCAATAAATAGGGATAATTCTGGACTACATTCTGATGTTTCATTCATTCATTACAGGAAGGAAACTAGGGCGACTTGGGCGACTGACTGATTATGAAGATCAATTTTGATGAATGCAGCATATGAGGGGGGGGGGCTTGAGACACACAGGCACAAAGCATTTGCTCACCAGTGTGCACCCTCACAGTACAAATATGTAATAACATCACAACCACATACTAGATGACATGGAGGGGGGTCTTGTGTGATGTGGTATCTATTTTCATGCACTAAATAAGATCTGAAAAACCTTCAAGAAAGAGAGTGAACACGGTGGATGACAAAGATGTAGAAGCCAGAAGGACACGAGGATACAGAAGTATAGCTGGGAGGCGAGTCACGCTTCAGAAGTAAGTAGACAGAACAAGAGGGAGAAAGGGAAATTGAAGGTTATAGACAAAGAGCTCAAAAGAGATCCATGGTGTGAGAAGGAAAAGAGAACAAAAAAATAAGGGGGTTGACAGAAATTGAGTGTTGGAGAGAAAACATTATTATGGAGGCCAAATCATAAACCAATGATTGCCCTTGTGCCAGACTCACAGATGCAACCGGTTGGCGAGGCTCTGTGGCACATTTATCACTCCCATATTGAAATATTTATCAAACAAATGTTTTGAGAAACTGTTCCAGCACATGAATGTCTTTCCTGACTAAGACATGACAAATATCAGACTGTAAACCATTACGCCTAATAACTGGATGTTTAAAGACAAGGCAAATTAGGTTTATGCGACAAATTTAAATAAACATGACATGAACAGCCAACTGGCACACAAGCAGAAGGAACACATTGTCACTCCCCTCTTGTCACATGCTTGGATGCTTGGTCAGGGGCCCCTTGGCATCAGTTTTTAAAGCCCTTGGTTATGAATGAATGTATTACCACAGTTATTAGCGGGAATGGAGTCATCAGGGGGTGGCTGGGGTGCAAAGCAAACAACAAAAGTGTGGGTAAGTATAGTGAAACATTGTTATTTTGGACATATCTTGGTGCTTGGTCAAAGTTAGGGGAATACGGTGGTGTAGCTTAGTGCAAAAGAAATGTACTATGGCTACAAAAGCACGATGCACTCAGCAGTCACTGGCTGGGTTCAGCTTCTACGTGTTGAATATAATGCTAAATTGTTCTGACCAAGTGTCTCCAAGTGAGGATGGGGGCGAGACTGCCCTAAGCTGTAACCTCCTATATGCATTCAAGCATTTTTCCTTTAGAATTCATATGAATAAAATAAATGCATAAAATAAGAAAGCCTTTTTTAAACTATGTTGATGGGTGCTTGAAAGGCAGCGGTTCTCAGAAAGACTCTGCTGTGATTTTCTTGAAAAGCTTTTTTTTGTCTAATTATGTCTCAAGGTGAAACTCTTATTCTGCCGGCACCTCGTCTGGACGCTCTTGGTCTTGCTGTGTGATGCACTAAAGAGGGCAATTCAGTCAGCAAAGAGTGTCTCAGATCTACTTTCATTTCTTCTATGGCTGCAATTGTTGAGCTGCTTCACTGTTGTTGCAAGGTTCAGACCACATAATTGTACTTTCAAGAATACTTTTCACTCTTAGAGATTTGAAACATTTCACAGGAGCATAAATGGACTCAGTCTGTCTGTCACTTGGCCAGTCAGTCACCACAGTGGTCCTCTGACTTGGTAGAAAACATGGTAAACATTGTCTGTGCACAGCACCAAGAGCTGAATGCAGTGCTGGAAGCATACAACTCCTGATGTTGAGTTTTTGCCCCGTGTTTTGGAACCTGTCATTGTCATTTCAAGGTCGGTTAAAAGGTTTCACTGCATCTTAAGAAGTAAATCAACACCTAGAAGCAGACATCCAAAATGTAATGCTTGTACGAATCAATACAGAAGAATCATGTTTGTACCCAGGAGAAATTGAGCTGCAGCCAAAAACTCTTAATATATTTGCACTTTATGAATTGGTGTTCTTCACAGATGGAGTTTTTTTCCCACACTGTGTAGCCTAGATCACTTTGATCCATCAATTAATTCAAATGAAATGTGGTGTTACGTGTATCACGGAGAGCAGCTGCCGACCTGAGGATTAGGCCACAGGTGTGTATAAAAATAAAAAAAAACACACAAACCTTCAACAACAACAACATCAACAAAGCAAATGCCAGTGAACTGTCGGGGCAGACATGATGTTAGGTACAGTTTGAGGTGAAGTCTGGGTCTGGAAGCCAACTAGATGATTCATTTGTCTGTGGTTGACCAGATGGGTTACGCGCCAACACCAGCAGATGGTAAGGATGACTGACTGCACTGTCTCTGGTCATTAACATGGACATTCTCAGCCACACGCACAAACACTCACACACACTGATCCTTGTTTTACTACATTCACAGGGACATGACATTGACATAATGCATGAACCAAAACCATGTACAACCCTCAGACAGCTATTTAAAGCTGTCAGAACTACTGGTTTTAGACCCTTTTAATACTGTATAATACACACAAATACAAGTTAATTTTCATGTAGGCCTATACAGTCTACTGCAGGCACCGCACTTAAACTACCCGAACAGCTCAATTAATTATCCCACCCTCACCCATAGTGCAGTTGGGTATAATAACACAGTAGAATAATGACATTTAGGGAACTCAGGCCTGCTACAGCGCTTATTACTCAGCTTTCTGGAGCAAACACGTGCTATGCAGTCTAATTTAAAAAAATGTTCACCTGATACTTATTCTGCTTCATACTTTTGGTGCAAAGTTGTTTTTCCATCAAAGAGTAGACTGATCTAACAGAAGAAACAGTAGCAACTGTCATGCAAGGCAATGCCTCTGACTTAGAAAGAGCCCTTCAGGGCACGGTTCAGATATCACTGTTCAAAACACTTCAGCTTGCATATACAGTATAGTTCTCCAATATATTGAATTGTAGAATATCATTCATATTTCCTCCTTGCTCATTTTTAAATTTCCATTGAGACCTGTGTTGCATCTCATCTGCGTGTAGTTGAGCCATCAGTGACATGTAATTTCACGGTCTCATTACAGTATATTCACAGTAAATGTAGCATTTGAATCACAAGGTAATTAGTTTGTGCCTGTCATCTGAGACCCGTAAAGCCTTTCAATCTCACTTTGTAATTAATTTCCTTGCCATTTTTACATTTTTAGCACTAAACCCTCAGAGCTCAGATTTACACTCAGTTGGCAGTTTATGTGGAACACCTGGCTAAAACTAATACAGTCTAACGCAACAGTCCTACAGTAAATCCTCTCTTCATGAAGGTCAAATTGTTCGTAGAGTGTTTATCAAAGCAGTTTCATAGGGAGAGAGAAGTGAAAATGAAAAAAATGGGAAAAAATACAAATGGATTGCTGATTTAAGACTAAGCGGGAATAGGAAAACTCACCAGACTCAGTTACAAACGCGATATACAGTATGTGGGCATACCATACCATAAAAAACAATTAGTTTGTTGTGAACTATCGCGGGTGACCCCTGGAAGGTTTCATTTGTGGTCAGTCATGACACCAGGCTTGCCTTATAGCAGATGCATTACATTATAACAATAGAATATATGCGGCTTTGCTTCATATGCTGTCATTTATTTTCATTCCCTTCTATTAAGATGTCCAAACCCTTTTAACATCTATAAATGAGACAAATTCCTCTCTGTCTGCCTGTGACTGCAGAGACTGCCATTAAAGTAGCCATGGAAATGGGCTTTATTAATGCTAGCACACGTGCACGCACACAGACACACACAGGACTGCACTTGTACCCACCACAGAAAGAGAGACAGTAGCACACACACACAGAGAGAGACACACACCTCGTCGCACACAAGTATCTCCTCACTAAAACTTTCCCCGACTGACTAAGACATTAGTCATTTGCCTATGAAAACCCATTATATGGCAGCCGATCATCATTGCTCTTACTGAGACAGAGCTCCATACAAAGTATGAGACGCATCAATCATGCACGGACTACCTATTCACGTGTGAAATCTTTAATATATGTTTAATATGCCTTAATGGGCAAATTTATAATGTATGCTCCGTGTTCCGCGGTGTTGGCCCGCACTATGGCATACCTCAAATACCTCAAAGTCATCTTTATTTTAAAGTTAGTTTGTTAATTTGGTCACTCAATAGAAAACAGTCTCACACACCCTCAGTCACACAAAGTGGATAATAGAGTAAGATAAAGAGAATATGGCTCCTTCCAAGTGACAGAGGGATCCATCTTTGGTAATTGTTCCTGCCATACTGCGACATGATAGAGCCACACACACAAACAGATGTGATGTCATGGGTCATTAAATCATGGTTTGTTTGTATGTTGGCAGCTCTGTGATGAAGGGGGGGGTAAGGGAGAGTGGCACCAGATTGTTGATGAGGGGGCCATAATGAGTGTGACACCAGTGAGGAGAAAGGGCATGGTTTCTGTCATGTTCTGCACTTCCTGTCTGAACAGATAGATGCGGGGGCAGACTGAGGGTGAAAATTATAGTGTGTGAGAGATGTACCAACAACATTCCTATTTAAATCCAACATTTTCTCTCTCTGAAACAAGATGTGTGCACAGAACTGCACTCACGGGCCACTGAGATTGCAATGCTCCACTCTATTATTCTCTGAAGTATGAAAAATGAGTAGTCAATAGATAATGTATGAAGCATTATGATCATAATGATCATGGCCCCTGCACTAAAAATGAAATCCATGTTTGCTTTCCCTTTCCACGGGATATTACTTTCCACAAAACCTCTCTGGTACTTTGTTACATCAAACAGTAGATACCTGCATTAACCCTGCTCTATGATGTTTTAATCTATTTTTTAAGCGATAAAAATAAAGACTCAAAAGACAAAACCATTTCATTGAGGAATTCATACTGTTCTGAATCTGTTCATAAGTCAGAATTAGATTGGGTAGCTTTCGTCCCTGTAGTTTGGTTCATTTGTTCTGGACTATAGAAAAAGGATGCATTGTTGCCTTTTACTGTAGTTTCAGGCTGTTTCTTGTTCAGGTCACACTCAGAGGGGATGAGAGAAAAGACTTATAGTTGGCCTGAGGCTAATTACACAAACGAGGCAGATTCTTGGCTTTTGCCAGCCACCTGGGTGCCTCCAAACAGATTGTACTTCGGGGTCACAGAAAGGCTTTATTTGACAAGGGTCAATTAAAAACAACGGCACAAAACAGACAAAAGTCGAGGTAAAGTTTCCAGGATGAGTTCATCTTTTGGAGAAAAAGTTAAATATTTTAGAACAGACCTGTGTGGTGATGTGTCCTGACGTGTCTGTGTCAGGTATTTTGATGTGCAGTGCATACTGCCGGCGTGCTAACCCTCAGTCCAGCCCTGCAGCTACTGTAGTGGATGGCCCCTTTTCTGAGTTGAACTGTTCCTTATGGTTGTGTGGTTCTTTCATCATTAAGATAAAGTTTCCATTATCCGTTTGACTTTCATGAATTTTGCCTCATAGCCCGCTCAAATTCAGAATGAGAAATGTTTCATTTGGCCAAGTGTAACAGATGCATCAGGAATGCGATGCAGTTAATCCATGCCAATCTGACAGAAACACGATGCACACTGCAGGGCTGACACACCGCAGGTAGATTCAGGACACAACACCAGGAGCCGTGTGGAAAGAGAGGAGGTCAATATGATAGAGCTTCAGAACCTGAGCGTCTTCCAGTCGACCCAACGTCCCACAGAGAGCAGTGTGCCAACAATAATTAGAGGAATGGACAGGAAGAGAAACAGCGAGGATTAAACCAGCTCTGAGTGTATATATGTGTATTTGTGTTTCTGCAGCATCTGACATCTGTTGTTTGCTGAGAAACAACCAGAACAGCAGGGACTAAATGGGAGAGAATAAAAAGATGAGTGTCAAGTCTGTGAGTTGAGTTTAGGTGATGCACCCTGCTCACACATGTTTGTGCCTTCACACTCAAATGTGCAAGTTTTCCCACAACAGAGCAGTCAAGGTGAGGCAACAGTTCCTCTGAATGATTGACACAATGTAAATATTCAAAATAGGTTATTTTCACATTGGCCTCAAGCGCAACTCCAGAATAATAATGTGCTGCATTGTTCTCTGCTACGCATGGAGTGTTTTCTCTTGTTCTCTTTCACGATAGTTTTTAATTAAGACCCCATCCAAACCTCCAGCTGAATGTTCTTATGGTCAAAAGAGTTATTTTCTTACTTTTCAGAAAGTTTAGCTAACGCAGTCTGAGAACAGTCTAAAAGACACACTGATAATGCTTCATTTCCACCGGGATTAAGGGAGAAGAAAAGAAACATTTTCCTCTGCATGTGGAGAATGAAGATAATTAAGACCAAAGGGCTGTCTCTTTCATTCTCTCTCTGCCTTTTTTTTTTTTTTTTAAAGATATTACAGCGGCCTGGGTTTACACTGCTGAATTGCTGCCCACACTGTGTGAGTCTAAATAACAAATGTGAGGTCATAGTAATGTGGAAGTCAATTGTTCATGTGCAGTAGTGTTAATAAGTCACATTTTTTACCAGCTTTTTTTAGCCACCTTACATCGAAAATGGATGTTTTTTTTTCTGATTTAAATTATTACATTGATTTCATGCATGAACTGTGAACAACAAACAGTGTCATGGTCAGGATGTCAGAGCGCAGTGGGCTCTGACAAACAATAACAAGATTAGCCAATCGTCTTCCCTTGACTACTTAAATTCAGTTTGGTGTTTCGGTTACCACTTCTTGAATCTAGGTAACGGTCAACACTTCATTGATCTATTGATTTATTTTCGTCTAGTTTCCAAGAAGTGCAATGAGTGGGCTCGGTTATAGATTTGCCAATTCTTAGATGTGTGGAAGCCAAGCAGCACATATTGATAAATAATACAAATGTGGTTCACCATGGTGGAGATGGGGGCACTTCTACAGTAGGCTGGGATGTCTTATGTGGCATCAGTGTATAGTGTTTGAAAATCTTCACAAAAATGTGGTGGGAAACCTCTAGATATCAATGACTGATTGACTCCACGCTGTTGAAATGTGCAACAGTGGTGTTTGTATCCATGACTGCAGTGAGAGGCTTACCAACTAACAGAGATGCAGACAAACAAAAAAAAGTAAAAATCATCATATCATTCAATACTTTATGTATATTGTTGCTTGAAATGAAAATCTTGTAATGGGTAAATAGCAAGTTTTGTGTTTTGCTGTCTTTGCAGCTGCAGTGATTTGCACACCATGCAGCTGTCACTTAAAATGGCCAATTCAAGTAGTAATTTAAATGCGAGTGTATAAATGTAACCGGCTATCAGTCGAAGATGCCTCGCACTTTGCTCACTAGTATTACAAAATCCTTTCAGTTTCCCTCTATTACATTTCTGAATACATCAATAGTAATGGAGACCACTGACATTTACTTGGTTTTTTATGTATAATTCTCATCCAGTACAGAAAACGCATTATGAAAGGTTGAGCCAAGCAGACTGTCAGGAGATTAAGGAGAAACAGGAGCCACATAACTTTTAGTAGGGCACAGGGCAATGTCCAAAACCCTGAAATTGATGTCCTACATTATCCTGCTGACTTTCAAACGAGAGGGTGTATCTTCTGGCAACCGTGTACCTCATATGCACAGAAGGTCATGAGTCAAAAGTTTCAGTTTCTAACAACGTTCCTGAGCTGCGTGCCTATAATAGGTTATTGAGAATGCAATATTATCACTGCTAATTTATGCAGTTTTAATTGAATCTTGGAAAGTCTCCAGGTTAGTTTTAGGCTGCTTCCCTGCACAGCAGACAGACCCTCTGAAGGTCACAGATGACTTTCTTCAAACAAAAGATATGGGAAAATGTGATCCATTGGTCATGTAATACAACCTGTTACATCAAACTATTGGTATCTGTCTGACAAACACCACAATTGTTATGGTTTGCTTAAATGTACAATTTATATTTTGACGTCTGGACTCTCTATATTTAGATATGTATTTTTATTTCCTACTTTATTTTGGTATTATTCCCCTCATGTGTCTTGTGTTTATTGAACCGTCTGTCTTTGTCCTGTTTCTATTAATTCTGTCGAATCGTAAAAGTCATGTCTACCTTTCATAAGGACTTCAAAAATCTGCACAACTTACATTAACTGCTTGTCCAAGAACCACCAACCAACACCTTAACATCAATCTAAAAAGCTCCCTAGTGCTCCTTCCGATTGTTCAAAAGCTTCACACAATGTCAACTAGAAAATTTTAATAAGATAAAGACACTGGAGGTGTTCTCTATTCAACCTTTGATGAGCTCCTCACAAAGGTTACGCAGTCTTGCCTCCACTACAAGAGGAGAATTATTTTGAAAATGAAACCCATCCTCTCAGCATCTGACTTAGAGAAGGTCATTAACGCACATTTTTTTCTCTTGATAACCTGCAGTCCTCCTGCCTCACTCAAAGGTCCTTTTTTACACCTGCAGCCACTCCAAAAAGTTTTCATCCTCCTGTGCGGACTCCCTGTAAAGTCTGAACTTCTTTTTCTTCTTGCTGCCAATTGTAAAGCACAGTGTGATTTAGCCCCTGAGCACATTACTGACCTTTTAACTTTTGAATCAGAGCACACCTTCATATTCATCAGCTATAAGAACTTAAACAGTCCGGACACCATTTGAGTTTCTACAGTATATTCTTCACTTAGCAAAATGAGTGGTGTTCAATGCATAGTTTTTTCCAGTGTTGATAAATTAAGCACTTCTGTGCCTTTATAATGTCTTAATACTAAATCCTTGAAATTTCTATTATTTACAGCACAGCCCACATTATTAACCAAGACGAATAATTAGCCTAAAGCTACTTATTGTGTGTCACAGACTATATACTGTATAAAGACTCTAATTAATAATTATTTGTAGTGCCAATAAATCTGCAGATTATTTTCTAAATTAAATTGCCAAGCATTAACATTTTTATAAAGACAATAGTAAAAATAAAAAAGATAACAAAAAAGATAAAAGTTTTCTAGTGGTGTCTTCAAGTTGATTTGTTATTGGTCTGATAAACCAATTTAAATTCCGGTCGGCACATCGGAGAGACTGATACCATCCATCAATTCCTTGTACTGATTGTTCTTTGGGGGCTGCTGGAATCAATCCCAGCTGGCATTGGGTAAGAGTCAGGGCGCTCCCTGGACAGGGCACCAGTCTGTCACAGGGCTGACATATAGAGACAAACAACAATGCACAGTCACACCTACGTGTAATTTAGAGGCGGCGATTAACCTGGATCCAGCACCTTCCTGTTGTAAGGCACCAAATTTGATTGGAAATTTTTGTGGAAAACAAAACAAAACAATGGGGTAACCTGAGAAAATAACTGGCAACTGCTGAACTATCCTATCACATTACATATTTATCCAGAGAATAACACTTACTATCTCCCTGGCAGCGGAGTGGTCCAACAGTCAGCTTGGCCAAAGATCCCGGTCTGTTAGTGTCACCCACTGCTACCTGGCTGACTGGCAGGTGTTCCTTATAAACCAGGAGACCGGAATCTTCTTTCCTGTGGGATGGATCATAAGAAACATGCAAAAAGAGGTAAAATGCTTTTTAGTATCTTCAGCTTGTTCTTTTTTTTGTTGCAATTTCTACATGAATCACAGTAACCTTTCAATTGACAGGGTGTTGATTAAATAGTATTTATATGGTAATTATGTAGTTACATAAAGACAATTACAGTCAAGTAGGTTTTTTTAAATTACAGTGATTTTGTATCAAATTTGACAGTCGACCTAAAGAAACGCTTCCATGATTAAAATGACAGAATATCTCTTTGTTTGGAAATTGATGGAAACATCTGGAATAATGTAAGTGTAGGCCACAACTCAACAAAGTAAATAGCTTAGGTATTTTTGAAAGTAACAATAAACTGTTAGGTCAATGAGAAGGAGAGTAAATCAACAAAATTAAAACTGTCAATCAAAAATATATCTATAGAAGGATAAACAAACAAAAGAAAACTTTACTTTCCCCTGCCATCACATTAACCACTCCACAGACAATATCAAAACAGACAGCAGAGCAGAAATATTAAACATTTAAATCACAGCCTTCAAAGTGGTAATGAGTTTGAGTTTGACATGTTTTAAATTATTCACAGAACAATTTGATTTTAATCATTTGCCATTCAATTCAATTTAGAAAGAGCTCATTTGTGTTTGTGTGTATGTACATGCGAGCATGGGTGCATGTGTGTGTGTGTGTTTTTCCATGTGCTGCCAAAAGTAAGGGTAATGAGTGGAAATAGAGTTATATGGGTAATATTTCAAAAGCTCACTCAGCCAAACAATGAGACATTAATGCATACAATATTAATGGAGAGAACCAGACTGAGTAAGACGTATTTGTAATCTCATCAGTTTTAGAGATGAGGCAGGAGACACGAAAGCAAATGAAATCTCTCCTTCTTGCTAACACATGGTAATTACTCACATACAGTTTGCGCACACACACATGCACACACACACCCACAGACAACGATCCAGTTGGTTTAATGAGAATATCCATCAGCTCGCTAAAAGAGCTGTGAAACACAAACTGTTGGGTTCTGGACTCAGGCGAACCTCCCTCTTAAATAAACGCATCATTGATGGTGGCATTCATCATTCAAACCCCCTCAGTCTTTGATGTCACAGGCACCTCATCAGACTGTCCAGCTATAAGGCTTGGAGATCAACGCATACATTAGCATTAGCAGCGGCGACAATTCTGTTTCAGCAGTGCGTCTATGATACTTTCCTTTTAAGTTCACTCGATGCAGCGATACAATCATCTTGCTTCCAGGCAAGATGTTCTGTTGTACAGTTGAGCTCTTTGAGGGAAATTTCTGAGGTGATGTATTGGGTTATATAAATTAGACGTCACCTCTTTGTGGTGTATGTGTGTGTACAATATGTGTGAATGTCAATTGGAACGAATATATCTGCAGAAGAATATGTACTCATGGGATGTAATAGGCATGGTGACCTTCACAGTTTCATTTCCAATTTTATTAACAGCTGCATGTCTGAACATTATTATACTCAGTACTTAGTATTATGTTATGAAAGTAAAGCAAAGGTTCAACCAGTTTCTCGGATCACATGAGAAAATCTGTGGGCGTAGTTCACAATGATTCTTAAGACAGAGCATCGCTGATTGCAGACATGTCGATGAAAGAATCTCTCACATTCGTAGCCAGCTAGAGTCAAGTTCACTGTTGAAAGAACAACTTTTGAGAGCAAGTTTAATCGACTGTAGCTAATTACCTAATTAATAAATGTTACCTTTCTGCAATGGTTGACTGGTTTAATATATTCTGGATGGCTCTGGATATCATGCTAAAAGGTCACACCTATGATAAGTTTAAGGAAAAAGTGCTTTGACAACAGCAGACATGAGTATAAAGCTGTGTTGTTACAGAAGTACAGACTTTTGTTTCACTCTATTCTCAGTGTGTGCGTTTATCTGACTATAGAGACACATTCAGTATATTGTTTAGCAATAAAGAAGTTCGACTTATACATTGTTGTTTGTATTTCAAGCAATCTGCGTCACTTTTACAAAATAAAGGGTTTTTGAGGACTAAGAGTCAAGTGTGTGTGTTTGACAAATCTAATTCTATCTTGGTTAATTAGCCTTCGCTGGCCTTCTGAGAATACCACACAGTGGATGTGTCGGTCTTGAAATGGGCTTTTTAAAAAAGATGTCCTGTAATCTGTAATCCCACACATTTCACAGTTCATTAATGATATGCAAATTCCTGTCATTGGATGTAACACTGACCTCCTGCTAGCGACCTAGTTAGCCGGACAGACTGATCTTTGACATTTGTGTTAAACAGATATACACATTATTTCACTCTTTCCCCACACAAACAAATGTAATTGGCAAGATTTTTTTTTTTAGGTTTTGACATAATATGTGCAAAATAAATCCTCTGACACACCAAAGATATTGTAGCATTTATGGAGCCAAAAGCAAAGCTGTCTTAAGATGGATACAGCTGGATATTCAAAGATGCATTAAGCCAAATGCACAGCAGAATGACATGAATATATAGATGTGCTGACTTAGCTCAGTGAATGTCCCTGTGTAACCTGCTAAGCTCCACTGCGGTGACTGAAAACCGTTCACTGCCATCTGTTTCTCCTACTGTGAAGGAATTGATCAATACATTACAAGTTTGTGCTGCCGAATGTGTACATGATGGACAGACTCACCACTGCGCAAGGTCGGCGTCACAGTTGCAGTCGTATTTGGGGTCAGTGCAGTTCCTGTCGATGCCACAGGCACATTTCTGGATGCCAGGTCCTGAGCCGCCCCAGTAGAAGTGCTTCTCACTGCCCCGGCCCACCCACCATGTGTAGGGGGTCCCATCTGGGGACCAAACAAAGACAGACACAAACAAAAAAAAACCTTGTTGTTACTGTTTTTGGCAAACCGTGTGTCACACATACAGCAGAAACAAAAACACAAACTTTTGCGAAGGGTATTAAGTTGTGCTGCTTAACAGTCCAAGCCTCTTCCCATTAAACGTGATTCATTGTTCAGGCATTGACAGTTTGAGGCTTTTGTCACATTAGTGTGATTTATATTGACAACTAGCAGCTGCATGTTTGATGTGATTCATATGCTCAACTTGTTAAACAAAGAAAGCTGGATGGTATATGCCTTTGAGAGAGGCAGCCGCACTTAGTCACAGATCACACCTGTGATTTTACTGATCTATTTAAAACAGCACCATCCCTGCATGTACATTAATCTTTAGCATCATTAGGTGAGAGTGTGCAAATGTTTTCCCTTTGAAACACATCTGTTAACACACAAAAGCATGTGTGTGTGTGTTTCAACGACTGGATAAAAGGTGAAGGATCGCCGTTTTTCAATAAGAAATGTAATATTATTTTCTTAGCTGTGGATAACATATTCTGGCATTGGACGGTAACTAGGCTGAGGGACGGTAAATATTTTGGTGGCTGGCAATATATCACAATAACAGCAAGAGAGACTGAAACAATATTACATTTCCCTCTTTATTCTGCGAATATAAGCTGCATTGTCAATATCACTTTGTCAAATTCCATCAGAGACAATGAAATCTCCTGAGCCACATTTTTTTTACAGAGGAGGATTGAAGCTGACTTTTGATGCAGCACAATTGCACTGAGGTGTGATATACTGTATTATTATACTTTTGATCTACTGGACTGGGGATAAACTCCAGGAGGAAGCTACAGTACAGACGTGCCTTTGTGTGTTTAAATATATATGTGTGTGTGTGTGTTTGGCCTTAGTGACCCATGGGTTTATTGTCCTCATAAAGAGAATTAGCCTCATCTCTCTCCAGGCCACTGTTCAGACAAGCCATTGTCAATAGGATTAACACTGTCTCCTCTGGAGACTTCACAACCCTCTCCCTTTGTGTGTACACATACGAGTGTGTGCGTATGTTGTTGTACTTCTATTCAAGTGAGAACCAAGTTTCTCTTTAAGACCTTCACAGTGAGGCCAGTGTGGTCCCCAACCACGGACAACCAAGCTAAACCCCAGGCCAACCAAAACGCCATCCACTCTGTCCCCAACCCAATTAATGAGCGGCATGCCATCGTCCTTGAAGCTGCTCTGTGGCCGCTTTGAACAACAACAACAACAGCTTGCCAGTCACTTGCCATGTAGGGACAGTTATGTGTTGTTATGTGCCTTCTTGCCCCGATAACACAGGCAAAGCAACACCTCATGACGATGGAATGTATTTATGCATCAATCAACTCCAAACTCATACTGTAGGCCTCTTTCTGTTGAGCAAAATACACTATAGAATAAAAGCAATATGCTTCACCACTTGGCTGCTGGATGCCCAAGCTCTATAGATGCATTAGATAAATAAATAATGGGCTGGCTTGCAAACATAAGCACATCCTTGTGGTCAGACTTTACAGTGCAGACATAGGAAGACAAGACTCCATGTCTTGTGTCAGAGCCAAAAAGACAACCAACCAAGTAAACCAAGCCATACAGCATAACAGCTAGTGAATGCCCCACATGCCCTAATTTTTCTCTTTCTGCTTGGCCTCTCACTTACCCTGCCATGTCAAAACAAAAATAATCAAAATTAATCCTTTTTATAAGTTGTTTTTCAGGATGAGTAATCAAAGAAGACAGTGGGGAGGAGAGGAGAGGAGAGAGGGGGGAAGGAGAGGAGGGCATCAGGTGGAATGGGAGCTATGCATTGTGCCAGTTTTAAAGTCTCCTGTGTGATTTGGTTAAAGCTCTGCCAAAACAAACAACCGAGGAGTGGAGGAGTGGAGAGAGTGAGGAAGATGGCGGAGGGGGAGATGAGAGAACGACAGCATGCATGGATGGAGATGTGAGGAAGGAGAGATAGAATCATATTGGCAGAGAGTTCATATGGAGAGGGCACTGCCAAGATGAGGCTCAGGAGCATGGCTATGTGTGTGAGTGGGAGCGTGGTTGTGTGTCTTTGGAGGACAGTGTGCGATTGTGTGTGCAAGTCAGATTGGAATATTTTATGACGGTATGCATGATAATTTCATGTTACTTTAGTATTTCATATTTATTGAGCTTACGTTTTTTGTTTTAGGCTTTGGCTGGATTTATTTACTTTTCCCTACTGTATATCGTCCACTGAGGTGGCCAGTGAGAATTTTTATATGCATAGTATCCCACAATGCCCTGTGAGAAGTAGTATACAACTGATGGCCACTAACTAAGCAATATGTACCACCATGCATTACATTTGCGCTGGGAGACAGAAAAAATTGAGTAGCATCCAAAATCTCATTGTAGAGTCCTCAACACCGAATCCTTGGATACTGAATGACAGAGTGATTCGTTTTGAACAGGGATGTTTCTGAACTTCTATTCCCATGTCCTTGTACAGTAAGTACTTTGACGATATAATTTTAGAAAAGTTGAAAGAAATATAGTTATAAAGAAGCAGAATTATACAGTATATTAAACCTCAAAGGATGAATAAATAAAGAAGTTTAAATGCTATGTTTCTACCTTATTAATAACCCTATACTCTTACAGTGCACCCCTCCTTACCCTTTACTTTCTCTCTTGTAGCCAAGTTCCTGCATGCACAAAAAACGTAGTAAAGGAGAACACAGACATGTCAGATTGATAAGGCCTGGGGTTGTGTTCTTCTTCTGTCCTCTGAGACGTATACCCCACAACACTACTTATTGTGATGACTTTATCCATCTGTTATTTCAGCAACACACGCAGACACACACCTATTTATCTCCCTTCTTATCGAGAGAGGTTAATGTCGGCATCTTTATCATGTCCGCTGCATTTTGTACAGAGATTCCCAGAGCAAAGACGGATAGAGCAACAAAAAGAAAGAGACACAGACACAGAGAAGAAGACAGACAGTAAGATGGAGATAGGAGCTGAGATAACAATGACAGCAAAAAAAAGAAAAAGTAAGCAGTAACGAGTGTGATCACTGTCTTCATTGTGATAAGAGAACTGACAGATTCATCCCTCTGTCATGACGATTAATGCTATAGCCAGACAATTAGATCTAAAACGGCACCCGCAATTTTCACATTAACGCCAGAAAGACGGCAGCTTTTCACTCTGCAGGAGGGCTACTAAACCAATTCTCATCCATATTGTTCATATTAGGCCCAAGCTGTATAGGGTATCTCTACCTGGAGGCTACATCTTAACACTTAAGACCGGGGGTTGGGCAATAAAACGTTATATATGGTGCAATGGCAGATGTGTCCACTAGTAGGAATTTGTCAATAGCGTCTCACCGTGGCATCTATTCTTTAGTGCCTCTGCTATGTATTTATGGCAGGCAGTGATGTCACAAATCCAGCTGCCCTGCAAAGGTTATGAGATTTGGGAAGCAGGACTGTTTACCATGTTCTCATGTGATGTATGGACGTTATGTGCTGCTAAGTTGGCTATTGCTACCACCACAGAGGAGATTCAGAATAAAATAGGAGAATAAGATTGAACAGGCGAGAGAGCTCCCACCTGGCACACGGCAAAAGAGAAGAAGTTCTTATTAAAAGTGGTGTGGCCTCTGTCTGGTGGACCATACAGTATGGTTATTTTAAACCATCCACAGAGCAGCTAATACAGAGGCTGAGGAAGATTCTGGTGCTGGTAGTCTGGCTGCTGGGGCCCGCGACAGAGTTAATTAACAGTGTTTTTTATAAATAAATCACATAAGCTGTCGTGTTATGTTCCTTAAGCTCCGACAGCTACTGCGGGTACATTTATAACTTTCATACGACGTCAACTTCACATGATGGCTTTTACTGGTCGGCTACTGGAGAGGTGGCTCAATATGAAGAAACAGAGGAGGGGGAGAGAGAGCGAGATCAAAGGCACTGTAAACAGCGATCAGCCCATTGAAGCAGGCTGTGCTTTCTCACTGTGGTTTAGTGTGGCCGTCATGCACACTGGCTGCAAGTGATGATGTCTCCAGATGGATTTTAGTGCATAAATCCTGATTTCTATTCCCAGTTTGTCCCTGGTCACATCGCTTACCTGTATGACAAAGGACGGTTGGTAGTTTGCATCAAACCTATCACAGACAGGTCTGCAGTACAAAGACGGACATGTCCATAAAACACATGATCTTTTGCAAGTACCTGGTAGATGGGCCACACTTCATATCAAGGGGTCACATCTCCACCAGTCAGAGCGTGAACTTAAAGGGCAATGGACCCAAAATAGCGCTCGATGTGCTCGGCTTCTCATACTCTTAGTCTGGGAGATGATGGCTTTTAAGAAAGGCGGTCAGAAGGAGCTGAAATGCCAGAGTGGCATTCATAACCCTTAGATGCAGACTTCTCATAAACCTCTCTCAGACATCACCTTTTACTCTGCTTCCTCTCTGGAGTTATTATATCTATAAAAGCTGTCATTATTGACTCATATTTACCCTGAATTCCTCCTCCGCCCCCGCTGGGTGACAGGGGTCAGAGGGCAAAAGCACAGTAAATGCAAACAAGCTTTATGCAAACATGTGCAGCGTGTAAACAGTTCAGCTGCTCTCTGCATTGATCTCTGTGGATCTGAGGATGTGAATCAATACTCTCCATCCCTCTCCTCCAACAAGAGCAAATACTATACTTTTTAGAAAAAAAAAGAAAAGTCAACAATAAGTCGTATGAACACTGCCGACACTCTCAAAATAACACCCATCAGGAGACACAACAAAAAATGTGCACACCCACTGATAGACACTTATACCCTTGCTCTCGCGCTGAAGGTGCCTGGACAAAGAGTATCAAACAACACACTCACGCACACATATTTTCACTCAAAGTGGTGGATCAATTGGTCTGTGTCGGGGCGGTGTTGGTTTCTGTTCTTTGTTGTTGTCGTTTGCTTGCGTTTGTTTGTTGTGCAGGAAGCCTGATGTCTCCACTCTGCACCCGCAGGTCTTTGTTAGCCTCCCTATCCTCTTAACATCTCTGTTTTTTGTAGGGAGACTGTAGGGAGGCATATTAGCCATGCCCCGGGATCTCTCCCAAGAGCTACAGATAATACGGCGTTCGTTTGTGTGTGGATATGAGAAAAAGAGATAGTGAGTATTTGTGTGCCTCTTTCTTTGTCTTGCTCCTTTTGTTTATCTATACGAGTCCATGTGTGTCTGTGTATTCTCCTCTCTGCTCCTTTTAATCTGTCTACGAGACTTGGTCGGGCTCCCCTGCCTCTTTCTATTGTCTTGTGTCTTTCTCCTCTCCTAGACCACCTATCCATCAATTTACCCTGAGAACCCCTCCTACCTTCATGCTCTTCGTCCATTTTTATTTAGGCCTCTCTCTCCTTCATGCTGCCCACCATTTCTTTGCCCTCTCATATCTCCTGGTCTCAGAGGCCTCTTTCTCCCTATCTCTCTTCCTATTATGCCTCAATACTCTCCCCTCCCTCTCTCTCATATCTGCTTTACACACCTTTTCCCTATATTCGAATATCAGCCGGCCTCCGTGGCCTCCCTCTCTTTCTCCTTGCTTCATATCTGTCCATCTATCCCACGTCTCCATAACTCGTCCCTGGCATCTAATCTCTTTATGTTCTCATTAGTCCCACCATAATCTGCCCTTTAATCCATGCTAATTGCAAACTCCTCTTGCTCTGATCCTGATCTGACGATGTATTTGAAACACATCCCGTCCTCCCTGCCTGTCCCATATGGCTTGATCAGGGAAAGGCTACAGTGCATACCAAAATATAAAATGCCTTGTGCTCTGTAAGTCCTTGTAATTCGTTACCCTTGGTTGACTATATGTGGGTGAAATTGAGGTCTGAATATTCTGAGGTAATTTAAAAAGTACTAGCAGCTCTGTGAAGCAGTGCTCTTTAAAGTTGGCCGCAATTTTGTTGGTATAATCTGCACAAGGACACTCAAAAAGCCTGCACAGTTCATCAGGTTTGTATAATGTTGTGCACCAAAAAATCACTCTGTTCCACTGAACAGCTGGTGGAAAACAAGCATCCAAGAAATGTGGCAATGTACTAGCAGAGGTGAGAAGAAGTAAAGTGCTAGCATGTGAACAAAGTTAGTTTTTAATACATAATCTGCAGATATTGTATGGAGAAGGTAATACATTCAGCATCTTCGATAGGTTATATAGAAATCTGAATGCAAATATAATTTCATTTCCATAAACATGCATTGGTTGGCATCCTGTCTTGTAAAAAAAAAGAAAGAGGAGAAAACAAACTCAAGCAGTTCATTAATCATTAAATCATGCAATTGCTATTCTCATTTCACAGGTACATTGTGTCCATTAGACAAGGCTGCCATTATCTTTAGTGCTGCACCACTCAAGGACCTATTCAATCTGAAAGGCAGTGAGAGGAAAATAAATGGGAAAACATAGATTTATTATAGCCGTTGTTTTCTCTCTTTTTTTTGTTGTGTCTTCAAAAAGCACAAATTCTACGAATCCTGCATTTTCATGGCAGAGGGAGGAGGTTAAAGAGGGACAGTGCAGAAATGAGTTTGCCGTTGCCTGCAGTGCAAGCAGTGTCAGATGAGACATCTCCGTTGTCTACATCAGAACACACAGCAGACAGGCCCGGGGAAGGATAATGAGTTATTTCAACAGTTTCTACCTGAGAGCACCCATAACGGGATCCACCTCCCTGACAGTTCTGAGGCCAAGCCGCTCCCACCCCCTCCTACCCCCCCACCCACGCTCTTCAGCGCCACGTTATGCTCTAGTAAATTCACTCTGCATAACTCTGCAGCCATCTACAACTCTTCACAGGTCATCACCGAGTGTATCCGGCCATTAAATGAAAAACACCTCGGAAAAGGGGAGACCGTGGGAGGATGGGGAAATTAATATCAATGGTTGTGCCCCTAATTGGCTTGTCTGCTTGATAAAGGACACAATAACCTGACGCTGCAATTACCCCGCCTTTCCCCGACTCCAAAGTAAGCACCAGAACCATTGTGCACACACAACCATGGCCACAAACTAAACAAAACGTGCACGTCCAAAAAACACACACACATCTGGCAGCCATTGTAACTGACAAAAGTGTAAGCTGACGACCATAAACAACCATAATCATCATTACCGCAGGGTAATCGCAGTCAGTGTGTGTGTGTACATGACTATAAGTCAGATTTAGTGTCATGTCGCCTCAGGTCAAGGCTGATGGACAGATGTGTCATGGGGAAAATGACTCCTGCCAAGACATACTCGTTTTTCTCTACTTTTTTACTCACACCATCCATCTGCCTCTGCCTATGTGTTAGGCTCATCATATGGATGGGGATACAGTGAACAACACTCATAATGACAGAAGAGGATGAACAGGACATAAACAACTCCACAGAGTAGAGGGCATAGAGGAAGACAGCAAGTGGGAGAGAGAATCAGAAAGAGGCTGGTTAAAAAGAGAAACGAGTTCAGAGGACAGACGGGTAAAAAAGAAAAGACAGGACAAAGAAAATAAAGACTCACAAGATGAGGCCATGACAAACGAGAAGGGAAGGCTGAAGCAGGGAAGTTTTAAGGAGGGAAACCAAGAACCTCGCCGTCTCTCGGTGACATATTTTTTATATTTAAACGTGATGAGAGCGCTGTTGGAAGTGTGAGAAAATTCACAGTTATGGTGCGAAGCTTCAAAACTTTGACTTCACTTTATTAATTAGATACTGTTCAATCAAGAGGAGAAAAAAGCACATAGCTTCTCGAGTAACATGTCACGACGCTCTGTGTGATTCCAATAATTATTTAACTTCATTGGGATGTCAGTAATTAACATTTTCTCATATGCTCCTTCAACCATAATCTACCCCATGGTATTTATAGTATTTATAATGCATATAGGTCGCAAGACAACACTCTTCTGACGTCTCCTGGAAATCACAGAAAGAAAGAGGTGTTATGTTGTTAATTTATGTATTTGGTATAATTTAAGTGTTGATGCAGAACTTTGTGCAAAAAATTCATTTTGTATTCAATTGTAGTAGCTGGAGCAATATTAACCTCTTATATATTTATACTCGTGGACTGACAGCATTAAGTTAATGTGCAGATTAACCATGATCTTTCACTGACATTGCCCAAAATACTTTGCCTCATCCTGCCCACGAATGGGATTAACCCTTGTCTCCGTTGTCACCCTTGGTTGTGGGATTTACCCCCTCCACCAAACACCCCTACCACATCACAATGTGGCTGTAAATAAATGTGCTTCATTCATTCAATGTTTTTTTTTGCCTCTGAACATAATCCAGCAATTTCCTACAAAACATATTTACTTTAGCAGTTTCTTTGTACAGAAACGTCATTTCTAAGAGACAATGGTTGGCACAGAATACAAAATCAAGGACACAGCATCTGTGATGTCATCATTGGAGTGTTTGCTCCGATTTGAGTTTATCAAACTCCAAAACAAACATGAAAAACATACATATCCCTCTTGACTGTTAATATTTATTAAGAGGAATAATTTTTGAAAAATGTCATCAAAGCACATAACAAGATGTTCAACATTCAGCTGTGGTGTTGTGGTTTGGAGAAGACAAACTCGAGAGGATTAGGATTATGCAAAGCAAAAAGATGAAATGGCATTTTATAGCACTGCCATGCACAAAAAAATGTGGTGCGTTGAGTAGGAGCCACATTCCAGTTGTCAGATACAATGTTGATGCCATTAAATTAATTCAGAATATAATCCTCAGTTACAGAGCTAATTACAAATATCTGAGACATCATAGTGAGCACTGAGGTGTGTGTAGCTGGAAACTGAATGCGCTTGTGTATATGCACCCACGCAGCCAAACCATACAAGCAGGCACCCACACACCCATGACAAAAGTCTAAATTTCTTTCATGTTGCTGTGACACAAAACAACAGAAACAAGTCTCTCTAGTGTCTATCAATTGTCAAAGAAGCTCTTGCTGGATTTTGGCTTTGTATTACTCATGAAGGGGACGTGGATCCTGCTGACAACTGGGTGCTATGTTCATCTCCTCAACACTTTGTTGTCACAAGCATGATGGATTTCAGGCTTTTATCCTTAAAGATGTTTTTTTCTGACTCTTTTTTTTTTTTTTGCCTTCTGCCTTTTATGATCCAGCTGTGCTGCTATCCAAACAACTGGTACTCCATTTCCATTTACTTTTTTTTTTTTTTTGTTGCACTCTCACGTGGTGTGATCAAACAATATGGAGTCACACAATGGGTAAGATTTATTTAAGTGAGGAAGGAAGACTGAGAAAGAAAGATGGAGACAGACATGTTGTCATCGTTCATCAAGGATCCCTGCCTGTGCTTCAATGACTGTGTATTTTTGCTTTATTCCTGTCAATACTGATTTGACTCGGTGGTGTTATGTTGGTGTGACCTCGCTGGTGGCTTAACCCTGGTGGTTTACGACTGCATGTCTGAATGAGAATTGACAGTAAAATATCAAAAATGTTCTCATCCCATGAAAACATTATGGCTCTGCTTCTTGTTTGTAAAGCACGTTATGTTTGGATGTTTTTATCATTACGTCGGCCTTGAAAAGTTCTTGCAAGCATTGAGAGACACCGAGGTCCACGGCCTTGAGAGAAGAAAAAAAGAAAAAACTTGCGCGGCTTTAGACAGTGCAGCCATTTCCGTGGTATACAAGGTGTCTTTCAAAGGGGAACAAAGAATAACCTTTGACACCCCTCTCTCATCCAGCCTGCTGCATTCTTCTCCCCTGCTTCATTCCTACATTGCTCTTTGTTTGCAGTCGATACGTAGGTGAAGAGGTTGACCTCACCGGGCCACACACTAACCCACTGGGCTCCTCCATGAGCACACAAAGACCTAGCAACCTTCTCTATCTTATGCTACCTCTCTTACACACTCAATCTCTATTTTCAGCTTTGTCTGCTCTCTCTTTCCCCCCTTTGGTATTCCTGTCTCCCCGTCTCTCTGTTCCCCGCTTCCCCTCTTTCCCTCACTGCACTGCTGTCTCCATCTTAGCTTGAGTTATTGATTTCTGTAAAGGTTGACTGCTGCTGCCTTTCTCTCGCTTTTCTCTAACTCCCTCCCCTTTCCTCTCCTGCTTTTCTATCTTTCACCCTACCACTTTTTTTAAAATCCACTTTCTCTTTCTGTCACTGTATTTTTTTCTAACTCCTCTCCACTTCTTGTTTTGTCTTTGGGAGGGACAACTTGAGGAAGAAAAAAAAACAAAACTTCTAGACTATGTTAGTCTACATTTGTATGTCTGGTCCTCCTCCTTCCATTCCTTCTTTACCTCGCCGTGGCCTGACGGGGAGTTTGCTCCCTGTCAGTTATGCAGCGCTAGACAGAACAAATGATTAGTTTTCTGACATATCCTATTGCAAATAAATCCAAATTTACAAGGGATATATTTGTCACAATCCCTGAAGAAATTTATCTGAAATCCTTTTTGAAATGTTAGTCAGAGCTGCAATGAAATGAATGTGAAATAAAAACAAAAGGAATGTTCAAAACAAATAAAACAAGTATTGCATTAATGTGGGCATCTGGCACGACTCAGATTTAAAAAAAAGTTCACTACCTCGAGGGAGTTTTAAGATGGAATACAGAACTGGGTCTCTATCTATCTATCTATCTATCTATCTATCTATCTATCTATCTATCTATCTATCTATCTATCTATCTATCTATCTATCTATCTATCTATCTATCTATCTATCTATCTATCTATCTATCTATCTATCTATCTATCTATCTATCAAACTTACTCAGATAATAAAAATATGGGGAATGACAAGAAGTTCATACAATTTAGTTACTAAATAATGCATGTCAGACCTCTGCAGATTAGGGTTGTATATTATCTATATTATCTAGAATGCTCTGTGTCCTCATGTAAAGGCACTCAGCTTGATTTATTTCAACAGTGTTTTGTCATAACTGTCCTCATATACATTTACCTTCCTCTTATCCTGCTGAGCAGAAACACATTTACAAAGTCACGTCAGATGTTTCCCTACAGTTATTATGGAGGAACTTATTGCATAAATTTGCAAATTAATGACAAAAATCTGATACTGCTGAAACTGCTGTAACCGTTAATGCTTTAAGATACAGAGTTCTTAATAATGCCAACCATGTACAGACAGGTACGTTGTCTATAAATATTTATTAGTGCATTAATGGGCAAAGTTAATGGAACGAGAAATAGGTAATATGATTGTGTTTAATACAGCATGATGATTAGGTTGGGACATTAGGCAGCAGAAGTGCCTCTTGTTTTAAATATATCCCATACTTCACATTACATTGCCACACTTAACCCTTAAAGGCACTTCAGATGTGGAAATGTCCTTTTTTCAGTTTTTCCTTTTTTGTATCCGTTACATCAAACCACATGAAAGCACATCATCAGACCGACTGTCTAACATGTAAAGTTCCGGTTATTGCACGCATTAGTAAGTGTCATGCCCACTTATTCCACAGTAAATGAACACAGAGGAAATGAATCACACCTTCAGCAGGAAACCATCCAACCAAGGCCTTCCCACCAACAGCCATACTGTTTACCTTACACTTCAGAGGATGAACTGAACGCTGCACACAGCTGCCAAGTGTTAAGATTTTTTTTCTAACACAGGAAATTAGTAATAGGATATGAAATTGCAAAATAAATGTGATTTTCCATTTGAAAAGTAACGCACATAAATCAAGTTAGTTATATCTACGCTTTGTATCATTATTATTTAACAGGTCATGTTCAATTTAGATAAAAACCTGAAGCATTTTGCAACAAATTGCCAATTTAATTTCAGAACAAGTATCATACTTAGCAGTAAGTGCAGCTCACCTGCCCATCATTCCCTAATAACCTGTCCATGATGTCTTGGGAAACGTGATGGCCATATTAGTAATGAGGACGTGGCTGACAGGTGAGGCTGCACCTGGCTTGTGGAAGCTCATTACAGAGTCTTAATGATGTGCAGTGTTCCATAATTAGGAAACTTTTCAGCTCTCTGTCCAATCTCCCTGTTTGGTTGGTGTGTTGGTGGCTGTGGGAAGCGCGAGTGCTTTGGTTTGGTTTGACAGCTCAAATGCACAGTGTCGGAAAGATCTGTGGAGCACTCACCGGATGTGCCAGTGGAAGGTCCTCCAGGAGTGTACATGAGGACACATACAGGATAATAATGGGATATAAGAACGAGGTAGCCGGGGACTGGGATTTGGGAAGTTAGAAAAATGTGTGTGAGGAGCATATGTTTTAAAAAAACAGTATTTTTCCATATATTCTGTGTTAGCCTGAGATCACCTTCCAGGAATGTTGCTGTCTGTGTATTTGTGTGTACAGTATACTATGTACAGGCTTGAATTGGCCAAAGAATTATGTTTGCACTTGTCACTAAGAGCCAGAAATTTGTTTCCAAGTCCGGACTTCTAATGAGGCTTCCAAACTTTTCAAGCTGGGCGGTAAATGATAAGATGTAGTTTGTGCAAAAATAATTTGAGTTTCAAAGGTTATGGAGATCTTTGCAGAGCTCTCCATGTGTACCCGTCTGTGAGTCAATTAGTGCCAGAAGCACTGGGATTCATTCACGCAGGATATTGTCCCTAGTTTAGGACTGATCACAAATATGAGACCCTACAAACCAAACAATAATTGCACCCAGAGTCTATTTTTGAAACTTTGTAACCAGACACCACTGTACAGTATGAAATCTGAGCACACCAGCCAATCATTATGGTAATTTCCGAATGTGAGGCAAGGCATAATACAGTGTATTAACTGTTATACATGGTGATTAAATGCTTTCAGAGAGGGCTAAGTGTGCGTGTGTATGTGAGTGTGTATATATGTGAGATCCTGTGCTAGTTAATGAGGTCCAGAATGATTGAGTTGAAGTTTGCGGGTTCCTGTCTCTCTGCAGAGGAGAGCAAATGATGAATAAGCTTCAATCATTTCAAGACAGGCCTTCATCATTTGTTGGAATTGTCAGACAGTTATCAGGGCTCACTGTAGGCAGCTGGAAGGGGGCCTCGTCCATAATTGAAAATTGAGTTTAGAAATGTCACATGTATCCGTCCATCTAAATTTCAAGCTGGGAAATCCCCATTGGCGCACAGCATGTAGAGCCCTGACAGTACCTATTAATCCAAAGTTCAACATTCTAGTCAATAGACACAAACGCCAGTGGGGGATTTGTTCATTTTTAACAAGGGGCATGTTGGGCAGATTCTGTATAAGAATGATCTGGAGGCAACCTCAGGACTTTGCTGATATGTCATCCTTTTTTTTTTTTTTGTGGGGAGAGAATCTGGCGTTACTGTGTAGCAGATTGAAAAATTATGAGACAGATGGCAAACATCTAGAAATACCTCTGTTTGTTTGCCAACAAATTCAAAGCTGCTGCATCTTTCAGCCATTACATTTATTCTTTGACAGTGTCTTTTGAAACCAAAACAACAGATGCTTTAACCTTTAAATCACCAGCTGAGCAACCTTTATTTTCTATGCTATTGATTTCATACAAACAGAAAAAGAGCAGCGCAAAGGGCTAATCCTTTTGACTTTCCCTTACGTGTTCTTTTCCAAAATCCATTATGAAGTTATTCTTTAGTATTTGCGTTCACCTTAACGTATCTACATCCAAGGTCTAACTCCTCCACAGTGGTTTCTAAGTGAAGAAAATAGAACGCTAATCTATTCTGGTGTAATCATGCTTTGACCTGGCTAATGGAGGCAGCATACCCCAGGGCAAGATGTAATCAGGAAGACAGTTAATAAAATGAACAAGACTGCTTTACTGATCGTACTAATGTCCCTGACCTTCCCTGAGGGACACCACTTACTCAAATGCAAGCTTACACTTGTACATACATGCTTGTGTTTTAATGTACATATGCATCACATGCAGTCTCAGGCATGACCATACAAGTAGGCGGATTAATAAACTCATGTAACAAGGAGGAAAATGCTGCAAATGTTATTTCTGTAACATCATTGTTATTCCATGACCCTTCAATCGCTTTTAGCAGAAGGTAGTCAAAAGGACAGATGAATCATTTTGCCCACATCTCACTGAAACTTTCAGCTGTAACTCCGAGTTCAGAGGAGCATTTCAAGGCATCATCTATTTCTGTGTGTGTGTAGTTTACAGCTAGAGGGGGATTGTCTCTCTACCCCACGTCACACACATATCAACTCCGACCGGCAGAGTCACGACTTCATAAACAGCTGTCAATCAAATATTTGTAATGACTGACAGAGCAAACATAGCGTACATGTCACTTAGTTCCAGGGCTATATTTACATGAATGACATGTTGAGCATAAAAACATTTAACACAAATCCACAGATAGGTTGAGGTGTGTGTGAATATAGATATAAATACAAACAATCCTTCATAACTATGAAAAACAAAACAATGGAAAACAGATCAAAACATGCCAAATACAAGCCGTCAGTCCATGATCCCATGTGGAAGTCTAACTAAGGGCCAGTATACACCTAGTAGTGTCTGGGAGCTGAGCTTTAACCTTGCAAACCCATGTACTGTATATTTCCAATTAACTTCTCACCCTGGCTGTCTCCCTCCTCCTCCTCCTCCTCCTCGTCTCACCCACAGTGTTTTTTGTTACTATAAACACCACCTTACCCAGTGCGCACACAGTGAGACAGCTCTCTGCTCTTTATCTTGTTGCTCTTGTGCCTTTATAAAGTGATATTTTTCAAATTTGTGTCTCAGTACTTTTCTGTTGCTACTGTCTCATTCTCTGAGAGACGCCAAATGACTCTTTCAAAAGGTTTCACACCTCATCCATAATAATATAACAATCAAGATAGTTTAGAAGACACAGGAGAAAAAGTGCCTTGTGCTTCTCAAAGGTAGATGTAGCCTTCGGTAATTTGTTCTAAGTGTTGGTTCATTTGAGCGATACAAAATCTACCCTTTCAAGTTTGGTATGCAAGTCAAAATGATGCAACACTGTATAAAGAGGAAATATTACAAATACGTTGTAAATAAAAAATGGTGCAATATATTCTCCTGCTTGCTTCAACAAAGTGCTTCAACAGCACCGAGCATGCTTAAATATTTAACAAGTGGGACCTTGTACTGTAGTTTGCTACTCACTCATATCTTATGCTATTATAAAGTCATTCAATAAAAGATAGACATTAACATAATTGCAGTGTTTGGCGTCAACACAGGCCACTGCTGTAGGCGCAGTGACATACAGCACTGTCCCTGTGCCCATGTGCTGAACCTCGGTGTAATGATAGACCTCAGTCACTCTGCAATCATGGTTTTATGATATTAGCAGTTTAGATACAGCCTCAGCTCTACCCCTGCGTGGGATGTACTTCAGCCACTTGGTGGATTATAGCAATGCATCAAGGTGCTTGCAGCAAAATGAAAATGTAATTCTCAGGGTGCTTGAGGGAAATACAAGACGAGGGGGTCAGGAATGATTTCTCGTTGGAACATGATCACTAGCTGCTAAAGGGAAAGCTGTCCCGAAGCTTCTGACATTCCTGAACGGCAAAGCCTCTGTCATAATTCTTGGGGGTCATTTCGGGGATATCATTCCCAGGGAGATTATGGTTGATGAGTGATAGACTGTGCTCAGTGAGGAAGAGGTCTCCTTGGAATACGGACGCAACCTTGTCAGTGCAATATCACTTTATGGCACCTTTTCATCAAGGCATACACACATGAACCCATGTACACACATCCAAATTAATATGAGACACTAAAAGTTATACTAAAGGACTGACAGTTTGATTATTGAATCTCAGTGTCTGTAAAGGCTGGGGGCAATAGAGAAAGAAAAATGATCAGATGTGGATTGTCTGTGATTTAATCAGACTTTATCCAACTTAGCCATAGAATATTTTCTTATGTGGATTAGTAATATTCTTTTCAGACGGCTTCAAAAGTGTAAACGCTCCCAGTTATGAGTGGGATGTTACATCCCAGGTCTAGGGGATACAACAAACTTATTTTCTCACCTCACCTGCTACTGTACATCTCAAGAGACAACACACAGGCAGTGATGGAGCAGTAAACAGCAATGATACTGACTGACAAATGGTAGAGGGACCCAGTAGTTCAATTCTTGTCTAGTCGTCTTATTTAAACAGGTAATTTACTAAAATAAAAATTGTATCATTGAAAATATTAATTTGAATTCAAACATTAATAATTTGTATCCAACAGAGAAATGAGAAGCAAGAGAAAAGGTGATAATCTGTCATCACGACCTTCAAAATTGTTGACAGATTGTAGTAAACAGAAAGAGACGATGACAGACAGAGGGATAGAAGGACAGACACAGGGAGAGAAGAAAACAACAATAGAAAACAGTAATTGGACACAGTTGTGATATAAGAGGTGAAAAATACTGATATTAAATCACAGTGGATTGGTCTAGCAGCTGATTCCTTCCTAACAAGGCACAGCAACACATAACTGAAGCTCCCTGCTTTTTTTTCCTTCCCTCCATTACATTCTCATTGTGTTTCCCCTCATAACACCCTCTCATATGTATCCTCCGCAGCAATAAGGCTGCATAAATTCAGCTGCGTAGGACTGGGAGTTTGTGAGGAAATATCCGAGAAAAACTGGCAAAGAAAAACTTTACATTTTATGCCAAGACCTAACTGTCAGTACATGTTCTTCTCCTCCTCCCTCTTGACCCGGGCCTATCCCCTCCTCTGTTCATTTCTCTGCCCTGTTGTTACACAGGGACCACTTCTGCACTGGAGAGCAATGATAATGTATCACAATGCGAAACACCAACCCAACTCCCTTTTCTCCTCCTCTCACAGACCTGCTCAATTCTCAACCTCTCCCCTGCTTTTTACATCCCTATTTGATAATATTTCTCTTTCCTCTACATCTGACGTTTCTTTACAGCACCGCATTTCTATTTTTCTGCTTTGTTTCACCAACCTCCACTCTACTCCCTCTTCCTCTGCAGTCCGCCTGACAGTATGAAACATGACCTCTCACACTGGCTGAAATCCCCCAAAATCTTTGTTGTTTTTTTAAGTTAGCACACACACACACACAGGCTCAGGCTCAGGCACAGACACACAAACACCTGCACGCAGCACACCAATCCCAAATGCTATTTCCAACTGTTCCAAAGCTGGAGGAAGACAAGGGCTTATTGAGATGAAGCATGGGGCCTTGGGGGTGACAACGTGGGCATGATTGTCTGCCCTGCCAGCCTCCTCCTCCCCGAGTCTCTACAGAAACTAAACTCCACTTGCGACCACAGCTAACCACCGAGGGAGAGAGAAAGTGAGAGCAGTATTTCAATTCCTGCCTTTTGCAATTCATCACCGTCCTCTAATGGCAAGCAGTGCAGTTAAGCTATCGCTCGCTGGAAGAAAAACAGGGATTCTTCAATCAAGCTGTCTGAAAAAGTACGGTGGTGGTCAGCCCAACACATCACTTTCTTGCAGAATGTCTTCTAGTTTATGTACACACACAAATATACTGTATATATAGTACACACATGATATCAAATATAATGAATTTGGTTAGGTTCAGCTCCGAAGTCAGGTTATTTCACACCATACACCCTCTTTCTGACGAAGCCAGAGTACAGAGAGCAAGCTAAAGAGAGAGTGGGGAATGAAAAGAAAGAAGAGAGAGACAATGGAGGAAGCTCAGTGTTGAACAACGTGCAGAAACAGAGAGATGCGCAGGTGGAAATCTGAACATTTTGAAGCAGCGTTACGGGGAGGCTGAACAACAAAGTGAATCCAACTGTTGGTGTTCGCAATAGTCATGCTACGTTATGTGATCCTGTTAGCTTTCCTGAGTTATTGTACTGTAAGCATTGTGGGGCGGCAAGCACTGAGGAGGCAGTAGGCTTCTCAGAGCCACAGGGATAGAAGGCTAAATGACAGATGATACACAGATTTAAACACCACAGGATGGCCCAAGGCAAGCTGGGAGCTACAGACAAGTACCCTTATACGGTAACACAAATAGTGCAAGTGCATACTCAAACTGATAAACTCCGAGGGACTCGTATATTAAGCATGCACACACGCTGCTGTACAAGCGCACAGACTCATCAACACTTGCTGTGCCTCATTTCGGGGACTGCTTCCTTTGAAATCTGCATTTCCAGACCAAATGCATCATAATGGGCTGACAAAGGCAGCACTGCTTTCACAAGGCAACTCCAGACGCAGCCTTATTTTGCCCATATTTGAAGAACAAGTGTGTTGTTTCCATGCCTTGCTTCATCGTGGGGTTTCTGACTTCTGAAGCTAACGAAGAATGCTCAAATACACCAATTAACTCTGGTCTCAGGGAGAAACTCACAATGAGGCTATGATTAGTCCTCATTTGGTAGTAAATCATCCGACCGTCTGGAACCGTCTGACAGCCACGCCGACATACGTGATGTCCTTTGAAGGAGTTAGCCCCAAAAACATCTACTCACATCTCATCTACATTTGCGCCCACAGAGGTGCCTTGATATCATGGTGTGAATCTAATCTCAGTTTACAGCCCACCGCATGGCACAAGTCTTCCGGTGCACCATGAAAATGGATTATGATAATACCATAACTGTCTTCCGAGAAGCAGTCTGGGGTTGTGCGGGAACATCAGTTGACTCCTTGTAACCTCCTGCAGAGGTGCACAGCAGGAGACATCATTGGAGAGCTTCACTAACGCATACTTCTGTGCCACCTTTCATGTTCCTCTTTCTCCTCGTTTCTCTGTTCTGAATTTTATTTATTTATTGTCTGCTCTGGTCTTTCTCCCTGCTATCCATTCTCACCGTCTCTCTCTCCTTGATATTAAGATTTCCCGTGCTTCTTCGTAACTACATACACATTTTATAGAAACACAGCCACGGTGAACCCGTTTGAAATGGGTGAAAGCTTTGTGACAACATCACGTCCTGTTGTGGCACCTATTGTAAGTGTGTAATGCTACTGACAAGAAGGACAATAAAAAACCCATGGCTTCACATTGAGGCAGAACGGACAGGGAGCGACATGGCATTTCAGAGTTTCTGACTGTAATATTTCTCAGTGTTGTGATGATGGTGTGCTATTTTCCACTCCACAAGGCAGAAAAACCCCATGTACCAAACAATACACTCTCTCTGTAAGAAACTGAAGGTCCCCACTTGAATTACAATAACACTGAACGTGAAAGCATGTTAAGAAAATAACCTCTACCACAGTTTTGATAAGATGCGTTTGTGCAAAAAGATATGACCGACAGTAAGGCAGTGACGGAGACAACAAGCTAATGGAACAGAAAATGAGAGGCAAGAATCTTAGTGTGTCTAAAGGGAAACGTGAACAGCAAAAATAAATGAACACAATAAAAAAAAACTGTTTTTACTGGAGAAAATCAAACAGGGAAATTTAATATTGTCTGACATATTTGAATGTGATGTTTATGAGTATCAGGCGACCAACTGTACTGTTGACAACGATCAATCTGTGTATTGACAAACAGCTCAATTCTAAAATTAAACCACAATGGTCTGAGCATATTACTTTTTGATGACACTGTTTCCTCAACCATAAAATTAATCCCTGAACACTTAGAATTAAGACTCTTTACAGCCACTTGAATACTCATACTTCAGTACTGTATTTCAACGATAGGCTGTAAAACCCAGTATCATCAGCATAAGTGCTGCTGGTAGGCAGATTGTGTTACTATTGGACAGAGCCAAGCAGCTGTTTCCCCATGTCGGGAGTCTTTGTGCTAAGCTAACAGCATCATCTGTTGTTGTGGGACTCACTTGAGCTGGAAACTGTGGGACTGTGCAGCATCTGGATGTGTTCCTCCACATAAAAGAAAGGGGGTCATGGAAAAGGGCCTTTTAATTTGTGAGCATGAACAAATTTGCCTGGATTAAGCCCCTTGAATTGCTCATTTTGTGTTCTCCTCTATTTGCTTGTTGAACACATTTACGGTCATGAATTCATCCGCTCTGTGGTCAGACTTTGGCTTATTCTCTGAGAAAGTAATTTGGACACCCAGGCGCTAAGCACTCTGATTGGACTCGAAATTTGAACTGAGCTTGCTGGCCTCCATTGACACAGACCTATGTGAGTAAAGTAGCGCTCACAAATGACATCAAACTCTTTGCTCCTGTAATTGGATGGATTAGTCTGGTCGGATAGAGGCAGCCCTAAACGTATCTGAGCCACAGGCACAATTTGCATAATTCAAAACCTCAAAACCATAGAGGTTTGTAACAAGTGAGTAAAAATGAATAACAAAAGTGAAGGATTAAGTTCGGTCGGGCCCAGGTATTCAACAAGGCAAAGATAAGAGCATGATGTCCCAGTCAGAGAGACTGCCATGTTAATTTATACTCAAGTGAAACACTTGTATTTAATGAGAGAAACAGCAGCTCACAATTAAAGTGTAGATATTTTGTTGGTGGGCAGTTTGTATCTTTAATAGAGCACGACAGGTCCGTGGATAATACTCCGTCCTGGCTGAGGAAAGACAATCATTTCTAATTTGTTTCTCTTTCTCTTCATCATTTCTCTATTCTTTCAAAAGCAAAAAAGATGATTTTTTTTTACAAAGTTGGATGAAACTTTACCAAACATATTCTCAAGTTGAACCTCAATCCACTCAAAATGTGAGAAACCACATGTTCTTTTGCTCCGCAGACAAAAGAGGGCAGATTAAACGCACCTTTTAGAATTTTGCTTTGAAACCGAACTTTGGACCTAAAAACCAGCTACCATTGCTGTCCTTCGTTGTTCTCCCTCTCTTTCTTTCCCTTTCTCTTTCCCCGGCTGTCGGAGCAGCACATCTCTCAGCACCAGGGTAGCGCTGCTGCTACCTGGGAGAGCTTCTGTCTTCTCCGCAGGCCTGCTCAGAGCAGACTGCTACCGCTATCAGGAGCGAACAAGTTTAATTTAATGCCAGCGGCTACGACACAAAGTCTGCCAGCTGAATTTCACAAGCAACGGGAGCCACGGAGCAGAGTTATCGCTGAGAGGCTAACTCTGTTGAGAAAACATAGAGGCCACCGGGGAACTCCTCAAAGACACAGAAGCCACACAGACTCACGGATAGGCCTTCAACCCACCATAACATAGCGCAGCCTGGTTGGCACTGATGTTGGCACATTTCACTCACGTACTTGCAGCACATCCAGTCCTACAGTATATCTTGAGAGGAGCTAACCTCGCTTATCTACACCTGATGTTTTTCACATTACAAATAGAGGCAACTGAATAGTTAGCTCTTCAGATGCAGCTGCTCAATGTGCATTTACACCAGAGGTCAGTTGGTCATCAGATGTGAGAAGAAAAAGACATTATAGGAGATGTAAAGCACTTGACCTGTCTATCTTTGTGCCCACTGCCCTTCACGAACTGCACATGTCAAGTATCAACTTTGAATTCAAATATATATAATAACTATGGTCCATGATGTTAATTAAATTTATGCTTTGAACGGTACATTTCGACACAGTGATGACCCAAGCTGGGACCGTCCAATCTTTTTTTTATCCTTTATCTGTGCTAATATGAATTCTGCAACACCTTCTATATATTTCCAAAGCGATAACACTACATTAAGCTGAAGTCATCATCTTAATCATCCTTCACCTCAGCTCTATTACTGCGGTTCCACCGTGGAAGCCAAGTCAAGGGGGGGAAAGTGTGCAAGGAGGCCCACTGCAATACATCACTCTGGGATGAACGGAATGAAAACCTAAATTGAAAATGGCGTCCACCTTTGTCGGGTCAATGATCTGTATGTGTGTGTATGTGTGTGCATGTTAAAGCGAAAAGACAGTGAACGGAGTGAAACTGCATGTGGAGCACTTTCTTGAGCAATGGAGTGTATCTGCATGAAAGGCAGGTTGAAATCTTGGAATCCTTGTAGTGTGTTAGACATATAAATTGCCTTTCACGGCGCTACATAAATCAGAGAGGGCTATGCAAGCGTGGGCTTTCTCTCCCTCTTTTTCTTCAGTTTCCCTCCCACTCACCCGCTTTTTCTCAGATATTCCTAAACAAATACATTAGCCCTTCACCTCCCCCTGTTCCTTCTCTTCCCTTACTGGTGGTGTGAGTGCGCCTGTGTGTGCGTACTGTATGTGTGTGCGTGTCTTGCCTTCTGACAAAAGCTGTTCTCGACAAGCCAAGCCTGCCCCCTCTCAACACCCGTCTTATCCGCTAACATTGTGCTCCATCATGCTGTGGTTCACTGGTCACCCCCTCCCCCCCACCAACACCACAACCCAACACCCCCCCCAACTCTCATCCTCACCTCTACCCTCCAAGCTGCTTGCCTGGCCTCTCTCCATCCGTCCCCTCTTCCTCTCCTCACCACGATCTTAAAACTTCCTCACTCTGCACACCGCCCCCCCTTCGATCCCACCCATCCTCGCTCCATTTTGCACCCTCCGCAACTCCCTGTAACCCCCCCCCCCTCCTCCTCCTCCTCCACCCTTTTCCCTCTTGGAGTGTTTATCTCGCAGCCTGTGTTCCAGTCATCCAGTCAGCCAAAGGAGAGACGCAGAGCTCTCTCCCACAGGTTGGTGACCCTTGTCGGGGGGACAAACTGCCCACTGCTGCTTGCCTACACAGCTGGAAAATTAAGGACTTGTGGGGGCGAGAAAGTTCAGAGTCAGTGTTTGTGTGTGTGTGTGTGTGTGAGATCCTCAGATCAGTCTCTGTGTGGGGAAGAAACAGGCAGCGACAGATCGGTGTGTGTGTGTGCGTGTCACAGCATCAAGAGTTGGTTTGTGTGCTGCCGATATGTTGGTGTGTGAGAGATCAGGTTAAACAGTCTTGTTTCGAGAGGAAACATGCTACAGATGGCTGTGGGCGTCCAGCTGTTAGTCCATATAATGGGTTAATGAGTATCACAGCATCCGTCCAACACACCTTCCCTTTTTGTGTCTCTCTGTCTCTCCCATATTTGTTTGTTGGCACACGACCACACGACTGTTTAGCGAACAGTGAAGAGCGAAATAATAAAATAAATAAATCAAACTGCCATTCCATTTTTATTCTAGTCCTGGCATTTTTCATGACAAACACCCTGTTTGTTTTCTGTGAAGGTGTAAACTACAAAGCTAATGCCCAGGTTCTGTTATTGCTGCGCAACATTACTGCTGGTCTTTGATCCTGATCCAAATCAATTGCCCCCGGGAAGTGAAGAAAACACCAAACAGAGTTGAGAGACTTTGTTTGCCTTTGACAAAATGACTTCCCATGACTGTTGGAATCGAAGTGCAAAAACTTATGCAAGCACATGTTCCCGAACTAAAGCAGAGCGAGCAGGGAATGAGTTTTTAAGGTGAAACGTGTAACATTCGATCCACGTACACTGACAAAATCAAACAGCTGAATACAAATTGGAGGAAAAGATCACATCATGTGCAAGCAAATGTGTCTTCATCAGTCTTTTAAATTTATTTAAGCCCCCCCCCCTCCAACATTGTGATTGGGCTGCTTAAGGACGACTCTGTAAGACTGTAGATGCATGGGACACAAATTGTATGTATGAAACTTATATAACCAGAGAAGAATACTTGTTTTTATTCAGATAAATTGTGTAATAACCAGCCTGCAATGGGGTCTTTAAATATTTAACTAATTCAAATGCTTTAGAAAAAATTAAATCAAACAGTACATGTATATCAGCAGATGATCTTGTGACTTTAGGAAAAACCCAACTAGTAATCTGTCAGTTTTCCTCTTGGCTTCTTGGCTTTTGTAAAAAAAAATTGTGAAAGTTTGGAACAGAAAAGTGTTGTGGAAACACTGTGAAGAACCAACAACATCCATCAGGTCCTCTTCTCTCTAACTCTGTGCTCACATGCACGACATTTCAATACAGCTGAATTCCCAATAATGCTGCTGTCATTTTCACATCTTTCTGTTTCTGTTGTCAGACAACACAACTATGAAATAGTGACTGAAACACAATTACATGTTTCCAAGCTGCTGCTCAGCTGCTAAAATCACGATCATAGCTGCAACACTGTCTGACAAAACACGAGTTGAAGACAAAAACTGCTTTGTGTTTTCAGTAAAATTTGAATATGAAATGATCACTGAGAGAGAAAGATATCAGCGAGGGGATGAGCATCTTTCTTATTTTGGGACTGGGGCGTTTTTTTACCTGAACTGCAAAAGGCAGGTCTTCATTTAACTCGCTCTGTTTGACATGTATAATTGGCATTTTCATTTGTCTCATTAAGCATCATAGCGATGATCGAATCAGGGTGGATTTTCTAATGTTGTCATCTCTTTCCAAATGACATTCTTTAATCCGCTTTCATGTGATGTAAAACCTAAATTAATAACATCAGAACAGACACCGTCTCTACGAAGCTGCATACTTACTACATCATAAAATCTGTCATTTTACATTTTCATTTTTTATAAAATATTATTTGGAAGCACTTGAACTTTGAAAATGCTAATATGTTGGGCTGGGCATTTTATCATCCCTGTAAACAATATTGATCAACTGATCCACAAAGTTAAAATTCCTCCACTTTTAGATTCGTCTATATTGAGCAGGTGCTACAGTATGTTTTCCTTTGTAAAACACAAATGGTTGTTTGAAAGTGAATCTGCTGCGATTCCTCTTTCAGTTAAGGACCTCCATGCCTTGCCATATGGAAACCCTCCCTGCAGATCTACCGGCACGACTGGGTAACTGCTTTTTCTTGATCCAATTTTTTATTCTCTCATCTTCACCCTGGAACTCCACTGTGTTCGTAAGCGTGTGATGAGGCTTTGTGGAGGCAGCTCTTCATCTGCAGCAACCAAATCCCAAAATGTCTTCCAACTGAGAGTAAAAGCAGTGACTAATATGTTACAGCCAAGGAAAAACAAAGCCCCAAGCAATAAAAACACCAAGCTATTACAGAAAATGTAAATTCTATATCATACAGTATCTCTCTACCCTGATGTGATTTTCATTCATTCTGCTTAGCACTGGATCTATTCTCTATTCTCTCACTTGAGGACAAAAAGTCATTATTAGCCTTATTCTATATTTCTATTGTTAGAATATGGGGGAAGAGACCAAAACCAAGTGAACTTTAGTCTTTATAAGCTTCCAAACTGGTGTAAATTCAACCTACCACACGTGTATGATGCATGCAGTTCTAAGGAAACACTATTCTTTTCAACATGGTGATAGATTTTAGCAGTTTCATGCTGTGTTTTTCAGCCACCTCTTTCATCCTTATATTTTATAACAGATTCCTATTTGAAAGACTTAATTGCACTGACACCCCATTATAACCATGGTATCTAGTTATAGACAGTTAAATTGTTCCTTGTGACTCTCTCTTTCAAAGTGTGAGATTAATTAAGGAGTCCAGATTTATGACTCAGATATTAGGACTATGTCAGGTTGATCACAAAGCTGTCGTTAGTTGATACTCAGGAGCACGTCGTATGCATGAGCACCCAGGAATCGAAGGCTGTGTGCAGTGCGACACATGAGGAATATACAGATAAAAAACACACACAGGCAACGGGAGCTGAGTAATTATAGGAGAATGTCACATGGTACATCAACACTCGTTTAGACAAACATCATGAATATTCATTAGTTTGTTCATTCTCTCCGTGTGATAGACAAGACAAAAACCCGCTTCACGGCAATGCGTCATTGCGTCGCTGCACAACACAACACAACACACGCTGACACAGGCACAAACACACACTCTGACATTTACTAACAGCTGCAGACACACACTGGCAGTAACACACTGCCACAGACATTAGGGTTCATGGGTAAACAGAAAAGGCACATGTACAAACACACTGGCATGCTATCAAACAGTGGCACAGGGCACAAATCCAGCCGATAGTCGCACACTGATGGACACTTAGAGCAGATCCACGTCACACAGATGCACATACCCTCTCCGCTTCCGTCTCCTTTGTATATGCCAGCGGTAAAACTCTGCATCTTCCTCAACTTTGTCTCTGAAACTTTCCCTGGGTTAGTGAAAGAACCCCTCAAGGTCAAGTTGGATAATCAACTTTTCTCTGTGTTGCTTCATTAGCACCAACGAGTGATATTTCCTCTGCTTTTCTCCTGTTGTTTTTCCAATTGGTCTAATCTCTCTTTGCCCCAATATCCCGCTGTAATCCGAGAGCTGTGCTAAAACTGCCTCCAGTGATCGCTGCATACACACACACATTCGCAGATGCCAATAAACCGCACTTGCTGATGCAGACACACTGGAGCAGCATGCATAAACACTAATGACACTGGAAATACTTTATGGCTGGTCATATTTGAATAAATGTGAGGTGGGGACAGTTAAAAAGGCAACCAGTCCTTTATTATGCATATACAAGCACAAGGGTGCATGTACGTGATCCATCACTGAACTCTCTGAATGTCTGTTGATCAGTTTATGGTCATAAACCACAGTTTGCTGTGCAGCCGTTGTCCCGGGCAACCTTGGGGAGGACAAATGGAGAGAGGAGGATTGTTTTTAGAAAGCTTCATAATTGAGATTAACCCCTCAGTTTGCCACAAATGAGAAGACAATATGATAATTACTCCTCATGTGAGCTGTTTCTATTTTTCCATTTGCTTTTTATCTTTTCGCCAAGCAGCGACCATATGGTGTGTTGTTGATGTGCGTGCGGTTGGTTGGTTGGTTGGTGTGTGTGTGTTTGCACGTGAGAGGGAACAAGTACAGCTCAGAAAATCCCATTAAGGGAGATATGTATTGCTTTGCAGTATTATTCAAGGCTTTCTGGGACATTAGTACCGACATATCTTTCAATGTCAGAGCAAGCGGCAGAAAACAAACTAATCTGCTTCTACTTCTGCCCTTCTTCCCCTTTCTCCTCTCCCTCTTTTACTTATTTTCTTCCCTCTCTGTCACTCTACATCAATCTTTGTCTCACACGCCCCCTTCTCTCCATTTTTTCCCCTCCCCTCGTCGCTATGCTCCAACAAGATGCAACATTTTCCTTCGTCGTTTTCTCAGTCTGTCCTCTCCTCTTCTCATCACACCATCAAGGCACCATCAAGGTCTGTGTCTATGAGCAATATGGAGCGTGTTCATTCGAGCTGTTCACAGGTTCCAATCGCGCTCATTGTCTTCAATAAGTAAACTTGTTAGGGGAGAAAAACAGCACAAAAATGGTTCTGGATCAACTTTCCTCCATCTGTGCTCACAGGCAAATAAACAAACAAAATGCATGAAAATATCTTGGTCTCTTAGAGAAGCACACAGTGGATTAAGGGCAATTATGCTGCATGTATACTAAAATCCAGGTGCTGGTTTTTTTCTCATAGTTAAGTTCAATAACAACAAAAACACACAGATATACCGAGAGAAAACAAAGGCACACTGACTATTGTAACAGCTGCACTGCATTTTTTTCTCTTTACATAAGAGCCATGTGCCATGCTGTCTGTATGAGAGCTACAGTCTATATCGCAGTATGTGTGAAAAAAGCGTGATAACAGCAAAAGTGCAAAGACACAGCATAATATGCAGCTGTGTACAAACACAGAGCACATGAGATGTTGCATCATTTCACATTGATCATTTTTCCTGGTGACTGAGTCAGTATCCTCCTCAGCGTTGTATAAGGTTTCTTAAACATTGCAACATGCACTTATAGCAGCTGTTTTATTATTCTTTGTGATTTGGTTTGAGTGAGTTAGAAGTCCTCTTCATTGCTTCCAACTTCTCCCAGACTTAGGTGCTAGCTTTAGCGTTAAGTGGCTTGGTGAATTACTCTTGAGGTTAAATTGGACTTAGGCCTGACGGGCCCATTATTTTTTAAGGGTTTCTTTTAAATCAGCAAGTAAGGTGCTACTTTTAGCCCCAAGATGCTTTGTGAGGACAGATCCAGGTCTGTAAAGTATTAACTCAACACAATGTGTGACTAAAAACAACTCTGTGATGAGACACATGCATTATTTTGTGTACCCTAGTATTTGATTCTACTTAACTGTGAGTGAACCAGCCTGACTTTCAGAAACTCAGTGTATTCCTTTAAGCAACACACTAAACCCCTAGAGCCATGAAAATGAGAATTTCCCAAAGGAGATCAATAAGCTATCACATTCACTTTATCATCACCCAGTATGCTTACATCAGAAATCTTGCCCACTGGAATGCTAACAATGTGGGGCTTTTTCTCTCAGGAGATTCAGATTAATGTTGCCATCTACAGTAACAACGCTCTCCACCTAGTATTATCAGGGACATGGATGTCTACAGGGGATTCACACTGATAACAACTAATGCACACACATCTGAGTGACAACACACTCACATTCCTCTGAATGGGATATACATTTGATGCATCAGCTAGAGGGCCTTACAAAACACACACACACACATGCATACACATATGCACAAATGCACAATCTCCCACGCTACTACACACTCCCATAAACACAGTCAACATTGGTGGATTGCCAATTCTTCTTTAAAGACAGGAAGCCAGAGTGATAATACATGTTGTTAGTTAGATTTGTAGGAAGCTCACTGTGCATTAATGCATCTGTGCGGGTGTGCATTGCATTTGTGTGCGGTGCCTTTGTAGATGTAGTGCCTGGGGTGCACCCTTGATGAGATGAGATAATAAATATGAGGGAGAAGGGGAGGGAAATGGATAACAGGGGGAAAGGAAACGAGAAGAGCTACATAAATAAAACAGGAATAAATGTAAAACGAGGAAGAATAAAAAATGGATATTTGTGTTACTGCATAAAGTGTATACTTACTCATGACGCTCAGCTTGTGCATGCATTTTTTTTTTAATAATGTGTCTATTCTTGGTGTGTGTTGCTGAATAATGTGTGGGTTTCAAGGAGTTCAGAGGACATGGTGTGCTGGAGCAAACAACATCCACTTTGTGGCTCTTTCTAGAAAAGAGAAGTCCTTATGGTTTGGTAATTTCTTCTCTTTTCACAGTTGCAGCTTTATGCAGCTTAGAAACTCAACTAAAATACAAAGAGAAAAACATGCTGTCGTGCCTCTTATAAGTCACCTGGGCTGCCTTTAGTTTAGTCTTAAAAGACAATTAACAAATTTTATGTCTTGTGTTGAACGGTGATGCAGACTGTTCATAGCCTAATATGATGTGCTGAGCGCTGCCTTTTGTGTATGGCTAATGGACTCCCTCGGCTTATTACACTGACTGATGTCAAAACTGCCTGAAAAGAGCAAAGGCAGGGAACAACAGTTCATGTGCACAGTTTGAACCAGATCTGAAATAAAAGGCTGTGGTCAGAGGTGTGGTTGTGCGGTGCAGACAGACAAAATGTTATACTGTATTTCCAACTCTCAGGATAGTTTTAAACATTGAAAAGAATCATTAACCCCATCACCTCTGTAATCTGACAGCACACGCTGTGGAAATAGATGAGAGAAATAATTTGTTGCTGCTGCGACTGTTTCTAACTAACACTGGTGATATCAAAATTACAAATTCAAGTTTAATTTCTGGTGGTTAAAATTATATTAAACAAAATGAGATTCAAGTATTAATTATGCTGCTTGCCTTTTCATCTATTATGGAATTAAGAATAAAAGTTAATTAAGAACATAAGATATATACTGCTCTTCTTTTCTTTTTAAAGTGCTTCATTTTTATGGACAGTGTTTGATTTGTAGTTCTAATAATGTGGCCCTGATGATACTTGCATGACAGGTTGAACCATGGCGATCATTGAGCCTGAACACTGAGGAAACATTAACCAGAATGTTTGTGTGCATCATCATTATTCTGCATTGCAAACAAATAAAAAATGAAGGACTTTAGAAGTCGACTTTTAGCTTCATGAGAGCTGGTTCACTTCTAGCTAAACATGGCCCAGAGCACCTCACGCCATTTGATCTTTCGCTGTATCCTGAAATAGAGCACTAATTTCAGGTGCCAGGAGTTGCGGCAGGTACATCAGACAGATTCCTCTCCAGGGAGAAATATGAGAATGTGTAAACTATGTTGAGGGAAAGAACAGCACCTTTCATAGAACAGTTTAGATTACTTCCAGTCTGCACAGGGAGGCAGAAGCTTAAATGTATTCTTGCTTGATTGATTATTAGGGGAGTTTCTTGACCCTGCTTGCAGTAAAAGTCTTAACTAATTCATATGCACACTTTAACAAATGCATTTGTGTCTGCTGAGGTAAGTTCTATGATGGCTACCGTCTTTATTTGTCTCTGCTTGTGGTAAAACAGAATTTCTGCTCAGGACAGCATGGGCATTGCACATGGCTTGCATGCAAACACACACACATGCAGTGAGTGAGAGGCACAGGAACATACACAGACACACCAAAACCACTCACTAGCAGCTGGTGTTGTTTTTACAAACAGTCATACCACATGCACCATCCATCCGCAAAGACCGACATCAAACAGATTACACACTTTGGCCATCGCTCAAAAGGGAGCTCACATAATACAAACAAACAAAAAAACGAAAAAAAAACCCCAACAAAACTCCATCATCACCCATGGGACACTCATGAGTTTGTGTGACAGAGGGACTGAAGGAGAGAAGATGACAAACACAATGAGCGTGAGAGAGGAAAAGAAATAGGGAGGAGTAAAACCATAGCAGAGGAAATAAGAGAAGAAAAGAGAGATGCTGCCCTAGCAAACACCTTATTACTCCAACTTAATGTACTGTAAAGTGTTATACACTTTCCCTTCGACACCTGCGCCTGGTGTAGCCATAAGCTGTAAGTGTGGCACTCAGGTAGACAGACAGGGGGCAGGAAAAGACGCACGACTCTGTCAACACAACATATGACAGCATTATCCCAGGCAATGACGCATTAACAAGGCAACGGCAACCAGAGAGCACACATTATGGGATGTAAATGATTCGGGGGTCCTCTGTGACAGATCGCACTTTGTTGCTCTATTTCTTGTACAGTCTTCTCACTAAACACCACTTTGTCACAAAAAACACACTCGCGCTAGCACACACACATACACACAGACACATACACCTCTGCTGCTGTTTCCTATCAGCGAAACCTTTCAGTACGACCACCACCGCAGACGTCTTCAAGTGTCTCCTGTTCTCACCTGTCTGAAAGCCTGGGAAAAGGTTTCAGGCTAATTCCGTCCATTAATTTGCTGTGCTATATAAAGCCCAACTTTTACGCGTCAGCCTCGAGTGCCTCTTATCAAATGAGCGAACACCCTCAGCTCCTCTCGGCCCCTTGGGTGGGAGGCGAAAAAGCTGCCTGCAACCTTGAAGGGTGGTGGATTCTCATCAGTGCATTTAAAGCAGGGAAAGATAGCAGGATAATTTAATGTTAATTAGCATCTTGTCTACAGGGGGTGAGAATACTGAAGGAAGGGAGAAAGAAAAGGCGGACATTGGGGTGATGGGAGGAGTGAGAGACGCTTGAGGACTCTGGCGATAGTTCTCTTCTCTGTTGTATTTCGATATATTAACTCTTGTTCTCTCATGGCCCTCCTGACTTGCTTCATGCTTGAAGTGCTTTCACAAATTAGTGACACTGTAACCACAACGTTATGGGTAATGAAAGACGTGACACAATTGAGCACAACAATCTAATAAAGTCAGAATGCATGAAATCTATAGAGATGTCAAAGAAAAAATATTAAAGCATAAGGCAGCAGCTGACAGGCTGGTTAAGCATTGTGTATTTTTTTTTTTTTACAATAAAACCTAATTTGAGGCAGACTTTTTATAGTCCAGCTGGATGTCAGCGAGCCTTGTTCACATTTCACAGCAGAGCACCGTTTCTGGTACCTGTTGTTTTTGTAAAGAGACACACAAGTTGAAAAGCGAATGTGAGAGAGAATAGTGGGAGAAAACCAATTTTCTGCCACAGCTGCATTTGTAAAGGTTAATGATGAACATCAAAAACCACAAACAACAACAACAAAAACAAAAAAGCATAATCTAGTGGTTAAATAGTGGTGCTGGATGAAGTCATTAGGGTGTAATGCAAGATCTGTGAGCATGTGTGTGTGTGTGTGGCATATTACTGTGGCTGGCTCGCTGTTACTTGTGAGGTAATAATTGAGAGCAGAAGTGCCTAGAAGGAATGAACTGTAACAATGCCACGCATACACACAGCCTCATTATCTTGAACCACGCTCATCTCCTATCTCTGGCCACCCCTGTTTCTTTCCTCTCCTCCTGCTGCCCCCACTCTCTCTTTCTCCTTCTCTGTCTCCTCATAACCTTTTTACACTAAAGACCATGTTCTAGCCTTGTCCGTGGTTGTTATGTGTAGCACTCTTTTGCACCAAGGCTTCTTGAGAAATGATAGCCCTGAGTCAGACCGCTTAAAACATGCTGCCAAGACACATGCTGGGCCGTGTGTTGTGTTTGATTTGTTGAAGAATATTTAATACTGGCTATAGAAACATCACACCCTGTGTCGAGTACATGTTCTTTCTTATGGAAAACACAATAAAGACAAATAAGAACTTGTTTGCATTTGGCGCTTTATTTGTTGTTCTCATTACCTGCCCTTTCTTTTCCAATCAGGGACCAACATAGCCTGATGCATCAGCCGCTTATTTCATTACATTTCATATAGCGTCTGAACACGAGCCATAGGGATTCGTTTGCTTCCGGGAGGCGGTTGCTTACATTTGCTTCAACTAATCGCTGCTGCTTGGGGGTCACGTGTGCTATACACCGGTGAAGCTCATAGGTTAGCTTGAGCGCTTGAGTTCAACGTCATCGCCTTCACTTACCCATCTGTTCGCTGATTGGTCCGTCCACGCTGGTGGACGGAGCAAACCGAAACGCATTGCTAGTTTCCTGACTATATGGTTGAGGCAAATTAAATTTGCCGGAACCAGTAGGCGGCGCTAGCCTGGCTAGGTGCAACATACAGTAACATGTGATTATCAGACTCCGATATCAAGGTCTGCATTGTTCGCCACAGACTTCAACCTGTGCCTGGAGTGTCGACGGGTTTCTGCAGCACAAGAGCAAGATTCTCACTCACGCCCTCTATTCAACTTTCTCTCTCTTTACCTCTCTACTTTCATTCTCCTCACTGATTTTTCCTCTGTATATTGCATCTAGCTGCCTTCTCATCTAATCTAATACTTATACCTCCTCTATTTTTTTTTTGCAAACTGTAACATTTAACAGCCAATAAATACAGTAACAAATCAAAACTCTATAATGCGTTTAAGTCCAAAATAATGTCACTTTATAATGATTTTTGGGGGGTTTTATGAGTAACATAATAACTTTACACATGATTGAACAGAAATTGCTTTGACAATTGTGACTTTATGACAACACACAGATTAACTGAATGTCGTTTTGCTGACAGGAAGTGAAAATAACTTGATATGCAGCCCACTCAGCAGTCTCATCTCAGGACAGTCAGGTTATTATTGCAAACCATTAACATTTGCTGTAATGTTATATTAACATTTACAGTCAGTAATTTAAACTTTTATGTGTAGCACAGTAATTGATAAGGCAATTCACTGTAGATTACGGTGGAATTTGTCTTTAATTTATGATAGATAATTGTGCTTCTTATTCATCGGTTTGTTATTGAATTTCATTACAGGTCCCATACATTTGCATAAGATAAAACTAAAAAAATTGTATTCACAAAAGTCACTTTTTGTCTTGGAGAGCGATTTAGTGAAACCTTCTTGGTATGAGAAGAAAATGTGTGCATCTGTGTTGCCTCTAAACATTGCATGTATCACACACGTCTTGCTGAAGCGCAGTTGACTGGATTAATGAGCTCATTTATCTGATAGAAACATTTCTCCCTTCATTAGCCCGGATGCTATAAATTATGTTATTAACTGCTTCAGGCAAGTCTGCGAAATCAAGAGAGAAACAAAGTGTTCTCATAAGTTCACAAAATGAGCCAGTCAAATCAAGTGTGTGCGTATCTGAAGTGTCTGTTCAGTCAATACATTTGTATTTTTGCTTGTTGGTCCGACTGTCAACTGAGACCATTTCTGTTCCACTGACCAAAAACCATTGACTGCATATAATTTATTCAACATGTTTTGAAGCATTACTTTAATTCATCCCTGACATCCACAGATGTTTTGTCCTTATTGCGCAAGCCTGTGACTATGACTATGCATCAATGGCTTTTATATGAGACCCAAAGAAAACAAAATCAGATTATGAACTGACATTCATGTGCATCAATCAGATTACTTGTGAACCCAAGGTGCAATTACTGACTTTTCAAACTCGCCTGTGGTGTATACTGATTTCTATAATGAAACTGACTGAGAGAATAAAGTTGCTTTGTCATCTTACATTGGACTTTGTCAAACTTTCAAAGCAGCTGCCCACTGATGTTGTAAAGCACTAACAATCTTTTTAACCAGTTTCTTCTGCAGCTATGAGACTGTGTGTGTGGTGAGAATGAGAGACGTGTGTTTTTTTTTTTTTATCTGTGGCTGTTTCTGCATGAAGGCTTGGTGGTGCAGGCTTTGTGCCACTGGTTGTTTACAGGTCATTTACGCTGAAAGGAATGAAGCTAAATCATTAGTGAAGGGTGCTAATTCTCCTCCTAAAGCTGTGATTCCAACACTAATGGAAATAGTGTTTAACAGAGTAAGTGAAAAGACAGTGGCAAGAGGAAAGGGGGTGGAGGAAAAGACAAGATTCAAGAAGGAGAAGGAGAAAGAAAATAACGTGAGGTAGATCTGACGGCTTCAAATGGTAACTTGGAAACGACGACAAGGGGAAGGAAAGTGGAGAGAGATGGATAGATAAAAACTGATACATCTGATGATGGGGAGTCGTGCAGAGATGCAGATCAGAGATGGAAGAGAGGTTGGGGGTATATTGCCTGAGTGTGTCACTGAGTCTTTGTGTTTTTTGCATGTATCAGAATCAGGCTCTGCCATTATTTTCACCCTGCAAATGAATAGATGTCAGACAGCGACGTGTGTTTCTGTGTGTGCTCGCAGGTGCAGGAATTGTTTGAGGGAGAGAGAAGTAATAAAAAATGATAAAAGGACTGAATATGTGAAATAGGTGAAGAAGGGGTCAGACAATTAGGACAATTACTGCCAAAGTTCCAAATTAAGGGTGTCACTGGTGGCAGATTTTAATTTCCATTTAACGGTTCATTTATCGCCTAAATGCCAGCCCCAGTGTAATAGATGAAATCTGGATGGGAAAAAGGTGGACGTGGAAGAGAAGCAGGCGTGTGTCTGTGTATAGCCATGTGTTGTGTGTACGCCTCGTTCACAGAGGAAATGCTGTTGACAGTGTAATTTGATGAAAGCTGACAGCTAATTTATGAAGCATATTTTTGGGTAAACGCTTTTTCCCGGTCCTACTCTCCGCGTCCTTTTAGGCTGGTAATTGGATTTCCCTAACTTACAAGGTAGTGAATTAAGAGTAAACTAGTTAATGAAGGACTGATTGACTGTGTCTGGGTGTGGGTGTGTTGTAGAGGGAGAGGCACAACAACATCTTTAAGCTTGAGAGTAAAAAAAGAAAATCACACTTATAGAGTGTGTAAATTTGTGCATGCACACAATATGTTTGTGGGTGAGATGCCATCTCTCACAGCAGCGGAGGTTAATTGCAAAGTTTTGCTCTGCTGCACTAATACCCAACTATTACTTCCCACCTATTGCTTTATTCCTAGTCAGTCAATCAAAGACCACGGACCCACATATAAGACACAAATACACACAAACACACACACACAGACATACATCTAACAAACCTGCCATCTTCTATTCCTCCCTCACCCTCTTTCTATTTCTTCTCCCTCGCAGTAATTGCCCAGATTGTCTTGTCTTTATGAACTGCTATTCCCTAACGTGGGTCTCTGTGTGCAAGAATGTGTGTACTATTAGTGTGCGTATACGTATGTGTGTGTGAGCGTGTGTTGGACACACAACTATATAGAGGAAAAAGTGTCAGAAAACGGTTCTGACAGTGACAGCGCGCTTGTTATTCTCAAAGTGAAAACCACACAGAAGTGCGGGTGCCCACACACATGCACACACACCACACCTCTTCTTCAAACAAGACATTAGACTAAATACCAAGCTGTGACATAGACGGAGGGAAACTAGACTGGGATGCTGCTGCCTTTGTCTCTTCTGTTGCTACTGCCAGGTTGCACAGCTGCAAACCCGCCTCTCATAAAAAAAAAAGATTCAAAACCCTGTTTAAACTCTGCTAAACCAATCAAAAGACAAATCAAATGCATCTAATCCAGGGCAAACCTTGCACAATTCAGCCATTTCGCAGATCATCCAAACTAATCCAAACCAAACGGACACACCAGGCCTTGCTCAAGTGCCTCACTGACTAATGCAAATGAATGTAATCCAAGTTAATCTACTCAGAATGAGCCCAGGTAGGCCACAACTCATTCCTAATGGTCTGTTTCGATACTTTCATGTGTAATTTGAGTGCTGGGTAAAGGTGGGATGAAGGCAGCAGTTCAAACATTTAGGTGGGCGATGAGCACGGTCGAAGCACGGTACGAGAAGTTTAAAGCCGCTGTTTTCCAGAAGTCGTTTGCATTTGGTGATTTGATGATGTTGGTCCTGTCTGTCATGTTAGCTGAAAAGATCTACTAGGTGTTGGCTGGATTAAGAAAACCACATGTCACATGCAGTTGATAGATAAAGGTATATATATGGTTTTCTGTCTTGCCCAAACATTGTGTTGAGGGTGCTTGGTTTTGTCCAAGATTATAGTGCATGTCTCTCTCAACAGCAGTCATAGGATTCTCATCATTTTCATACTTTTTTATATTTGTCAACTTTTGTCTTCAAGCTGTGGTTAAGTGACAAGAAGCAAGCAATCTGCCTGTCTCAAGTCTGTGTGCTTGTGTTGAGTCAGTGGTGGATAAAGATGCCATATTCAGCCTTACCTGGCGTGTTGAGCAGTCTGGACTTTTGACAGCTGTAGGCGATTTGCTGCTCACAGTATTCTGCACTGGTGGTGATAGCTGTCACCTGGAAACATGAGCATGGATAATTTCATTTCATCTTATTCAACCAGACAGGTCAATTTCATGTAAGAACAAATTACCGAGTTTCAAAAATGAGGCAAAGTGCAGTGTGCTGATGTTTTGATTTAGGGAGGCTGAAAACGGAACAAGTGTTCCTTACAAATTCCAAGGCAACATAATTACAGGAACGATATGCTACTCAATCCCTGTCATCTCTTGTAACACAGTGGAGTCGTAGACTCTGCAGGTAGAAACTACTGTCACTCCTCACTTGAGTGTTGAATCCTGTAAAGTTCACACACAGTTTGCTTTTGACTGTGAGTGACAACTGCAATCTATAACCACTCACCAGAAAGATTAAATTATTGACTCCTGAGTGTGAGGGAGCAGATTCAGGGGGTCTGAATTGTATGTGTCCGAGCGAAACGACAACTGGAGGAGACAGGAGGTGGAACTCTCGTCGTGTTAGATAATCAATGTGCATTTGAAAGAATAAAGAACGAATCTGTAGCATGAGGCTGAATTATGTTTTTTCTTTTTTGGGCCACAAGCTGTAGAGGATGACGCTGCTGGTGGTATTGGCTCCTCAAAACCAAGACAGAAGATAACACTGGTTTGTAGCATGGTCATTACCATGATTATACACCTCATTAATTCAATATATTTAGAATCATGATGACTCAGTTTGCTCTCATTAATAATAACTCTAGAAAGACTCTCTTGCACTAACACTAACAAGTAGGAATTTCAGAATATTCCACAAATATGTCTGAGTTCTGCTCTCATTTATCTTGGTCAGGTTTGGGATATACTGTAGGAGACCACAACCCAAGCACGCCCTGGTTGTTGCAAAAAAGTAGTTTAAAGGAGGTGAAAGAGTGAGGTGCTAATATGCAACTTAAATGTAGGACCCTCACAGCACACATCATAGATACTAAAATGTATACCATCGACTGGTGCTTAGACAGTAGACGATGATGAGGCCAAATTTTGAAACATTTGAAGGAAGCTGAAAATTGAAAACAAGGCTAAACTTAAAGAAAGATTGCTAAAGATGCAAATAATTATCATTGCCAAAGCTTTTGTCCACTGGCTTGTGTAATATTTTTTAAAATACCGTATATATTTTTTAGGCTTTTTGCCTTTATTTGATATCAAAGCTGAGAGAGAGACAGGAAATAGGGAAGCAGAGAGAGAGGGGGAATGACATGCAGCAAAGGGCCACCAGAGTCAGGATTTGATTGCCGGCTGCAGCGTGGACTATAGCCTCTGCCTGCTCTACCCACTGAGCTGAACGGTGCCCCGCCTCGTTTAACATTCACACATAAATGCTTCGACTGGCTTAAGTGGATCACTGTGAGTGGTGTGTACTTTAGGTATTTTTTTTCCCCGTACATTTTAATAGTAGAACATGTTTCCATAAGGTTACAAGCAGAGAGTACTGTCACATTCTCCATGTTGCAGTAGTCCTGCTGTCAAATACAGAACATCATCATTAAACCAAATATATGTCCTGAGGGTTTATCAGACAATATGCTGCACAAGCATGTTTGGAAATTCAATGAAGTGAAAAATCTTTGGGCTTCTCATCCCTCTAAATAGTAGATAGATATAGAATGGCTACACATTTAATTTCTCTGTGGTTATTATTATAGAAGTAACATCACTTTTACTTTGTAGAAACAATGCATATATGACAGACACAAACTCAGTTTTGTTACCTGGTCCATTGAAGCACTGTAGTTGACCTGGAGGACGGTGCGTCTCTCTCTACTGGAGCCGGTCACTGTAGTTTTAGGTGGCAGGTTGTTCATGACCGTCGTCCATACTTTGTCCTCTACACAGACAAGAACAAAACATTCAGACACTGTCAACAATTTACACAAACTACAGACATTTACTGACAGACTTGCAGCTAGGCGGCTTGTTCTCTGATACATTAACGCATAACGATAGGCATACACATAAAATACGGCTGTCATGACAGTGAAGTTCCCGCTATGTAATTTCAGTTACAGCTATGAAACGCCGGGGTTTAATAGACAATGTGGCTGCTATAACATGAGCCAGTCACTCAGAGATCTCCCCGTTCATTCACACTGTCAGTCAGGGAAAAGTGTGTGTGTGTATGTGTATGTGAGTGTGTGTGTTTCATGTCTCTCAGGTGGTGTGTGTGTGTGAGTGTGCTATTCAGCGTGACTAAGGGGTTAGCCAGTGGAGTGCAGTGACATTTCATTAAAAGTCTCGCCTTTGCTCTGCACTTCTGTTCCAGACTATCTAATTCCACTGTGTGTGTGTGTGTGTGTGTGTGTGTGTGTGTGTGGAGATATGCCGGTGTGTGTGTTTATATGAGTATGAGTATGTGTGTGTGTGTCACAGAATTGTCACTCAGACCACTGGAGCACTCTTTGGTTTACATAACAGGTCTGCTTTGTATGTTTGTGGTGTGGGTGTGTGTGTATGTGTATCCGTGTGCTCCTTCAGAGCTAAATGTCAGCTGTGACACTGTTGCCATGGAAACCTCAGGTATGGCAGGTTAAAAGCGCTGCTGTCTGAGGTTAAGAACGCGGAGGGCTGGAGAGTTTCCTTCCCTCACAGGTCACTGAGGCTACACAAAGTAAGGAAGTGTTAACATACACACTGAAATTGCTGGCATCCCCGCACACACACACACACACACACACACACCTGTCATGTTGCAGTTGACTTTGAAGGGGCCGAGGGGTCCGCTGCCATCGGGGTCGATCCAGTAGGTGTCAGCGGACCGGCCTAAATGCTTATAGGCTTCACATGACGGCTCGTAGACAGCTGGGAGAGGGAGGAAGAAGACGGATGAGCAGTCAGAGGAGGAGGCGTGTTGAGAGAGAAGAGAAAGTACACAGACACTGAATTATGATGCTAACTCATCAAATAAAATCAGGACAAATAAACAGCTTGAACATGCTTTGAACATCTGTTTACATTTATATTGTGTCATGTTGACATATTGCGATACAAGTGATGATGATAATTTCAAAGCGCTGTCCCTGGATGGTTGAAAAATTGAGAGAAAATGTTTCTGTTCCTTTTTCTAAACTGAGGATGGCACCAAAGAAGATGTTATTATTGGTAAGGAATATATCCTCATACCACATGCTACAGTACCTACAGTAATAACAGTGTGACGTTAAAGATGATGCAACATGCTACAAAAGCTCTCATGTGTTTCTCTTTATGTGTTTCCCCGTCTGTGTCTCATTTCACATTTTGATATATTTTCGTCGTTTATAATGAACCAGAGACTAATTATATTGAAGAATTTGGGGATTGCTCTAAATACTGTAGCATATCAGTGTCTATAGTTACTTCCTTTTGTTCCTCCCTCCAAAAGGCTATTTCGTGTGGCTGCCAATTCTCTATTCAGTGCCTGTCAAGAAGTGGTGTCTTGTCCCACACACTCTTCCAATCTATTTGACAACATATTGATGTTATGTTTGTGTTGATCTACACACAGACAGACAGACGGAGAGGGGAGTGGAGGAAGAATTACACTTCAAAGAGAAATGTGAGTCTGACTTGGAGAGAAACTTTCTTGATTGAGGGACTGTTTTCAGAGAGTTTCTAATGGACAAAAAATATCTCTGTCTTGCCTTTCTCCTGAACTGTTCATTTTGTTTATAGTTTTTGTTTCTGATTTTCCACAGCTTATTCAGTGCTTAAACGTGCTTATGGAGAGTGAAACCTTCTTCAACCAAAAAAACAGTGTTTGGTGAAGCAGACTGCTCACAAGAGCTTGTGCAGAACTCAACAGAATTGTTAATCCACTACTTCTGGTCCAAAGGCTTTGGTGCAGTAACCCAGTGGGAGTTAAAGCCCCAGTATGTGAGATTTACCCCCATCTAGCGGTGCGGTTGCATGTTGGCATGTACTCTTGCTGTTGCGTTTACGTAAACTCGGGCAGAAGTCAGAAAAACAAACGACGCTGCATGTAACAGGATAAACAAGCCTCTATGTAAGGAAATGGTCCGCCAGCACGAGGCAAAACAATACCGGCGTCACAATATGTTGTCATGGTAACGTCGTATTGTTTACCTGGCCCACGTTTTACCGTCTTTCTCTCGTCGAGTAAAATAACATCCAGTTGGTTTGCCGACGGCGTCATTCAGGTGTCTGACTTCACCTGAAGGCAACACCAGTGCCTGGTCCTTCCTCACACTAGCCTACACGGCGGTGACAGTTTTAACAGGCGCCGTCTGGAAAACTTTCTCCCCGAGCCGAGAAGCTGCGGCGGCCCGAGTTTGTGGTTCCCTACAGCCACGGTGACACTGAACGTAAAACATGGCGATTCAACATGGCAGAGAAGGTTCGGTGAACCCCCCCCGTATGTTTGTAACGACTTGTAACATCTCAATCTAAGGTACGAGAAAGCGCTCGTTTGTATGCGGGCGCGATTCCACTTCATTGAAATACGTATTTATGAAAGCGATATTTGATTTTTGTCAATAAAAAGCCAGTAAAGTCCCATACTGTCCCTTTAAATTACTAGCATTTTTTCAAGGATTGCTTAGTTGAGGTGGAAAGGAGGAGGGAAAGTGTGAATGAAACTATAAAAATGTACTGTATAGGCAAATAGATAAAACTCTTCAGGGTCTGTGCTCCTGCGCTCGGGAGGCGTGGCTTGGGGCTTGGAGTCCTTGAACTTTTGTCTGTGTATTTTCAAAATGTTTCATTTTCAAAAATCTTAAATAGTTACTAATGTTTGGCTTTGCAGTTTCATTAAGTTTGGTATGAAACTGATTTCACAGAATGATTACGGCAAACATATTCCCATTGTGTACTTTTATTATGAAGTATTCCTGATGACATAATCAATGTTTTTTTTAAGTCTTATTATCTTTTATCTGAGTTGATCATCACGAATAAATGAGTCCTACTCCTAATGCTGAAAACAGCTCCCTTGAGCCAACCATTAACATGTTTGTCACATTCATACTAAAAGCCTTGTTCTGTGCTTTTCTCTTCTTTTTGTGTAATTTTCTTTAATTCAATGAAGGGGTATCCAGAGCACTAATCTTTTGAAGCATTTTAATGTATTTTTAAGTAATGCTCAGGCACAACCTTCTATTACTGGCAACTAATCATTTCAACTAGGCCAAGAAGAATTCAAAGCGCAATGCTGTGCTAAAGAGTCAACAGTGGTTGCTAAGGGAAGGGTAAGCATTAGTCATCCACTCATCCTAGAAATACCTTTTACTGGCTGGTCCTTGGTATTGACACATGACTTCCCCACATAATCTACATTTTATTGCTGTTCTTTCAATACTTTTTTTACTGGTGAGTTGGTCCTTTAGAAATATAATACAAGACAGAACTGTTTGCAGTGAGACAATGACATCTCTCCCATCCTGTAGATCTTCACACATTTGTGTGGTTTCCTTTATTTCCTTCCTTGTGTTATTCACACTCTTCTATATCCTATCTTAGTTTAAACTTTACCTCATAGTTCTTTCATATCAAATTTTTTGTTTTAGGTCATACACGATGAAGCTAAATGTCCTCTTTCTCAGCCTCTCTAGACAGAGAATAATAATTGTGTCATATGGAAGGAGGGATGGCATTCTTACATTTGTAAGACTAAAACAAACCCTCTTTTGGCCCTTTCTCTGTTTCTGACTGAGCTCTCTTTGTGTGCTGGTGCTTTTGGTGGGTTGCCGCTTCTCAGACCAGAACAAAGCACACAGCGCAGTCAGTAAAGCCTGGCCTCTGAACACTTCAAAAGTTAATCTGTCCCTCTGCAGAGAATTATGGCTTTGGAAGGAGGAACAGCTTAATCACTCAAAGGCAGAAAGAGGAAGGCCAAATCAAACAAACACACAAGAAACAGAGAACGGTGGTATTAATGTGCAGTGGGAAAAAAAACAGATGGTCAGGAGCACACAACTGCATGCACACGCACTCCCATACTTACAAGTGTGACACGTTGCTCCAGTGTATCCTGTTCCATCGCAGGTACAGCTGAAACTATCCCACGTCTGCTTACAGCGCCCGCCGTGCTCACAGTGATTCGGCATACACCTGGAGAGAGAGAGACATGTTGCTTTACAAAGAAGGAAAAAATATGCTTTCACAACATACTGTAAAGGTCAGACGCACCAGCAGACAAACACTAAGACAATCCACTAACACACTGCTTCATTCTACACAGGTACAACGCTTCAGAGAGGTGATTCAAATGTGGTTATGTTGACATGAACATGAAACGTCTAACAACCTGTCTCCTAATCTGACAAATGTTTTACACGCCAGTATAAAATGTTCACAACAACAAGACCTTAGCCTGCTGGGAAATCATTCAGCTTTCTTTGTGTTGAATGTGTCTTTAAATACACTGACTAACGATTAATACAGACTCTTACCTTCAAGAGTCAAATAAACCATTAACAACTACTGTGAAACTTAAGATACTGCTGTGTAACGAAGGGGAAGATGCACATGGTGATTATCTTTCAGATTGCATCAGAATATCCAACATTTTGTTTACAACGAAAGTAGGACACAGTATGAACTGTTCTAAACTGATCATTAGGAGAAAAAGTGAGCTCATGTTGTACACACAATGAGATCATATTTTTAAAGTCTGTTTAGCTTGCATGGCCTTCTTTCCAGAGTTATACATATCCTTACTTGATGCAGAAAGCCATCAATATCCCACTATGACTGCATACAAAACCTTCTGTAAGATAAAAAGTGGATTTTCTGAGTGCAGATTCATGTAGGCCTAAAGATTTCACTGACCACATGTGCATTAACATGCACACAAGGATGCCACACATTTTAATTCAACAGCAGTTTGAGACCAGCGGTACGCAGCTGTAAACCTTGTAATATTTATGATATCCAACTGAGAGTGCAAATATTTCAATTTATTAAACATAGCAGTCAGAAAAACACCACCTTGAGCCATTGTGACATGGAGTAGCCAGCGGGCTGCTTATTGGAAAACACGTCATTCCCTCTGATTCTGCCCCTTGTCAACTCTACAATGGCCTTTCCACATTAACCTTAAACCTCACTGTTGTGAGTTGAGTGAAATGAAAATAGAAAAATCAACATATCCAAAGTCGTGACATTATGGCAGCACTTAGATAAGGAGTAATTGCTCATTCTGAGTGTCAATAAAGCGTTTTTATTGATTCTGGAAATATTTGATTAAATGCGTCAGAGCAGCAAGGCAGGAAATACTTACAGTACATCTGGTTAACATGAGGCAGTTGTGAGCTGTGATGAATCACTATTTTATATTTATTAAATTGTGTGAGAACAGGAACAGAAATACTGGTAAATATTTATTTATAAAATCATGATCAACAATGCAAGTCATCATTTAATTGGGGTTTACTGTGCGGATTGCCTATGCAGATGGTACTGTAGCTGAAAAGCAGAACTATGCTGCCAAGAGAGGAGGCATTTTATAGTTACAGTTCAGCATCCCCGATGCAAAACCAAAAGGAATGTAAGAATGTAGATGCAAGTAAACATTAACAATGTCATTGTGAACACGCCAGGAAGCAGATAATAGTTAAAACATCTCTGGATCTTGCTTGTTGAAAACTAACTGAAATGCTAAACAGTAAACACATGTAAGTTCTGTGGTTTGATCTGCCTGCAGGTCTGGTGGGGATGAGTCCCGAGGCGAGCGCACGGGCAAAACACACAAATGCAGAAGTTATGTGATTTAAAAAAACAAAACAGAGTTTGCTTATTAGAATGAACCAAAGTGATGATAAGAGGAAAACCAGCTGGAGGAAAAAGAAGCAGTGGCTCATGGGAGCTGCAGGGGTCCTTTTAAAACAGTGAGCTCCTCTTTACTCGGGGAGGGAGTCCGACACACAGGGACGCTCCATCTCTCAAGGGACACATGATGATGACTGGCTGATCATATGGTACTGTCTATGATGAGTTCATTGACAGTTAAAGTATCTTTAATTGAAGACTTCAATGTGTATGTGCATCTACTTGAGACAGAGTGTAAAAAAAAGAAATGAATGCAAAGATGTTTTATGAATATAGTGTACTAATATAATCTCCTACTGGGGCTTCATGTGCATGTTGATGAGCAGTAATGCATGTGTAGCGGCTGTAGAAAATGACATTTGGAAAATAATCATCTACCTCTCTGAGGATAGTGTGTTCTTGGCAGCTCTGTTGACTGATGCAGAAACAGATACTGAGAAGCACAACACAACACTTGTACCCAGCTGCTGTTCTAACTACAAATGACATTTAGGACCAAGCACCAGGCTATGCATAAACCTGTCTGTGCCCTGAAGAAAGCAAAGACCTTACAATGATTTTGCATTAATATAAAAATGTTATAAAAGTGAGCTATTAACTAACCTGTTTTGAAACTGTTTTACACCTTAACTTTCTCAATTGCATGTAACACATGTGAAAAACAACAGAAAAAATCTAAAATGCCCATGATTCGTGCGTGCCGAGATGTTTTGTAGCTTCAGCAGGATAACGAGTGCAGATAAAATGCTATTGTGCTTTCACAATGAGGTGCCACTGACAAGCACAGCAAATTATGAAATACATTATGCTTTGCAAGCTGCGAGCACTCGAGTACAGTGACTACAGTATATGTGCTGTGAGCTTTGTGTGAGAAAAAAGCTAAATCTACAAAGAGAATAGGGCACCTCTACGTAGTGTATGTTTGTGCTTTTATGTGCCAAGACATATGTTGTTGTGGCACCGGACCTGTACAGAATATCGGAACATTGTGGGATGTACTGTAGGAATTTGCATGCACACAGCATTACACCTGTGTTTGTGAGGGTGTGCCTTTTGGGATGTGTGCGTGTGTGTTTTGCTTCCTCCACCATCTCAGCCCAAAGAGAATCCCACAGTAGAACAGCATTGATCAAAAAGAGGTCAGACAGGGCTATTGAACTGCCTTCAAAGACATTCTTATTAGTTAGATGGTAACGCTGCACCCATTCATCTTCTATGGCAGAACCGGGCCCACCTCAACTACTGCAGGGCTGACACACAACAAGATGTACACACTGGAAGTAATGGAGATGGGCAATACTGCAAATGGCTAGACTAGGAAATAGTTTTGGACATCTTGTGACTTTCATAAGAGTTTGTTCTAAAGTCTATAGTGAACCCTATCAGCCTTAGAAATGTGCCGCAAACAGCAATGATAATATTATACGATGTGCTTGCTGTACCCCTGTGGTGTAATTGCAGTAAGAACACAGTATCGTCAACCTCATAAATTCCAACATGCTGGTCTCCTCTCTGCCTGCATGTGTCACAAAACCATTCCCTCATCACTACTTCTCCATGATGATTCAGAGAGGGAGACCAAAACAGTTTGCCTTACTGAATTTCATAACATATACAGGCAACAGGCCAGATAAATAACCCTAATCTCAAACACACAGGTTTCAGACACTGAGACAAAGATCTACAATATTAATCATGGGGAACATGGCACCACAGGCCACAGACGCATTAAACACAATGTAAACTTAAGTTAAGAAAACATCTACAGTAACAGCAATCATTTTAAATGTGATATATTACATATTGTGAATTTAAACCATTATTCATGTTTTTCACATATTGCCCTTTATTATATTTAAGCAAACTCTCAGTAATCATGAGCATTCAAGTAAATAGCCTCAGCTTGTGGAGTGGAGCAGAGAATGACAGCCATACATGGCTGTGGACCCAGTCCAGATAGCATGCACACACATGCACACAAATACAGACACAAACACAGAGTCATATGCGGTCAGTTACAGTCTGGGGTGACCTTGTACCAATCTGAGAAATCCAACAGCTGTAACACACTGGTGACTGTTTCAGTGTGGTCATCAAACTTTGAGCAACTGAAGGAACAAGGAGCCATCTCTCTACAGTGTTTGAAGCATCCTGTGAAGGTGTACCTGAAAGGCTGCGTCTGAGTCGAACATCACCTACCTACATTATGGTGTCAGAGATGCCATTATGCGAATATATGTATGTGTTTTATCTCATAGTTGTGCTCTTACTGTATGTGCCACAACCTTGTTTCTTTTGGTTCGCTCTCACTGCTATAATAGTGTCAATTTCAGCTGCGGCAGTCAACTGTTTTCAGCCCAAAAGCTTTACAAACCCACTATAGAGTACCTGCCTAGGGCACCAAGAAGACAAAGTAAGTGACTAGCTGGTGAACATGGAGAAAAACGCAGCATCTAAGGAGGCAGACATTTCTCTCAGGAGCTATGGAAACCAAATACTGAGCTTAAACGAGAGGAAATATTGGACATGATGGCTGTATAACATAAATAACCGTATTCTTACAAGTCAAGCTGAAATGTCACCATAAGAAAAGCCACAAAGTCACAACACAATTAGTATTTCAATTGTGCACACTGTATAATACAATATATTAATTCAGCATGAGTTAAGAACTTTTAATAAAAAATGACGAGTTCCCTTTAAATGCATCTCTTTGTGTTAGAGTGGACCTTGCTTAAGGTGTAAAGTACGGACCTCTCTTGAAGTGAGGACGGAATTGATCGAAATCAAGCAGTGGCAGCTGGTGTCCACTTCTCTGGGCAAGGATATTGATGGAGATAAGTGTTATTGACAAAGCTGAGCTGAAAACAAATCGCTAAGTTCGGGGAAAATGCTGTTCCAGTCAACGCAAGGCGAACTTCTACAGTAATTGGAACTTCCCAGTCTTGTTCACCTGAACGATGCAATCTTTGTAGTGATAATAACCACTGAATCCTTTCTATCTAAAACCACTGAATCCTTTCTTATCAAGGACTCTCCCCTTTATTAAGTAAGGACTGCTGAAATTGCAGAATGTTAACCCAGTTTACCAACTTTGAATATTTTGCATAATGTGTTAAAAAAGCTCTAAATTTGAGCTCAAGGCATGGATGGTTCTGTTTAGGACAAATCCATCCCAGTGTGTTTTTCAGGTCTATGACAAGGAAATAAATTGAAATGTCAACAAGTGGTAATGAATTCTTCCAGTGAGCCAACATTGGGACAGGCCGTGCAGAATCGCAAGCCCACTTGGCAATGAAATAGACGAATGGATGGCTCATTTTTGATGTTTGATTAAGATCGTACAGTGTTTTCCAAGGATGAAACATACTCTTTCCTCTCAGTTTAAAGCAAAAACACACATCCCTTTACACATGGAATCCAACCCATCAATTATATCCATTTATCAGTCTGACAAGCACACAAAAGCCAGCCACACATAAACACATTCAACAACCAGAGCCCTGAGTCATACATCTCTGGATAAGAATCCAGAGTCTCTACATAACAGCCTTGTTTACAATATAACTCTTCCAATTTAAAACCACTTGATTTATGATTTGTTTGTTTTTTTTGCTGTGCATATGATTTGAACGAGTATTTTTTCATTTATGAGCCACTGTGTGTGTGTGTAGGAATTATCACTCCTACCTGTCTATGATTGCACACATGTCTAGGCTGATATTTTCAAAGGCTCCCACGGTGCCTTTTTCTACCGCATGCAAATCAGCAGGTTGATCATCCACCAGGATTGCCTGCATGCAGCCCTGGAGCGAACGCCGGGAGGGCGGGAAGAGGGTCTGCAGAAAATACCCTGAAACCAACACAAGAAACAAACAAAGCATTACACTTACATTAAAACAAAACACACATACATACTCATTTAAGCTAATGATGCAAGCGACATTTTTATTCTTTAAATGTATCACTGTAACAGAAGGTTACACAGCAGCTAGTGTTTGAACCATGTGAAAGAAAGCAAAAGAAGAAAATGGTTACTTTTGATCCAGGATCTAAAACACATCATGAAAACAAGCCCCTCTGCAGAAATGGACATCAAACTTAACAACAACATCATCCTTGGTGAGGAACAACAGATTTGCCCAGTGCTGGGTTATTGTCACCTTTTATAGCCATGAGCCTTCGTCAGTCCTCTTGTTTTAGAGCTTCTCCACAAGGCCCATTAGCCTTAATACTGGTGCTAAGGCTGCAATATACTAGAGGACATATAGGTTTTACTATACAGTATCTTTATGAGATACAAGAGTCAATGGCCCATCCAGAGGTAACACTGGGCATTGACTGAAATGAGGACAAGGCTAGGACAAAAGTGAATGCTTATGGCGAAAGTGAATGAGTGCAATAGATCTGTTTCACGAATGATCATACAGTAGATACTGTGGGTGTGCGATTTCTCCATGTGCAAATCTGTCCTGTCCTTGAGCACAACATATTAGTGTGTGCATCTACAGGTGTTGCTACAGTGTACATGTGATGTAGCAGACGAGAGCCTGGAATTCAATCTTTGCCACCAGCACACAGGTCGGTCACTCATAAAACACTGCTGTTTAATGACATCTCCATCATTGTGATGTTATAAGCTGTCATACTCTGTAGCGTGCCTATCAGCCTCAAGGCCAAAGCATCAAACAGGCTTATTATAGAGGGCATATGCACTATGTGTGAGTGTGTGTGTGAGTGCACCAACAGAATTGTAGTTCATGTGGCTGGTTGACAGGCCAGCAAACAGCAAAATGTGTGTGGCTGCGTGTTTGTGTTGGATTCATTCCTTTCTTCACATCTTCTGATTTTCATTTCCACCCCAAAAGTTTCTGCTGTCATCCTTGCCATCTGTCTCCTCTCCTGTCACACCTGTCTGCTGTCTTTCCAGAGGAGTGGAAGACAGACAGACAGAGAAAGGACGAGAGGGAGAAAGGGAGAGAGAGGATGGGAAACAGAGCTGACTACAGCTGGCTGGCAGTACTTTGTGTCCCCTGGATTGCATATAAATGCAAAGGAAACAGAGTCCCCCTGACAGTTTGGCAGAATGAACGGAGCTATGTATGGAACGACGGATGGGTAGATGGATGTATATTTGTTTGTTTATTGGGTGTCATCTAATTTTAGCTCATCTACTGCTCAGATTGTATGGAAAGGCTTTTTTAAGACATAACTAAAAATATTCATTTTCAACTAAATTTCTATTGGAAGTTGTATTTTTTCACTTGACACATTTTAGATTCAAAATTCATCACAAACAGCAACATTGAGAAATGCCACTCAGTAATGTTTTTTATGAATCTTGTTATCCCTCACCCCTATCTGCAACCCAGCATTAAAAACTAACCTTAGCCTGATGAATATTTATGTGGGCACTGCTTTATACAAATGTGCATAGAAAATGCATATTAGTTGGCAAAATAAATGTAAGAGCAAACATCCACAGTAGTACATCTTAAGCTTTGGTCAAAGTGCTATGTTTTCCTTCACTGTGCCATGGAAACCTTGGCCAGCAGAGACCAATGTTAGTATGTTATCTATTCCTCTCTCTTCCTGTCAACAAACCTTCAGGCAATTATTCTTCTGTGCTTCTGGAGAATGTATCTTTGTATCATTGTGAAAACTAAAGCAGCTATAGTGACAAAGAGGAAAGGACAGAGACCATGATTAATGAGGTAAAGTCTAAAAGAGAAAAAATACTTGGCATAAATGTAGTCATACATCTGTGCATCCTCAAGCTCAACCACACAGCTTCAAATCCCAGTTAGGAAAGTCTGACATTTTTTTTCTGAGTACAATGACGCTCTATGGTTTTAATTTGTTGTATAAACAAAAACTGTATCTCTCATAAACCCCTAAGGATTTTGAACAGCGGCAGTAATCCCCCGCTGTCTTGCTGGCACTCTATCACAGCCCCCCTGTTGTGCCCAAAGAGCTTCTCTTACAACACATACTGGAAGACCAGCACTGGCTCCTTTCTACCTGAACACATCAGACAGGCATGGCTGGCTCTCCGGCTACAGAACACTTGTTTTCACATCTCAATACATTTAGGGGGATGTATCTCCTTCCAAAAGAAGCAGGCTGGAAATCAGCCAAAGTGCTCAAAGGGAAAAATAAATAAATAAACAAATATACTGGGGATGCTACTCTACACATATTCAGAACAGACAAAAATGTTGCCAAAAACAATATGTAGACACTCACAAAATCCAAATTAACATCAGGAAAAAAACTGTGCTTATCTACTGACAACCTGCTGCTATTTCTCCCCGAGCTATTTCCCTTAACTCTAAGAAACAGTAAAACTCCTACAGCATCTTATGGGGCATTCAAAAGGGCTATAAAATCTATGCATGTCAAACATGATATCACTCTTTTCAAGGATGATATGTAGCACCCATGACAGATGTGCACATACATGTGTGTAAACATATGCCCACATACTGAAAGGAACACATACTGTACAAGCCACACAGGCTGCTTCTTTGATATACTGTATGTGGGCATTCACATTCTTGTGACTAATTCTTTAAAATGAAGAGGAAGAGGTGCCGCTGCATGGCATGATTGGAACATACTATATTACTATAATCATGCATATATTGCAAGCATTAACTACAAAGTTTCTTAGTTTTTTCCAGTAAAATTACAAAAGCGCACATAAAGCATACATAAACCAAATGGAGTCCAAGCAGCATGAAAACAGTTTATTTTAAAATGTCACAGTATGCCATGGTGCAAAATTTTCACCATGGCATACTGTGGACCGAAATGAAAAAGCAATAATATATGAGAATGTAATTTATTCATGCACATAAATAAGTGTGAGAGAAAACATGACGTCTTCAAAATGACTGGAAAAGAAGCAATGAGCTCATAAATGCAGGGTTATAAATTTGGCTAAGAAGTGGAGATAACTACATAACTTAACTACAGTAATAAAGGAAATGCGGCACACTCTCTTTTTGTTCACAGTTGACAAACAGCAGGGTGCTTCAGGGTGGAACATCCCATAATTGACTACTTCCCCATTAGTATATCCATTTGTCCCCTGTTCCTGCAGAGAAAAGAGCATGACTTTATGGTCTTGTGTTTGTGCTTGTGAGTGTCCATCTGTCTTCCCTCTTGAGAAATTCAATTTGAGGATGTCTTGTGTCAGTCATTTACTAATTTCTCTAAGCGCCGCGTCAGGAGTGAGAAACTACTCCCCGTAAAATAGGCTTTGGGTTCAGGAGACTGCCTCTAAAAGCAGACGCTGGAAGGATAGAGGGGTGGAGATGAGAGGGGAGGAGATGTGGGGAGGTGAGGAAGGGGTTGACTCGGTTAAAGAGGATAAGAGGGATGAGAGGAGAGGGGAGAGGATGAGGGCCAAAAAAGAGGGACAAAACATAAACTGAGGAATTGCACGGAATGAAAGGAGCGAGGGATAGAAGAAAACTGAAGAAAAGGAAACAGGGAGCGGAATTAAGAAAGAGCAAAGAGTTGAAGGTGATGACAGTGGTTTAAAGCCGAGTCCTTTCCTTCCGCTGACATCTAAAGTATAATATCCTGTAACTCTGTAACCTTGGGTTTAGGCAGTGCCACATGAATTTTAATGCCACAGAAACAGCAAAGCTAGGGCAGTTCTAACTAAAGCAATATTCTTTACTCACCTAACTTCAGTACCTCTGAGGTCAAAGACGTGTGTCTCAGTTAAATGTTACTCCATCTTTTCACTGGAGATGTGTCTGGCAGTCTTTTTAATAAAACTAGAATTAGGGAATCATAACAGATTGTTATGTGCAGCTTTTATGTCACCCAGTAATGTTACAAAAAATTACTAAAATCATTGACAGAAATAAGGAACAAAATTAAAGAAAGGGAAATGTATTAGCTGTATAATTTGCATAGCCTTTAAACTCTTTGCGAATGGTACTTGAGCTGCATAATGTCCCATCATAGTCATCAAAATACATTAAACATAACCACTTATGCAAATTAGGCAATTTATTAAGTTAATTAAAACATTAATTTGCAGATTTTTTATGTCAACATGGTAGTCTTTCTATTACACATCAATGGTATTAATATTAATGCTATCTAAAAGCATTAAGGAGCTCTGTTAGGTTTAAAAAAAAACATTTCCTTTGATTAAAAAGAATATTTATGCATTTAAGTACTTTATAAAATTCATCACATGTCACGTTTTCGTAAAAGCGTCTCAACTCAGACTTGATCACCGCAAGGAGGACAAGCAAACAGTAGCTTTCTCCTCTTTAATTTTATGTTTTGTGCCAGGCAGTAAAAGACCATTACCAGCCTCTGGCTAATTGTTTTTCTTGCTTCACACCTAATGGGGATAAAGTAGTTAGCCTGAAGAAAACAACAAGAAATAATGTCTCACTAGTGATATTCTTTCACCTTTAAAAGTTAAGATCACATCTGCACTACTCACATGCATCCTCACTCACTTTCTGTCTATACACAGACTGGTAATTATCTCATATAACACCTCAGCATGAACATCCTTTGTGTTTGTAAGTGCAAAATACCTCAAAAGCCAACTAGCTAGTATATAAACCTTATCACCCTTTACATGGATGCACTGAATCTTTCATCAAGTTACACTTAAGATAAGAGCAGAACACTGTGATTCTGTGTTGGGGTGTTTGTGAAGTCAGGCTGTATGATGAGTATATTCCTCCATGTGTGGCAGTCAAGCTTCACCATGATACTAATTAGTCCTAATTTAGCTTAATGTGGCAATTGGCCATGCTTAATAAACACTAAGCCACAGAGGGAGCAAAAACCTAAAATGGAGAATATGGAACGAGACGGAGAGGCAAACCCGAGCACTTCCCTGTTCCTGGATTAATTTTTAATGTAGAGCAAACACAACAACATGTTCCCTACATGCACCACAGCAAGATGAATTTAAGACAACCTGAAAGTAGAGAGTCAACATTTTCCTGCTGTGTGTACAGTATAGAGCTGTACAGTATCAGTTTACTCCAGACCAGTCTGATCTCAGATCAAGACGGCTGATGCCTTAAAGTCATGATATCTGCAGCAGATGGCTACCTGGATGACTGAGCCTACATAAATTAGTCACTGCAATTATGTGAAGCCTCATCCTGTATATAAAAGAGCACGGCTTGCTCATGATACTGCAGGATTTTTGCTAATTGTGGCGCACTGACAGAACAGTCACACAGACGGTGTTGATGAGATATTGTTAGAGAGCTTTAGGACAGCTTAATGTGCTTGGCCTCTCTGACTCACCAAGCGGGATGAATCAGAGAGAGTAATTGAGGGCAAACCAAAGGCTAAACTACCTTTTGTACACTCACAACATTATTCAGTTACCTCTGCGCGGGGATGGAAATTAGCCTCTGAATGCAAAAGGTGGGGTGTTTTGAATAAATGTTCTAGATATTCTGTCTGATGTGTCTCTCTCTCTCAGCATGAGTGTGAGTGGATGTGGGCTTGGGAGTTTCAGGCTCTTTGGTCAAAAATGCCCACAGACATTAAACCCACACTAAAACCACATAGTACACAAAGACTCTGATATCTTGAGGCCTTTGTTGTAAATCAGTAACAATAGGGAGGTAGGGCACTGACACTGACCCATGACTTGGATTTGGATGACGCTGTATGACTCTTATTTCCTCTCAAATAAACAAGTGAAATCAAATCCAGTTTCAGACACAACCTAATTAGAACCAAAACAACCTGCATATAATAGACCTGTTCCATAAAATACATCGAGTCTGAACCAAGAGTGACTAAATACTAGTATTTAATAGTCTCAATTACAACGTCTCCCATATCCTGCAAGGTTGTGGCCACTAGTCTTTGCCATGGCAGCCGTTATACTTGTGTTTCCCAGCAGCCACCCTGCTCCCCGGTATTCATCATGTCATGTAAAATCCCAGTGACAGTTGCCGCTGATGCAGCCCACTCATTACGTCGGTCAAAAGGGAAAAAAACCTTCTGAAGCATGGTGCATTTCTCTGCATTGATATATTTTATATATGCACCTATAGGTGGCTGTTTGTGTGTGAGGATGCATACATGCAAAACCAAATGAAAACCATTACACATAGGATTTGTTGCTTAGCATGCGTCCAATACGGAAATTATGCATATACTGTAGCACACACAATGCAAATACAAATATGTGAAATGTGTCTGTTGAGAGCTGTGTATTCCCACTGGTTAGAAGCAGGCACCGACTCTGTGAGCATATGTGTCATTGTCATCCCTCCTATCAGCTTCTCAGCTCATCAAGCTTCTACTTCTTCCGTCTCTCTCCCTCTCTCATTAATCTCCTATTCTTTTTATTTCCCTCTTGTTCCTACTTTATCTTATTTCTCATTTCTGCTTTCTCTCATCTTTGCTATTCTTTTTATCCATCTTTGACTCCATCTCCCTCTTCCCCTTTCCTCTCTGTCTCCTTTGCCCGCTTCAAGGGTTAAAGACATTAGAGTTCTTCTGCTCTCCACCAATATTGATTCTCAACTCAGCTTACCAAAATCAATAAATCACCAATTGGATCAAAATGGGGACTAGAAGGTGAGATGGAAGAGAGTAGAGAAAAGGAGAGAGACAAATGAATCAAAAAAGGAAAGACAAATGAGAAAGTTCAGGTAAAGGATAAGAAATAATAAAAGTATTATTCTGTAAAACCTCACATTTAAGACACCTTTCATAAAACAGTGGAGAAAATGAACACTTGCCTATCAAAGCCTTACAAAGTTTGAGTTCATTAATAAAAAGTACAGAGTTATCATCCATCCAACAACGGTGAGGACTACATTACGATGGACTACAGAATAAAACATCTGGATATATGTGTGTGTGTGTGTTTGTGTGTGTGTGTGTGCTCTGATCCTTATTGACTGGTCTGGGGAAATGGTTTTGCTTGATGGAGGAGACTGAGCTCAGAGAGAGAGAGAGGGACAGAGGCCTGATGGAGCTATCAGCCCAGACTGTTTCTCTCAGTTACTGTAATTTCATAGGTGCCCACACACCTAACAAACACACATGGCGCACACACAGACACACAACGTCAGACATGGACACTTAGATACGGACCATCTTCCTACAGACAGACAGCCGTGTCTAGCATCATTAACCTGGCGTCTTCCTAATTCAGACAGATTGCGGCTGCTGCATGTGTATATATATGTGTGTGTGTTTTGCCCTCGGTGAGTTTGTGTGTATCTCATGGTCTAGTTGTGTCTGCCCTCTCGCTAAGTGAGCAACTTCCTAAACTCTGGCAACTGGGATATAGATTTGTAGTGAGATAAATGATTTGTAGACACACGCACAGGCACACACAGTTGGCATAGTTCATATTGGAAGTTTCTCCAAGGCCTGTTTCACTTCTACGAAATGTTAAACTATTAAACTAAATATACTGACAAAATATTAAATATAGGTCAATAAAAGAAGATAATAGACTTGTATTTTGCATAAACCTGTGTCCTTGAAAAACACAGTCAGATAAAAGTGAAGCATTACAGTCGTTACAAAGGGCAAAGACGAGTGTAACGAGGAGGTGAGGGGTGTTGTGGCCGTGTTAGATCTGAGGTGACGGCGTTGGAGTGACCCTTACCTCCCAGGTGGTAGGTTCCTCCTGTGGTGATGGTGAGAGGTGAGGTGGAGCGCACAGCAGACGCCTCGTCGCCATCTATCGTCAACATGGCAAAGTTCTCCTTGGCGACCAAACGGACCGCATGCCACTGGCCATCGTTAAGACCTGAACCTGGAGGGTGGAGATAAAAACGTCTTCAGATATTGCACAAATATCGTTGCACAGGTTTGATTAAAAACGACATGTTGTACAGAAGTGAAATGCTACTTGAAAGATTTTCCAATGAAGACCACAATAAATTTAACCGACGACTTCAATCTACATCCATAAAAAACTGCTGTATGTTCTTTCATTTATTTGTGATCTTTACAAGGATGAAGTTATCAAATGTGTCGACTCACATTGCTTGTATGGGGACATATTATGGAAATACCACTTTTTGAAGGCTCTTAAACATATCAGTAACTTTACAGTATCAAAGTGTCATATCTTCAGTGTTGTCCCATGAAAAGATAGAATGAAATATTTACAAAAATGTGAAGGGTGTACTCACTTTTGTGAGATACTGTATTATTTGAGTGTTTGTCTTGCCTTCTGGCCCCCAAAATGTGAGAATTGACATTGGCATTGAAAAGGGAGCTGTGATGTTGAATTCTTGGGGTATTTTGACCAAAGCATGTCACAGATATGTCTTTAAGACACCTGGGAACTATTTATCTGTGGAAAGGGAGCACAATATATCTCCTTTAACTGTTCTCCTATAACAAAGTTAAGTTTGCTACAGAAGAATATACTGTAAAGCATCATTTAATCTGACTGGATTTAAGGAAAAGACAACTGGATGACTCATCATGAGTGAGAGGCATGTGGGTGGGTAAATGAGGAAATAACATTTCTGTCTGTGATGTGTGGCTTTTTTTTCTCACACTTTACCTTCTGGTTTGTAATACAGCTGTTTTTCCTTCTCTACAGTAATTGCACCCTTGTGTTTTTTTCCTCTTATGCCTCCATCTCAGCATCCTGGCAATATGGCTTTGGACAGAGCTGATATTAACGCATCTTCCACCCACCTCTACCACAATTTTCCTCACATACTTCACATATTCTCAAATGTATGCCAATGCTGACTGATTCTTTGTCTCTTTTATTCGGTTCTCTCTCTCCTTATACTTCGCTCTCCTCCTGTTCTAGTCGAGTGCAGCTTCCAGTCTCAGGGCTCCTTTGTCTCAACTCCATTAACTCTCGGAGAACCCACTACGCGTCTGAGTACCCGAGTGCATGTAGGTGTGCTCTCTATCTGTGCATGCAAGCATTGAGCACTCTGTGCAAGTGTACAAGTCTGAATTGTGGTCTGATGTCTGCATATGCCAGTGTAGTGTGTGTGTGTGTGTGCATATGAGTTTTGTGTTCTGCTTTTCTCTCTTCCCTTGTAGCTGTGCTCCATTAAATATGAGTGATGTTTTGGAAAGGGACATTACTACAGGAGCCGAGAGAGAAGCCAGCTCACTCTCATCACCCTCTCCTCAATACATCACCTCTTACTGACACCAATCTCTATTCATCCTTCCCTTCCCGCCTCACTCTCTATCCCTGATTCTTTCTTTCATCTCTCTGTCTTTATTTCCTTTCTGGTGTTTCTGAATTTAACTTTTTCTGTCTTTATATTCCTCTCCTCTTGTGGCCATCTGCTGCAGCGACCGTCTTTTTCAATTTGACTCAGCTCGCTGCTTCGCTGGCTATAATACACCGAAAGTGTAGACACTGTTGTGCAGTTCAAGGCACGGTCACGTGCAAATCAGTCTCGGCAGACTGGACGTACTCATGGATCTGCATGCAAGTCGATACATATGTTCCCTAGCATCCTGTCTCTGTCAATACTTATGACCCATGTGTAAGAGCTTCGTTTTTCAGTCTGAACCGTCTAAAAGAGACAGTTTTACATTGTTTACTTCCTCCTGGTATGCACTTCAAGACCACAGATTTCATGTCAGCACGGAGTCTACAGGGAGTGGTTTCATCAGGGTGTGTGTGAGTGCGATGATGCCAGTGAAGAAGAAGGAGGAAGAGAAGAAGAAGGAGAAGAAGCTAAGACCTGAGGGCTGTGGGGTCACTGCAGCCTTGTTCAGGGTTACACTGCTTAAATTCACTCTGTATGGGACTATGGGGCCAGAATACAATGATACTGTTAAATATTAAATGCATTGAAACTTGACACATCATGAGCTGGTGGAGTGATAAAGCGAGCAAATGGGAGGATGTGTCATGGTGACGACCAAAAAGCAAGTTCTGGTAAAAAGCGACCTTGATGTGCTCCTTGTCTGACATCACATTTCTGTCTATACACTGGTTTGATGTAATCACCACCAAGCTCTCTGCACCACCCCGTCCTTTTCTATAACCTCTTGAATGTAATGGAAAATAGATACTGTGTAACCTTGTGTCCCCTCATCTGTTTTACATCACCTGCAATAGCTTTGAATGATGAGCTTATCAGTGATAGCAGTGTTATTGAATCTTCACACTCATTGCACACACATAAACACACACAAACAGACACAAGCGCCTGCTGAAACACACAAACAAATAGGTGGTGCGGTCTTCTGTTACCCACTCTAAACGCACATGCTCAAACCACGCACATGCCAGCTGTCTGCCACAGATAAAAAGAGCACAGATAATGGAGAGTAGAAGAAGGAGGAAGAGAATTGTTCAGATTAGACCAGATAGGGTTATTTCATGGCTTGCTCTGGGATTGTCATTCACATGGAGGAGCCTGATAACAAGGTGACGGGCTGACCAGTCACTTTATCGTTTTTGTTTTGAATGAATTGCAAATTATGGGAAAACACACTTGCATGATCTTGAGCCCTTACTTTGAATATAAAAAAAAAGAAAAAGGAAAAAGAAAAAGTGGCGAGAGTCCTCCCAACTGACCAATAACCCATTAAAACAAGTTAAAACTTGTTTACTGGGTTGATTTCACATAATGAATAATGAAATGAGGATATAATTTTTAGGATGCCATTTTGACATTCATAACTTGTCCCTTTCTCTAAGCAAAAACAACTTTTACATAACACATTCAGTTCTCAACTACATGTAATGGTGTAATGATGCACTAACTAAACTCAGTGGCTTTCATTATATTCACTAATTTTTGTTAGTGCACGTAACACACATCTTAAAGTTGCATGCACAGCTACTGACCAGTCTTGAGCTCCATACTATGCCAGATGCCAGGCTGCTGTATGGAGCCAGGGAGGCTGCATAGATCTATGCATTATATGAGATAAATGTAAGTCAGACAAATTGAGTTTAGTCTGATTCTCTACTTCTTTTTTTTTTAAACGTAATGCTGTGGGTAGGGTGGCTGTTCAAAGTACGGAGTATGAAATCAATCATATGACGCAAATCATTATTTGCCTAAAAGTTACATGATTATTTGCTTTGCTTTTAAGGGCAATTTGGACAAGAAGAACTGAATCGAATATAAAATTGTTACACAACACATCAGAGCACAAAAACAAGTTTCCCATCACAATCAGCTGCATAAACATGATACCACCTGTAGAAGTAAATAATAAGAATGTAAATAAGATAAATAATGATACTACTGATATTTAGATCTTTTGCCTACACCAAAAAGAAGCCCTGGCATTTTTGATATATGTGCGCACACACACACACACAGCGGCTGTTGGGGCATTTGCCCATATTGCCCTTTGGCCAGTATGTCCTTGCCCTTCTATGGTCAGTAGCAGCCACCTCCTTTCAACTCAGCACATATAAAGAGAGTCACTTGTGCTCCATCTTACTCAATTTATTTTCCTACAGGGGATTTCTAGAGGTTTTACAATGGGGGGTCCTGTGCTCGTGGTATTGTTCCTCTGTCTGTCTGGGACATGGGCTCAAGCAGACACTGAAGGTGCTGCCCAAGGTTTTGATGTGGACACTGTTCTTCAGAAATCAGGTACAGTACTGTGAAAAATTTTTAGGCACTTCAGATGTTATGCAATACCATCCAAGAGGCCTCTTATTGGTCCCACATTTATTCTGCAGTACTTGGAATATCATCTGATTTATTCTCAGTACATTTTTTGTTGTTATTGCTAATTTTTTTGCAGTATGTATTATTGATATTGTTTGTGAAATTGTTTCAGCTGTAGATCCAGCTGCAGCCATATACCCATGATCTGTTACTTGTAACATTTAATCAGAAAGTTACAGTAATTTAAATCTACATTTAAATTTCCAAATCTTAGGATTGGTTGAGTCATATTTGTTATCATTCTGCAAACTTGAGACTGTGAAGCAGCAATTTGGTTGATTAAAATTGACTAAAAGGTTTAGTAAAATACTTGTATGTATCACTTATTGCCAATTTGGAATCAATTGTTTTAAAGATTCAGAAAAGCACTTTACTTCTGCTGCAACCACTTACTTGCAGAAAATAAATAACACAAGAAAATAAATACTTCAATGGAATGGATTTCAGTCAAATTAGCAGGAACACACAATAACCGGCCTGAAATTTATTTTTATGAATAAGTTGTGAGATGCTACTGTACTTTCGACAGCTTTATTTCAAAGAACTTCATCCTCCGCCTCTACTGTATGATATTTCAGAGATAAGCTTGAGACTGACAGAAACTGAAAACAAGGTGACAGCAATTACAGTAGAACTGGAAGCAATGAAAACTGAACTGCAGCTCCATGAAGACAAAAGTGGAGTAGGCTGTGAAACTGATTAATGATATGTAATGAAAAACCCATTGTATTATATAAGTAGAAATATATCTAAGAAGAGCAGTTCATTAAATATTGGTTTTCTTGTCCAAGTGGTAGAACTGGTTTTTGACAGCCGATGAAGAGAAAAGTATCAGGTCATGGGGAAAAGCTGGATGTTTCTAAGAACAAATGGGATGACATTCAGACGACATTTGTAGGTACTTTGATAAAAGACCAGAAGCACATGCAGTGGGGTCCAGACGACATTTACTACGAACAATCCTGCTTAAACAAAAAATGCATTAATCAATAAAGAATTATGGACATAAAACATATTGTTTCAATCTTTAAAAAGGGAATCTTGTCTCCATGTTGTGTTTACAGAACCTTTGAGGTACGCATTCACTGCTGGTTTCGAGGAATCAGGGAAGATTGGACCATACAATGCTGAAAAAACACTTGTCTACGGAAGAGTACTGACCAATGTTGGTGGGGCTTATAACAAATTTACAGGTAGTGTATGCTTTACCACATGCTTCATAACATAACATGACAGTGTTGAGTATTGGACAGTGATGATGAGATCTCTGATTCTTTACTGTTTCAGGTATCTTCACTGCACCAGTTAAAGGAATATACTTCTTCAGCTTTTCTGCCTTCGGTGACCAGAATGAAGCAATGGCGGCAGTCAACTTATACCATAATAATAACAAAGTCCTGCATAATTCTGAGCAGTGTAGGCCTCATGCTTCACTTGCAAATTCATTAACTCTTGAGCTGGAAAGGGGCAGTGTGGTCTATTTGACTATCCACACAAATACTTGGCTTTATGAAGATAATAACTTCCGGAACACCTTCAGTGGTTTCCTGCTGTATCCTCTGTGACTTTAAGGCCTTAAACAAACCATGTAAATGATTCATCAAAATTTGACAGTTGATTTCACTACAATGAAAAGCACTGTCTATTTGTGAATCACAAATTAAATTGCATTCATGCTTAATGACTTCGTGTACTGTCCTTTATTATCAGAAATTTAACAAATAATTTATACACAGAATTTGGCTCTTGACAAGCTGACATGGAGTACAGTGTTTAGGAGTACGTCTCAAAAACCCTCCACTGATAGAGCTTATGCTTCCTTTTATGGGTTCTTTGGCTCATAATTTGATGCTGCATACAGTGTATGACCTTAATCCAAGCAACCTAATTACTCACTTGCATAAAATATGCATTAACTGCAATATTCTTAAAACTTAATTAACACTGAGCATTAGAGTGTGTATAAATACGGGCTCTGTCTCTCACAACCCTCAATAATTAGGACACCACACAGTTACTATAGGCGTCACATTTTCAAAGAGTGATACTGTACCTGTTGCATTTTTCAGAAATACCAAATATTTCTGAAAAAGATTATTAAATAGAAGTCACAACAAATCAACAAATCATAGATAAATAAATGCATATAGGATACATAAATAGGAATAGGGCATATTGCACCTCCATGTTTCTATAGTAACATTAACCCTGAAACTGCAGAAGTATTCTCAGTCTTGCTTTGCCCTTTGATGGCAATTAAGGAAACTGTCAATTTATGTTTAAAAGAAAAGATTATTCAGATACGGTACTTTTATGATGATGATATTTCTAAGCATAAGGGACTGTGTGTATAAGCATACACACAGGTATTATGGTACTGTATGTACATGGAAGTGAGAAATGAGAGTGTGTGTTGGAGGCAATGATGCATTATCTTAATGGATGTGAACAATGTCAGGGCTTCTTCTCTTTTCCTTATTTTTGAAAAGAAGAAAAAACAGAGCCACTGTCTGTAGAGGTACCTGATTATTATAAAACCCTGTACATGTATATGGACATGTATTGATGTACACTACCCCTGTGACCATGGTAACATCAAATAGGACCAAGGTAAGGCATTAATCACATCGTAAAGTCCAAAGTGCACTACCTCAGTGAACCGATACAAGGAAGTCTTAAGTGCACTAGTAAAGTCCTTAAAACATTGAAGTCAACAGTGCCTGAGCTTGTTAATAAACAAATTAGAATTCTGTTGCACCAACAGCAGCTTCAACTGCTCCAACAGTCAGGTTACAGCTGGTCTTTTAAAGACCTAGTTAAGTCATTTTATTCACACTGCTCCTTTAACCGTTGTAGGTAGGGAGCTAAAGTGTCAAAGAAAATCTAGCATTGCATACAGGGTTTGCTCCAATGCACAAACAGACAAGTGGGTGGACCAGCACCACCACCCCTGACATCTGCGCTGAGGAGTGGAGAAACATGGTAATAAGACAGAGGGTGGAGCTGATTGTCACCGAGACTCCACTTCAATACTGGAGAGACAAAGTAGCTAATGTGCAGGGTGAGGACGCATGCAAATGAAATGTTGCAGCTAATGCTGGAACCAGCAGCAATATCACAATATTAGACACTGTGGCAATCTGTTACATGTTGATTGTACTGTACAGTACATGCATTTTGCTACTGACAGTATCACATCAAGCACATGAGATCCATCTACAACAGGAGGTTAGGAGACGCAGGATAAATATTCACTGCAGAAAGCCAAGATCCAGAGAGCCAACACCAGATTCAGGACCAAGTTATAGCCTGCTGGTCTCAAGGAGGTTTGTGTGTGTTTTCATCTCTCCATGTGTAAGAGCGCAGGTATTATATTTCTATTGATTTACGCTATATTTGCCATGGGGAGAAAGGATGGATAACAGACATCAGATAAATCTAATTTGGAGCGCAACAGCAGAGGAAGAGTAAACTGAAATAAATAAATACAGAAATATAAATACGATTTAAAAAGCAAGTTGTAATAACTCAAGAGGACACATCAATGTCAAGAGCACATAAGAATTCAAGCAATTGACCCCTTGCACGTGACGTCACGCTCCACTCGCGGTAGCTCCGGACGCCATGATGGACGGCAAAAGAGCAGTGGACGTCAATGTAATTCAATGGGGCGCGCTATAGTTTTGTGAAATACCGGGGTTGTAAGGTTTCCCCTCCTTTTCCACTGAGCTGGATCGAGTGCTGGTTCGGAGCCAGAGCCTGACTAGCACCGGTTCTTTGCTTTTCCATCGCTTAAGAGCCGGTTATTGGCTCAACTGTTTTTAAGCACCAACTGCTCGCTGGGCTAGAGCTAAGAACTAGGGCTCAATAGGGTTACATGAAGATACAGACACATTATCGATGCCATTATAAGTTAGTTTATCTACACTAGTGTATAGTTGATGTAAACACAGTTGAAGCTAACTAGCCGAGGCTACATGCTACGGCTAACAGAGTATCGTCTCAAGAAACGATTACAATGAAGACGGTTTCCTGTTTTCTTTTATTTTTCAGTCGGGTTTAATCAGAGAATGATCACTAATCACAGGTCTTTAACACCCACGGGTCGGACTAGGTTTTACTGTCCAGGTCCGTTAGCTGTAGTTAGTAGCAGCAAAGTCAGCAGCAGCTTCTGTGTGGGGAGTGTCCTAACTGACCTAACGTTAGCTCCTCAGCAGTGGAAAAGCAAACAGAAAACTGAGATAATCTACGGCCAAATACAAAAAACAAACAGATTATTGCAACGGATGAGTAGATATTCTATTTTAAATAAGTGATAATGCTGTGAGGTTGTAATGTGAAGTGATCGAGCCACATTGTTGGACGGCACCCATAGACAGTACATTATCACTGAGCGCTTTTTGCCGTCCAACATGGCGCCGCCCCCTGTGCCACGTCATAATTGTGACGTAGCTGCAAGGGGTCAATACGATGGCGACTATTTTTTATAAAATATCCAAGAAGACACCATTGACTCAGTTAGTGATGCGGCCCCATGTTAAATGGAAAATAGGGGTGGGTGTTATTATAGTAGACAGGTGAATATTAATCACATTCCCAGAGGTAGAAACTGATTACACAGATATCAGAAAGTAATAAAAAACAATTATCCTCTCATCACGCTGCACATGGATGAGAAACATAATTATTGGCTAGGGACCCAAATGTTAAGCAGTTTCTTTAATCAGTAGTTGGCCACAATAACAATCAATAATCATTTTCGCATTAGATCAGACTAAATATGTTGGACATGCAGTTCCTAATGATTAAAGCAAGGTCTGACACTTTTTCCTTTTAAAATCCGCAGCCTTTATCAGTGAGATTAACGCAATCTCATCACAGTGGACTCAGGTTTGCATGAGCATGCCTGCATCCTTTCTTTTGGTTTGAACCTTGGCCTCCTAAGATTCATCGCACACAAGTGATGAATCACTTCTGAGTAAGCAAACAGGTGGACTCTTCAAACAAGACAGCAGCTGAGGATAGATAGGAAATCCTTCGCAGACCAGGCCATCTCATTTGGTCTGATCTTTGATCTTAGATCCTGTGTCCTGCCCCCGAAATGAAACACTGAAATCTGAAGTTTTCAGAGCTCTGTGCCGCAGTGTTCATCAACACAACTGCAAAGACAAGGAAAACATACAGTAACCCACACCACAACTTATTTGTTACATGTGTATCTCCAACTCATTAAGTAAAAGCCAGCAGCTTGTGGCACAACCTGGCATTTGTATCATTTGCATACTGTTAGTATATTTATTGATAATCACTTAATCTTTGACATCCCTGTTTCTATTTTTTTCTTGTTTTATGTCTCTGGAGAAAACGTATAGAATATCACACTCAGCTACAAATCCTTTGACAAACCAAAGACTGTAAAGAGTCGATATCATTTCTGTAACATTATCATTCTGCTCCTCTTCCGGCTTGCTTTCCTTTCTCCTTCCATCTCCTATCTCACACTTACTGCTCCTCTTTTCTACTCCGCTTACGCTATCATTCCTCTCCTCTCCTCCCCTCCCCTCTCCCCTCCTCTTGTTTCCATTCTGTATTGATCTTGTATGTACAGTATAAATGAATTTTGTCTGCTCTGAATTTATGGGGCCCTCTAGCTTTCATAAATTTATCCTCCGCCATCTCCTCCACTCCTAAATATTCGGGCCTCTAAGGTAGTTTGAAGAGCTATGCACATCTTCCCTGATGGCAATAGGCCAACCACACAAATCCGGAGAATACGACATATTAAGCCTCGCCTATACACACACACACGCCCACATTCGCACTCCTATCCTTGTGAGAACATTCATTGACAAAAATGCATTCCTGGCCCCTTCCCTTAACCATTACAATTAAAGGTCTAATTCCACATCTAGCATAAATCTAATAGTAACCTGAACCCTAAAACCAAATCCTTTGAAATCGTGAAGACCAGCCAAGATGTGACTTTTGCAAGGTGTTCTATCCCCGTAGGCACTGCGATAAGTCTAACTCAAACTGGTCCTCACAAAGACGACATAACACTAATGCGCGCTCAGATGCACACGAGCACAGACACACACACACATATACTCAGGGGGAATGAAACAATAACATTATAATCTGGGGTGGCTGTAGTGTGTTTTCGCCCCCCTCATATCTGTGCCTCAGGCCTTTCCATTATTGTAATGCTTCCTATTCGGACTGTGCAAGTAACCTTGTGTGTGTGTATGTGTGTGACTGATAGTAATTCTGCATCTCAAAGGAACTGTTGTTATTACTTCTAGCTGAGTTGATGGGTGTAAACAGAAGAGAACATGTAGACACATGCACATACACAACAACATACAGTATGTCTACTTTAGGTTCACAGACATAATGATGAAAACAATTATAAGTGCAACAAAGCAAGACAGATGAAAACGATGTTGTTGCATAAAATATACCTGTTCTATAAAAGATATATACATGCACTGAAAGGAAATGAAAAAACAAAAACTAGGGCAACATGAAATATTGTCACTGGCTTGTACTATTTTACCGCTGGAGTGAATGGTGACAGCAGTGTAATGAATATTACTGGACAACACGTTTTCCATCTTCAATCAAGCCTTTCTAAATTGGCCTCAGGTTAATCCTCAGCTGTATTTACTATTACTCTGCTGTCTTGCTACTTGTCACCGTAAAAAAAAAAAAAAGCAGGCAAGGAGAAAATGAGATAAATCATAATTTCATTTTTTCTTGATGCTACAGTTATATATTTAATTCATTAAGATTAATTATCCCTGCATATTTTGTCTCACCCAAAAAGAGGTACAAAGGCATATTTCAAGAATTTGTTGTTCTCAAACGAAGTTCAATTTTCTTCGGCTCTGCAAAAGTGAGAATTGGGAACATCAGGACATAAAAGTGTCCAAAAAAGGCAACACTCTCCAGTCCTGTTTTAACAAAGATGTTGTGCAATACTTATCAATGAGTGATGAAAGCAGAGGAGAAATGGAGAGTTAATGACTAAGTAAAAGGAAAGTGTTGTGGCAATTAGATCAGAATCCCTGTAGGAATCACAATTGAGTACCTTCTATTAATGGACACGCGCACACACACACACACACGGTGCTGTGAAGGCACCAACAGTCTAATCTAGAGTGGTCTCTCAAAGGCCTCATCTTCACTTTAGTTTCATACTCCGTCTCACAGCTTGAGAGGAGGAAGTGGATGAAATGACAGAGGCTCTCTCAGTGGACAGAGTAGGATGTGGATCTGCAGGTCACTAACAGCCTCCAGGCAAATTCTTGCTGTTGCACACACAGACAAGATTGTGCAACCATAGACACACACATTTTTGTAGCTGTGTTCTTGTAAGTGTGTGTATGCTGTAAGTGTTTTGTGTGTTCCTCGTACAGGGGGGGAAAGATCTGCCTATCGCTCGGTCTCTAGTCAGGGAGATAAATTAACTTTAATGACCTGGGACCCGCTGTGGTGGGAATGAGGTTATGAAGATATATTCAGGTGACTGGACGCTATCACAGATATGAAGCTGTAATTCACCTCTTCTCTTCTTTCATAGCTCCGCACCACCCACCTTTTTCCTTTTCTTTTTTTTTTTTTTAACCGCACCTGCTGATTCACTTGGGTTTTGCGGAGAAAGCACTTTAGAAAGTACAAGCCGATACTTGGAGGGTATGCTACAGTCATGCATAAAAAAGGATGATGAATTATAGTTATAATAATCCTCACCACAAACATAAAATTTCTGAGCAACTGTGCACGCAGAACACTTAACACAGCCACAAGATCCCTGCAACAGTACCTGCCTTAAAAATCTTTTGATAAAGAGCAGAAAGTAGCCTCGATATATTCCACTAGATAATATATTAGCAGACTGACTGGCATTACTGACACACCCACAGCACAAACACAGTGACACTGACATCCTGTTGGAGTCTCATTACTCACCACCTGTCAAATATCCAACATTGATTTGCATTTTTTCCTCGGTTTGATTCACTTACTAGCTGGATCTCATCACCTTATTAGAAACTTCACTCTAAATTAGGCTCTCAGATATTTAATGGCATTTTCTTCAAAACAAGGAAGCAAACTCGAGTGGCAAACAAAGGATGACCTCTTCCATTTACAGGGAGTCCGTTGATTTGATGTGAATGTAACAAAATACATTTTACAGGGGTCAAAAAGACGCTTGTCCTTCAAGGTCCTTGTGTCTGAACTGATGATAATCCAGTTCATTTAAAATAAGCTGCCAGGGGTTATTTGGTGGGCAAGTCAAACATTTTGCTCACCTGTTTTTACATCACACTGCTGAAGTGGTAAACATCAGGTGGTGCATGCGATATGAAGAGTGGCTGTGGCTAATAATGTGTGTTTTTCTCAAGAGTTTCTCTCGAGACCTTTCCCAGTGCAGATAACGGCCCAGAAAATATCAAAGACTGATACATTGTTGATATACTGTACAGTGAGCCTCCTGGGGGGTGGAGGGATGTTGATTCTACATGGTTAATATCCCACGCACCTCCAGAAAAATCCTCATGGTACACATGGCCCAGTTTGAATCCAGTAAAAAAGCAAGACTTAAGCTCACAGCATGGAAGCAACTTGTTTTTTGTTGTTTTTTTTAAATATTTCTTTCTTTTTATTCTTTTGTTTTAAGATTTAGCTCTGAGTTAAATTTTAACCTGATCTATCCCAACACTGCAAAAGCCTGTACCACTGTATGTTCTATACATTTATGTCAGGTTTAGGTGGTTGGGTAGTAAAAGTCAGACATGAAAGATCAATTAATTAGGTTTATATGGTTATACCGTCCAACTTATTACACTGTATGTCTGAATAAGCTATCCCTAAATAGCTTCATAAACAAATGATGCCCCACTGGGAAAAGAAAAAGAGATTGCGTAGTCACTGTGAGAGCCTCTTTTCTTTTTCCCTCTCTTCCTCCTCCTCCTCCTCCTTTTCAGTGTGTGTGCACATCTCTCCCCACTATATTTGTCATTAAAAGGGACTAAGCATTTCATTACAAGTCTACTGAGCTCCCACTGTGTCATTGAAGCCAGAAGCCAGAATGTGGCTTTCCTTTCTTAGAGATGCTAATAACAGAATCAAAGGAGGGATCACGTGTTTATGCGTGCGAGTCTGTGTTTGTATGTCTGTGTATTCTAGTAATACTGATGTAATCGCAGGCTCAAGTCCAATTAGCCTAGAGGGTAACTATGTAATAATCCCTACCCCTGGGCATAATGGCCTATTAAAGCAGCAGTGGACAGAATAAATGAGTGTGTCTAAGAGGAGCGAAAAAGAGGGGGAGAGAGAAAAAATAAAATAAAATAAAATAAGGGAAGGCAAGAAATAAGGAGTAGGGAAAGAACTGTTCATTTACCTTAATGATGAATGTGTCCAAAAGTTTGGCTTTGTTTGTAGCTGTTGTTGAACTCAAGTTATAAAACCACCTGTCAAAGCCTCTGCTTACAAATCTTTTAACAGGTTTTAATTCAACATGTAAAACATTTAATCCATAATGGGCTTTTTGTTTACTGTCATCCATGACAGGGGAAGCAGAAACTAGTTTTCTTATTGCTACAGCTCCAAGCATTTAGAGACTATGGTTAGGTGTGATACAACCAGGACCACTGGGAAAAGCTCTAACTGAGAATGTGACATGATTTTCATAATATTGATGGCACAATATAGTTGTTGTGATGATACAGGGAGACACGCAGAAGAAAATACATGTGCAATCCATGTTATCAGATTGCATCACATGTATGTTTGCCTTAAAGTAATGTGTGAAATGAGTGTAAAGTAGGAAAGCAGGAAGTTTCTAACTGTGGACTGAGTTTTCTAAACTCAAACACGCCACACACGAGAAAAACACACACGCAAGATGTTCGTTCTTGTGAGCTAAACCATGACCTGACTTTGATGAGTTTGAATAAGTAACTTATTCTTGGCTTTTACTATACTGATTAGAAGTGGTTGGATTTGTGGTCCAAGCGTCGTGTTGACATACTGTACTGTTAAAGAAGACACCTCTTTACTGTATGTGGGTGTATTAGTGACAGCTCACCTGATGATAAGTCCACTTGATAGTTTCTGGTCGTGGTTGACACGTTGATATGAACTACGATCTTGCTGTCGTCAAGGGAGATCTCCAATGTGCCATCGTCAAGATTACTGAAGAGGAGGAGTCCGTCAGGGTTCCACGTACGAAACTGGAAACCCACGGATACTATGTTGTGACCGGGCCGACCTGGCAGCTGCAGGAAGCTGGTGGCATTGAAAAAGACCGGGAAGTTGTGGGTTTCCAGGCAGGAGAAGGAGAGGTTACGCTGTTGAGACAGATTTAGAGAGAGAGGAAGAGGGATAAAGTCAAAAAGAAAACTAATCCCATGAGCCTGGGCTTGTATGTGAAGCTGCCTGAATGATGTAAATGTCCTAACGCTTTGTAACAATCATGTATTTGTTTACCAGGTTTTTGTTGCTTTGAATCTAGTCTCTGCGTGTTCACTGTCAGATGTTCCTGACTGAAGCTGGTTTCAAAGACTGATGCTGCTCGTACCCTTTACAAAAAGGTGTTTTTTGTTGTTTTTTTTACTTGCCCCGTCTTTGAAAGAAAGGCTGAACAAATAACCTGGGTGCTGCTGTGCAGGAGGGAAACAAATCTTAGCGTGGAATTTAGGCACAAATTATCACTGAGTTTCTCCAACCATGTGCTGTTAATCAAATCATTAGCAAATGCACAATATTGAGCTGTCTTGCCAGCTATAGATGATTCCTGATTGGATCTGTTTTGATGAGAAAAGAATGGCTGTGTGAGTATCAGAGAGAATTAGTGATGCAGCTTTAATGAACTTGATTAGTGCCTAAATTTGTTCAGTCAGTTCACTAGAGATTGAAGATGATATCCTGGATGTCCACCACTGAGGATGAACAGGAGATTGGAAAAGGTGACTGCCCTGAGACTTTATAGTCCATCAAAGACCATTCAGTGGATAATTTAAGGAGGGAAGAAAAAAACTTAATGTGCTAAAGTTACATCCAGCAGTCACCCAGAGCGATGTTTGTTTGATGTTGAGAAGCAAGACATCTGATGCACTTGTGTTAAAAAAGGTTAAGAGTAATTCCGCCGGGAGCACAGAGACGGGAGGCAAACACATGGAGGTGCCACTGATGGGTCAGTTCTGTCTGATTAATTATGAATCTGTTCAGCTATTTTTGGTGCAGTAAATAATTTGCCCCCTCACTCAGGTCAGATATAAAGTTAGTGAGGCAATAATGAGCATGGTCAGTGCTCGGCAGATTTTCCTTACAAAGCTGGAGGTGTCGAGCTTCTTTCGACGGGCCAGGTCGGTTATGTTGTCTCCATTGTAGTTGATGCTCTCCATGCAGCCTTTAAAGTTCTTCCGCCCTCCTCCAACTGGCTTCCCACTGTATGGCATCCCTCCAAAACTCAACTAGAGAGAGACAGAGGCCAAAGAAGTTGAAAGAGATGAAAAAATATATACAGTATATTTAGAATTATTTTGCATTATGTTGTTTCTTCCTGTAATGCTAAAACATTGTGTTTGAGACCACAAAAAGAAAAAAAGAAAAAATTCGACTGTTATTACTCAGCCAGTTTCCCACTAAAGAAGGATTACAGTCATTTTACGGACATTGTAATATCATATCACACATCATCAATATGAAAGACACACTCAATTTGCTTGTGAGAGTCACAGTAAGAGCAGCAAGAGAGAATTTTATGAAAAATGTCCCTGATAGACAAGAGCACTGAGAGTATCTGTGTCATAAGGACATGTTTGGATAACGTTTGTGTGAAGAGAAATGACCTGGATATTCACAAAGGTTATTTTTAAATGTGGCGGAATCATGCTAATGACAAATACTGTAGTGCCTCCTTTAGGCCAGTGTGATAGCATGCAGACACAGATGGTGTCGGTCATTTAACTGTGCTTTGTGTTAAACATAAATAAAAACAACAAGATACTGTATTTGGTCTACAATCCATCAAGGTCAGTATTGGAAAATCAACTTTTTTTTCTTCTTTTTTTAAATTTATTTTATTGTTATTGGTTGTAGGCTACATTATAGAGTGAGGTTTCAGACTATTGGACCCCACTGTACATTATATACATTTATATGTTCCTGCTGGAGCAGTGGGAGATGGCATTAAAGAAAAGAAGACAGTGGTTTGTGGGGAACAGATGTGATCAGAGGAGGTCTGAGGCGGGGAGATGGAGGCTAATAAACAAGCATCTGGTGGAGGCGGCGAAGGACACAGAATTGATGAAAATGTAAACCGAGTTTTCTTTTTTTTTTTTAGTAGTTCATGTGCTCAGATCTTTTTATTTTTTATTTTATTTTAACCATGGCGCTGAGCTCTGAGTGAAGACGCGATGATAGAGGGTGGTGTGCAATTACCAGTCGATATGTGTCTGTCTATCTCAATGTGTGTGTGTGTTTGTATGTGTCTGTGGTGACGCTCCAGTAGTCTTGGTAATTACTGCCAAGGGTAGACACAAATGCACCCAGATATTTAGTCTACAGGCATAAATGGGAGCAGGAGGTACACACACACACACATACGTAAAATGTGTGTGTGTGTGCGTATGGACTTGATGGAGTACAGTGGTACACTGTGAGTAAAACCTAGCCACAATTTTGCAGTCTGTAAAGAGACTCAGTCAGGCAGTAACACCGCCAAGATCCATTCTGGGTTCACCACAGACACACAACATGCACGCGCACACAAAACCTCCTGCTTCACCCTGTTGTATAGATTTCCCTGAAGAACCCTTAATTCAAACAGCTTCAGTTTAATTGGACTGTGGTTTGTCCTGCCCCATTTCCCCCGTATCCTACTTAACACTGGAAGACATCAGCCATATCAGCAATACATGGTAAAGGTCACACGCGCACACACAAACATATCAATACCAACCCACTCACAAATAGCACTACATCCCGATATATGGATTCGCCACACAAAGCTTAACGAGTGCATTTCATAGCCATTATGCATTTCACAATCAATTTCCTCCTTTAGGTGTTATTAGCTGAACATTTTGCATTCCATTACTGACTGACATTAATTATGTGAGTTTCATGGATTAGCATTATAGCACAATGTGAAGCCAATATCTAATTTCCTGTGTGTTATCAATGTACTGTAAAGACTGAAGAGACCAAGCTATCGGCAGTTAGATTAGTTGTTGGTAAAAATGCAGTTGGCAAATCAGTAAAGAGAAAAAAAAAGTTTGAAGAGTAAGAACAGGTAACTATGATTATGATGATAGGTAATTAGCTGTGATAGATTTTAAATAATAGGACAACCACGTTTGGTTAGCAGTTTTGGACGGATCTGTTTGCATCTAAAATAGATTTATTGGTACTGTCTGGGGCTGGCTCCTAACAAGTCATTATAAAATACACTGTGCATTGAAAGTCATGGTAGAGGTTAAAAATCAGTCAACAGAACTCCAAACTCACTGAGACCGTATTACAAAGAATGGCAAAATACAACAGTACCACAACATTAAGCTCATTACCATTATAAAAATACGATGTGTGAGCGGTGTATACACACCATACTCAATGTTTAGTTGGTTGAGTTATTGATTAACTGATTATATTTTATCTGTGGCAAGAAGAGCAGGACAGGTTGAGTTGAGCTGCGCATGCATTGGCGCTGAATAGTGTGTAATTAAAGCAAATTAGACTGTGGTGACAAATGAAGGTTGCAAGTCGTAGAGCAATACCCCCAAATGCTGCTATGGACACGCAAACAGTATCATACAGACACATCTTGGAAAATGCACTACGGCATGCAAATTTTATGTGTAGCTTATAATTAGTCCTACATTGGTTTATTCTGACTTGGTTAACAACAACTCATTATCTCTACCTACTAGGCTAACAGGGTCCTGAGCAGTGAGAAATCGGGCTCAACTTTATGACTGTTAAACAAAATGTTGCACTTAAAATTAACCTATTTGCTTTTATACAGTCACACATTCAAAACAGTATTAAGTGAGAACATCAGCTCATGTTTTGGTTATTCTTGTCCTCTGTGGTGTCCCAGTTCTTTTTTCCCCTAATTGAATTCACCCACAACTGTCTGTGCATGTAGCTGTGGAATCATTAGCATCTCAAAGGAGGTTTTATTATGAATATGACAGAAGAGTAAGAAAAACAAGTAGCAATATAATTCTATACAGTAATATACATGGCATATTTCCCAGTTGCTTCCTGTGTTTAAACATGTACGATATGGTTGGTGTCTGTTTTTAGGCTGGGTTGACTTTCTATGTTTCTGCTGGTATACTCAGCTTCCTTTGCTGCTCACCTCATAGTCCAAATCTAGATGGTCAAACTCTCCATTGGTCCTGAAGTGCTGGGTGTGTCTGTCCATGGTGAAGTTGACATTACGACGGTAGCGCTCAATCACCACTGAGTGCCAGTGATTGTCATCCAAGAGGCTGCCAGTGGTCACAGAGGTGTGACCCAGGATAGAGCCGTACTGGTTACTACCTGTAATTAACATGTCATAATAATAGCAGTTATAAAAACACAGGCTTTGGACACAAAACGTTGAATAAAACATAGGCGATGAATAAAACTTAGGTATTTTTGTTGCCTGCAGGTGTTTTGTTTATTTACATATACTTATTCAAGCTATGAAATATAGCAGGATTACATTGTTGACTCAATTTTACAGCACGCTGAACAGGTTGATTCAGGTCTTTATACTGTGGTTTGACATGTTTACAAATCAAGTCTTCTTCACATACATTAGAAAACAATTATGAGTCATTCTTGTAAGAATTTACTAATAATGAGACATCTGACATTTCTTAAATGGCCTGAAGTGAAGTTAAGCTGAAATAGATTTTATTGTTAGTCCATGTGTGGGAATGTATCACCACTGTTGTTGCTTCCGAGCAGCAGTGAGACATCCTTAAAGGTTAAAGCACTCCTGTCAGCAACACAGCTGGTCAACGGTGAGTGATGCTCCACACACTTATGGATTGTGGCGGCTGCTGTTCACAATGTAAAGGGTAAAAACCTCTGCTTGAATGCTTTATCTTTGCTATAAGATCAGGGTAAGTAAACCTATGCATTTGTTTTCTGCAAATTATTCATCTTGCGTTGAATTTCTAATTTTGACCTTTTTATGGTCGTGTTTAGGCATCCCAAACTCATCCTGGGGATTCCACTGCTGTTACTGAGTGTAGGATTTCATTGATTCAAGTGTTATTTTCTATTGAGCATACAGTAATCCTGTCAGGGAAGACATTTCCTCATGAATTGGCAGTTGAAATGTGTGTGATCATTAGAGCTATAATTTCGTGGGGGCAGGGTTGTTTGACAAAAATGGCATTTCCGATTACTGTCAAGAATAAAATGATGGTGTTGATTTTCAATTAGCCTCAATATCAACCACAAGTATTAGACTGAACTATTAAGTCTAAAGTAAGTATAAAACTAAGTGTATGTCTAAGTAAATGGCACACACCCAAGTTTATCTGCAGCAGCAGCTTCGCCTTGTGAAGCTCCAGAGTGATGTAGTCTCCCTGCTGTCCCTCCCCATGGAGAATCACACCCTCGCTTTCTGACGTCTTGAACCTTAGTGCAATCACATCTTTAATGATCTTCATCTTCTTCATCTGCACAGATGGTATAAAAACACAGATTATTAATATTCAATAGAAAAGGAAAGAAAAATACAGTAAAAACATCAATTTTTCTTTTGAATTGTAAGAAATATGATACAAGACAGCATGAACTCTAATCTCACAGCTGCCAAGTTTATTTATTTCTCACTATGTATATTGCTTTTCATTATTTTTATCCTTTATGTACCAGAATGAATTCTTGGAAAGATTTATTCAAAATAAAATACGTTGTCAAAGTAGTTAATCCCGTACCTTAAAGCGATAAGAGATAACACCCTGTCCATCAAAGTTGATCACATCCGCCCCTAAAACGCACACATGACAGAGAAAATAAAGAGAGAGCGAGAGAACAAAGACGTTAGTTATCAGTGAAATCAACAACACACATAAAAGCAACAGCAATGTGCAATGATGATCAAGATGGGCTGTGGGAATGTAACATCCACTGGGCGTATTTGCCACCTGAATTGGCAGTAGGTTAAAAATGGAAACTTTACAGGTTGTTATTGCTGCAGGGAAATTTTATTGTTTCAAGTGATATTGCACCCAATAGCCATTTTCATAGAAGACATTGCGACGTGCCGCAGCAGTAAAAAGCAGAGGTGTAAATAATAGAATTAATGGTGGCTGAATATCATTCAGACGATTTGGTCTCCGGATGCTGGCATTGTACACGTTGTCTCACTGGCACATTACTGAATTACTGGGAAAGCTGAATTAAACAGAGCCATTGTTAAATTCAGCACTTACACCTTTGCTTTTACGACCATGACAAGTCAAGATGTCTGCTGTGGGGGAAAAAAAAGGCCTGTGGCGAATAATTTCAATGGTTTTAAATATTAGCAAGAAAATATGCAAAACACATGCAGATATACAAACAGTGCTGCTGTGAAAATTGCTTTTTGTGAAAAGTGACACTTGTTGACAATAAAAATAAAAAATAAAATCCATTGCATAGGGTTTTGACTACACTAGTAAGAATATGACATAATAAAACAGGTAAATGTGAAACGCTACATATATTCTTTCAGGTGATGGACAATTTGAACTTTAGTATGTTCAAAACAGAGTAAATATATTCTGTAACCAAGTAGCAGGAAACTTCAAGAAGATGTTGATGAATGTAAAGGGGATATGACAGATTGGATCATCTTACAGTATATATAGACATACTCATGCACAGTCACACTGCCTCTCAATCTTATGTACTCCCTTGCTTCTTTACATGACACACAAACACTGACTCACACACACAGACACTCCTGCCGAGCCTGCCCTTTCATGATAAACACCTGGGAAGGGAGGGGGGGCACAGGAAATTACATCTGTTCTCTTTGTTCTAACTTCAGTGCTTCTGAAATGATCCCATGCTGCCTCTCACTGGGTACAAATACATGCCTTTCAATCCTCACTGCTTTACCCTTCACTCTGGTTCTTGCAGTAGTTCTTGCTCTCTATTTCCCCTTTCATCTTCCGCTATTACTCTGCCCTCGACTCCACTTCTTGTTTTGTCCCCCCTCTTTGGTTTCACAGTTTCACTTCTTCCTTCCTTCCATCACTTCATTTGCTTCATCCCTTCCTTTCTCTCTCTCTCTCTCTGGCTTTTTCCCCTGGCTCCTCTCATCATCGTTCTCAGTCACGTTTATGGTACAAACAGTGGTAGGAGCTGACAGTTTTCCAATTGTTTTATGAGAGCTAGGTGTGCTGCTCAGAAAATGGTTGCCGTGTGAGCCGAGGCCTTGATGTCAGGAAGGAGACTCTATATGGACGATGGAGGGGTTTTCCACCACCTGCAGACCACTGGGCGATGGAGAGAATAAGAGAGAAAGAGGGCAAGAGCTTGTGATGCAATGTAACACTGGAGGACTACTTGGTCTCTATCAAGGACAGCTGTGACGGTTATGCACACAAGATGGCCAAGGTTTTGAGAGCCTGACCCAGGAGAGCAAGCTGTTTGGACCCTGACCCAGATGGTGTTTTTCCACAAGAGATGTGAAGCCAGGGTGATTGAGGTGCGCAGCTGTGACAGCCAATATAATCTTCAAATAGATGACGCTGGCAGACATTATTTATCAGCATGTGAAAATTAGACACCGATTTCAGTACATAATTGTTAAAGCACCTGCGAAATGGTAAAGGGTGGGAAATGAGGTGTTGAAATGAGTGCTAAAAACCTCACTTTGGGACTGAACTCATAATGATTACACTTTATATCCACAATCCATGTTTCCATCATGTTTATGATATTTAGTATTCTAAATAACATATACTGTCCTTCAGACTGAATACATCTTTGGTGTTACATTAGAATCGACAAAACAAAAAAGACATGAAAGCTTTCTCTTTGACAGCCAAGGGAAGGATGATCTGAAGAAAAAAAAACAAAACAACTTTTTTTCTGAACCTCTGTGTTAATTATGGAACCATGCAGGTCCTCGTACCCCCAGACATGCTATCAGAGACACTAGCTGACATTAGCTTGGCTAATACACATAACATCACTGCAGCGTTCCTGCTCATTATTTTTGCTAATTAGTCAGTTTAAAGCATTGCCACCGAGATGCCACCTGCAAGGCAAAGTGAAGGTGCACTTAACTGGTATTTAGTATTTACCTAATGTTTAATTGTATCCATAGCAGCAAGTATTACCACTCTGGCAGCAAACAAGGCGGCTGTAAGTAGAAAAAATGACATTCTTGCATCAAACTTAGGACTTACCTGCTTCAAATAAATGGAGATTGAATTCATTTGCATTATTGATTAGTTCATTGATCACCATGAAGATGAGATTTCAGTTGTTATCTACAGTATGCTTCATATAAATGTTTCCCTATTTAAAAAACAACAACAACAATACTAATAGCAATAGCACTATTTACCCCTCCCTTTTCCCCTTCACACTTATTACACCCCTCACCCTGAAGGCTACAACAACACTCTTTCAGGTGTTTATGTGTTTGGCCTCAGTCCTACTACAGAGATAGATGCTATCCATAAACAACATTTACATAAAAACATTTCTTTGACTTGACAGATGATGATAGTGATGCATCACCTTGACAACTGATTTAAAGTACTGTTGGCATAAATAGGCCACAGGTTGAAGACAGATTTGATATGCTTGCATCCTTTTGAAATTCTGCTTGCATGAGAGCGATTGTGTTTGTATAGAAAATTTAATTTGTACTACTATGTTTCTGTCTGACTTCCCTTTCTCTCACATACAGGCTCGACTATTTCCTGACTCATCTATGACATAATTGATTTTCTGTTGATCCTATGTTAATCAAAATGGAAATAAGCATGTAAATTTCACAGCATGGTGGATCATGTCTCCTTTATAGCCTCTAGCTCTGGCACAAGCACATAAACAGCCTTTCACTGCAAAGTCCCAGATGACTCATAATATGGTATTGCATTTAATTATCGTACATTTTCCAAACCTAGAATTATCATCTACAACCAACATATTTTGTGATTATGCTGGGAATATTACATCTACAGTATATTCATCTGCCTCCTTCTCCTCCTACCACTACTCCTTTGTGCTTTCCCCTTTCATCCTCTGTTCTTTGTCATTTCCCAACCCTGTATTTTTCCATTCTTTTCATCTTTATAAGAGAAACGTACAGTTGGGGAGTTTTGGATGGGTAGATGAACAGACAAATGCATGAGCTCTGACTGAATGCTGAAAAAAGGAGCAGTGACAGAGTAATCATGAGAAAGCACTGCAGGCTTCAAAACACAGCTGACAGACAACTTTGAAAGATGACGCACCCAGTGGGTGTGTGTGTGTGTGTGTGAAAGTATATGTGTGTCTGTGTGTGTAAGTTTCTCTCTCTCTCTGTGTCATCACCAATATCCGTGTTGTAAGCAGGTGTTTACCTGATGTATTTATGGTGTGTCTCGTCTGACAGATGTCAAGGCGTGGCGGACAACATTCATATCTTACAGAAACACAGACATTCTCTGCATTTTTTTTGGCCTAGAAACTGATACATTCTTTTAATAGTACTATTGTTTACTTCAGACACTGACAACCAATTGGTCTGTCTGTCTTCTCAAATGATAATAGACAGAGATAACATCAGCAGTAGTTGTTGCTGAGGCTGAAAAGGGAGAACTCATTATGCATTGCTGCTCAAATCTTTCTAAACCTCAGTCTGATTCTACAGTTGCGTATGTTGGGGGATTTGAGAGTAGAATATTTGTCCACATAGGATATATGGCTTATAAAATGGAAATATTTCATAGCTAGAAAATTCTGATGGATGTTTGAAAATAAAGTTTTTTAATATTATTTCTTGACATCTCAGCGTGCCTTTTTCATAACAGACATTTTGACTTGTTCTAGTAGAGCAAGCACAGGTGTTAACAGGTGTAAGTTCTTCAACTGGAACAGCCAGATACCGTAGATCTTCACCTGCCCTATAACACAAACCATGGGAGCTTTTTGCACAGCTATTGTGTTGTCATGGTTACAACGATAAACATGCAGGGTGGACCAGTGAGGATGTACTTGACCTTTTGTCACCATGGTTACAAAACAAAAATAAGCAGTTTGGCTTGTAAAATGATTATGATTTGCTTGGACATGAAACGGTGTCAAAGTCCTGACTCATCCATGGAATGGAAGAGAAGTGAAATTCCATTCATTTTCTATGGTGATGGAGGCGCTTGGCAAGGCATTGTGGGAGTTGAGGTGAGGCTGGGTTGAAAGTTAAAACAATTTAAACTATATTCATATTCATGAGAAAATTCACAGTTAAGGTGATGACACACTGGGAAAAAAAAACAAATTGCACAACATAACATCAGCAACCTCTCGCTTGTTGCTGTGGACTTACATTTTCAACTAGTTTTTACTTGTGACACTGGAGTAGAGGACAGGGATCCCAGTAGCTACGTACGTGTATCCAGAGCAGTTACATTTACTGACTCAGCACTACAATTGCTTTTTCTGTGAGTTTATAGGGGATGTACACCATAACCTCCTCATGTTGTGATTTCTATGATAACATTAAAACCTAACTGGGGGTTGTAGCGTGTGCTCTATGCTGTTCAGTATCCCAGGTCAGTACTGTACTGTATGACAGCGATCCAGCAGTCAGGATCCTGCAAAAGTGCTCTGGCAGCAAAGGAAATGTTAACTTAAGATTACATTTTTATGCAAAAACCCTTCACACACTCAGATGGCAATTATAGGCAGCAGGTGTTGAATTTTACCAGGCCCTTTGTAGGAAGATTTCTGTGTTCCTATCACACTGTCGTTGTCCTTAGTCATATTGTCATTCTGAAGTTGTCTGCTTCTTCAATGTCTTACAGAAAAAAACTGGACTAATTACCTCTCAGGCACTATTAATAAACGGTGCCTTTAAGGTCCAGTGTGTAAAATGGGGGGGAAACCATGACATCAAGTGTTCAGATTCTAGTTGGTAGCACTCACCCCTCCCATTCCCAAAGTGACTTGTTTACCACGACTGGGATGACTGGGAGTATTTCAGGAGCATGGAGCGACGAGGAGAAGATCTAAACCATTTTACAATATGTCTGCTGTTTCCTACTCTTCTTTCTTTCTGCCTTCTTCTTCATTGGTTTATTTAAAACTCACAAAACATGTTCTATGGCTGGCTGGATTTTCCGTTCCGGCTGCCGTACAAACGGCGTAATATGGGGACACTCTCTAAAGCAAGACCCTTGCTACAGTATATGAATATATAAAAGAATAATTATAAGGCTACGAAAACCAAAACAAATTTTATTTTATAGCTATTATACACAAATACGTTGGTAGTATATTTAGAGTTTCCCAATAAACCTTGCCACATATTACTCACTGGACCTTTAAAGAAAATGCGGCGTTACAAAACTGAAAATCTAACGCTCAAAGTTTTTATAGTCCTACCGGTAATACACATCACTGAGACCAGTACTGCATTCTTATAGTGATTCTATTGATTCTAATAAAAGAAGTATAGCAACAAATTGACTTCAACTTAGCATAAAAACAACCAAATGCATTGGAAGTTAGTTGTATTGCATTTGAATTAGAGAGTGTAGTGCCAACTATAAGGGAAGAGGTGATTGGTATACACTTGGTCTGTACACACCCACACGTATGAACCTGTGTGTCTGCTGTGTGTGTGTTGCATCTTGTTATTCCTTATCATTACTGACTTGCTTTTCTGTTACATGGGTAGGAAATGAAACAAGGGAAATATAATCAAAAGGCTGATGTCTGACTGGAATGCAACTCATGCCCTTGTATTCACGCAGACGTACACACTCACAGACATATCCACACACAGTGTAATCGCATCTCTGGAATGAAAGATATACGCGTGTCACTTATAACAGTAATTTATGCAGAGCCTTAATTGAAAATTGTTATCAAAATCAATTTGGCAGCCTTTAATAGGATGAGAGCAAAGAGGCTGCAAGAGAGTTAGTTCCCAGGATGATACATTTGTTACAAAGCAGGAGACAGTGTGCGAATGTCTATGTATCTGTATGTGAGTCTGTCTATAACTAGTTTTTCTGTGCTTATTTTTTCCAGTCAGGGTCTGTGTTTGATTTATGCAGTATATAGAAGTTCAACAGCTCACAGAGAAAAATAAACACTGTGACATGACTGGCGCTAAAAGAACATCATTACGCTCTCCCCATGGATCCATAATAGAAACTATTAATACAACTTGTACAGTGGGAACGGGTTCACAGTGTAGGTGAGTGCGACTGTGTGTTTGTCAAACTCACAGTAGGAGCAACCGTAGACTTCTATTCGCAGGCCAATCCTTCCCTCTTCGCTCCACTCCAGCGGGACGAGTCTGAGGAAGCGAGCCACGATCTCCTGCTGCAGCTCATGGCGGACCGAGCTCTCCGAATTTGAGTTTCCAGAGAAGGCCTGTGAACCCAGTCACGTACACACACAGACACACACACAAACACAGACAAAAACAAGAGTATTTGTTTGACTTTCTGTCTCAACTTTGAAATTGCACGCACTCCTAACGAATATAAAATAAGGCACAGGCAGTGAAAATATTGTGCCTCTGCAAAATTGCCCAATGTCTGTTACACTTTAACTATTAACTTTGTGGATCTAGAAAAGTGTACACTGATGATGTTTTGTTTTTATTTTTTTTTTTACAGTGAGATTTCTTAGAATCCCTTAAGATACAGTATATTTAAGTGCTGTCAAAGTTAACTTTTGGTGAGTTTTGTTTACTTCCAGTGGCGACTGACCCATACAGTAACGTTTGGTGATGTGTGCAAGCACTGTTATTCAAGTTTTAATATTTTTTCCTGCGTGTAATTAACCATTTAGATGCCCAATATGCGGTTAGTTTATCCAAATGATGCCTGTTTGGAAGTTTGCTCCAACGTTTTGGGAGAAGAGAAGCTCCACCTGTGGGAGCAGCGACTGAGGTGATCCAGCGGACAACCTGCATCCTCACCCCGGGGTAAGAAAGAGAGCGGTGGACGGTGGAGAAACAGCCAAAACAGCCCTGACTCACCTGAACTATTATTTGGGCAAAGAGAAGACGTTCCTTTTCCTTTCCTCTTTTCTCCTCTCCACCCTATAACTACAACCTAATCCTCCTCCTCACAGTTCCTGAACTCTTTTCAGTCCTCTCTGAAATGAGCATATACATCACCTCTTTCCCTGTGCTTTCATTCTACACACACAATGTACAGAACACTTTGCACAAACTATTGTGGAGAAACACCATTATTAGCCTAGCAGGTGAGTGGAAGAGAACAACACACTGGGCTGCCATGTGTTATTTTAGATAAGACGTGAAGTGGGCAGGGAAGTGGATGAGTGAAGAGGGAAAAAAGCTCTGCTAAAGACAGTCTGCTTTGAGCTGACTCCTCAGTGACCCAAGCGTGTACCCCTGAAGATACGCTATCTGCAAAGGAGGAGATGGTCAAGAGTTCACACGAAGCTCGGAGCCACGGAACTTCAACTGTAGTGAGAGAGTGGACACAAGGTGAACAGTACCTCTATCTCCTCTGTGCCGTTACAGCACTTTCATTTTTAATCTTTATTTATCTAGAAAAGGTTAACTGAGCACACAAACACAATTTCCTTTTTTTGTATTAGTGCCCTGCTTCAAATTCACTCAGCTCCACATGAGTCATCTGGATACTTTTACTGTATCTTCTATTCTCTGTAGGTGGACAGGTCCTGAAAATCTGGGTTAAGTGACTTTCTCTATACTGTATAGACGATGTGTCGTTTTTGAGGGCGAGGCCTTCAGTAGGCTACATCCGTGTATGTGCGTTAAATAGTCATTAAAACGGCAAATATATCTACTACAAGTTTTCTAGCTGGCCATGCCATAACCATGGTTATTAAAAAAGTAAATATTTTGTTTGTTCTCACCAACTCCAATTTTCTGGATGGTTCCTGAACACGTGGTGTAGCTTGAATATCCATAAGTTTTTACTTTTCCCTCAGTCTCAGCAGCAGGAGGTGTGGTAACCAGATATTCTCCGTCATTGACGGGTTTTTTTAAAACTTTGACAGAAAAATCTTTAGACCATCAGTCATTTTGACTAATTGTAATCAACACCCCTGCCCAGTGGCTGGCGAGTGTGCATATAATTAGCTACTGTCTAGTGTTGATGTATGACCTTGATGGCTTCACACGGCAACAGAGTGTCCTGTTGAAAGCTGGCAAGCTATGGAGTGGAGAACCGCGGCTGAACCAGGGGGTTGAGCTGCTGCGTGCCGAGGGACAGCTGCTGAAAGCCGGCCAGCTCTGAAGGCTGGGTAGCCCTGTTGCTGCTGGAGGCTTTCTGGAGGAATATACAGACATCGGGCCTTCACACCTGCTGCTACACCAACTTCTGCTCTCAATCCAGAGCTGTTTACGGGGTGGGAGGAGTTTAACTTTTAAAACTTTTGGGATAAAAAAAAAAAGTTTTATTTTAATGTTAGTTAACACCAACATCACCCACACCCCTGAGCCTCTGTCATCAAAAGTACAAAAAAAATAGCAGCAATTTATATCACGACCAAATCCATAAGCCTAAAAAACAAACAAACAATGAAACGTGCCCTCAAATGACTGAAAGAGTTTAAATAGTTAAAAAAAATATTCCAAGAGCTAAAATATTTTTCTAATCACTCCAGCTAGCACCTTCCTGCAGAGTTGTTTGTACATTTCTCTGCCTCTCGCTAGGACATCTTTCTCTTTTCTCTGTTGCTGTCAAATCTTCCCCATCCTCCTTCTCATCTTGTGCTCTCTGTTTTATGTTTGTCCTTCACTATTCTGTTTCCAAAAATGCCTGTGGCCCTGGCTCAGGATTGAAGCACAAATGTATCAATTTGCATGCACACATGCAGGAACATATGCATATGTGCACAGACACAACCACCAGCGCACCACCTTGCCATTTAAACCTTTCTGTAGCATTAAAACCTGATATCGCCCTTAAGCTCATTTCATAGTTGGAAATAAAATCCTAATAAAACTCTGAAGACTGTATATCTTCTGAGGATTTAGCTCAGTGTGTGCAAAAGACTTTACTTCTTTTTGTCCAGCTGACACTTTCCACTCTTTGCCCTTGTCAAGGTATAAGAGAGAGAGAGTGAGAGAAGGAAAGAGAGAGGGAACAAAACAATTTTTCGTCTCCCAAAACCTCCATCCTTCCAATCCCCATTTTCCAGCTTCCTTCTTTTATTTCTCATTGTGTTCATCCCTCTATTCGGCACTTATCTGTGCTTGGCTGAATGAACAGCTCAATTCAAAAGGCATTACTATGCAGAGCGGAGGGCACAAGGTAGGATAGGGAAGAGAGGGGGAGGAGGTGGAGGAGCCGGGTGGAGAGGAGGTAAAAGTTGTGGATGCTGAACATCTTGCGAAAAGTCTGTTTAGTCAACCATTAAATTCCCTCTCCTCCAAAGTCAAATCATTAACCAGCAAACCAATGAGTAATTGTGAATTTGTGTGTGTGTCTCGCTGCGTACCGTGTGTATGTGTGAAGCGTTTATGTCAGCATATGTGTGTGCGTAAGTGTTGGGCAACTTGAGAGCTTAGACACTTTGACGTTTTGTTTAATCAAGAACCAGGGTAATTTACGGCAACAAAGGCCACGAAGTGCCTGAGGCAACTTTCAGTATGTGCATGTGTGTGTGATGGTTGTACTATACTTGCGGGGTCCAAAAAAGGGAAGGTCACTAAACTTTTGGGGCCCATCAGCTTTGTATGGACTGAAATGTTGGAACCAAGGGCGCAGTTGTCGGTCTGAGAAGTGAAGCTCACTTTCGTTCAAAAAACTGCAATCCCCGCCAATTCCTGTGGGGGCTGCTACCGGAAGTGAGCAACTCTCCATAGACCCCCATGTTAAAATAGCCGACTTTACAGCTTTCAAAAACATATTTACAGCCTGGTACCATTACGTTTTTTGGTCTCAATTGATAGTTTCTACCCCCGTACACACTCTGAGGGGGGTGAATTTTTTTTTAACTCTACCGTTTTACTGTTATTCGGACAAGATTCTGGCCAATCAGGGTGCGGAAACGTTCAGCAACAGGTCCGGAGCGACCCAGAGACAGGCTGCTTCAAGGCCAGTGGGCGGGTTCTCGGCCGGCCAATCCAACATGGCGCTGTTCAAACCGCCATATTTGAGGCACAAAAACGACTCCACAAAACCAATGGGTGACGTCACGGATGCTACGTACATTCTTTTTACAGTCTATGGTTGGAACCCACAAATTTAAAGGGATAGTAGCATTTTTTGTCAAGTGGGGTTGTGTGATCTACAAATATCCCCTAAGTACTTTAATTGCAGCAGAAGACTCTCTGCACTCCTCCCGTTAGCAACGCCAGCCCATAACAGACTGTACAGTGCTGTAACAGGAGGAGTGCAGAGAGTCTTCTACTGCAATAAAAGTACTTAGGGGCTACTTGTAGATCATACAACCCCACTTTTAAAAAAAATGGTACTATCCCTTTAAAAGGCTGTGTGAAGGTTGAGACTTGGTTATGGTTAGGTAATCAGGAGGACTGGCTAAGCTAAGGTTAGTGCCTGGGGAATGCATTTTACTGATGACAAGTCTACGCAAATATAAGGATGAAACAAGTATGTGTCTGTGTGTCTGTGTGTGTGTGGGTGTTCATTTGGGAATCCTAAGTGGATTCAAACAGAAAAATATTTGCTCTCCCTCATTGCGCTCCTGTGGGGATGTGCATTAGGTTTAAGAATATTAAAAACTGAAGTTGTTGCGATTTAAAAGTTTAAACAAGCAAAGTTAGCGTGGAAAACCTTGGATGACAATAGAACCATTGCAGAGTTGTCACATGAGTTTAGCAAACTACGAAATCACTAAAAGGAAAAACAAAAAGAAAATTTGACTTGGGAAAACAAAAATAATGAGGGAAGCTGAGAGCCAGCCATTCTCCTTGTTGGGCATTTGGAACAGCAGCACTGCTGTCATTCAGCAAAGAACAAGCTAATCACTTTACTACAGCTGGTCAACAAATACCCCCGTGGTCTGCTCTGTCTCACACACAAATACACACACATCATTCACAGTTTAAACAAGATGCATGCTGGCATGCTTGTGTCTATACACACATCCTGGCATTCATGTACACAACCCACGTACATAGATACGCCCATTATTTCCTTTCTCATTGCTCTCAGCAGCAGCTATTCCTCCTTCATACTCCTTACTCACTTACTTATTCTCCTTGGCTGCGTGTGTTTCATTTCCTGAATGTGAATCTGTCATTTCTGTCTGTGTGCATCTGTTTGTGTGTCAGTGAATATCTATCTATATGTGTGTGTCTGTGTTTGTGTCTCTCTGTTTTGACAGCCAGAGACAGGCTTTTTTTCACAGAACAGATCTCCAGATACTGAGAAACAACAAGTGAAAGCTATTTTCTGGCATTTGCTTGTTGCTGCTGGACTCTTTGTTAGACCAGCCCAGAGGCAGGGCCATTGTACGTGTGGGAGAATGTGCGTGTGTGTTTGTGTGTGTGTTTCTTGCTAACAGAGGCAAGGGAAATCACTCCGGCCTGGTCTGGTCTTTTGTTTTTATCGACAAGTGTATGGGACAAAACAGAAGGGCCGTAGAGAAATTTGTGTTTCTGTGAAGCCCTGTGGGTGGTTGTGTTTGTGTGGGAAGTGCCTTTACTGTGCCAAGAGAACAGGACAAAGTGTAGTTATGCTAAATTTAAGTCATGAATCTTTAAACTGTTTTAAAGACACAGAGAATTAGCGGGGATTTGTGTGTTGAGCATTATTCACGTCCCCTGTCGTAAACCGTGTCCCTAAAATACAGTGGACCTTGTGAACTGGCACCATTGAACACAAATATACTAGAAGAGACTCCTCATCTCCTCTGGCGAACCATTTCTTGACACTTGCTCAGAAAATTAAAATTCTGGGCTACACAGTCAATCAAGCCTCCCACTAGGGGTGGGGACCACAACCAAGTTCTGCTGCAGGCAGAAGCTAAATGGATTTTTGATGTGGTTGTACAGGTCTTGACAGGCTGAATAAGGAACTTCCTCTCAGCTGTATCCTGGGACTTTGTGTCATTGCTTTTCCAGTTATATAATCATTTGTAAAGAATGGATTTATTCTAATTACCAATATAACATTCATTATATAGTGTCCGTTCTTATCTATCTCAGTTCAGAAGCTTTTGATATTGTATGTGTGGGTCCCAGTGGAGACCACACACATTTCTTCCTTATTTCCAACATCTTATACGACTGCCCCTACTGTACGTGCTATTCGAGGAAGAACACTGACCTTGAACTGCACCGCATATCTGTGCATTTCATTCTAACAACTGCACGGCGTTTCAAAAGCTTCCCTACATAGTTTTATTTGTGCAGGCAAGGTGTTTTGAACATTTCTTGGTATTATAATGTGGCTAGTGTATTATGCCTTTGTGTCCATTAAAACCATGTGCCAAAGCTTTTCTCCTCACTTCAGTCTCTCATTAACTGCCCTCACCTGCTGAAAAGAGCTCCCATAGAGGGGGTAACAAAGGGAGCAGGAGTCTTTTCTTTTCTTCAAATACATTATTAGGAGAAAAAAATGAGGAACACTTCCAGAACATTTCATGCAAATACTTTTTCACTTCCATTTGGTTTATTAATTACTGTAGAACCATAAAAAAAAATGGAATTGCTTTATAAAAATCAAACATTTTAGCATCACACCATCATCAGCATTTCCTCTCTTGACAACACTACATTATCGTTGGTGTGCTAAACATTTCCATGCACTGAATTAAATTTTGCAGAGACAGACACGCACACATGCACATTCAGACACATGCACACACAAACACACGCACACACACAGAAAGAATAGAGTTTTAAGAGCCCATTACTCAGGCTGTGAACATTTGGCGCCCTCTCTCCCCTCTGCTCACCACGGACCAACACTGATGGAGTGAAGACTGCCTCCATGGCTCTGCTATAAATCCTAAAAGGCAGTGTGTGTGTGTGTATGTGTGTGCGCTACTGCTAACGTTTTACTTACTTATGTGTGCCTGTTTTGACATAAGACGTCAGCATTTCCACTGATGTCTGACTGCACCACCTACTTACTAAGAGCTGTGACATTAGTTGTAAGACCCACAAGAGCCATTACAAAACAGACATATAGTGTAAAATGAGTCAGACAGACGTCACTCATCACAGGCTGGGCGGATAAAGAAGACAAATGAGACAAAAACAGTGTAGCAAATGGGTGAATTCACTCAACCTTTCAGTGCCCCGTCTTGTCCACTGACACACACTGTCATGACAATATTATTAAAATTTTATGGCAGCCACTTCAGCTGTACCACAGGAGACTTTCATGACCCACCGGGAAGTCTCGCCTCTCTGTCTATTTCAATACATCATCCTCGTTATTCACAGTCAGCAATTTTTAATTCTCATACAACTCTTATCATGAATGAACTAACATTAAAGGCTGATGTTCGAGTCCTGTGAAGTCACTGCAGCAGAGCGAGATACAAAGCTGAAAGTTAGAGGAGGCATATCAATGTGGACGGAAAGAAGTCGTTAAAAAGTCATATCTGTGACTGCGAGCAGTGTGTTCCTCTGTGGTCTGATTATTTCAATTCTAACGTTTTGGAGTTTAATGCAGGGTGAAATCATTCATTTACGATCACCATGGACACACTGGTCAACTGTCGTCAATGAATGAATCTGTGGGTAAATGTATATGCACTCATGCACATATACTGTAGGTGCCTGATTGCCTCTGTTAGTATGTGTATACTGCTGAATCAGAATGAGTCATGATCAAAACAAGAAGCTAATAAATACACACTTCAAACCGAATGCTAACCTCTGAAAGATCTCACATTAATATCAAATGAGTGCACCTCATTTCCTCTGACGGAAATAGATCTCCTTTGATCCCTTTCCCAATCCGTCTCATCAGCTGGCACCAGTTGCTCTTTAGGTGGCGGCAATCAATCAGCTCCATCTGTGACTTATCTCATTACATGGTCTTGGACCACTGGCTTGAGTTCACAAATGCTTGGTTGAATGTATTCATCTTTACATAACATTTTGTAATGGATGCTTGTCTCCAGAACAATTAATAATCAATGAGACAAAAGAACAACAATGGCTAATTGTACAATCACTTATCATTGGAAGAAAATGTTTCCCTCTGAAGTGTATCTATTCTCTGGGACAGTTTTACTGATTTGAGGAGCCACTTACAAACAACAATGCTGTACGTACGGCCATCACAACATGACTGCATATATCCAGATAAAGAAATGAGTGTGGCATTAATCAAACAAGGCTTCATTACTGGGGTTGGGTTTGATGTGGTTGCTGGCAGTTATAATTAGAGCAAAGAAATTAGTCAAATATTTCTGTTTACATAATATCGTCCTTTCTCCTACTCTTTAAAGCAGTGAAGCCAACACTTCATTCTCTCTCCCACTCACGACTTGACTTGACTTGACTCAAACACTTAAATTATTCCAGATACATCACAAGAGAAGCTCTAAAAATATTACATGTGATATTACAGAAATACTAAAACAAATAGATATCGTATAAAGAATAAAGTAAAACTATAGTATAGTACTCCAGCTGAGATCTGGAGGTCACTAGTTGCAGCTGAATGAACTTCAAAAATCAGTCACATTAGTTTCTTTACATTACAGGGATCGGCTCACTCTCAATAAAGGCAAACGTTTTACCGCTCCTCTTCGGTGGTGGCATGATGGTGCTTTGGTTAATTAGTTGGTATTGCTTTGGAAGAAATAAGACAGAAATAGTAGTCAGCTGTTCTAACATGTGAATATTGTAGCCCAGGATCAGTTCTTGTATCTTCAGCACTTATACATAGATGCAAGACATTTTGAGAACTCTTAGACATGAGCCACTGTGGTGTTTTTCCTTGCTGTAATGCCATCATTTGCTTTAGTGCTGTCGCATGCACTAATGTACACTTACTTTCCTTTCCCTCCCCTTCATGTAAGCTCCTCTAGATAATAGTGGAGGAAATTGAAATGTATGAGGCACTGGATTTCTGTACATAATCAGATGTAAAAACATGGAGGACATACCATGCTAATTTCCAGCTCTATATATATTTTTTTATCAGCATCTTTGCATGATTCATAGTTGGAAAGAAATGCTTATCTCATTTTCCCTGATAGGCAGCCCCTCAGTTGAGCCTCTGACTGATACAGGTCTCCTTGCTAGGGCCCAACAACCCACTCTGGTCTGATTGGCCAACCACCAGAGGCCTGTCGATCTACAGCTTCAGTGATTGTGAGCATCCTCTCCCTGGTGTGTGGGCTCCAACAGACTAAGTAACATAACAACTCTTTGAAAATTGCACGTGTATATAGTGTTTCTATGTATACCCATTAATAGGTAACTTAAGTGGTAAATTCCTGCTGTCAGCAAATACCAACTGGTAAAATGTTGCAGTCGTGGTTATCTGTGTGCTGGGGTTTTGAATATAATAGAGACTATAGATTAAACATTGGTGTTGCTCTTTACTTCTGGAGGCGGCTGTTGGTGAGTAAAGGAATGAAGTTTGGCGCTGAAAAATGACTAAGTGAAAAAAGGAAAGAGTTCACTTCCTGTGCTGGTTCCTGTAAACAACTGTGAATAAATATGTGGGATATTGCAGGTAATTATACAATGTTGCTATCTGTGAAAAGTGAAAACCAAAGGTGGGAAGTAAATACTCTGCTTAATTATTTATATGTATATATTTTTTATATCCTACTTCATTCATTATTCATTCTATTAATGTGGGGCTTTTTTTTTATCACATCATTTGCTGCGAATTTGTAGTGACACAGTGGACACAGTGGATGACTCATGGAGCACTGACTTTGTTGTCAAAATGCCCTGGTGTGCTATAATACTGTACACCTATAATTCAGGAGGTGAATTGTGATATAAGATGTGATATGTAATTTTACTTTTCTTGCATATTGTACGGTGTTTAATGAGTTTTATTGAATCAAGTCAGCTCTACGTTCACAAACCTATTGGCCTTGAAAACTGATAAAACTCGGGGACACGCAGGCAAAGAATTGTGACATACAGACATGTAGAGAAAGTTGGGCACAGAGAGAAAGAGATGCCGTTCACTGGTGCATAAATCCAGGTTCTTGATTTATCCGTGCATGCTCGACAGCAGCTGAAACTGAATTACTCCGTACCACTGAGACACAGAGACTTCACCAATCATCTAACTGACGAACCACAGCAGCTTTGCCTTCTCGAGGGGACACACACCTACGCAGACCTTTGTTAACACTTTCACACAGGCCAGCAAATCAACACAATCACTTTGATATATACAGCCTGTAGCATGGGGAGCAAAGCAAATCAAACCCTTTAGGTCTGAGCAAAGCGTTAGATCCCCACTGTGTTACCTCATCACACTTCCTGTCCCTCCACCACAATTTTATCTATAAGTGCCTGAGCACAGCAGCTAAAATAACACCACACATACATGAATAACATACCGATAATGATGTTAGTCATAGTGCCTTATAGCTGTCATCTGTTTCTTCATCACCTCGACTTATGAGGTGATGAAGATCTCACTGCTGTTTTCACTTCCTTATCTGTGTTAAAGTTTTCTGATAAATCAGCCAAAATTAGAATTAAAGATTAGTTTAGCAGAAAGAGAACTTTTTTTCTCTTGAGAACTAAGATAGCAGCACTCCAAAAATACAACAACAACAAATCTCAATACTATAGGCTGAGACTGTGTATTTGGTTTGCTTTTCCTTTTCTTCGTCTTCTTTTGAAAGTCGCAGTGTAATTCAAACATTGGCCCCCTATCAGTTTGAATAAAAGCACCCACACTACAATAAATTAGCTAAATTACATAGGAAAAAGCACTAGAACTCATTTGAACAGCGCCAAACAGGTTGGGACTGAAAGCAGCTGCAGGAACTTATTAAGAGCAGTGTCTCTTAAAGGTGGAAGAGGAGCAGACTGCTGAGATATTCTTGGAGAATCTACTACATATCACCGAACAAGAGCGGAACAGTTTCCTCTTCAAACCCACTAGTAAATCTAAAAAGACAAGCATCTTCCCCTTCTTCTAGGACACCAGGCTGCAAATGTGTTTATCTCAGAACATGGAGAGATCCAAAATAGCAACCCCTACATGATATGTGTTAGATGAGCAGGCCTGTCAGCGGTATGGAGTTACTATAGTTCACTTGCCATACACCTTATGCCCTGCTTTCATCAAGTCTGGGCCAAACAGGGCTCACAGGCCGGCTGACAAGATAACAAGGTCAGTACTGTATTTGACTTGAAAAAAATATTTGGGTTCCATCCCAGCATTAATGATCTCACAGATCGTTAGACGCTATGATGTACTGTAGAAATACAGTGAAAGATTTATTCCATGTCAAGATATCTTATCTCACATTAACAGTATGTACTATTGAATTAATGAAAGCATTTTGATCCATCAAATACTGTATTAGCAGAGACAGTCCTGCAGTTACAGATGCAGCCTTCTATTCTACCACACTTTTGCATGCACTATTTCTCCTGTCTTGTATGATTAATGCAGGTATCCATCCCCTGACACTGCTGCAGACACACATGCAAAATCTGAAAGCAATCTAACCCTGTGCTGACTACACATCAAAGGAGCGTGAAACTTCTTATGGAGAAGTTTTGGGTTAAAGGACCTTGTGTTAATAAGAATAGACCAGAAATCATGCACAGGCCTACTTTCGCTGGACCAGTGTCCCCATTTGATCTGGTATGAGCTGAAGACTTGCAGCTGTGGCTGTGCTAGTTTATTAGGTACATACATTACTGTCAACTGACCTGGTGTACTTGCAGCTTCCTCATCCCCATGAATAAACCATTTGACAATGTGAGAGTGGGCCTGCTGGCATCAGAATGAGTTATAGTCAACAAGTGTGTGGTAAGAAAATGAAACTTAAAATGTTTGTTAGGTTAATTGCGTTTTAATGTGCAATTGGACAGCGCACGTTTTCTTTTTTCAGTGCTCTCACAGAATTCACCACACACTGCATTAAGCTTTTAATGTTCCCTCTGAGACACATTAAAGTGAAGAAAGAACTGTGGCATAACTCTGACAGTTAAACTGAAAAAAAAAGACATTTAGAAGATCACTTGAAAGGTTTCCAAGTCATACATTTTGATGAATAATTGTTACCTGTCATTGAGTACTCCAAATTTCTAAAACATATGAGTGTAATTTTTGCAACTGTCACCATTTTACAAATGATGGTTTTGTGAGGGTGCCTAAGTAAATCAGTGAATCCTTCTTCTATTGATCACTATCATTACCGGAGCACAATTTAGTAAACAAAAAATAAATATTGCTCAAGTACCCTGTGGAGTTCTCATTTTAAAAACACAGTACCGCTTTCAGCGCTGCACCAAATCACATTTGATGTATCATTACAGTCTGACAAATATAGTAAATGCATTTTCTTCCTCCTACAGCATTTGTAAATCTAAATCCTGATTCTATAAATTCACTTGCCGTCCTCTAGTCCTCAGATGACACAGTCCTGCTTTTTACCCTGTATTACCCCACACTACTAATACCAACCTCAGCAGCAGATAGAGCCACATATCACCTCAGCTCTGTGCCTGAGTGTGTACATGCTCATCCCTGAGCATCCCAATAAAGCAATGCAAACAATATGGACCTCCCCAAATTGCTCTATAACTCCACCCTCCATTTACTTTACTAGTTAAATGGAAACTCAATAAGAGGTAATCTACACATAAATCAATTTAATCTTCTGTTACAGAAAGAGTTTGCCCCTCTCAGAATTATTACTGTCTCTGTTATCCTCTGGTATAGTAGCTATTATTCTGATTATCACAATGAATCACGGACACAACAGCTATGCTAGAATCAACATACTTGCTTTAACTGAATGTGTTTTACTCAGCGCAGCAGTCAAAGAGTTAAATCATCAGTGCGGCGTAATGGCAGGTGGTGATTTGTGGCAAAAGATTTCCCAAATAGGAGCTTCATGCATAAGAGTAGAGGACAGGTGGTTTCCTCTCTGGGGATCACTGTACGAACCTCATCCAGCGGTGAATGGGACTGAGTCAAGTGTGATTGAATGGACTGAAACCAGGGCTGATGAAAGCAGTGTGTGTGTGTGTGTGTGTGTGTCTGTGAGAAAGAGAGAGAGCAAGAGGGCAAGATGAAGAGAGAGAAACAGTAAGTTGGCTTTAGCACCCTCATATCCCCACTCATCCCTTTGATCAATAGCATCGATAGCTCCAATATTATCACCACTTCCAAACAAATGGACACACGCAGACACGCAGGTTTAAACTTGTCCAGGGGCACAGTTTAGTAATAAGCACCTTTAAGTAAAAGTATTTGTGTCTAGCAGATATACCTGGTCTGGCATCAGTCACAAGCCATTAAAGAAGTTCATATTAAGGGCATGAAGAGTTATGGACCTACATTTTCCAAATCTTTCTTACCTTCCCTTACATCAGACTATCAGACTGACTCAGCGCATCTATAAAATTTCAGAGTATCTTGACACATAGGGAAGGCAAAAAAAAGATTCTGGGGTTTGTTGCAACTTGATTTTAAGATATCACCCTCAACACACTGTCCGCCTGACAAATTCTCATGGAAATTATTAAGCACTTTATGGAGGTTAGAAACTTTCTCTAGTTCCATTTGAGTCCAAGCTAGCCTTTCTACTAGCTACTGGAAAGCTACAGGCTGTCTCCAAACAATGCAACACCTATTGTGAAAAACTCCATGTTAACTGGCCCATTAGAATACATGGTATTCCGGGATCTCCCCAAAGTGAACAGATAGAGAGAGAAGACCGTTGGCCACAGCAAGTGGGGGTTTTGAGATAGAAAGGCTATCTTGGACTCAAATGGAAGCTTATGAATTAAAGTAATTTTCTATATAAATGTTAGGTATAGATGTCCTCCATAAAGTGCTGAAAAATAATAATTTCCATGAGAATTTGTCAGGCGGACAGTTGTGTTTTTGGTCTTTTTTGGGATGTTGGTTATCAAACCTCACATTCACCTGTGATTAGTTTATGCCATTGATTTCTTCATTTAAACCCAGTTGTGGTTCTTTTGTATTCCGTGTCTGTTTTCCAAAAAAATGGGACTTTGCCCCCTAGGTACCCGTCTCAGCGCATCACAGAGACACACAACCAGGATCAACAACAGGTTGGCCAACAGGCAAACTGGAGAGCGCAAGAAAAATCTCTGTTCTCCTTCTGACCATTTTCATCTTGGTTATCAAACCTCACATTCACCTGTGATTAGTTTATGCCATTGATTTCTTCATTTAAACCCAGTTGTGGTTCTGTTGTATTCCTCTGAAGTGGAGACTGGAAATCCATTGAATTGAGATGTCACTACTTGTGATATTAGACTGGTCATATTACTTCATGAATTAATTCAGCAAATTATTTCCTCTTCAGTTGACTGTGCACCGTATTAATGAGGACTTTAAATTATAAAAAGCTAGTATTCTCAAAACATGTGCATGCATGTGTGTGTGCACTCGTGCAGATCGCTTGTATCCCAAAGCTTCTTCTAAATAACATAAGAGACAGAGAGAAACAAATGGTTCCATTTTTTCTTGTTACTGCACTAAGAGTTATTTATGGTATATGCCCAGCTTAAAATTATTGGCTCTGTATTTGTTTACATAAGCAATATTTTGAATTACACTGGCGATAAATTAAAAAGCAATATATATGTCATACTTCTAGGCAAAACTGGAAAAAAAGTCTGCAATAGTTACAAAAATGCCTGAGAGATGAATGTGTTTTGGAGTATTTGCAGAAATATTAGAGGCAATGAATCAGGGTTAATGGCAGAAGGAAAACACTTCTGAATAAATAATAATCAGCAAACAATTATGGTGCAGCGCACAGAAACTACAGCTTAATTTACTTTCAGCTGTAATAGATCCATATTTGTCACCACAAAGTCCAAACAGTCTGAAAAGACAAAATAATGACCAAGCTATTTGGAGATTAATGCAGAGCTAAATATCCACACATGAAAATTAGCACATGCAAAAAAACAACCTAACAAAAACAAACAAATACTGTATTGATTTGTGAGTGTTTTGACTGTATTTCAGGAATAAAGTCTGAAGGACTGATAGTCCTCCCCCAGCATCAGGGACCCGTCCAGAAACACTTCCTTACGCTCGAGCACCTATGGAATTTCCCAGTCTTCTTTCAACATATTGTAATTGAAAGACCTTGAAAAAAAGGTCTGGGAACGTATTAGATGTCTTTCAGACTTCAGAAGATGATGGGAGACTGCGGCAATATCAGGAAATCATCAGGTGTTTCAGAAATGGAGAAAACTTGTTGAACTTCTCCTGGACATGTGACAGCTTGCTAACTTCTACTACAGTACATGTGGTTGCTTGTGTTGGCAGATTCACTGTGAAAGCAGGCGATGAACGGCTATATGTTTGATGTTGCCAATAGTTTATCCCTCTGCTAATCGTAGCCAGAGGCTTGCAGCTGTTGCTCATCTTGCATCCATGTATGAAGCATGTGAATAAGCCTGTGAGGGGGGGGGGCTGCATGAGAGCAGCTTTTTTGTCCTTTGCTAGATTTATGCTGAACCCATCCTGAATGTGAAGATTAAACAATAGGGCGTCTCACTAACAGATGAGCTATTGAGAACAAAGGCATCAGGCTCCATCCACATTTAGTGCCATAAGCAAGAGAGCAGTCACTCGATGTACACCACTTAAGACTTTTGTTTGTTCTTGTTGTCAGTCTTTGTTTACAGCACTTACTGTAGTGATGTCAAAGGCTAATAAAACATTAATATCCCCAGGGTTTTGGAAGATGCTTGAACAGACTGTGAATTAGAAATATTGATGGATTATTTTCCAAGTTCGAGAAAAGGAGGTCAAAAGGGAACAAAACAGAACCAGTTATAACTGGCTGCCAAAATCTAATTTGGTAAAATAAACATGGCAGCATGAAAAATAACAATGTTTCACAGGAGAGGAAACTCTAAAGTACACTGAAACTCTGGTTAAGTGGGAAGGATACAAATAAAAACATAAACTTAAAAAGCAGAGCATGTTTCCTTAGCTGAATAAAAAAAAACAGTTTGGCATTCAATCAAAGGCATCCAATAACCTCCTGATCATGAGAGTTTGTATTATACTCTATTTCAGGGTTCTTCACGTTGAACTCACAGAAAGATACCGAGAAAAGTAATACATTTCTCCAAAGTTAGAACAGTATAGTTAAAAGTTACTCTGCTACAATAATCTCTTGATTTATTTTTGACTTTTTCTTCCTTTTGTTAAATCGGATACATTTGCAACATATCACTGCTAATTAGCATGTGTTGTCCCTGACCACTTGATCAGTAAACTTACGTAAGCACTTTGACCTGACGGCTGTCTACAGGTGATAATTATCTAAGAATCCATCAGTGTTAGGGTTAACAATGTTTTAATGTTTATGCTCTTACGACCCAGATACTTCATGCAGATGAGAATCAGTTGGACTGGAAGAAAAAAAAACTTCACAGAAGGATATAAACAAGCAAACAATCCCTCCCTTTTTCTTCCAGGTCTACTATTTGGTTTATCTACTTGTCTCACTCTCCTCTAGCTGAACGCCGATCCATTATTGCGTGTAGCCCTCCACTAAACAGAGATAGTGAATTTTGGTCCATTAGCACATTAGCTGGTGATTTGGAACCATGAGATGTTCCACTCATGTGCTTGCTATCAGTGCTATCTTTTTTTTATTTGGATAAGAGACATACTGTAGGTGATATAGCAAGAAAGAAATGATCCACATAATGCCAAAGAATAAAGAAATAGTGGTTAATTTCCAAATGCTGTTCTTAGATTGTATTTTTCACCTAGAGCCCATCAGTGCTTGAATAAGGTCTGTGGCTGGGATGATACATTTGCTTAAAACCAAGCTAATTAATTGATGAATATTTATGGGCACCGCTGTGGCACTCTGAGAGCTTTCCTCCCACACAAGGTTTTCTGCTCTGGGTTATCTTAGGGTGAAAGGAAGCCTTCACATTTTCATGATAATGACAAGAAAATATATCTTGTATTAACAGTAGAGAGTCATCTAATTTCCTCCTTTGTCATCGTGAAAGTATTTCCCTTTTGACCAATCCTATTAACGCCTACCTTTCCAATCATATATTCATTTTTGCACTGCAAACAATTACCAGAGAAACAATAAAAAATCATTATAGGACCAGATATTTTCAAGAATAGCGTATGAAAACTGTCCTGGATATCATTAGCCACAATTTTAACCCAAAATGAATTTGAATTGAAATACAAGGCCATCTATTGAGCTCTGTTATGGATGGTCCTGCTGTCTGTTCACTTTCTAACAGCCTGTGGCCGTACACGCATGGCTACGCACAAACTATAGACAAAATGTTTCTTGTCCACTCACCCAAATGTTGCCATCTTGGTGATATGGTTTCCAGTTCCTCCCTGTGTCACTGTAGAGAAGTCGGTACCGTGTCGTCCAATCAGAGCTGCTGTAGCGACCCTGCGTTGCTATGGCGCTGACCTGCCTCCTGGAACCCAGGTCCACCTGTAGCCACTGGTAATGGTCGCTGTCCAGAGGGGACCATCCACCGGCACCTGAGAGTTAAGGACATTTTATAATGAGTAGCAAGTCAAGGGTTGTCTAATCTTCACATATCTTCTATGGATTTTACTGTGCATAGTAGAGGTGGGACAAAATATCAATATGGGAATGTCTCTTGCAATAAATTATTGATACTCTGACACCACATATCACTGCTTTTTATATTAAAATATGCAGATGATTTAGAGTTCTCAGCCTAATTTGATCTACTGTACCAGAGTTGCTACTTCAAGATGCCTATCAAATGAATGGACAGGGTGGTAAAGAAGAAACAGCTCACAGGGGGAATATATTAGACAGTGCGGACAGCAGGAGAAAACAAATCACAGAGGTCTGTCATTTTTCAAGACGAACGTCTGGGCCCACTTCTGCTTTTACAACGTGCTCATGGCACAAATAAAATCGATAAAGACTACATACACACCCTGACGGATCAGATACGATACCAAGCACACACACACACACATTCACTAAAACTACTCTGTTTCAACAGCCAGGCTCTGTTTCCTCGTATGGACAGAGCAGGTATTTCGCTCTCACACAGACACATACACACGTGAATCATAGTTGGAAGGTGACTGAGAGAGAGACAGCAGTCTGTAAGTCTGAATACTGATGTGTGATAGAAGTGCAAAAGAGCCAATAAGCCAAGACGCTGCAAATTGGTGCACACAGTTTCATCTCACTTGTCAATTCTACGCAACCGACACCACAATTCAGTGAATAAATATACAATTCCTGCCATTTGCCTTTTTAGGAGTATTCTTTTTCACTTACAATGATATCATGATGCATCACAAAATAGCTACATCATGATATTATCAATAATGTATTGTGATATCGTTTCTCTGTGATTCCCATCATAATTATATACTAGAATGACTTGGCCTTTGGATAAATAAAAAATGACATGTAGCAGGCAGTATGTTTTTCTCTAGTTTTTTATTTGTATTTTCAAGAGCCGTGTGTTGCTCATACACACTGGGCTGCCAACGTTCAGGGCAGAGCAGCTCTTGAGTCAAAGACAGGCAGGGAAGCAGCATGGTACCACCATAATGACATTTCATAAAGAGAATGTGTTACAAGGTTATGGTCTGTCCTGTTATTAATGGTCAATGTCCAGCAGAGAGCGGCTCAGACATCTGCTCCAAGACAGACATAGAAATAGAGTGGGAGAGGTGATGTTTTATTAAAAGCTGTGGATATAGGGCTAAAGCCAGCTGACTACAAAGGTGTTTCACAAGAATAGCAAATATACTATTCTTTAGTATCATAATTATTCACTCTCCAACAACGCAGACACTTCAACTTCAAGAGAAATGTAATTTGCATGTTTGATTTCTCAGGATGGATTCCTTTTTAAATACCGGTATGCAAGCAGCGTTTCCGCTATTTACATTCTGGAGCAGCGGCCTGTCACTGTTTCAGAATCTTATGAAATGTCACGAAGTCGCAGTTACATGACTTTGGAGAGGGCTTTCAATTGAGTTGAGACACATCCATGCATTCATGCACACAAACACTTGATCCTGTGGTCTATGCACCTGACAGGAGGGAAGAAGGAATAAGAGAAAAAGACAAAGACAAAAAATGAGAGAAAGGAAGGCTTTACTGTACTGTAGAAGAAATCCATTTGCATATATACGTGGCTAAAAAAAAGATTTGTGGGTACTGTACATGAAGTGTTCGCAAATAAAGTTTTACAAAACTAACCTTGACAGCCTTTTAAGCCATCCAAACACCAGACAAGGTTTGAAGGGGACATATTATGGAAATATCACTTTTTGAAGGCTCTTTAACACATATTTGGGTGTTTGGTTTGCCTTCCGGCCCCCAAAATGTGAGAATTGACAAAAAATATGTAATGTGCAGGCTCCTAGGTTGAAATCCACTTGGTTTTATGAGCCGTTCCCTCAGTCTTCCAGTCATGTAACTATGACTCGAATTTGCATAATACCATCGCTACAGGGGTGGGGCAGGGCTCCATGATGAGGAACATACCATAGTTCCTCAGGTACAAATGTTTACGTCTCCCACGCTCAGGGTCTTTCCTTCACCATTACTACTCGGATGAAGACTGCCTTTCTTTGCAAGGAAATAAAAACTTGTTGCCCGGCAGAAGCCTCTATTTCATTATTCACCAACAACAAACTGCAAAAGATTTCCACAACAACTACAAACCTCTGTGATTGATGACTTCTTGTCTTTAGAAGGGAGAGGGTGTCAGACTTAATTCTCGCAGAGTCTTTTAGTATTGTAGCCATAAAGTTGATAAAACAACAACAACAACGCGATAACTATGCTAAACCAGTGCTGTCTGTCTTGTCAGCGATGTCGACTGCTGGATGAGCTGAAGGCGGCCGTTGTAGAGGCCAATGGAAATTGGCAAGTGGCAGTGAAATATTAATTGGGTCCACTGGTGACTGTGACTGAGTTCAGACACTGAGGGTGCAAAGATACACAGGGTCACTAAGCTCCAACATTAATAATTGTTAGCAAAGTAGTATAATATCAAACATTAACTCCAGTGTCTCATTTAAAAAGGTGCAGAGCGCCGCTTTCAGTGGTTAAAATGAGACTGAGCAAGAAGCTGACCCTGAAATGAATAGTTCATACTGACACAATGAGAGTTTTGTTTACTCCAACATTAAACAGTCAGGTAGATACAATTTTTGAACCATGATCTTTAGTATTTGTTCAGTAGATCAATATGGTGACTTCCATAATTAATACATAAGATATCATTAAAACCCAAATTATTGTCTTCACATGAAAGATATTTTTTGAAATACTGAAGGGAAACATTGCCAAGGAGTTTGGGGGTTATTGTTATGATGAAAACAGGGTAAATTACTTGTTAAAAAAGACCATGTACAGTAGATTTTGAAGGGAAACATTGAGAGTGGTGGATGAAAACGGGTAAAATGTTAAAAAAGTGATGTACAGTAGATTTTACTGAGAGTGGTGGTAAATGAGTGACAGGACACCGGTGCAGTACATTCCAGTCCAAGTGTCTCAGTGTACTGAGAGTGGCATCAGCACAGGAAGTTTGGGTGCCAATCGCTACGGCAGGAGACGATGAATAGAAAGGGTATATTTGTGTATTTCTTTCTGTTTTCCCAAATGTTTTTAATGGTGGAAATGACTTCATTATGTTAAAGTGATGGATAAAACCTTGTGCTTCACTTGTTGCTCTGCTGTAGCAAAGGACCTAATTAATGAGGAACAGGCGAAAGCTGTCACCGTATTTGTGAAAGGGAGGCTTTTCAAATTGGCGAAAAGACCTGGAAAAATTGAGAGAGCATGAAAAATCATGTTTTCATCTTGAGGCTCTGAACAAGATTGCAGCATTAACGAGAACACCAATCAATGCTCTGCCGGCTGATATTGTGGTAAAAGAACAAAACACTGCCAGGATGGTTCTTAAGCTCGCTTTCAGGACAATCAATTTTTTTAGCCCATGAAGAGCTACCTCTGAGAGGCTGGTGTCATTGTGACAGAGTATTATGGCAACTCATGAGCAGCTTGCGAGTGGCTGCTCAGGAGAGACAATTGGATGTCAGAGTCAGTGCAGAATGAAATACTTTAATGCTTTGCACATGATGTTCAGTGCAAGATAATGGTTGAGGCATCAGACTCTCATTGAGATGGGTTGCTCAGAGAGGAACAATGGACACTGGGTCATCTGTGCAGTTCCCTTCTCATCTGTGGATTCAAGGCTTTCCCAGCAAGATTTTATAATGAAGAAAACTTCTTTCACTGCATCAATGGCATGCTCATATGACTGAACCTTTCTTTGCAAAAACTACAAGGTTACCATGCTCAAATGTTAGCATGAAATGTGCATCCATACGTTATGTACGTTACAGATGTATATCAAATTTATGACATCAAACTCATTAGATAAAGCAAGCAGAAAAACTTGTTTTTTAAACCAGTTTTTCTGGTGTCCCGTGAAACATTCTTGGGTCGGGCCCAACAATGTGTGAGGAGTGAGGACAAAAATAATATCTACCTTCTACCTTATGCCATGCCAATATGGCCCAAAGACGGCATTGGCATTAAGAGATATGATATTGTTTGGCCTCCTAGTCTGTATCTTTTTTGCATGCAGCTTGATGGTTGTAAAAAAAGAAAAAACAGCCCCGATGTTGAAAATGTATGTCCTCCTATACAGGGGGTGGTGCACCTAAGTTATAAAATATTACTTTGAAGAAAATAACTATCTCTGACAACATCAAAGGAAAGCGTTTCAGCACCATTTTCCTATGGCTGCAGTGTTGGTTGGAATAGATGGCTGTGTTTGTGTCATAATCCACTCAGTGGCAATCAGCATCCTTGTGCTAGCCTGGAACCTCATGGCCCCGGCTTCATTGCCAGACAAATTCTCATGTGCCCTCCAAAAGTTGCCCCCCTTTGCACCTCCAGGTGTCTACCTGAGGCAGGGCCAAACTCCCCTGGACCTTGCGGGTTAAATGAGCCTCAGGTTAAATGGTGTGGAAACAAAAGACCAAGGCAATTGCTAGACAGGAGGGAAAGAAAAATGTTGGACAGGATCCCACTGACCTGAATTTCATCTGAAAAATAAGAGAGAGAACTGCCAAAATCGTACAAAATGTATGATGTTGTACACACATACATACACACACACTTACTGTATATTCCTTATACAAGATATACAGGTAAAATGCACACAGGGGTGCCAAACAGCTGAGCCTGTGACAGAACGTGACAGTGAAATGATTATCAGGAAGAGTGGGTGGTGGATGGACTGCGAACTGGCCGTGTCACGGTCGTCTTCCTTGATTCTCCGTGATGGATTTTTTTTTTCTGAAGGGACATAAATACAGATAAGAAAGTGACGGGCTGAAAGCACAAGTGAAGGAGAGTGACTGATTTAAAAATGACAGGGAAAGAGGGGGAACAGAAACATGCGGACAAAGTGAGAAAACGGGAGATAATAAGACCAAGAAACGAGAGAGTGAGGGAAGAACACCAAGCATAGTGGAGGAGCCATGTGAGATTATATGATATCATATGATAAAATAGAGGCGAGGCAGTTTGCGATGCGTCCCCTTCCCTTGACAAAAATCCTATATCTTATCCAATTACAGAGCCATTACACTCTAGCCTACCGTTGACAGATAACCAGGCCCATATAAGTAGAAATGTCAATACCTTAACAAAAAAAAAAATGCAGCAAAGCCATTTCCCTTGGGAGGAGGGGGAATTCTGTATCAAAAGTGGGAAGAGGGAGGAGGGTTACAGAAGGGGCAGGGTGATAAGTAAACAAACAGCACAAAATACAGATTAAGAAGGGGAGCTGAGCCGGCAATGACTGAAGCAGTGTGACACTTTGAACAAGATCGGAGGGTGGGTGTCAGAAAGAGTGACGAGAAGGTGTATGGTGGTGGTGGTGAAGAAGAGGAGGCAGAAAGACAGAAATGCGGGAGCGTAAGAGAGATGGATGAGTTTTAACAGTAGAGGGAGTGATGAGAGAGCATTTTATAGCTCTAGTATTGGGCGGGGAGAGATGAGATAACATGTGGATGGGATGGAAAATGGGACAGGAAGGGAGCGGTGTAGTTATGGTAAAGAAGGTGATAGATGAGCACAAAAGTCAAAAGGGGAAGAGGAGCGAGCACAGGGAGAAGGATGAGAAACTTGGGAGAAAGAGAGATAAATGGAAGCCATTCAAAAATGAAAAAGGTGTGCCATCAACTGAGAGTTAGTCTGCAGGTGGTTCAAATGACATGGAACAGAAGCAAAGATTGGAAAAAACATAGGCAGGGTTCAGGACAATAAAAAACACATCAGAAAGTAAGAAAGGAACAGTAAGAACTTACATGGAACGCAGCCATAGCTGTAAAGAGCTCAGCAGTAGACAAGTCAAGTTGAGCTACACCACGCAGCTTCCTTGTCTCAACGTGTTTCCATTAATCATATCTGATGACAGCAATGAACCAAGAGATTTCAAAGGCAAAACCCTTTCAACAATGGATTTTTTAGGGGGGCTGCTAATGTGCACAAAGAAACACAAAGCAAGCTGTGTTCAAGGCCACTTAATGATAAATATCTACAATTACGTACCCTGCAGTGCTAATGTCCCACCGACCCCACTCACACCACTGGTGCCAGGGAAATCAGGCATTCAAACATAAATTGCAAAGCAAATTCACTTTCATCTGGGACCCAAGCCTTTCTTGAAAATTGATTTCACAGATTTGCCTTTTGACAACCTGGATTGTAGCCTACCTGTGCACCCACCTCCCCCTCAAACCTTCCTCCTTACACCCAAATTCACTTCTATTCCATATTATTAACACTATTCATGCAGAATATATAGTACCAGCCCACTTACACTGATTGCCTTTGCATTCCAGTCGTTTCTAACATCAACCATCCAGCACTTTGCTTCTTTGATTACATGTTACCTCTGTTTGAACTTGCTGCCTGAAAGATTCATTATATATTATGGTACTTTAAACATGTTCTGGGTCTTCTTTCCTTTTGCCTTGTGCAGAAACTGTCACAGTCTGCATGTGTTGCTGATGTGAGACCTTTTGGGATTGGTGACGGTGCTTATTTGACTGACCAAAGTCACTACTTCACGACTCTGGTGGCTTGTATCAAATGAATAACGACAAACTTGTATTGAAGAATATGGTGACAGTGTGGACAAAGGGGCGAGAGCAAATCACTGAGGTGCTGTAGTCTCTCTAGTTGAAAGTCTCAGCCCCCTTCTTCTTTTTACAATGCCCATGGCACAAATAAAAACTATAAAGACTATGCAACATTAACAGTCCACACACACACTCACACGCTGCCAGATACAATGTTCTGCACACTAACACACACTCCAACACTTTAACTATTCAGCGATGTGTCAACAGCCAGGCTATATTTTCTCTAATGGAGGGAGCATGTTTTTCACTCACACATCAACACACACACACACAAACACACACAGGCCTCATGACGAGGAGTGAACTGGTCAGCCGTCTGCTGCTAATGAGACTGAACCAGGGTTATGCCTGCATGGAGAATTATGTGGCAGCCACCTCTGTCAAATTTCATGCCGTCTCTAGTTCTCGACAATCTCTGACGGGCATCTTCGTAGAATCGTTATTTTCTCTGGCATCGCATGGATTTCTGCCGTGGCCCTGAGAGCTCAACGCTCTGCAACTCATTCAAATACGAGAAAACTCATTCAAATACAAAAACACACTGCAAATTCCATCTATTTGACAACACATGTGCTGCAAGACGAGTCGACACAACACAGTGGAAGCATTTCCAGAGGACACTAAAAAGTGGTGAACTGGTTGGAACTTGTTGTTCAATGCCCGATTGTGACTTTTGAAGTTAAAAGTATTGAATAAGAAGTGCATCTAAGCATGTTGCATCACCGTGTGCCTTTTAAGCAGACACTATGCTAAACTAACAGAACAATACAGTGAAGACATAACTCACTGATTTCTTCCTTTTAGGAGTATTTTTTCTTCTTCACTTGCAGATATACTGACATGAATCAGATGATCATCTTGTAATATCACTAATTGATGTGACACCACCATTATTGTATATTGTGCATTGGTTTGTGTCAAAGGTTCAGCCGCGACAAACTTTTACTTTGGTAAAGGAAGAAAGTCCACTGCACAATTAATATGGTAACTGTCTTTTTAAAGAGCAGCTCCTATAAGTCTGAACATGGCTTTAAGGGTGAATAAAAGGACAGGGTGATGGTTAGGGGAGGGAGGGGATGAAGGGGAGGGATGGTGCAGGAGGCATGTTAGGGTTACGGGGTCACCAGAAGGAACAGATGGGAGCGGGAGAGAGGCAGAAAGATTGAAAAGTCCTGAGAGATGTAAAGGTTCAAAAGATTGCGAAAGTGATGGCAAGCATTCGAGAAAGATGGACTTTAAAAAAAAAAAGCAATGAGAGAAGAGAGCTTTGGGCTAGAGAGCTTGATGTTAGAGGTCAGAGGAGGAACAAGGGACACAAATCAAGGATGAGGGGGAGCAGAAAAAGAGACCAGAGAAGTGAAATGGGCAAATGCTGTCATAGATTGGAGAGGAAAGGAGAGACCTGGAAAAAGAACAGATGAGGGGTGAGAGGAGAGGAGGGGCAGCTTGACAAAGGTGGGACGGGGTGGGGGAGGGCTGGAGAGTGGTATATATATATATATATATATATATGAACAGAGGTGCAGTGAAAGGTGAAAGCCGGAGGGAGAAAGGGGAGAAGTGAGAAGAGGTTGACAGAATAAAGTGGAGATGGAGGAGGCTGGTGAGAATGGAGGGTGGGAGGGTGAGAGAGTGAGAGGAGCATCCGCAAAAGGAGAGGGGGGGGGAAAGACGGAGGGGAACGGGGAGGGGAGGACTGTCGGGGGACTGTCACCGCTCTCTCGCTTGTCACACACACAGATGTTCGGGGAGGAGAGGAGGAGCAGTAGGAGGAAAGACGAGAGAACAGGGGACCAGAGAAGGTCAAAGAAACCACCTCTGAGGAAGATACGAAGAAAAGGAGAAAGGCAAGTAACAAAGAGAAAAAAGATCAGGAGATAAAGCCCAGGATAAAGGAGGGACAATAAGTACAATCCAAGAGGAATGCCGAGAGAGTAAAGCCTCGAAAGCAAAAGAGACAGAACATAGAGGAGCACTGCCACCTAGATTTTTCTCTACTGAAGTTGATAAGAATCTTGAAAGTACTGCTGATACCAAATCACTTCCTCTGGATAATAGACAACTTAGACCGTGTGTGTGTGTTTGTATGTCTGTGTGTACTTTATATTTGATGTCTACACTGAGGCGTTAAGTGATATGGTGCACAAACAATTACTTGATTGATGAAATATTCACGAACAATGATGAATATTCTTCATCTTTCAACCAACCAGCTCAGCTTTATAACCTTTTTAGCCATCTTAGCATCTGTTAATGGGCATTTTCACTGTTTTAAACAAACATTTTAATTACCAGTTAATAGATCAATGCAAAATAACAGATTAATTAATAATAGCGCAACCCAGTCAGAGAGATCGAACATCTTCTAATGAACTTAAAAATAGCAGAAAATCGAATCTGATTTTATTTTCTCACTGGGGAAATACTCTGTATTGATGATATACTTTAGCACTTTGCCAACCTATCCTGCAATGGATCTGTCTGAAGGATCAAAGCTCCCATATCCATCTCACTCTGTCACACTCTAAAATATATCCTCATATTTCTTGAACTCATCCCAGTTTCTGTGGCACTAGTGCTGGCATTTTTTGAGCGAGCAGCATGTAAGCAATCAGATGAAACCTGAAAGCTACCTGGTGAACATGTTCCTGTGTCGTACGCTTCACATGCATGTCCTTCTGAGATTAAAGCAGCCAACCAAGGCCAAGAACAGGTTTGGAGTTTCTCCAAGCTTGTGAAATAAGGTCGGGGCTATCAGTGATGACATACTGTAGATAACCCAGCATTGTAGTAGTAGCAGCACAGCTGGAGTGTGTTATAGTGTATTCAAACAGATATCACTGTTGACTACAACTGCACCAACCACAAATGTGTACATACATAGATGCACACAGGTGCAACACCAGCTTTTATCAGTTTATCAGTACAATTTCTCACTGGCATAAAAACTGTGTAGTCACATTGGGAATGCCAGGTGCACCAACACCAATGGAACTTAATGAAGAGAAAATTTGTGGCCAAATACAGAACAAATGTCAAAAAATTTTGTTGAACACTTGTTGATGCCCTCTTCCCTGTTTTTTTATGTGAACGTGAAGATATGCTCATGTGAAAATATACTTAAATATTATGTACTGTGTGGGTACAGTACTTCACAGAGGGCTGGAATGTGAACCAAGGCCAAAACCACGGTGTACAGTAGACATTGGGGGGGACCAAATGGTCCGGAGTTTCATACTTTTTTTTTAATGAGACTGGGGGGTGGGGTATTTCCCACAATCTATGATATTAATTTTTGAAAATTGTTTATGGTGTGAGGACTCTCTCCCTGCTCCTCTCTGCTCCATCCCTCCATCCCTCTATCCTTCCTCTCTGCTCCATCTGTCCATCCCTCTATCCTTCCTCTCTGCTCCATCTGTCCATCCCTCTATCCTTCCTCTCTGCTCCATCCCTCCATCCCTCTATCCTTCCTCTCTGCTCCATCCCTCCATCCCTCCTCTCTGCTCCATCCTTCCTCTCTGCTCCATCCCTCTATCCTTCCTCTCCGCTCCATCCTTCCTCTCTGCTCCATCCCTCCATCCCTCCTCTCTGCTCCATCCCTCCATCCTTCCTCTCTGCTCCATCCCTCTATCCTTCCTCTCCGCTCCATCCTTCCTCTCTGCTCCATCCCTCCATCTCTCCTCTCTGCTCCATCCCTCCATCTCTCCTCTCTGCTCCATCCCTCCATCTCTCCTCTCTGCTCCATCCTTACACCAGTTGAAGCAGAACCGGTTCCAGAACAGGTACCAGAACCAGTTCAGAACTGGAACCGGACTGGTACCAGAATCGGTACCAGTACCAGAACCAGAACCAGTACCAGAATCAGTACCAGAACCAGTTCCAGTTCCAGAACCGGACCGGTACCAGAACCAGTACCAGAACCGGTACCAGAACTGGTACCAGTACCAGAACCGGTAGCAGAATCGGTACCAGAACCAGTTCAGAACCGGACCGGTACCAGAATCGGTACCAGAATCGGTACCAGAACCGATTCCAGAACCGGTACCAGTCCCAGAACCGGACCGGTACCAGAACCGGACCGGTACCAGAACCGGACTGGTACCAGAACCGGACCGGTACCAGAACCGATACCAGTACCGGTACCAGTACCAGAACCGGTAACAGAACCAGTACCAGAATCAGTACCAGAACCAGTTCCAGAACCGGACCGGTACCAGAACCAGTACCAGAACCAGTACCAGAACCAGTACCAGAACCAGTACCAGAACCGGTACCAGAATTGGTACCAGTACCAGAATCGGTACCAGAACCGATTCCAGAACCGGTACCAGTCCCAGAACCGGACCGGTACCAGAACCAGTACCAGTAACCAGCTGGGGTTCTTAAAAAGAGAATGTCTGTCACATACTTTTATATATTATTGGGGGGGACAGATTGGTGGTCCCCCCCAAAGTATATGGTGGTTTTGGCCTTGATGTGAACGCAAATGTGACATTGGGTGTGAATCCGTGTGAAGATTAAAGCCAAGCACGACATCCTAAAATATGTGGTTTCATTCAACTGCCAGACTAAGTCCATTACTTCAACAGCACTGATGGTAGAAAATGTTAGTAGAGGAGAATAACAAACACGGGAGAAAAAACAACGAAGAGCAAAGGCGCAAGAGCGGGCAATACAGGAACAAAAGCAGGATCAAACAAGTGTAACTTTGTGCGAGAGTGCAGACAAAGAGAAAGATGAAAGATTTCAAAAAAGACAAAAGTGGGAGAGATTTTCAAGGGAGAGACAAAGAGTTCACGTAGTCACTTCAGACGGTGTGATCGTGGACAGGTGTCAAGCAGCTGGTGACAGACATGACACAAACAAAAGTGACAGAGTTGGATCAGAGCATCAAACAAGAACATCTTTCCTCTGTCTTACTGTCAGTGTGCAAGAGTGAGTGGGCAGAGTTGTCTCTGCATGTGCATGTGAGTTGAAATGCTTTAATGCCTCTCTGCTCGCTTTCATGCACACATGTGTTTGAGAACATGCGAGTGTGCGTGTGATTATCAAAGTTTCCACATCTCAAACCAAAAACCACATTACCAGAATGCATTAATTAATTAAGCTTCTAGTCCGTGTGAAAAATGCAGAAGAAAAAAAAAAAAAACAGCTGGTTAACCCTCTGCTGGTACTTCATCTTTCTGTCATGGAGCAAAGGGAGCGGATGGAGACGGAGTAATTTAATTAGGAGCGGTCTGCCATTATCGATGGATGACTGCAACAGCTAGAGACATCAAACAATTTTGCAAGATGACAGAGAGTGAAAAGCAATGCATGAAAGGGGAGGGAGAATCTGGTTAATTGACCAGCAAGTCAGAGCAAATTTGTATTGCAACTCTGATATCCTTCATCCGATTGAGGAGGAATCCTGCGTAACTTTATAAAACTTTGGAAAAACTAGGAAAAGTGTGCATCGGGGTGAGTGTGAGTGAAGAAAAAAAAATAGATAATGAGGTCTGTGAAGAAAGAAAGAGGACAGGCAGAGAGAATGGAGTGTGGGATTGAGAATGTTACTGTAGAAAATAGAAAGTGTATGGAGGGAAAATGAGATGGAGTGGGGAAAAAAGGGAAGACGTCGATGTGATGGAGGGTAGACTGACAAGTAAGAGTGGAGGAAAGAGAGACGCGGAGGTAGAGGGATGATGAGGAAAGAGAGAGAGGAGAAAAGAAAATGGAATGTAAGGATCAGTGGCCACGTGTTTGTGATTAGTGGCCCAATCTCATGCTTGGCCACGTCTACACGGCACAGCCATGTGGGAGCACATGCACGCGCACACGTTCCCATTCGGATATCCAAACACACGAATCAGTTCACCCATTTATCTTTCACTTTCTTCACAAGCAAATTGTATTCATTGTTCGCCTCTGTGGGTCTGACTAAAGCACAGATCACCTCTTGACCTATTAACTGAAAGCGGGCCGTGTCAAAACAAACCATTATCAAGCGTGGAGATAAAATGCAGCCACATGAATATTTCAGATGCATTTTTGAGATGATACAGGATTTAAAATCTGAACTCTTTTGAAGCTAAACTTCAGCCGTTAGCTAAACATCAGTGGCTCAAAGTGTCAACCCTGAAGTTGTTCATCACTTGTCACTGTCATCAGCTGTCCCCATGTCCATTTCAGTCTATTCAGGCACCTCAGAGACCCCTTCTTTGTTGCCTGTCACATCCTCCACTCTTCTCCACATGCTCTCTGGTTTCCCTCACTCCACGCCTTCTTTATTTTAACCAGTGTCAACAGGGCGTCTACCTGTGGCTGGAGGCACCGAAGTTAGCCTTGTGTGAGGTGCAGCTCACTCATGTGGTTGCTATGTGACTATTGAAAACTAATTTGGAAATCAGTGGTCTGTTGCTGAAGGTTGAAGCAGAGTTTCTCAAATGTTTTTTTTTTTCTGAAACATTACATTAAGTTGCACTGAGAATTACATCAGTAGAAAGGCAATATGAACTATTTTAGTTGCTTCATCACACACCAGCACTAATCCTGTAGGCTTTGCACCGTAAGCTGACAATCTTGACTGTATGTTCATTTTTATACATATATTTAAAACAATCACATTAACCTGGACCTCAGCACCACAGAAACACAGGAGATGGTAATAAACTTCAGGAGCCTCCTGAATCACTCCAGCTGCACTGAGCACTCTGCCCTCTGTGCCCAAGGGGAAGGAGGTAGAGGGATGGTGGAGCGTCTCAGGTTTGTGGGGATCTGCATCTTCCCTGATCTCACCGGGAGCCAGATGCATAAAAATAGGCTCTATGGCTGAAACAACTACAATAATACAGTTAATAATGCTTTTATTATGTCCTCTGTGGTTATGCAGGTGCTTGGCTATGAAAGACAATCACAAACCTCTTGACTGTTAAAGACATGAACATCTGTCAGCTCATGGTTTCTGCGTCTGCAAGTCTGCTGAGGACTATCAACATCAACTTTTGTGCAGGAACAGGAAATATCCCCAAAACTTATGGATTAAAACAACTTTGTGAGAAAGACAAGGACAAGCATAACTAGTCTTCTTCTTTTTTTCACCTTCTCTCTCTTTGTTGACCTGCACCTAGTCTCACGTTTTTGGGATGTGTGTGTTTTTGTTCTTACTCTAAAGACAAGGACAAGCAAAGACCTTAGAGGGGAAAAGAAGATTTGACAGCAAAAGACAGAGGAGGAAAATGAAAGAAAAATAAAAAGGAACAGGTGGATGGAAGGACATGAAGGTAAAAAAAAAGAAGAAGAAGAGGGGAAGGACAAAAGGGGAGATTGAGGAGGAGGATGAAGGTGACATATTAACAGAGAGTGAGGATAAAAGCAGGAAGCAGTGGAAAGGGGCACACAGACAAATAAAGTGTCAGAGTCTTTATCAATCTGTCCTGTCTTCAAAACCCAGAGGCATTAACTGTCCCTGCTTGATTTATTCTATCCCAAACATAATAATGGAAATAAAAAAAAACAAATCTAGCTTATAGCACTGTTGTTGATGTAATAATAAACTGCATCTGTGACTGACAATCAAACTCAACTGGTCTTAAATAAGATGCTGTGATGTAATTTTGTAAATAATGTACTGCGTGAAGCAACAGCTTGTGAGTGATTGTGTTTTCCAAACATCAAAACAAGGCATTTCACAGCATGATGATGAGTCTGTGGGTAAATAATGTCTTTAATTTTTAGCCGACAGAGCATTTATCGCAAGATTATTCCTGGTATTTATACACTACATGCATGCAAATATACATTTAAAAACACTTACTATTACTCATGCAAACAAACACACTCACAATTTCGCACACATACAGAATCGGTGTGACAGTCAGGAGAACAAACACACAACGGACCAGGGGCCTGGTGACTGGCTGGCACATAAAAGGCCGCTGCTTGCCGGAAAATCGTTATGGCATCATTTTACCTACATAGACAGATGAGAAATGTGCACCCAAAAATGGATATACATACAGACGCACACACCCTTACACACATACCCACAGCCTAAAAATCTAATAGCTGTCAGCATTCACAACACAAGCTTAATATGAGTGGTGTGTCCCATTGATTTTCTGCCTCCCCTGTTCCATAGCACTGGGAGATTGGAGTAGATTGGCTTATCAGCACACACTCATGCCACACTCATGGCACATTTGGCTGCCAAATCGCAGCTGCTTGGAGGGACCCCTCCTTATATTATCACTGTGTGGGTATAAGGTTATACTGTAATCCTCGAGCCTGTGCTGTTGTGAGTTGTGAGAGTGTTGACTGTGAGTGATTCCACGCTGTTTTACACACTAACAGGCAAAAAAGTTTAACACCATCGCTGAATTTCCCGCTTAACTTTATTTGATTCAATGTATCAGTGTTTCTAAAGCTTAGAATAAATAAACCGTTCATCTCAAACTACTGTAGTCACAGTGCTTGCTTCCTCACATGCACATTCCCCAAGTGAGGACTATACCACCCCAACTCAGCTTCTTTGCAAAGTTCTACTGTAGTTCTTATCTTTTAATGTTTTTTTTATGAAGACTGATCAACGAGACTCGGTTCATCTGACAAACGGTTAACAATCCCCTTCTCCCACTACATCAGAAACACCATGTATTTCAACACATCCTTTGAACAGACACTATTTGTATGTAATCAGTAAGAGCTGGGGCACCTGTGCAAATGATTAGCATTTTTTCCTTTCGTTGGGACCTAAAAAAGAGAGAGATCAGTGTTCAAAAGCCTTTCATATGTGGTGTATTTTAATCTGTGACTATATGTTGAGTGCATCCTGTGTTTTGTGATGCTCGTGTCCCTGATACTATGGGTGGTTCATGTTTGAACACATGTACATGTATTTCAAACCTTTGAGTTTTCTTGAATGGGAGAAGGTCAGTGGTTTCACATGTTGAAGTGTACTTGAGCAAGACAGAGAACCCCACATTGCCCCGCTGTATCATCGATGTTCAATACAATGTACTGTATAATAAAATAAAAAGCAATGGATGAATGTTAGACTGAATGCAACTTGTCCTTTTGCCCTACAGAACTTCTCTGACTTGCCTCTTCTCTTCTAATTTAATATTCCACCCCTGTCATACTGTATGCTTTATGCTAACAAGATCATGACCTCATCATCCAAACGGTGTCATTCTATGGAGGACACAAAGACACAGAGGATGGGATCAAACTTTATATCCTTTTCAATGTGTTGTAGAATAATACACCCATTCTGGCGCATTCACAGACAAGGTAGTATCTGATTCGGAGTTTGTCAGTTTGTTGTTTGTCACAGTGTTAATTTTGCTTGTCGTATAGTGTCATTTGCATCAGTCAAGAAAAACAAGGTTACACTTTGGGAAAATGATTACCAGTCAAAGTTGACACTGACAGATAATGGAAAAGAAAGAAAGCAGAGCGCTTCCTCATGAAACATTGTCACTGCTAAATAAAGAAACAGTAAAATGTCTCTAGATGCATCTGAGTCACTGGGTTTAATAATTATATGGTAACACTTTACTTGAATGCGTATTCATAAGCATGTCATAAGCTTGTCATAACAGTGTCATAACTCCGTCATGAATGTGTCATAAACGTTATGTCAAATGTCATAATGGTTTATGACTGTTGTCATTAAGTGTCGTTCGTTTTTTGTAATGACAACTTGACATTGTTTGGGTTGTCTTGATTATGACAACTTGACATTAATCAAAGTGACATTACCGGAAGTTGTCTTTGTCATGACAACTTGACATTAAATTTGTTTGAGATGTCCTTCTTATGACAACCTGACATTAATCGAAGTGACATTACCAGAAAATGTCTTTGTCATGACAACTTGACATTAACGGAATATGCACCTATTTTTGTTTTTTATGGCAACTTGACATAATGATACTAGATGTGCAAGGTTACAGACCATGATGTTTGACAGGATACCCAAAACTGACTGTCATGACACCATTATGACAGTGTAATGAAGATATTCTGCAACCTCAAGAGGTAGCATTTTGAGTTGCCATTAACATGTCATGAAGATTAACTAACTGTCATGACATAATTATGACTATGTAATGAAGATATTCTGCGAATTCAAGTAAAGTGGCAGCATTTTGAGTTGTCATTAACATGTCATGAAGATTAACTAACTGTCATGACATAATTATGACTATGTAATGAAGATATTCTGCGAATTCAAGTAAAGTGGCAGCATTTTGAGTTGTCATTAACATGTCATGAAGATTAACTAACTGTCATGACATAATTATGACTATGTAATGAAGATATTCTGCGAATTCAAGTAAAGTGGCAGAATTTTTAGTTGTCATTAACATATCATGAATATTGACTAAGTGTCATGACACGATAATAAAGTGGTAGCATTTCTGAGCTGTCACTAACATATCCTGAACTGACTAGTAGGCCTGTGACTAGAACAACTTTTGCTGGATGATATTGTCCCACAAATTATTGCAGATAAACAATAACATTGTCAACAATTTTGAAACCAAATTAACCATTAATGTAATAATATTTCATAATAATTCAAGTACACCCTTTCAAATGCAACACACTTTTATTTTTCATGAGTATTTCTTAACCATTTTTAAATACTCTAACAAACAAAACACAATGTGAAGCTCTCCTTTCCAATACACACCTGAAACTCCACTTTACATTCAAACAAACTAATGTGACTGCCAGTGGTTAGATTTAATCAAATGTATTTCCGAAACAGAATTAAACCAGAGGGTGGTAAACCTCGATAAACCTGCCGATAAGTTACTCCGCTAGTTTTCTTTCCCGGCCCAGGATGATGAAGAGGTTGACTGGAGGTCAGCAGACGGCTGCTGCTAACGTTAGCACCGGTTAGCACATTAGCTCTGCACTTCTCCACCTCGGAGGAAATCTTTTAACAGGCGGATCTGGATAAACTGACCACAGACTGTGGGTCTTCACTGTGACTTTCTCACATGGAAAAAATATAAAAACTTCAAAAAGTAACGTAATAACAGCGTTGCAGTGAGAATTAAAATAGCATTTAGCTGCCTAGCTTTACCTATGGATGTGGCTTTACTGCTACCGCTGCCGGTTGCCGCGAAATGCATTGTGGGAAACAAAGATCCTGGATGACTGACGAGAGGATTCACTTCGTTCACTCCACACCGAGGCCAGCGTGTTTCCCCCACACATTCATTTATTCGTGGCGTCCGCCACGAAACGTCACGAGCCCCCCTTCCCCCCGTCGGCCGGTCGTTGCGTTCATCTCCGCTGCTCCGTACTGCCGTATTGGCTTTGTCGCGCAGACACACAGAGAAGCGCATGCATGACAGCAGCGCGTGTGGTAAAAGTGAAAGTAATACAATAGCGCCGCCCCGATCGTTACGTTGGCAAGTCGTTCGCCGCCCCCCCCCCCCCCATATTGCTATGTGCATGCACATTGCTGTTATTCAGATAAGATTCTGGCCAATTGTTCAATCCCCCCATATTGCTATGTGCATGCACATAGCAATATGGGGGGATTGTCGAGGGGGGGGGGATTGTCGAAGGCATATGGTATATATATATATATATATATATATATATATATATATATATATATATATATATATATATATATATATATATATATATATATATATATATATATATATATATATATGTGTAGCGTTGTGTAGCGTTGTGTGTTTATATATATATATATATATATATATATATATATAAATATATACACACACACACACACACACACACATACATATATACATATATATAAAATATGTGCATATTTTTTTAATTTTCTGGTAATGTCACTTTGATTAATGTCAGGTTGTCATAAGAAGGACATCCCAAACAAATTTAATGTCAAGTTGTCATGACAAAGACAACTTCTGGTAATGTCACTTTGATTAATGTCAGGTTGTCATAAGAAGGACATCCCAAACAAATTTAATGTCAAGTTGTCATGACAAAGACAACTTCTGGTAATGTCACTTTGATTAATGTCAAGTTGTCATAATCAAGACAACCCAAACTATGTCAAGTTGTCATTACAAAAAACGAACGACACTTAATGACAACAGTCATAAACCATTATGACATTTGACATAATGCTTATGACACATTCATGACGGAGTTATGACACTGTTATGACAAGCTTATGACACGCTTATGAATACGCATTCAAGTAAAGTGTTACCAATTATATTTTCAGATTCTGGAGGTTAGTCATCTCAACAAGTCATTTAGTCTGAATAATAAATCTTACATTGTACTTAAAAAAAATAAAAATAAATAAGTGAACAAATCTAAAGTGAAAACATTTCACACAAAAAAAAAATCTCAACTGAGCAAATAAAAATGCTTTATTCAGAAACACTTGCTTTTATCGCCACAAAACTATTCCAAAGCTATTTTTGATGGAAGTTAAGGTACTGAATTGAATCATGTTTATCAAGTGAATGTGAATGCATTTCACAGTAACTAAACTGAATTGTTTACCTACTTTGAGCATTACTGGTGTTTTTCAACACAACAACTTCCAATTAATTTCCTCCAAGGACTCCCATCTCTGAGGAGATTGGATAAAAAAAAGAGAAAGCGTGAACCAGTTGTATGTTTACAGTCATCCATTGTTGCTGTCTTCAACAGTTTGGTCTTTATTTCTTTACTGCTTTTCTTTTCTCTTGTTTGTAGGTATCATGATTAAAGGAGGAGCAGTCCTGTCTCAGCAGTAATTCTATTGGTATGATTAAATACACCAGATTATCTTGCCTTTATTTGCTAGCTCTAAGCTGTGTTTCCTCAGCTGTAGTGTGACTATATTAGATAGAAAAGTATGAATTATTAATTGTATAAACATAGAGGGGTGTAATTGTCTGGTCCTATCTCTCTCTGCTGTGGACTGATGTGGAAATGAGCTCCAGTCTGAGTCACTGAGATAATGACTGGAGCTGAGGGAGAGAAAGATGGAGAAATGGAAGAATGGAAGAGGAAATATCTAGAGTAAAGTAAAAAAAAAGAAATAGAGAAAAATCTGACAAAAGAAGGGAGAGGTGATAGCAGCTGTGCAACACAATGAAGCATGTGAGGATGAGCATTTGACCGCTCAGCCATTTATCTCCCAGTGTGTTATCTGTAGAATCATTTTTAAGGATGTATGTCCAAGTACCTGAATTTACTTTTACACAACCCTTTCCGTACACCACTCATGTATGTACGGTATAACTACATAGACATTTAGTAGCATTTTTGTTTGTTTGTGTGTGAGTGTGTACCTCCTCTCTGGTTGAGCTTGGCATATCCGGGTGCATATCCATTGGAGAAGACAGATGAGCTGGTGAAGGCTGTGTGAGGCAGAGGAGAGGCGAGAGCTTCATCACACTTTGCTGTGGAGAGAGAGATATGAAGAATAGAGGAGAGATAGAAAAGATAAGAGCACAGGAAGGGAGAAAGAAGAGAGAGGAGCAGAGAGGGGGGGGCAGAAAGCATGGGTGGAGAGAAAAGAAAAGAGAGAATTAGTATATTTCACATTAATAACATTAAATGCACTGAAATTGAAAATACGTGTCTATGAAATCATTTGCAGTAAAGCCAAATTACAACATTATTCAGATGTTAAATGAATAATTTCTAGAATTAAATCTCCTCAGTTTGGTTCTAGCACAAAATCTGAAGTCTAATAATGTTTGTGTGGTTTCACTTATTGTCTGCAAGAGACTTGCTCACAGGAGCTGAGACAACATGGTAGAGCTGAAAGTTGAGGAAAGCTGTTTGTGGGTCAAGAACTAAGTCAGGTCAGTCAAACTTGAACCACAGGGGCAAGAAAAACTTTGCTGAGTGCACTGCAAAAATATCTACTATAATGAGCAAGAGGGCCTTGTAAAAAAAGATGCAGATGCATACTTGATTTAGAGAAGGGGAAAAGAGACAGAAATATAAAATAAGTTGAACCTTGAACTGGCCCAGTCCTATTAGGCTCTGCACAATCAGAATTAACAATTACGACTCTGATTAATCTCATTCTTCCTTGATTCATACTGTACATTGTCAGATGGAAAATGTTAAACGTCACCTGTGTAATTTAAGTTTACATGGTCCTTATTAAATCACTCAGCCCTTGAAAGGGGATTGAGCATTTCAATTCAAAAATACTAATGAGTACATAAGCTTGAATATAAGCATGCAGACCTGAGTCCAGATACACAATTCCACCTGTCAAGATGGATGAACTGTGTACCCATGACTTGGAGTAGCCATGAGGAAAATATTCAGCTAGACCAGAGGTGTACTGCTACTCAGTCCAAGCTGACCTCTGTGTCAACCCACAACTCCTTGGACTATCAAAAGAAATCCAAGACGGCGACTTCAACGGCATACATATGAGACACATAAAGAAAGCAAAAAAATCACATTGGACAAATATATATTCCTGACACACATACGCACACACCTGCATGCACACGCACACACGCCAAGTCACTTCCCTTCCTCTCTTTCAATTTGCCCCTTACACTCACTCATACGCACAAACAAAAACACACTCAGCTCCTCCACTACATTAGGCTTCACAGTGAGAGAAATTGTGAATGGTCTGTCAGGCCTGGTAGAGGCAGTCAATAGCTCTCTGTCATGCCCCACCGTATAAGTGTGACCATGTGTGTGAGAGTGTGTGTGTGTGTGTGTGTGATGGGGAGCTAGATTTAGAGGAGAGAAATGTTTGTCTTTCTGTGAATGTTTGTGTGCTGCATGCTACTGAAAGTCAGGACTTCCTGGGCTGTTGGCTCCTTAGATATATTACTTTTTGTCGCAGGTGGGCTCACAGTGAAAACATAATATCATCAGAGCCTGCAAATGCGCAACTGTGTGTATTTCTGTATGGAAGGGGAAACCCAGCCTCTCCTTTATAAACACCCAGCACGTAATTGGTGTTCACCAGAGGAGAGAGTCCACAGAAATATGTTTGGTTGGTATTTTGTCAAAAAGTATAATTTCACCCACTTGGCCTGTGTCATTTACTATGTATGTTAATCATGGACTTTGTGATGAACTCAGCTTCCCTGAAGCTCAGAGTCAGCTGCCACCATCATGGCAACAACTTATTGCACTGGTTGACGACAGTGTTGCCAATCTTTGCTTCATTTCGAAAAATACAGTGTAACCCCTGAGGTCAAAGCTTACAGCTTTTCAGTAAGTTCGAAACACACTGAGTATGGTCAGAGAGGCAGAGAGATGGAGCAGGTGAGGTGATTTAATCTACCTGCATCTGGCACAGTGCGGAGCTACATGTGTGCAGCCTGTGCAACATGTGTGAGAGAAAAAAAGGCCTATAGAGACTGCTACCCCTACGTTTCTCTTTAAATGGGGAAGTAATTATACTGTAGCAAATACTACAGAATAAAAGCTGTTTTACTGTAAACATGTGTGATTTCTTCAGATGACAGCTGCAGTTTCAAATTCAAGATAAAAAAAAAACGTGCAAAAGTTTGGAAAAAGGTCAATGAAAAAAGACTTTATGAAAATTTAGCTGTACTAGAATAATGAATATGTACAGAACAGAAAGTAGGAGGCAAGAAAACATGTGAAGGGATGAGGCCAAATGGCACTAGGCAGAATGAAACAGGTGATTAATACAACATTCCTCCAAAAGGCAGCAACTGCAGCGTTAGAAACACAGCTGGGGGTCCAGTTCGGTGGCTCCGATAAGCTAGCAGAGAGTTAATGGAAAGTGGCTTAATAAGTTGCCACAATATCATCAGATGATGTGCTGTCCCTATTCTGTAAGAGCTGGTTACTCTGCAAGGTAACACCTGCACTAAGACAATACCGTCTTAAGGAGGCTGCCTCTTATTCATTCACAATGCCTTTCCTGCAGCTGCAATCTCAAGAGTATCTATATACGTTTCTTCCAGTGCATAAAACACAGACACACACACACACACTCACTCACTCACTTAAAGACAACCACAACTGCACAACATAAGGGCAGGGAGGTAGGGAATGAATGGAATGAAAGAGGGAAGTTAAATGTGAGGAAGTGGAATTTAAGGGAACGGAGGTGTGGAGAAAAATACAGTGCATTTCCTCAGTGCCTCCGGTTATTTCCTCAGGGCTCTCTTTACTCACTGATGGGGGAAAACGTGAAATGAATTTAGCGGTCAGATGGAGGGAAAAAAAACACTTGTAATGAACTATCTGATGCTCCTGTAGAAGGTACAATTTCTTTTGAAATGATAATATTATATACTGAATTACGGCTGCATGCTTGGGTGGGATGTGTTTTGCCTGTTCAATTAGAAACCTGAATATATGCAGCGATAATCACACAAGTCTCTAGAAACTAAGGTGTAAGAGTCTCTAATTGCGATAATGGGGAAATTTTTGAAGCAGTTATACTGTATATTCTTCTAATTTCCTCATAATAATGAATCCACATCACACAGAGTGTCTTTCAGCTCAGGTTGCATACATTATACGAGGCTCATGAGTTTGTCGTGTGTGTCAGTGTCGACCAGTGACTTGATGAAGAAACACCTCAATTAATTAAAATACAAATTAAATTTAAAAGCTTTGGTGGGTCAAAGTCATGTCTGATCTTTTGTCCAGCAGTTGATTGGTGCAATAAAAAAAACAATAGCCCATGAGCAGCTGCCTTTAGCTGAGGTGTCACACCTTTTGATGGTTATGTGGGCAAAGGATCTGCTGCAACGCTGTGTCCTGTAGAGCAATGAAATGAACATCAGAATGACAGTAGCTGCTGCTGTACTGTAGCTGCTTGTCTGACCTGCCAGACTGTTGTGTAGAAGGTGGTGGTTATTGTCCATGATGGCCTGCATCCCACAGTGGTCATGGCAACATAATAACTTCTGAGGTGAGGATGACAACAAACAAAGCATATGGCAGTAAAAAAGGGGAAGGCTGGTTGCTGTTGGACTGAAGTGGACACAATGTGACATGTCTGGGGAGAACAATGAGCCCATTACTCTGTCTTTAGTCTTCCATGCTGTATAATGGGCTCCGTTTCTTCAGCATGTCCAGTAGCTATTCGAACAAAACCTGCAGTGCTTCTTTTTTTTCTATCTGAATAGTTTGTACCTGCAGACATATGGTCTGTTTCACAGTTCATTAGACTCCATTTCTCGCTGTTAATTTGGAGACAACAAACAGTGAACAGTAATCTTAACCAGGGAGGACTGCATTTTACTTTATATATATGACAATAAAAATATATAGTCTGTAAACCTGCAGAAAAAAATCAGCTGAAATTACAAAGCCAGAGCCATCTCTATCAGGACACCCTATACCTTACTAAATGTTTGAACTTTTACAGCTGAGTAGGGAATTTGGGTTAGGCTACAGCTTTGAAATTACAGGCAATAAATCTGACGTTGTCTGTTTTCCCATTTTTCAGCATCCTTAAGGAATGCACCTCTCCCAACAACTGTAATACACTTAAATGATTTATTGCTTTGAGATGATTAAATAGCAGTGCTGGGTTTCCCTCATAGGTAAATCGCACAAGTGTGAGAAAGTTCAGCCTTTTCTTTTTTCTTGGTACTAATTAGTCTTTGAAAGAGACCCACGATACATCATGTCCATCAATAATTCACTGATATATCACAGTGCCACCTGCTGCAGTGCATACACACTGTAGCCCAGCATGCGAAGATAAATAGATTATCAAAGTAAATACATTAAGTAATAAAAGAAACACCCACATGCTGCATAAAAGAATAAACTGGGTGCAGGTTTCCATGTCTGTATGAGAGCATATAGCAACAAATATTCATGAATGCAGACCACATGGTCACATTCATGGCTCAAGTGTGAGATCGTAGCCGCTGATATTTGCCCATGTCTAAAGTGCAAAGTAGGGTTCTGTATGTTTTGGTACTTTAGGGCAGGCAAATGACTACAATATCCAAGCGCAAATGTCAGCCTATTCCCCTGAGAGCAAGAGTGATAGTTTTATGCTTGATGGTATGATAAGAGAGGAAGGAAAAACAGGTAGGGGCAGCGAGAGAGAGGCCATGAGGGAGACAGACAAGATGGGGAAAATAAAGGAAACACGGAAAAAGATGACAGGTGAGAGCAAAGCAAAATGGCTGCCTTCCAAAGCCTTCTTAGTGACATTTCCAGCTAGGTAAATAACTAGGATGTGGAAAAATAGCAACCAGGAGATGTGTCAGCTGGCTGCCACCAGTTGGGCCGACAGCCACGAACAGACAGAGTTTGGCCAGCTTGTTCAAAGGACTTTACATTGCTGCCACATCTCTGGAGCTAAAGGGAGGTGGAGTACAATACATGCAGGGTGATATTCATGACACCCTTAAGATCAGTTGGCATTAAATCACAAACTGCGGCCGCAAAACTGAATGTTGGCATACAGAAAGTGGTATAACAGCACACAAAAAAAAAGAAAAAAAGAAATCTGGCTTTAATAAATTGTCATACCTGCCACATTAGCCCTTGAGGCAAATATCCTTGACAGAGATGCTTTAAAGCAAAGAAGCCAAACACAATGCATATTTAAAAATCCAGATGAAAAACTTTCTTTTTTTGGATGGATTTTGAAAAAAGGTTTGCTTAATATCACCCTATGTTTGTTTTAACACTAGGTCACTATAGTCAGTCAACCAGTGAGAAAAAAAAAGCACTACAACAAACCAAAGCTATTGTTATCTAATGACGGCAAAACCATTGCGTGTGTGTGGAGTTTTGGTTTGGTGCTGTCAAGTCTGTCCTCTCAGCAACACTGAATGGGACTTGGGGGCTTTTTCTGGACTCAAGTCATGAACACAGTGGAAGCTGTCAAAAGTGCCAACAGCTGCATGGAGATGCCGCCTGACTCTCCAAACTGCCAGTGAGTGTGAGAGCCTCCATCTGTGCTTGCCTCTGGTCTCTGGTGTGGCTGGAAGCAATATCTGTTACCCCAGTTATGGCAGGTTGTCTGCTGGAAATGACCAATCAAGAATTGTTTGATCAAACAAAAATGAATACTCCTTTACATAATTGAAAAATGTGTCTACTTGATAAAAACATCATTCATGTAAAACCGACATTTTCTCTGGTTATTATAGTTGGAGATTAGAAATAATGTTGTCAACAAGCCATTAACAGCAGAAAATATTTGTTTTCTGATGCTGATATTAGTGTAGACAAATGCATCAGGAAGCTGACCCCCACTGACTGTCACATAGTATACCTGCGCAAAGTGTGTACATTGAATTTCTGTGTGTAATATATCAGCATAATTTAGCTTTTCAAAAAAAGAAAAAAAGAAGCAGCTCATCTTCTTTACAGGGGTCAAAGAGAGAGAGTTTAAAAACTGGTCAAATGGCCATTTTCTAATTAGCAAGCAGATACATACGCATGTTGTCCTGTACACCTGGAATTGCATGACAGCGGCTCCCAAGTGGGATTCACAAAGAGGTATAAGACACAAATTAACAGATGTTCCACAGCCTCTCTAATTGGCATTACAGATGGTTCTTCCAACCATTTGCCACTGTCTTCAGTCTAAAACAAAAATGAAGTAAACACAAGTTCTGTTGTCTTTCACTAAACCATTGCAACCATAGTGGAAAAGAGTTTTTGCGTAACATCATCTTTATCGGCTTTAATCTCAATATCAGCAGCTTTACAGTATTGGGTTGCATAGAAAGACTGAATGGATTTCATTCGAAAGGCTGTGTGCCCTTTGAATAAAATCAGTCGTGACCTTGAAATGCTGGAATTTCCCACAGCCTGTGAACACATCACAGTCCAACAAGCATTTGGTAAACAGTCACAAAGCAGCCGTGAGCTCACTTTTCAAATCAAACCAAGAACAAAGGACATGACAGACACATTTTCATAAAAGATGCAACACTGACAGAGTGGAATTTCACTGTTGTGTTGTCAAGCGCTTAACGCTCGCCAAAATAAGTGAAAACATCAATCAGACACAGACAAAATGCACGAATACGTTAGTTGTACATTCAGTTTTGCTGATGCCTGAAAACTGCCATGTGTCTTTTCTGACAACAGATATTGTTCTGACGAACACAGCATTCACATCCAGGAAGAAAAAAAAATACTGACAGCTTGACTCACCCCTCACTAGATCGCCTGCTGTTCCTAAAAATGAATAACAAACACCTTTCCTGACACTGTACAACATTTTCATTCAGGATATACAAATCACTTATGTCAAAGTGGATCCATAAGGTGTGTTGTTGGTTGTGTAGTGCACATCCTGCACTGCTTTAAATTCAGTATAAAGTTGGATTTTGCAACCTTTGTGTGCAGGGCCCCCACAGCCTTGTGGCATGAAATAGCGGATGGCAGTGGAGTGAATAACAATCATCTAGACCACAGGGTGGGAGCCCATTCAATTTCAATTCATACACTACCCCAGTGGGAATTAAAATGACCATTTAACTCCCTATGACAAGGTGCCAACTTTTCTAAATGTGAAATTTGCTCAGTGAAAAGAAAGGAGAGAGGGGAGAAGGGGTTATCATACTTTTACAGAAATAAAGTTTGCCCAGGAATAGATATGACAATGTATTGGCAATTTTCCCCATTTGTGAAAATACCTTTATTTTACAATAAGGTGATAACAACAGTTTTCCAACCGAGCTCTTGGAAAAGGATGGGATGCTTCCTCCATCTCTCTCTCTCTGTTCAGAAATGTACATAGTGTGTACAGTATGTGAAACCTGACATGTTTGGTCTGAGGGTGTGAAGTAGCCTACCTTGTTATTATATTTTCTATCTGTTCTCTTTCACCCTTCTTTGTAACTTCCCATCTATTCTTTCAGCCTTTTCCATGCCTATTTTCTACCCTTGTGTGTAAGTGGGTGAATCTGAAGATGTAATTAGTTATTTTTTCCTCTCAACTTCTTGGAAAATGTTTTATTAAAAACAAAATATCTTTCTGCTCATTCTGCTTATTTACTCCATACACTTTCACTCTGGCTGGCTTATTTCTCTTTCAACACTCCCAGTCCCTGCCTTTGCCGACCACCCTCCAACTACCCACAACCACCCCCAGGCTTGCCAGCTCTTTGCTTGAGCCGTTAATCTAAATTTTTTGGTCCAGATTCATTTTTCATGTCTTGGAACCCTCACCAAACAATTTTTGTCAACAGATCTTGTGCCCTGTGCCAATGTGAGCACAGACCAAGCGCATAATGAGATGTTTTGGATGAAGCAACCACACATATAGACAGACACCCGAACGCGCACACACACCTTTTCTCTTGCTTCTTTCTACATCTGTCAAGTGAAATTTAAGATAACTTCTGATATGTTGCAAAGCAAAACTGCTTCCAGCAGATTGGCTTACAAAACAAATACTAGCTTCATCAGATTACACAGAAAAGTGGAAATAATGATTAATCATAGACAGGCTGATATTGTTATTTGTTGTCAGCTATTGTCGGTCATATGTTGTTTGAAGAAAGAAAGAAAAAAAATTGGCAGCTTTCAAAATCACAAACTATTACAAATATGAATGACGTTTTTTAATGAGAAATTCTTGGATGGATCTTTTACAGAATGTGGTTTTAACAAACATTTATTTATGTTAAAAGCCAATATTTTTTAGTGAGAATTGATTATTTGACAGATTATAATTTACATGAACTATTTCAGAGGAAAACAAGCTCTAAGTCTACTCTCTACTCCAAACCACTTCAGGAAATCATCTGGCAGCAGTTCCCACTCTAATCAAGTCCTTGCAGTCAGTTTGCTGTAAGTTACATTGGCCAACACTTTTTCAGTTTGTCAAATAATGTATCCATGGACCCTCAGTTATCCTGGCCAGCGTGAGTCTGCTATTCATCTATTATTTATCCAAATAATTAAAGGCCTGCTCAGGATGACTGATTCTGTTTGTCACTGGGAAGTTCGTGGAGCCTCAGGCTGCTTTATGGGAGATCAGCGATGACAGTACACCCACCCCCTGGCCTCACTCCTCTGGTGTTGTTGATGCATTTTTGGAAAAGAAGGATGGACAAGGGATGAGTAGATACATGTAGTTTTAGAGTTAGAGAGAAACAGAAGAGTGGAGAAGTAGAAAAAATGTGATCTATGTTAATGGTAATGAGATTTAGTAGCACGTTTGACATTTTGACCAAATACTGGTGGTTAATCAAGTTTACAATGGTTAATCTTGTGTCTAAAGCACTGGTAGAACTGTTTGTTGGCGCAAAATCATTTTCACAGAGCAATGACCAAAAGGGGAAACTTAAACATAGCCAACCAGTATTCAGTTAGGGCTAGCCCTGCTGCTGTGGTTCATTATGGTTCATTATAACCATTTAAATTTAACATGAGATGGTGCCTAATTGGATACCATATTGGTTTGTAACACCTCCGATGTTTTAAAGTTGTGTTTGTGAGGTTTTTTGCAAGTGTTGCTCATATCATTAAAACCAGAAAACCAGCAGGAGACTGGAGTAACTCCCTGGTGAGCTGCAATCTGCCTCCACCTGGGCTCCACATCTGATGTACAGGGTGCAAATGAAATGACCAAACACAAACATGATCAATTGGTATTCATATTAAAACCCTCTACTTAACTGATAGCCTCTCTTAGTAACAAAAAGTAACAAAACATTAAACATAATTGAAAAACTGTGATCTGTATTCCTCAAGTACAGTAGTAATTGGGACCAATCAATGACACATTTTTTACATGTAGAAACTTAAAACTCTTTAGTTCGTCTAGTGACAGAGGGAACAGCTTTTCAGGAATTCTGCTTAAAGCCCTGTTTTCTTTACTTTGTACATAAACAACTTCATCTACACCTCATCATCATCATGCATTTTGTCTCTCCTTGTCACCCTGTGGTGATGTGCTTGTCTGTTTGACCTGCTGACTAGGTGCCAGGTCAGATCAGTTATACCTGCCTGATTCAGTGAGCTCTCAACCAGGACTGATCTGCTTACAGCTGCGTGAAGCATAGCCGCTCTGTCTCTCATTGATACATTCTACCTGCAAGAGAGTGCACGTCAATATGTGCACAGGACTGTGTGTGTGTGCATGTGTGTGTGTGTGAGCATGGGAGAATGTCAGGAGAGAATTCCAGTGAGCTCAGCCAAAGCACAGAGAGAGAGAGAGCAAGAGAGAGATGTGTTTGTGTGTGTGTGACACAGGGGATATACTGTAGCAAGTTAGAAATACAAAATGCATGCTAAAGAGAGCAAATTTGGAGAAGTGTTTATGTGTGAGTGCATGCTCGTGCATGCTCGTGCATGATTGTACTGTATGTGTGTGTATGTTGCTACATCCATCTTGTGTGGCCTGAAGCATGGCTGACAGCGACTGTGTAGCAAGTGGCTCTCATAATAAACAGAGTGGGTGTGTTAAGGGCTAAATCCATATATGTAAGTGCAGGGCAAATTTGCACCACAGCTTTTATTCAATTTGCACCCACAATCTGCATGCAATTAGCACCTGATTTACTAAGGGAGCAGCTCATTACACAATCAACGACTGGGACTGCCTTCCTCTCACATTTTTTGAATGCGAGAGGAGAGTACAACAGATCAACGGTTTCAGAAAAGAAATCATAATGTTGTGATTCTTAAATTGAAATGCTTATCAGCGAAGCAAAAATATTCAGAGATATGTACACATTAACTCAAAGCAGCATAGCAATTTTAAGTGAAATGAAAAAGGGAAGGAATGAGACGAGTCACAGCATCCAGCAGTGGAACACAGCAGTAGAGATACCTGACCCAGTTGAGTAACTGATCCAGCGAAAGCACAGATTTGAACAGGTGGAGCGTGTAGATGGTATTGATAGGGCCAATAATTCACCAGAATCCCAAGGTAACTACTACATTGTACCGCACACTATAAATGATTTTAAAATTGCCACACTGTGCATTAGCGGCTCAACCTGCAAAGTGTCAACACCTTGTCCCTTTTTTTATTGATTGCCTCAATTCTAATCAATCAACTTATAAATCATTTATCATAGTTGTAAATTCAGCTGCGTAGATATTTCCTCCGTGTGCTGTCACTGAGATTTCAGGAGGTTCATTTTAGACTCCAAACTACAATGCAGGTGCATTAGAAGGACCTACAGTAGGATGTAAACTGGCCCATGTAAATTAGGGTTAGGGTTAGAGTGGACCCAATGACACATTTCTCCTCCCTTGTTTGGTTAAATACTTCCCTGATTACACACATTGTTTGTCAGATAATGGCCAAATTGTACATTTAGGCTGGTGCACCTGTTTCGTGCAGAGTAAGGAACAAACAATTCTTTCATATATCTTGCCCTGGGAGATCTTGGTAAGTAATTATTGCATTTCCATGCCTAAATTGCAGAATAGGAAGAAGACTACGGTGGAGTGAAGTCAAGGTGTTGTATAATGCCCATAATAACAGAGGATTATTAATTATTTCCCATAGTTCCTCAGGTGGGAATGGCTTTCATTTCAGAGTCCATTAAAACACCATCACGTACCGGCCATAGAGGGATTGTGGGATTTGGCTTATTGGTTAGTGGGCATTTTGGTTTCAAAGCAGATCTAACAGAAATACAAGTGCCAGTATTATCAGTTTCAAGAAAACTGCTGGTATAAGAGGGGTCACTAACGCTGAGGTCAGTGGGTTAGAAAGAAGCGTGAACTACCTAACTATATTTAGTTCAAATACTATGTGGAGCATCTTCCAACATTTAATGGAAACATTGATCCCCAGGAAAATAAATGCATGGCCTAGTAATCAGGTAATTAGGAGAGTGAGATATGCATTACAGTAATGCCAGTTATGCAGTTTACAGTATTCCGAAAATTAAAAGGCTGCAGTGGCCATCCATCCAGGAAAACTGCATGGTTTAGGATTTTTTTGTCTGTCACTCTCTGCCAGCTGTAATTAGGGTTGATAAGCATAATCCATCATGGACAGAAAGTGAAATGGATAGACAATCTATACCTGCATATACACTCAATTACACTACTGGATTGCAATTAATAACTGGTCTTGAGCAAGTGAAGTAATTTAGCCCACAGATGACCCCATGATAACTTAAGGTTTATTTGACATTCAGTCACAGAGTTTATGATATAAATGGGTTGAAAAATACTTTTAATGTGACTTTTCATTATATGATGTGATTGGGTATTTTTATCTGTGCCCTATGAGGGCATTTAATATGAATTAGTTGGAATTTTCCGGTAGTTATTGATAGTGGCGTGTTCCCTGTTTCTCCATCAATAATCTTAACCCGTCGCAGTTTCCAATATCAAATTGCACACATACGCAAACATGCCACGAGGAAGTATTGATGTGGAAGCACACACAAACACACATGCCCACACTCCCACCTTCCCCCCATATCACCGCAGTAAGTGGTTGCAGCATGAGATCCCATGTGTGAAATTGTCTCTGGTACATCAAGAAATATGAAAGAACTATGTGGATCAGATTTAATACAACAAAAATATGTTTGTATTTCCCAGTGTGTGTAACACAAAAACAACTGTGGCCTCTCCATCTTTCTGAGGCTCTGTACTTTTACTTCAACTAGCAGCTACATCTAGTAACTCTTGAGTTTTAAGACAACTTTTGCTTATTTTTGTTGCATTTTTGTTGTGTTTTGTGAACTCCTGGTGGATACTCCTGTGGGAAGAGGAGTTTGTTCAGTTCTTTCATTGAAAATAGAGCAAGTCTAAAGGACTGTTCTGTTCGTACATGGCAAGGTGTTTTTGTGATTGCTGTGCGGGTGCAAAGGTGAAGGCTTTGTGGAGATGTAGGCCGTTCCTGCCATCAGTCTTCATGGAAAATGTCAACAATCTGCCCAACAAGAGTGATGAGCTGGAGAGGATTTAGAAAGTATACATTTTCTCATATCACAACAATACTTGTGTAGGTTACTGCACTTCCCACCCATGGCTACAGCTGAAGCTCCATGTTAAGTTCTCCATGAATTTGTGATACAGACTAAACATCCTGAGGCAGGCTTATTAATATCAGGAGACTGCAAACAACACATGGACTCTGGGGGATGTGCTGGAGAGATGCAAACTGAGGATGGTACAGGCTATTCTGATCAACTCAGATCATCCACTTCATATAGTTAACACCTTGATGGACCAAAAAACGGCTGTGGTGGACGGCTCCTCTCTCTTTGATGCAGGATGGAGAGATATACGTAGAAGATGGCCTACCGATACCGATGAAAAAGAGACCAGACCATAAAAAGAGTAAATAGGTGGAGAGACTAAACAGACTGGTACAGCATGTGCATTTGGTCTTTACTAAATTGTCAGAAGGAAACAGATATGCAGCTATCTTTAGCATGCTAGCTTCTAATGGCTAGCAGAATTTATGATGTATTGAGTATGTACCTTTTTTTTAAGTTGCAATTATATCTGTGGGTCTGTGTGTGTCCTTAGTATTGCATTGCTTCTGTACTTTCAGGGTGTCTGCTGTTTGTATAGCCTAATTGCAGGATGTTAAGTTTTGTACAAATATGTATTTTTCAACTGCTTCTATTTTTGAATTTGCAGTGTGCTTCTCCTAATGGACAGGTTTTGGCATGTGCACAACTTTTATACTTATTGGACATGACACAAGCTGGAGCAGATAGCTTATCGATACTGGACATAGTTCAATAATCAAATGAACTTAACACTTTTTTACCCATGCATCTGCCTGACTGACAGTTATATTGATCACTGAGACAGGATTGATTTGGCGAGGCGGTTTGATAATAAAAAATAAATAAAATGTTCTTGTAGCTTTGCTTCCTACATTTCTCTGGGGTTAGGTTCAGTAGCAAAGCTTCACCTAGTGTAGACCAGCGGTTACTTGTCTTAGTCGACTTTAGAAGAAGCTTGCCCAATACAACACAGGTGCACCACAGCTTTCAGCAGACACATACGAAAGCAGCAGGGAAAATGAAAAATAGACTGGTGGACTCAATAATAAAACATGCCCAGCGGGGGCAGTGTTTAGCTCAGTTGGTAGAGCACCCACCCCATCTGTAGAGCCTATCGTCCTCGCTGCAGGCGGCCCCGGTTCGAGTCCCGTGTCGGATGGCCCTTTCCTGCATGTCATTCCCCCCTCTCTCTGCCTCCCATTTCCTGTCACACTCTGAACTATCCTATCTAATAAAGGCATGAAAAGCCAAAAAAATATGCTTTAAAAAAACATGCCCAGCGTGTTTCTATTTTTCTCACAGTGAATACCTGTATTGTGGGTCACCACCAGAGCATTCAGTGAATCACTGGCTGCCGGTGTGGTCTGGATGGGCCTCTGTCATTTCCTCTATAGAAGTCAGGGAGAAATCGTGAGCCTCTCTCTGGCCTCCTGCGTGCTCATAAAGATGATTTGCTGCCAATCTGGCAACTAAAGCCTATAATATCACTCCCTCCACTGCCCTCCACCCTTTTGTGAGCCCTACAGTCTGCCATACTGAGAAACAATATGTTCTGACTGGCAGTAAAAGATGAATGCAGTGAGGGGACAAGGGAGGAAGGGTGAAAGACAAAAAAACAGAGTAGCATATGGGTTAAAATCCCTCATGCCCACGTTTGTTTTCACAGAGGTACATATGCACATAACCAATTAACTTCCTTTCAAAATAGTCCCACGCTGGCTCCCAATATGGCCAGTTTGCCTTGCAGACAGAGACTGTTGAGGGGCAACAGACAGGAAAAACACAGACATGTTGAACCATGTACGCATACGTTTCTATGATTTAGTGTTTAAATATTAATATTTGTCAGAGAGAGAGGTTTTTAAAATTGAAAATGCAACAATTAAACTCAGATTTACCTTCTGATGACTTCAAAACAACATAAAATGATGGTCATGGAACTGATGTAGGCAGTAGAAAAAAAAAAGTTTTTGATTCCATACATTTTCTACAAGCTACTTGCTTCAAACACTGCAGGTCCTGAATGACAAGTACGAAGATTAAATCACCACTATGATATTCAGGAAAGTTTGTCTGGTATCAGCAACATTTCACCACCCCACTGTGTTGGTCTAGTTGAACTGCAAAAAACACGCAGTCCTCTTCATGGAGCAGTGATTCTTTCTCTAAGAAACATCTTTTGGCCTAGTTCCAGCTTAAATGAGCACACTGAATGACAGAAAGGTTTCATCTCATGTGATTTTCAGTACTGGATGAGACTGAGAATACTGCTACTGCTAGTTGAAAAAAAAATGTCTACATATATTTTGTGTTTGCAAAATACATGGATTTGTTTAAATACAGGGCTATACAACATACTTAATTTTCTTTGCCTTTCAGTTTGATTAATCCAAGTATTTGAAAAAAGAAGTCCAAAATGGGATCGGCTAAGAACCTAGTTCTGTTTATCCTCACTTGTAATTCTAATCCAGTACATACATGTACTGTACATTCGTTAGACCATACAGTAGATAAATTCTTAAAGTCGACAGCATGTACTGTAGGCCTACTGATAAAGACACTGTCCTTCAATGGATCCAGATGGAAAACTATGCCATCAAGCATCTGCCCTGCTGAAGTGTCCTTGAGGAGAATAATGAATCCTTAGATTGGCCTCAGGTATGGTGTACATTTTAGGAAATCCTCAAGTGTCAGACTTCAGCATCAGACCTTACTGTAGATGAAAAGGCAAAAGGTCTCAGGAAAACCTCTGTCAGATGTCACCCTAACCCCCCACTAACAGCCTTAGAAAAAAATCATCGAACCAAAAGTCAGACTAAATGGCTTCAGAAAAGTTGGCACATCAAAATGCCTCAGAAAAAAAAGTCATCAGGCTACACGGCCTTAGAAAAATTGGTCTCATATTCATGGGTATCAGTCACGTGACATGATTTTTGTTGCGAGTGCCATCTTGAGGACTTACCAGGGACCTAGGCGCTGCTACGATTAAGGATGTCTCAGTCGAAAATAGCTCAGCTAACAGCTGACGAAAGGCAACAGTATCTACAAAAAAATGTGCTGCACTATGGCCAACCCTGACATCGGGATTTGGGCAGCATATGTCACCAAATGAAAACCTCTAATAATAAATAATATGATTTTCTGTTTTGCAATTTAACTGGACCACACAAGTATTGGCTCTTTGTGTAGGCTATATATTTCTTCGTTTTATATCTTGGACTCTGGACTGGTTGGCGAGAGAACAAAGAGTGCATGGAGGACTGTGCAAGTTTGATAGCTTATATAATCCTATAATCAATAAGTCCTGTTTTCACCAGATGTGCTGCACTCCAAGTGAGGGGTGAGGAGGAATGAAGGTACAAGGTAGACACGTCTAAGAGTAATGCAACACAGCAGTGGAGACACATGTTGAGACCAAGATGATGACAGTTTAAATAAGAGAAAAAACTGGTCATTTTGCATTATCACCATATGGGATCCACTGTGGAGCTAACATAATTAACTCATTCAGTGCCTAAAACTAGCTGTTTTTTTCTACGTTTTTTTGTTTGTTTGTTTGTTTGTTTATAGAGGGCTCCCTTTTTGACAAATTTTTTTTCACTGTTTCACATGACTGGAGCTACAGGCAGTGACCACAACATCCTGCAGCCACGGGAGCAGACTGTACACCGGCCACGAACGGATGACCAGAAGCCCCCTGATCACACCATCACGTAACCATAACAAAGAAGTGTCTCATCAAACCTATATGAACCCTGGTTGAAAATGAAAATGAAAAAGAATTTGGAGAAAACATGCTATTTTCAAATGAAGATAACTAAAAAGTGGAACATGCTACAAACTCACTTTTTTCCTGGTGAAAGTAGAGAGCTCTTCTCTTTCATTTGAGTTATTCTGTCATTTTAGTCATTGCACAACATACAATACTCTGTGTCTGTTTGAAAAGTAGTAGAAATCCTAAAGTGTTGGCACTGGCTATACTGAGGGAAAAAACTCTGGCAGTGAAACACAGCAGCAGGACATAATCACAAACACACATGCAAGTACACATACGTATATTATTATTTGATGTGTGTTGAACTTTTATGTAGAAAATGCATGCACATATATGTGCACTCATGCTAAGGGAAGTCCAGCAGTAATTAGAGGTGAACTCTATTTGCTAACGACCTTCAGCTCCACGACCCACGGCAGGCTGACAAATTAAGGTTCTCTTTCCCAGCCACACAGGGGCTCCCACAGGTTAATGGGAATCAGGGGTTTGTGTGCGTGTGCCGGAAAGACAATGCATTTGCTCGTGCGTGTGTGTGTGTGTGTGTCTACATCTATACTACAGGGCTAATGGAAACCCAAGCTGTGCTAAGCCCCTGCAGTGGCTGGGGTTCGCTAACAGGGATTTAGCATTGTTCTCTGTGTCAGTAATACCTGGCAGCGTTAACAGGAATTAGCATTGCTCATGGCCAAGCAATACAAAATGAAGCTTATGGCGGTTAGCTTTGTTTGTGCTGTGGCAATAAAGCTCTAACTGTGTTTGCTTATCATGTATTAACTGATGTTTCTGGAGCAAGGGATGTTAACAATATCTGCTGCTCTCAGATGAGATTATTACCTTTGCTGCTAATGGAGAGGATTAGAAATTGGCTTCATTTGTTTCTGCACAGTCCACGTGATATGGGAAGACTCAGCAGGCTTTCTGACGCCTCCCCCCCACCCCACCCCCCTTGTCTCTCTTGAATCATTTGTCTTCCATTCTCATGTATTCAATTCTTTTATCAGTATGATAAGAACACATATCCGTGTTTCTCCCTTTCTTCACCCAGTTGCTTCCTGATTTTTCTCACACCTTTCACCTACAAAGCCATTCTGCCTTCCATTAATGGCTATCTTCTCCCTCTCCATCTCTGTCTCTCTCTCTGTCTTCCATCGTATGGTAATTTTTTTCAGAGACAGGGTATGGTGAAAATGGATTGCTTCTGAAGACCCTTGCTCAGAGGAGGAGGAGGATAGAGAAGGTAAAAGGAGTGTCTTGATGGCCCTTGATGGAGGGCGACAGAAGTCAAAGAAAGAAAAAAAATTCTTAGATCTACTAAGACAGCAAGCAAAAATGTCCATGAGGAAGAGTGTAATGGGAAATTATTTCAAGAGAATTAAAGAAACACATGAGGAGTGGAAAAAAGGGAAAATGCTCCAGTTCCGATGTTGATCCCAGAAACGATTAAGTGTGAAGACAATGATGCACTCAAATGAAGACTAATGTACACAAAGTTCCAGCTACTTTGATATTCTGGGTAAATTTTCTCATTGCAAAATTTCAACAAAGGAGGCTGCATGTGAATTTCCATAAAAGTTTACTTGTACAGAGTGAGCTCACAGGTGTAAGCAGCTGATTTGATCCCATGAGGCTGATTATTCAGTTTCCAGGTGACAGGAGGAAACAATAGAAGGTGTTGTTTACCTTGGTGACTCATGTGAGGTCTAATGTACATCCGCAGACCTGTAAACACCTGTCACCTTCACTGTAGCTGCTTATTTTTGACATTTTCAATGCTAAGAGGAAAACATGTGATCCAGATGTAGATTAATTTAATCAAGAGTTCACCAATCTGACTGAGTCACTCATTTCCTGTAGCCAATTCAGAGTGCAAGGCATCCAGCAGACAACCAGGAGAGGACTTTCACAGCTACTGGAGCTATCTGGACTCTGTTAGCCGCAGCTTAACATAGGCACATATAACTATAACTACAATGGCACAGCATCAGAGAGTGGATGAAAAAATGGAAAGCTTGCAAGCTCTTTGTTTAATGAGAGTAAAACTCCAAACCAACCACATGACCAGCCTCATGTTGCATGTGGAGTTAGAGAAGTGACTTAAAGCCTTTAAAAAATGATGCTGCCTTTCTAGTGGCCTTTTCAACCACACTTGGTGAACCAATCAGTTTACAGTGACCGCACAGCTCAGCTGAGCGTGGAGAGGGTCACCTACTGGCCATGTTCCCAGCCAGGGCTGCAATATTGTGGGTCAGTGCAGTTATCCCCTGATGTGAGCGCACAGTGGGAATGCATGCATGCTCGACCAAATCAAGACACGCCATGGTGTCAAATAATGTGTGCACCAGCCCAGAGGAAAAGGGACATATGGCGAGTAGGGGTGGAATGATACATGGATCCACATTGATTAATTGATTAACAATCCAAATTCATCGATGCAAAATGAAAACATCGATCCACATTGTCATCTTTAAAGGGATAGTTCAACATTTTGGCAAATTGGCCCATTGCTATAATCGTTCGTTACCTTTATTTGTCGGTGTACAGTAAGCTATTTTTAGAATGGCGGAGGGGAGCAACAGGCTGCTCAGGGCTACACTATGGAGGCTAAAGGAATTTCTTGGTTTCCCTCATCAAACTCATCAAATACAAAATCCCCAAACTCCAAAATGCTTTTGTGGACAAGTTGTGACCTGCACATTCACCACGCTATGAGATAATAATGGAACGTTACGAAACAGAGCCGTTTTCGAGGTAAATACAGGGTAAATTAAAGGAAACGAACCTACTGCTATGACTATAGCGATTATGGCAATGGGCCAATTTACCAAAATGCAAAGTTATTACACTGGCAACTCCATATTGTAACATGCTGCAAATACTGTACCTACACCTGCACATATGTTTGGAATCCATCCATGTGTGAGCACAAACATCAAAGACTATGACTAGAACATCATGGAACTGTTCAAAGAAATCGGATGATGCCCGAGAAAAAGCGTGCTACCAATGCATGAACATCAGCTTTACATCTTTAAAAGCTCATGAAGAGACACTAATTTTCAACCGAAATATTACCTTGTTATGTTCAAACTCCTCAGTAATTAAAGATGATAGATTCTGAAATATCAACTCTGAGGGGGAACAAATTTGAAGAGCAGTTTGTCTCACAGCTCATTAGCAATGCAACCGTGCAATCTGCAAAATACACACCATAAAATGGAACAAGGAGCTGGAGTTTGAGGCTTTGAGAAATGGCACTAAATAATTGAAAAGACGAAAAATTACAGTTTGTCTCACTAGTCATTTTTTCCATTATAATTAAAGACACTAACTTCTGAAAATTATAATATTTTCTTTTCTTATGTAAAGGAAAAAAAAACTATTTTGATGATGTAGTGTAATTGCTACTGTGTTGCTGCTCTGTCATTCTTCAGTGGAGACGGTGAAATTTTTTAATTAGCATCATGCTGTATCATTAGCTGGCAATATTGTCCTGAGATATTTTGCCTTTCATGTGAAATTAGTCTCACTGTGCAAGAAACGGCTATTTCTCCCTTGCATTCTCCACATGGAAAAGGCATGAAATGAAAGTCTCTGTGATGCTATTAGTGGTCTGGAGTTAATGGTCTCAGCATCCACAAACTGAAAGTTGTTTATTTTAATCAAACCACGCTCCAAACTCATTTTCATTGTGGATGCATGAATATAATAAATGCCTCTTTGGATTTACTTAATGCCTTTTCAGTGCGTAAATCTCAAGAATACATTGGGTTCTTTTTATTAAGACTATGAATTGCCATCTTCTGTTTCATTTATTGTACAGCTCAACTGGAGTGGAGAATAGGACCAGACAAAGACAAAAAGTAAACGATTCATTGCTCTGAAGTCTTAGAGATTTGTGTCCAACTTTCAGTGCTTGAGCAGCCAAAATGTGATGCAGCTTGTGTGTGTTTTCATCAAGAGTGTGAGGAAACACACACACACACCTTGCACTAAGTTTAACCATCACAATCCAAAAAACCTGAACCCTCAAAGACTTATAGATCCACTGCAAAGCTGTTGGACCCCACAGGGCTCCCATTTTCAGTTGACTCCAATACCCCATAGTGCAAATAAGATGTGACAAAAACACTGGAAATAACTTTGTGTGCATGCGTGCTGGATGCACAGACACATAAAAACATGTGTGCACACACCTTTTCCATCTTAATTGGGGAAATTCCTCTCAGGCGCAGAGATCTGGAGAGATAATTCTAGAATTAAATAATGTCAACACATTTGGAAATAATTAGTTCCCTACTGGGTAGTTCTTAGCTTAATACTGACAGTAGTGTGTGGGTGCATGCATGTGTCTATCACAGAGCCATCTTTGTCTTCACCGTATAATCTCTGAATTGCTCGGTGTGTGCGCGTGTGCATGATTGATGGAGCTGCAGTGGTACTGCAGAGAGAGAGAGAAAGAGAGTGTGTGTGTGTGAGAGAGAGAGGGAGAGAGGCTAGGTCAGTTCACGGCAGCAGTAAATGCTGAGTAGTTGGCATTGAGGAACGAAGACAGAGGGGACTATAGAGAAGGACACAGGAGAGAGGAGAGGAGAGGAGAGGAGAGGAGAGGAGAGGAGAGGAGAGGAGAGGAGAGGAGAGGAACTGGTCATCTATGCTGTAAACAAGATAGATAGGACCCAGAATATATCTGTTGCAGCTCATAAATAAGTAACAAGTACACAGCTAATTTGAGGTTGCAGTAAATAAAGCAAATAGCAAGAGGAACAACATCACCTCAGCAGCGTGTGAAGCAAACACCCAAATGTGACTGATGTGAGTTGACATCATCTGTCATGGAAATAATGATTGAATGATCAGATTTTCTAAAGCTCCCTTTAAAAACGCCGTTTCAGAAAGTGATTAATTTCATCTGTCACAAACAGAGTCACAATGAGATTTAAGCATTCGGCAGAGAAAACAAGAAGGCGTGCATTTTTCACTTGTCAGAAGTTATTGGCTGCTTTAACTCAGCCTTGTAAACAAATGATTAACTTGCACAGTTTGCCTATGAAACTTTAAATGGTTGAGGAGGTGAAATTAAACTGGAAATATGGTGACAAAAGGCATCAGTAAAATCTCAACACTCCACAATAAATAGCTCTTTTATCTGGTGTTTGCCTGACAGTTGTACACAGGGATCTGTAATGAAATTTGCCAAATCTTTTTTTTCTTTTTTGCGATGATTGTGTCAAACTCTGACTGTTGCTAAAATATGAATCCATCGGAATATGGGGCTGTGACAGTCCACTGCTTTATATTGTCATGTGGGCATCTCATACAAGCTCTAAAAAGTTGAAGTCTTGGTAAGGACCTACATTGTAAAACCCAACGTTTCTCCCCATTCTCCTTTTTTGACAATGCTGTCCCTCACCCCATCCCATCCAAGGCCCACTTATGTGGTGTGACAGTAACAGTTGAAGAGTGGAAAGAACTTGAACACTGTTCTAGCAATGAATGAGGGAAGCGACAAAGGTGTAGTACAGTATGTAGACTCTACGGTGCCATTGGGACCTCACAGTTCTCAGATACAGTGTACAGACACAAAGTCCCTGAAAGAGCAGCGGGACCGATTTATTTTCTTCCCTTTTCATTCCAGTCCAATGATGTCATTCATCTGAGTTGCAAAGATTTTTTTTTCTTTCCTTTTCCTCCATCTCTTCCCTTGTCTAATCAAAGTGGACTCAGGGCGCTGTGCAAGGAGAGCATGAAAATTTCACTAAAAGGAATGTGTCAAAAACTGATGCAAAAATGGAAAAGAAACGCACCATTCGTCTACACAAATCTAAAGCAGAATATGCTTACTTGACAGCTGGTTGATTTTCGCTGCCCTTTTTGTGCAAATTTAATTTCCCAAATCTGCCCGTCTTCGTTGGCAATGCTGCATAATGATAAGCATCCTATTATAAATCCAACAGGCCAGCTTGCTGGAAATGGTCACGTCAGCTGGTTTGGAAAACCATAACAATGAATTATCTCCTTTGGAGTGTCATTCACTTTGTCCACTGTGGGTGTGTCTCTACATGTTTGTTAGTGTTTGAGTGCATGTAAGTGTGTGCGCATTTGTGTAGCGAAATGTGAATCACATCCCTGTCATAAACATCCGTCATGGGAATATAGCCCATAGTGAGAGTTTTAGGGCTGCCATTCTGCAGAGAGGGAAATAGGGAGGACGTTCTGAACGTGCAATGGTTTCACATTAGAATAGCCTGGAAGCTAGAAATCTACAGTATACGGCTACAGGACGTGTCATCTATCAGAAACCTTAAACTCAAAACCAGCTCTGGGGAATATTTCACAGCAGGTGCTAACACAGTTTTCATTTTCTTTAAACACAACTTACTGATTTCTGTGAGCCAAATGAGATATTCAAACCTACAAACCCTCATGATATAACAAAAGGGAGCACAGAATCTGAATCAATGTAGCAGGTGTGCAATGAAAGAGAAAAGCGTCCACTGAGTAGAGAAGAAACAGCATTTTGTCCTCTTGTTGTTTGATAGAGGGAAAACGATCGATGGCAATCTAAGAGTTGACATCAGGACTCCTTTCACTTCTAATCAACTAAACATGATAACACGGATCCAGTCAGTACTGGTTGAGTAGTTTCCCTGCCCAGGGACTTAATTTAATAAGATACCTAATTAGAGGAGACAGAGAGGGACTAAGACAGAGATAAACAAAAATAATTATACAATGGCATTTTTTAAGTTAAATCGTAAAACAAGATTGCCCTGTGATCAGAATAAAAGGTTTAATTGATTTTAACCTTACTCTGAGAGGACATGAAGACAGATAAGAACAAGTGTCTTGAAGACCAAACAAAGCATTAAGATAGTGGGCAAACAATAAACTTTAATTCCTAAGAGGCTACTATTTGACCTAATGATCGTAACATGCTATCGTGTCCATTTCAACATTTTGTGTTGTTCAGTCATGACTTTAATTTAGCATTTTAGTATGCTAATATTTAACACAGGGCAAAGCTATGATAATAATGAATATCTTTGAGGTTAATTTGCAGGAGACGTCACAGTGAGGCTTCATCAACTTCTGTTTGCGAGTCACTGCTCTCTTACTGTACTCTATGTGATTATCATCCGTTCCCAGCATCTCTTAGTGATAAAAGCACATCTATTACATTATTATTATTTCTTCTTTGTTTATGGTAAAGTATTGTTGTTGTTTTTTTCCTGTTCCCGCTTGCTATTGTTAAGACACCGGAGGAATTGTATAACTTGACAGATGGCACAGTATTGAAGCAACGCGCAAATGATTGCTCTGGAATTCATCTATTTGAGATGCAGAAACAGGGAGATGTTACAAAGGAGACAACAGCTGCAGCTTTGAAAAAGTCTCTACGGCTGGAAAACAATTCTTCTGATACACAGGTTTTTCTATTTGCTAGCACAAAACCCTCAAATTATATTCGTCATCAGGGACAAGAGTCATATGCTGGATTAGAAAAGTGAAAAACACAGGATACATCAAGAACAAGATGCAATTTTTGATGTTATTGTCTATAAAAAAGGTTATGCATCTTGTTTGTAACCTTGTGAATTATTTGGGCTAATTTGTCTCATGAGATTAGAGCGTTTGTTCATAGCTAGCCTAATATAAGGCCTGAAGCATGCAGGTAAACTTGTTACTGCTAAGCATAAGGCCATCAACATTCGGTGTACACTTGGAAAAGTCAGAAGGAATGCGAATCGTCAGCTCTAATTAATGAATATACACCAGCCGTGTTAAATGAGGAAAAGTAGATGCAGAATGATTTTTTATACTAAACCTAGTTCATAAAAGTTTAATGTCATATCACCATCTTGGTTTTGATATTAAGATCTGTTTTTCAACACACTGAATTATGCAAAAAAAAAAAAAAAGCTTGGATCTGAGAACAGCACTGCTAAAAAAGAAATATCATTACATGAGCTGGATGATATCAGAACATTTTTACACCAATAAGAGTATCCCAAAGTATTGCTGAAAAAAACAGACCTAATTTAAATGTAGATGGTACAAGCATAGTTGGAGGAGACAATGAATGTGGACGATGACTGATTCATAAAACAGGAAAGACTGAAAACTGTTTTTTTTTTCCAAAGCCAGGAAACTCTGCAGGGAAGTGGAGGAACTGCTGAGTCACTACTATTGATTAATACACCTATCAAACTCCTGCAGATATATTGTAGTTTACTGTCATTATTATAGCTCATTTTGAGCTGTGGTAGAAAAAAAAAACTATTGGTACGCGTAAAGCCTCAAAAAGAAAAACCGATGAGAGACATGGTGCATGGACCAGTGCAGTGAACCCATATTTACAGATCAAAAAGGTCAAGTCCAGCTTAGAGGAAGGTGTCAAATCATAATTTATTGGGTATTTGTAACCCTGTGGTCTGTGCCCATGAGATTTCTGCAGTTTTTTACTGGACAAATGGAAAACATCCATCCTAGAGCTTTGTCCTCATGGGAGCCAGAGCATCCACAGAAAATATAACAGAAACCAAACATTAGTTTTCCAGCTACTTTGCCGTGGATTAAAAAGTTGATTGAGAAAAGGTTTGGCCTGATGACCCGTTCCTGATAGGGGGTCAAAAGTGCACCAAAGCCATCTGCTGGGAAACATGAATTTTACAGGAACTTGACAGTTGTGCTGATAAGCTGGAAAGACAGGGGGATGCAGCACATTTCTCTGGCCATTGAACAGGCCTTCAGCCTCCACAGTTCAGTGTCTTCTGTTTAAATGTATTTTTAGATTATACTACATTATGCTCTGCTACATTGGCTGGAGTCTGTTTCTATACCACACATTACAGCAACCTCATCACATTCATGTGTGAAATCGTTTCAACCTGAAATCACCATTTTCCCACAGGGTTGTATACCGACTACTAGTGTGGCCGGTTCCTCGCTGCAACGTCTAATTCAACTTCTTTCAGTGTCAACACCTCAATAAATCACCAACCAGTGGAACTCTGACTCCCTGTCAACCTGCTGTCACATAACTATGGCAGTGTCATATGAGATATCCATTTCTCATTTTGATTTCAGTGCATTAGGCAGATGGGTTGGTCTATTTAGAGAGTGTGGAGCCGGTTGTAGCCTATAGAGCACCCAGTTCTCCCACGCTTGCTGTTTAACTGACGCTGGAGCAGATTGTTTATGACAGCTTTCCGGCTGCAAACACCAGACCGTGTGCTGCAGGACAGCTTCTCTTACTCCAGCACACATCAGCACGAACATGTATGCACACACACGCACATAAACACACAAACAAGCTCACAAAAATATATATATAAATATATATATACATATATTGTGAATTCAGGGATCAAAGCTTGTGTTGTTACACGTTTTCACCCACACAAGTTCACATGTACATATATTACAGAATACATTGCAAACACCTTATCACTTTCACACATTCCTACTGATGTAGCCATGAGAGACATCCTTCTTTTTACATCAAGCCTCGCTGCCTGTTCTGCCACAAAGAGGATGGATTGGACAATTTTAAAATTCTGCTCTTCTGACTGCTGTCAAGAACGGCTTTTGTACCAAAGATGAGAAATTTGTGACAGTTTGTTTCCTGTTCTGTAATTTCCAATGATAAGTAAAAGCACAGGCCTTGTGGAGGGTTTGTGAAGGGGAGACTTGCATAATCAGTGACACTTTGAAAGGATTCTCATGCAGTCACATACACATATTTTTACAGTACATCGTTTTGGAGGAATCAGAAATGCTAAAAAAAAGTGCAGATTACAAGAAATCGAACACAGAATGTGCATTAAAACAATAATAAAGCAATTTACCATATTAATAATAACACAAAAATAGGTTAACAATCCATCAACAGCACAAAAACAGGATGAAAATCTGGTGTGAAAAGGGCCATTAGCAAAGCAACCAGCATTTATATTTTTTCCCTACTTGGAGAAATTCTGGTGCATAATCAGCAGCTCATTTGCATTTTCTCCTCAACTTTTTTTTGTCCTCTCTGTCTTTTGAAATCAAAGAAAATGCTAATCGGATGAAAAAAATGTACAGTTACAATGTACGGATGGTTCTTGCACATGCAGCTACTCACTTGCTAATATATTATGTCATCAAGCCTCCACCTTAGGGTCAGGAAGATAAATGTATATGCAGACACTGTATATTTCATATATTCCAATCAAATAAATGGGTTCAGTTTCTTTAAGTATGTAAATTAGTAACTCCTGGCAATCCCTCAATCACACTTTTTGGGCACTTCAAGTTTAAATGTACGGTCCCTTCCTCTCTCGCCTTCAACATATGACCTGAGGCCACCATCTCCACCTCGTCTCCTTATCTGTGACTGCGCTGCACATCAGGGGAGCTGAAATATGACATGTCTCTGGTCGAGATAATTCCACTTTCAAACAGGAGAAAGGAGGAGAAAAAGACTGGAACCTGATAGTAGAAAGCGAATGAAGTCAGGTGTACCCTGCACTTGATAGCTACAGACACAGAAACAGCTGCAGTTCTCTTTACTCCTCTCTGTCCCTCTGTCTCTTTTTGTCTCTGTTTTATCTCCCTCTGTTTCTGCACTTCTCCCCCACTTTCCCTCGATCTCTCCGGCTTTGTATTTCTCACTGCATCTCTCTTGTTGTGTCAGTGTGACAGAAGAAGATGCGAAGCTGTTCCCGTCGGCAGTGTGGATAAAACAGTTGACTCTGCGCTCGCGGGCACAGTGAGAGTGCTGGCTGAAAGCCCTTTCCTTTGCATGTGTGCGTGCTAGTGTGTTGTGTGCATTTGTGCGTGTGCGTGTCTGTGTGAGTGCTTGTGCACAGTGTAATGGCTAAAAGGAAGATCCCCCTGGTACCCCTGTGAAATCCCACAGTGCAAATATACTGTGAGAGCTGGTGGCCGGTGGCGGCTGAGACACTGATTGGAGGTATTTTGTTTGAGTGCTTTTTTGTTTTCCATGTCTGTTTGCATTAATGTAGGGTGGCCTGTGTTACCTAAAGTGGGGGTTCAGCAAATCACTTGGTCTGCAGAGTGTACAGGGAAAGTCTCCAGTCTGTTTCTGGCTATCTGGACAAAACAGACTTGTAGTAGTAACGTTTAAAACACTATGCTGCTATTGATGCCAAATACCAGGTAGTTTACCAAATGGTGTGTATTTCAAGTCCCAAACACACCAGTGTCACATTTTACATGTCCTTCTGTGCAACATGTTGACTTCTGACTGATATTGTCCTGGTTTATCAAACTCTTCAGAAAAGTAATTATTTTTCAGTTTTCCTCCATTCAGTGAGTTAGTGTAGATTGAATTCCTCTTTTGTGGTTTAAAAGAAGTCCTACCTGTGTGGTCTTGTTGCTGTCTGAATGAAACTTCATTATAAAGGTAGCAAAGGTTCTTCAAATGAATAGTCAAGTAAAAATAGTACATATAAAGTGCAGCTAAGTCAAGCTCATCGCTCAAGGTTTATAGTTTATGGTTGATACACCGATCTTAATGAGATCTATGTGGGAGCTTTTCTTTTGTTCCAGTGAGACTCTCAGGTCAGGGGTAATGTTCATACTGTGGGTGTTGTCAAGCCCTTGTGAAGACTATAACCGTGATTAATGGCCTTTAAAAATAAAGCTAACTTGGGCTTTAATGATGTGGTTTCATTTATTTCCATCATTTATCTTTCTGTTCTATATATTTAACTGCATGCTTTATTAATTTCAGTATTTTTTGAACCATAGAATTTAGTTTTTATCACAATTAGAACTGCGGGGGAAAGAGGGTGGAGGGCTATTCATACCTTTGGGATGTTTATGACCTTTAAGTTCAAACTCAACAACCTTTCAGCCATACAGAAATCAGTATACAAATATTTTAACATGCATATACGGTTAATAAGCTTACTGTAGCTCGTGTATAGAATCTCTCTGCAATAGTTTATCATTGGCAGGTATGAAAACCACAAAACAATAATATCTTTTTTTATTTGTGTAAATATATGTTGGCTAGAAGCTACTGGGCTTTGCGCAAGTAAATAAATAGATTAATTTTATTTTCATATCAGTGACGTCAACTCAATATAAAGAAAAATACTTATAGCCAACAAGCAGCAATAACTCAGTGTTGCCTTTTTTTTTTGCCATCTCTCTACATATTTGTAGTGGTGTGCTGCTGTCGTTTGAAGTTTGATCAAGTCTCTCAAACAAACTAGGGCTTGGCATACTATGCTAAAAACACACTTGTGGATTGTATAGCAACTCAAACACATCTTATGAGACTGAGCGCAGGAATATTAGATCACAATGCAAATCTTTGTCATGTTTTGAGAATGCAAAAGAAACACAGTGGATTGACACATGGACTAGAGCTCATGGGATGTGAACTTGCTGTGGGAAATGCTTTGTTTTGTCCCACTGATCCACAGCTTTGATGTTTGAATCAAATAGACTTGGATTTTGACCTTGCTTCCAGGACTTTCTCAGCTCCTTTCTGGCATACAACAAGAGACAATGAGTTGAATAGCTTTGAGACAGATGGTGAGAAACACAGCCCCTATTTGACTTGAATCTGCTGTATTTGCACCAAGCCTGGATATCAATCAGTCCTCGACGGATAAATGCATATTTCACAATGTGATACATGGTGGAATCCTTTTGTAAAATCACCGTTTCACAGGCTAATTTCGGCCAAATCCATCTCGTGTTGCTGCTTGGCTATTAAAACGCATCTATTTGTTATCTATTTTTGTTACTGTGTTCCTGCATGAAATATGAAGCAACTACAAACACAACTAATTTATTGTGTAAGATCAAAAGAAAAAAATGCCTGTAAACATTGCCTCGTATTCTATACTTTTTGCCTCATACTCTGTTTGATCTGACACACACATTAAGGAAACGTAGGCCAATAAACACACTTACTGTATATGTCAGTTCTTCAAAACATATGCAAATGAAGCTTTAGCGCTGAAACCTGACAGTTAGTTGGCAGCAATAGGGTGAGTTAAATTTTGTTTTGGCTTGTTTTGAGATTAAATTGGCTCATTATGACTTAATTTGATATTGCCTGGTGACATGAAAGGGAATAGAGGGAGCCTGGACATGGAGACGACGATGTGCACCTCAGTTCCCCACAATATGAACACAATACAGTACTGGCCTTTCAAAAACTAGATGGCTAAAAAGTGTATTGATTTTTTGAAAGTGCATTAAGATTTCTTTGTTGTTTCTTTGTCTGTTTTTGTGCAATAGCACCCATGGTGCTCTTATTGTATATTCCAGAGAGTGTACTATACAGTAGAGCATTGAGCATTAATAGACTAAACGCTGAGTTGTACAGTAAAGTCATTTTATACCTACAGGGCTCATTTTAAAACAATGTATAAAAAAACGCTGTGTAGACGATTAATAATTAAAAAGAGAGTGGATACATAATGAACGCATGAAATACAAAGGGCACTGGCAGAAATGTTAAGACAGAAGAGAGAATAAGAACTCATGAAAAGTCCCAGTCACCTTTATGCAGATTGAAAAACCAAAGTAAAAGATCAGACGAACTTTAAAAATGGAAGAGGGAAATATAATAGAGATGAGTAAACTATCCCACAGCTGGCAACAAAGCACAATCGTGCTTGGGTTTTATCTGGCGCTGTAGAAAGGACAAAATTAATTGGACAGAAGATCAAAGGGGTTTGGAGGTTTGGGTTTGGAGCAGAGTAAGTGGAACCTTGCAATTCTCTGCAAAAGAAGAGCCCAGAGAAGGAACAGAAGTTCACTCTTTTCACTTTATTTAGATCTTCTAGGGGGTGAAACCACAGCATGACACGACCAACACTATCAACCACATACTGTACTTGACATGGTGCAGTGTCACACTCAAACTGATGACATGAATGTGTTAAATAACTCTGTCATCATGTTTCCTGATGCTACTGAAGGTTGATCTCCTTCAGTAACATTTTTACAGTATAGTTTACCGACACTGTGTATAACAAGCATCTGCCTCACATGACTTGACATGACTTATATTGTACACTTTATGAATTCACGTTGTCTGACAGCCTCAATAACAAGGCGGTGGTGATGGATCTGATATGTTGAGATCAGATCACATCGACCCCGTAGCCTCTCTCTCTGTACTGTATGTGTGCGTGTGTGGAAGAGTTGCTCTTTCAGGGACTGTTCCCCAGGGTCGTATCAGAGGGTATGGAGCATTAAAGTAATTCAGGTTGGTGCTATTTGAGATTATTTTTCAGATTCATACCATAAATCATTTTGCATTTTGTTGAATTTGAGTTATTGCCTCAAAAGGTTACAAACATGGCATTCATAATAACACTGCACTCAATAGTCGCAGCATCATGGAAGCGGAAAAAAGTGCAAATAACATGTCAAGCTCAGTAACATAGTTTAACGAGCAGATTTACAGGGAAGATGTTTGTGGATGATCTCTGATGGCAGCTGTGTTTACATTTCTGACTCACTGAATTACACCATTTAAGCAATTTTACACCTCTAATTAATTTTATTTCCACAACACAGTATTTGTGGATATACATCATCAGCCCTACATGGTGCTGTCAGGGTTACTGATGGGGCGCATGTATGCACCATTAGCGGTCTAATCTGGTTAAACTAATTTTAAAAAGCCCTAAGATATTTGGTACTATGGGACAGGCTGCAGCTTGATGGCTGCAGTTTAGAAGCATGGTTTTTGATTTGTTTCAACTCATATATTTTGTTTTCCTCTGGTACAGGCTTTGTCTTGAGTGAGTCTAATTGACATGAGTCAACACAGAACTGAAGATATCAATTAATCCACTAATGAATGTGCTTGAATAACCGTTTCACTTCGGTGAAAGTGAGGCTGCTGGGGAAGCATCAAAGAGCTGATTATGAACTGCCAAACAACATCAGAAGAAGAAGAAGTATGATTTACAGCAGCACCCAAGGATTTACAGCAATGTGTGTCTAATGCTGGCAGCAAGCATTGCATCTACTGCTACTGTCTGGACTTTTATGAATAAAGTGCAAATTCAAACAAAAAGACTCATGTCTGGAAAAAAAAACAAGTCAGAACTTTAGCCTCTTTACTGTAGCAGTGAATCTGAAACGACACACTGACCTGAAGCACCAGTCTTTTGCAATATCAGTTAGTGAATGATGATATAGGAAAGCATTGACAAAGTGTGAGCCAGCAGCCAGAAGGTTCCACCAAATACAGTAAAACATACACTAGCATTGTGTTTCCTTGGCTTTTAAAAGCAATCTCTGTCTGTGACCCTAGAGTGAAGAGCAATTCATTCATGTGGAGTGGTTGGATGGTTGGATGGTCGGGTGGGAGGCTCCATTTAAAAATAATAGAGTGCAGGAATTAGTTCAGTGATGTGTGTGAATTCAACTTTGACCTGTAGGTCTTGTGTCAACTTAAACATCACTGCTAGAGAAAGCCGTCCCAGTAAAACACCTGTCTTTGTGCTGTAAATGATTACTTCAAAATAAAACAGAGAATCCGGAGACATCTTTCTAAGTGCAAAACCGACCTGTCTTTACCTGTGATGTGCAGGTCCTCTGATCAATGGATAATAAGAGAGAGTGGAGCCATTTTTACTACTGTCTAAAGCTATACAAGCTTGGAACATTGGAGCCAATCATTACAAACAGTTTCCAAAGTTGTGTGCTATTTTAAGAGAATTTTCCTGTTGGCAGCCCAAGAAATTCACACGATAGATCAAATGACAAGATTATTGTGGCATCATAATAATTGCAATGGTGTCACATTCAGCATTAGGTTAATTATTGCCTCCAACAACAACAACAACAACAACAACAACAAATCAAAAACTGAATCAATTCTTGGCTTTGGAGTCCATCTGAAAACTTTGTGAGATGACTCAACCCCCGCCTTCTTCCTCCTCACTGTGAGAAAAACATCATCAGCTCACTTCAAATGTGCCCTCAGCTATTGAGCTGTTTGATCAAAGCTCCCTCAGCAATTAATGCACAAAACTGTTTTACTGCTTTACACTGAGATGTCACCTGCAGGTGAGGCGAGGGTCTGCACTGCAGCAGCAGGAACACGCACACACTTTTATTTATTTATTTCCATTACATGCTGACTCCACATCCTCTGCCTCCCTTTCCATCTGTCACTCTACATTGACAACAAGATCCCAGCTCTCTTCCCTCATCCCCATTGTCTGTCGCCGCCAGCAGAAAAGGTGACTCATGTTGTAACACAGATATTGATGGTTTGATTTTAAGAATAAGAAGTTGGATGAGGAGGACAATAAACTCATTTCTGTTTATTTTGTTACAATGTGTGCCACTCTCCCCCAGAGGTGTAAGTGGTTTAGTACAATCCTTTTCACTAAAGCCAAACCCTCGGGCATGTTCTGGAGCAGCCTCGAAAACAGACACTTAGTTTTTTCTTTTTTTTTGTGCCTTTTTCACGCTTGGTCTAAAATCTGCCTGTTTTCTTTTATATCTAAATCTCTGTTTTCTACCTGCCTTTATTCTATAAGTGTGACTTCTCCATTAAGTGTTTAACCTTTGATATTTTTGTTCCCATGGTGTTTCTCACACCATTAAAATAAATTTAACCCTTGTAATACCACTGTGTCTTCATAGCTGGGTACCCTCCATAACCAGCAGGGTGATTTTTGTAAAGGGATAACAGCAGGGAGGCAAACACAACATAGTCAATAATTCTTTTTCTCTAAGGAGAATGAGATGCAGAGGAGGATACATGGAGACAAAAGGTGAGAAGAAAAGAAAATACAAATGCATTAACTGTACAACTTGATTCTTGCTTTCAGTAGTTAAAACGGCAGCATTTTAAATTCACTTTCAGTCCATGTTACTCCACAAATCTGTTCTTCCTCAAGTACATTTCCTCTATCAGAATTATAAACCATAAAGCACCATGCGTTTGCAGACGAGCACATTTCCAATTACACTCAGTCAGACACACTTGGAGATGCACGCAACACTACTACACACTACTATTACTACTCTGTGATCCCAATAGATGGCGAGTTAAAATGTGCTTATGCACATTTAAATAGATTGTTTCCAGGCATAATATGCAAGATAAAGTATAAAATATATGCACCTCTTGATCTGGATAATGTATTGTTGTAGTGCACCCCTCCACACACACCTCCATTTGGCCACACTGTGCATTATGTTAATCTCATGAAGAAGAAAAAATGCAGCGCCCTGAGGAAAATATGCTTTTAATTCTACTCATGTGCAAGTGGAGCAAAGGCTAAATTCTTCTGTCAGTTGTTATGTTTATTAACTGAGCTATGCAGAATTAAGGAGGTAGGAGGGGAGGGAGGGAGAGGAGGGAGGAGGGGGTGGGGTGGAGAATAGGGGGTTGGCAAAGAGGCTGAAAAAGTTTCTCTACAGTAAGGAAAATGTAGATCCATCAGCTTTTTTTCAAGTTTATTTCAAACCAGGCTGCAGCAACCAGACAAAACAAACTACAGACACCAACATACAGTACCAATACAGCAACAGCACAGCTAGAAAACAACTAGTTACTTCCATGCATGCACCATAGACTGTAAAAAGGCATGCACACTCAACGACACACAAAGGATGTGGACAACAACAAGACACTGGTTCAGGAGGTTAACATGCTCTGGACAAAGTCTGGACAGCTCATAAGTGAGTGTGTCTCTCATTATCGGACATCAAACGAAAGGAAATCTGAGGTCGAAACTAAATTTACTGGAGGGCATTATTGACCACAGGTTTCTGTCTTTCTTGTCAATGCTCACATTTCTCGACTGGCCCTGCCTCTCATTCCTTCCGTCTCCCTCAAAGAAACTCCTGCGGTCGGCTCCATCAGCCCACTCCAATAACAACTCCAGTTGGCTCTAACTTGAGACTCCTAAACCTCTGGAGCTTTCTAAAGTTTCACAGTGGCTACATGTGTATGTGTGTACATCCTGTAGGGATATACTTTACAGTGCTGTACATGGACTGAATCATACCCAAAGTTGTGCATAAATTACAACTAGATTTAAGGCGTCAATAAAACTACACCCAAATGTTAACGTCCTTGCATTATAGACATAGGCTACACATTTTATGAGCAACACCTTACAAATACTGGTTAGGGCGTCCCAGTGCTGTCAAAACAGCCTCTACTCTGCGTCCTTTGATAATATGATCTATGTTGACATGATTGCATCATATGTTGTCTGCAGATTTTTCAGCTACACAGATGTTGTGAGTCTCACATGCCTTCATATCCCAGTGCTCTAAACTCAAGATTTATCTGTGGACTGAGTAGGCTGCTGAAAACAGAGCCATGTTTATAAAAGCAGTCTGAATATACTGAAAATACTTTTTTCTTCCCTTTCAAATTATGGTGGAGTCAGTGGTGAAAGATGGTAATCTGTGGCCAAAAAGGGATGAGCAGCAAAACTTGATTCGGTTGTGGCATTCAAATTGGTTGGGGGCCAAAATGCTAAGAAAACACTCCCTGTTAGTGTGCCTCAGAAGAGATCGAGATTCGTCTTTGTCTGTGCACTTTTGGTGAAGCTCTGCCCACTGCAGCCTCAGATTTCAACTTCTTGGCTGACAGGGGGTCCGACATGGTTATCGTATCTTTTTTTTTCAGCTCGAATCATTCTAGCCATTCTCCTCGACCTCTCCCATCAACATGGGGTTTCTATTAACGAGCCGCTGCACACTGGATGTTTTCTCTCCCCCCACATTTGATGTAAACTCGAGAGACTTCTGTGTGAGAGTCTCAGGAGATCAGCCGTCTCAGAAATAATCAAACAAGCCAACTGGGACCAACAATCATTTCATGGTCAAAGCTCCTGGGATCACGTTGTTTCTTTCACTCTGATGTTTGAAAATTAAAGCAGAAGTAAGTGATATATTTGTGTTAATATAAGTCTTAAATAGTTATATCTTCCGACAGCAATCACTTACATAGAGTGTTTGGACCAAAACACGGGTCTGTCAGTCACTCTGCTCTGCTCTGAGCCGAGGAGAAAACATTTATCGTATCCTATAGTTTTTATCCAATGAGGAGAGAGAACGGCATGCAGGGCTGTGTGTGCAGCCAAGGAACGCCGTGAATGTGGCGACGTAGGGACGAGGACTTCGTTCAGGAAATGATTTTTGCGTGAAGTGGTACCAGTTCGTTAGTTGTCATTAGTGGCTGTTATAGTGACTTTCACCGGTAAAACAGGTCGGAAAAACACACCTGTAAGTTGTGACTTGAAGCTGTAATTTACGATTTCAAAAGCCTGCCTGGAACGCAGCATTAGCGAAAACGACCGGACCACTTACTTCTTCTTTAACTGAGTCTACTGACCTGTATCTGAATGATTTCATGCATTACACTTCCACATGATTTGCTGAATGGTTATTGCATTAATAGGCAGGTATACACACCTGTAATTGGCGAGAGTATGTGTGCATATACGGTAAAATGTGAATACTTCAGTGTGTATGTGTGTGTGTTTGTGCTTCCAGTCGCCTGCTGTTCCCCAGTAATGGAGAACATGTGGTAATAACAGTGATCTATCACAGCGATGGCTTGGCACTGCCAACCACAGTGAGAGCAGAAGCTGCAGCAGCATGGGGCTGCAGAGACGACAGTGGAACAACAATACAAAAACTTAGAGCTGAGTCAAACAAGGAGAAGGGCTTCCTCTCCTCCTCCTCCTCCTCAAGAGGATAAAAACACAGTCAGCATGCAAACACACACACTCTCAGTCTGGGGAATTTAAAAAGTTATGATAATTATCTTTAACTCTCCTAAAAAAAAGTGTAAATGTTAACATGTGGGTCGCCTGTAGCTGAGATACTGAAATATACACAGACAGTTGCCCATGTGCATAAATACAGACAATAGTTATATTGTAAGTTGACTAGCACCACGCGCTGACCTACATCTGGATAGCTTATCTAGCCACGGAAAAATACATTAGTACATTGTAACACAAACAGCAAATGCCGTGGTCATTTGTGGGAGGTGGTTTATCTCACAATGGATATTACTTGTATCTCAGCCAGAATCAGCTGTGTGTAAATATAATTCCAGGCTTTTTGCTGCCACAAAAACACAACTATTGGCTCCTCGTTTGCAGCTACAATGTTTATCAAAACCTCTGATCGCCACACAGCATGTGAACAAAAGCTACAGTTGGAAAAAGGACAATAGGTCGCTTCTCACATTTTAAGTAAACCCATCTGATAGAGCACATGGACATGGACGTGTGAATGAACAACATTTAAATAAAACCCTGTTTTCTAGAAAATACATTGCTTTGCAACTAAACTGCCAAAATATGTGGCTAATTCATGTGTTTCAGGTGGTTAACATGTTGACACTGGCTACTACGCATCCCACAAAATGTATTTTGCTGCAGCAGTTACTTGTATAGAAACATTATTTCCAGGAGACTGAGTTGCCACATCATCCCTATTACTGAAACTGATGAAGCATGGCTTATTATTACAGTATCACTGCATGAATTTTCATGGCAGTTTTGATTCACTGATGGAAGCAAAACACAAGGTCAAACAATCTTGTGTGCAGTTTGCGGAATAACTTAATTACTTAATTAATGTGTAAGTGTTGCATCAAGGCACACCCATATCGCAACACAATACCACTTTGGGAGAATGACAACAGTGACAGCAGCTCCTGCCCAAAATCAAGGATCTTTTTCATCAGAGGAAAATGCACCGTGTTCCCATGGACCTCTCTTTTCAGAGGGAACAGAAATGAGGAATAAAAGACAGAGAGATCAAATCAAGTAACCAATGGTTCAGCTCCAATCATATACGAGACCCAAGTCAAGGCAGTCCATTAAAGCAGCACGTGCATTTACTTTCATCTAACAGCATCTCTGTGACAAAGAAAACTTTGCTTTCATCCATTATGTCCCTGAGGTCTTCATACAGGCTTAGAAGTCTGAGAGACAGAACTGCTCGACACCTCTCACTCCACATACTCGCTTAACGCTTGTTTCATTTTTTATTTATTTCACTGTCTGTCTGAGCTGCCTTCATATTCTCTCATTTCCCACCTTTTCTCTCCGAGTCTCTCACTTGTCTCTGTGCTCACTTATTTCATTTTTTGCCCCTCTCTTGTTGTGACTTGGTTCTCATTTTCAGCATTTTCGCGCTCGCATTTGCCTCGACCTCCTTTATTACCTGCCATCGCCCCGGCTTCGGCAGCTCAAGTCTTTATCACCTGATGAACCACTATTTTTGGGATATCGTTATTATCTAATGTTGTGGTTCCACTCATTCCACACAGTTCAATTAGACTCAGACTAAAACAAAAGCAGTGTAACATGTAAAATTGTCAGTTTTAATATGAACCTGTTCATTCAAATAATCACAACACATTATGACTTTAAAGAAATAAGACTCTTTCTGACAGCTGAAAATATTTTTGCAGTCATCTGTCTAGCAGGTCATATATTTGTTTTCAAAACCCTTGAACTACAACGTTGCACTTTTAAGAAGTGGAACTAAAATTGATTGTGGTTTTGTGATAATACAACTACACTACGACCTACAGTATCACATCCTGGTGTGCTCATCATTTGTTTCTAGCTAGGGGATGTTGTGTTTGTCTGTTTTTCCAGGATTCTGTCTCAGGCAGGCATTTCAATCGCAGAAGGGGGGATGACAAAGTAAGTACTTAAAGCAAATAATGGCTGCAGCCCTGATTGCACCTTTGCTGTGTTATTTATTTCAGAATAGATTGTGAGGCTAAGGTGTCCGACCAATTAAAGAAAAGATGAAAACTTTAGAGCAACAGAGTCCCATCACCTATACATGCCAACCATACTAACTGAGCAGAAGCTGAAAAGAGCATTGGGGAAAAGGAAAGAAGCTACTTTTACATTGTTGTGTTCTTTCAAAGTTAGCTTTGATCCGAGTTAAAGTTAACTGATATTATTTTTCTTTGCATAACTTTATAGCTATTTAATGCACAAGGTTATTCAACAGAGTTGAATGGGACAATGGAAGGTGCAAACCTTCATGTTCTTGACTTAGAGCTACATGATGAAAGGAGGAAGGTATTGAGGTAAATCTGAATACATAAAGCTGTTATAATGGAGTGATTTGCTAATAACCGTTAAGGTTCAAAAACCTTTATAACGCTTCTCAGGGTCAAATATCTCTGTGTGAGCTTTTATGAAGACAAATTTCAGAAATTCTGACATGTCACAGTAGATTAACGGATGTGGATGGATGTTTCCCTAATGCCAGGGCCTGGCTATTGAGCATTCTGCTTGAGGCCTATGGCTTTGCGGCACGCTCATATTGAACTGAGCCATGGTTAATGCTATTAGGTAGGTACACCTGTGCTTTCCCTGCTGTTAGTTAAATTCAAAATGTAAACACTAAGCCCATTATGACACATAGTTAACCTTTATTTTGTTGCTCGCCCTCATCTAGCAGTTGCAGTGAATATGCCAGGAACACAGGGAGAGCAACAAAATCTGTGTCAGGAGGTTGTGGGGGCTGGATGAGTCAATAAAACAAGGATTTTACACAGTAGACCAAACTCAGAAAATATTATGTCATTTGATGAACTGAGATGTAAATTTAACCTTAATAGAAATATTTCTTTAAGTTCCTTCAGGTCAAAAGTATATCTTGACTTGTCTAAATCAAAACAATGATACAGACAGCCTGTTACTGCTACAGTAAAGTTTCACTTTGATTTGAAAAATTAGGGCCCATTAATGGACAGTCTGAAAGAAGCAAAACGCCAGCATCGTGAATTTCTCAGCAGCTTCACTGCTCGATCTGTCTGTCTGTTTGAAAATTCAATCTATAAGTGTTAGGGGGGGGAGGGAGGGAGGGAGGGAAACATATAGATGAACTCCGTGTGTAAAAAAGTTAAAAATGCGGTTAAATGTACTGGTATCCGTGCAGTATAAATGGGTTAGATCCGGACTGGACAGTACAGTCTGGACAGCGGGAGAAACTGAGATGGGATTTATGGCTCTTTGAGAGGGAGCCGGAGGTGAAAGTGGGATATTACTGAAGCTGGGCTGCTTGTTGCTGCTGGAAAACAGGTCATTTGACTGATTTTCAGTTTGATTAAGTTTTGACACCAGCCTGGTGGTAACTCATTTTATCTTGGAAATAATCGCTGGGAAAACAATGGAAATTTGGAAAAATAATCCGTGTGAAAAATTTGTTATATTCAAATATTTATTTTAATTTATTTTATTTAAGTGCAGTTGTTAAATTAACCTTCATTTGTTAGGGTTCTGGTGGACCCATTTTCAAGTTGATCCACATTAAATATGTTTATATTCCACTCAATAGTTGTAAAAATGACATCTTTTGAATATTTCAGTACAGCACCGACTTCAATAAATGGACCTTTGAGTCACTGAAAAATATCTTTGTGGCCCTTGATGATTTGTATTTGAGTACCCCTGCATTAGACCAAAGTTTGATTCCAGTAACTAAGGGACTTAAAATCATTTAAGACCTATATGTGCAAAACTCAGATAATATGATGTTGTTTGATGAACTGAGATGTAAATTTAACCTTAATAGAAAATATTTCTTTAAGTTCCTTCAGCTAGAAAGTATAAGTAAATCAAAACAATGCACTTTACAGACTCCTATATACTGTACAGTAAAGCACTGGAAAAATTGTAATAAAGGACAGTCTGAGAAGAGATACACCATGATATCAGAATTTTATACTTTGCTGGTATCATCTCTCCACCTGAAAATTCAATCTATAAGCTTAAGGCCTGGGAGGAAAACATATAGATATTTCCAAGGAAACCGCATGTGCCGACGCTCATTCTGCATCCATACAGTATAAATGGTTAATGCCGGACATACAGTGTGTGATAGCGTTAGAATTGAGTAGATATGGCCAAAATATGTGCAAAAAATGTAGAGAAGACAGAGGAACTGTTTCCATTTGGCAATGTAGATTACTTATCAAGCCTACCATTGGAAATATACAGCACATATTAAATGTATAGGCCCTTATTTGAATATGTCAAGGACTAAGCCTTAACAGACAATTAATCAATGACTAATTGCTGTGTATACAGAAGTTTCCAAAACTGTGATTATTAATAGGCTATCTTTTATTTTTATTACTGTGTTTTTTCTTTTCTGTTTTTTTTTTTCAGATAGCCGTAGTTGTTAATTGTATCATTTGATAGGACTCCTTTAAGAGAGCCATTGTTGTGATTGTTTTGTTTTATCTTGTGTTTTCATCATAATAAGACAATAAGACACATTGTAGCAATGTCAAAGAATGTTAAAACTCAAATAAATATATTGTGGGAGAAAAAAAAGTTTGATTCCAATATGGTTCATGATGAATATCATTTTATAGACTTTAGGAAAAAATGTAACCTAACCAAGTAAGTCTATTCAGCCATGACTGCTAATTACAGTAACCATGGAAACAAGGATTTGACACACCACTGGTACACTCCCTGTGTTTACTGCAACACTGACAAACAAGGTCTGCGAGACCTGCTGCTATAGAGGAACTATTTCAGGAAACACTCCACTGGGTTGTACCTGAGGAACCGAACAAATGAACTGTACGGGTGTTCAGGTTGGAGGACCTGTTGCAGAGAAAAAAGATCAATTTCTCTGTGTTCAGTGGACTTTGTCAAAAACTGTTTAGAGCACTCCTGTCTGCCAACAAGTAGGCTACAATGCAATACTGGCCCATGTAAGATATTACTGTACTATGCTCTTCATTCTGATTAAAGGAAGACCTGTAGGTTTACACAGAGACAGCTGAACACTCTGCAGACTTGGCATTCAAAAGGAGGGCTATATAAAATATATGAGTGGGACAGGAATGAGAGAATGGATTAGTCATCCAGAAAAAAACTTACATTAAACACTAAAAACACAAAACAAACCCTGCCATTGTTTAATCATTTAAGAGACTCCAACATCATTTAAGGACAAAGCAAGGAATGACAAATGGAGGTGTCAAAATGACACTATAATGCAACTAAATCCTTCAAGACAATCTAATAGCACAAATACGACCTGTCTTGATAGCAATAAAGAATGGCGCTTTAGCTTTTATGCACTTAGGAATGTAATGCTGATGCATGCACACAACCCCTCATACACCCACTAATACACACATCTAATGTATCCAGAGATATAATGGAACACAGTGTAATATTTCCACATTTTTGTCGCACATCCTCATTTCTAACCATTGCGCAGGTGAATATATGGAATTCATTATTTGAACCTGCTTTCAATAATGAACAAAAGGGTTTCAGTTCTAACGAGCCTTTTGGACCTGAGAGCCTGTTTTTGTGGATTTAAACTTACAGTTTGCCGAAGGTTTTATGGGCCTGTCACCACTGATCCACCTCCATTAGTCCCTGTGTAAAGTCTGGGGAGTAGAGATGTTCCAATAGATTGTCTAGGGGAGCTTCACTTTCACAAGTTGCCATGCATATCTTATTAGTCTCTTGATTAATAGTGTAGGAGTGCAGTAATAGTAATAATACTTATATTAAACTACTAAGACCATATACTTCACTGCATATACACAATGATTTGAGTAGATGACACATCACAGTATGACGCTGACACTTTTGCTGGGAGTTTTGACACTGTCACCTTTCTATTCAGTGCGCTGGCAGGTTTAACTCTCTGGTCTGGAGTCGCCTCCCTCTTGGCTCTCCAAGGAGGAAATTGACCTTCCCACACAACACTTAGAAATGCAGAGTCACTTTCTACTTGCCACAGAGGCTGCAGTCTCATCACATCTTATTCAAGAATAACTTTTCAGCAACCTTCCCCCATTTAATCATATTCTATTTAATCACTCTAACCGCACCATATTAAATCTCTCCAGTATTTCTGCTCAACTCCTATTCTGTCTCAACTTTACAATTCACACCTCATTGATATTACACTATATAATCATTCCACCCTTACTGATTAGGAAAAAAAATCTCAACCAGCTGACACTAAGTTACTTTTTATGTTATTACTAAAAACCTATTGTTGTTACTGAACATTAAATTCTCTTTATTGGAAGAATTTAAACATGCACATCTTTACAAAAGCCAGTTTAACGCTTGTGGCTAAAAGGAATATTGTGTCATCCCCAGGAGGGGTTGATATGATTTAGGCCTTTGTAATTTACTATGTCACAAATACCCACACTCATGCTTCATAAAGTTTAAAAAAAAAAAAAACTCGTCAGTGATGTACTAAACTTAGATAAATGGAAAAAGCTAATTAAGATAAAATAATATTTTCACAGCATTTCATTTACCAACAGAGAATTAATTTTGAGGTTTTAATGTACAAAACTAACAGTGCCACTGGCAATGTGAGAGCAGATCTGTTATTAAAAAAAATCTTTGTCTTTACAGTTGCCCTCGTTGCAAGTTGTTGTCTCAGTAATAAATCTGTAACAGCCTTTGGAAGTATGAAACTAAAGAATAAATGCAACTAATATGTTTTTAACGCAAGTAGAACGATTTACTAATATGTAATGTGAGGAGATTTTTTTTGATTAAAAAAGTGACTAAGTTATTGTCATTTATTTTTGTCTCTTCAATTCTCTTATAGTCTTTTATTCTCATGTTGTTTTATTGAGTTACAAAATTACCTGTTTCATATTTCATATGCCATTTGGTGAAGTTTAGGCCAGGGATGGGCGACTCCTCTCTCATTAAAATCTTTAGCTTCTCCCCTTGATTTTAACTGTATCTCTCACTTTGTTGGTCTCTCGCCTTCTTAAACTCGCCGTAAACTACTACAGTAATGATCGCAACAGCCTTGAGCAGACTTCTCAATGACAGAACTAATGAGAGGGCTGCTGCAACGATAGCACATGTTAGTGTTTTGCATTATGCATTATGTATTCGTGTTTCTGCTCCAACTGTCTTTTGCACATTGCATGTTCAGCTCTGAAGCGCTTCACCCCTTCTCCAGATTTCCCCATCACTGTCTCCCACTCTTCCTTCCCGCCTTCTTCTCTCCTTCATTCTCCAACAAGGTGATGTGTCTCCTGGAGGACAAGTGTGGCCCAAAGAGCATGATGGCACTCGTCTCCTTCGCTGTCTGCTGTCGTGGCTGCCTTTCACCTACTATACTGTACTGTACTCCCCGGATATTTCTAATTCCCCTCCTCATTTCTCCTCGCCCTCCTTCACTCTTTTAGTCTGTCATTCCCTTCTCTCACCTCGTCATCTCTAATTCCACCTTCCACCAGCTGTTGGAGTCTCCTAATAGCTGTCATGTTGATGTGGATGCGCTACGAACCTTTTTGTCTCACACCTTGCAAATGTGACTCATTAAAGTGGAGGGTGGGGTAGGGGTGGGGAAGGTGACAGGATCCAGCACCAAGCTGCTCCATTTGCCTGCGTCCTCACTAATGAGTTGCTGACAAGCCGATGCCCGGAACGTCCGTACAAGGTGGTCATAAATGTATAATGGCATTAAGAAGCGCTTGATCACGACAAGTCCAAGGTGTTTCACGGTACATGGTGGACATAAGTTGAGACATGACAATGAATATGATTAATAACTTGAGGAAGTCGAATCAAAGCCAATGGTATCATGTGGGCACGAATGAAACCAACACATGCCCTCGAACTAAATAGAATTTGCTCTCATCCAGTCGTACATGGCTGGCACGATCACATTCAGGGAAACACAGAAATGAGTACAAAATGATGTAATGGAGCAATCTCCACATGCACAGATGTGACAAGCACATGCAAACCCATGAAGAGTGTCACGCACATCTGCCAATCACATTTAGAGACACAGAAATGTTCACAAACTGATGCAATAGTGCAATCTCCAGCACACGCACAGATGTGACAAGCGCACACAAAAGCATGAACACCGCAGTGGAAATAAAAAAAATAGGCCATCTGCTTTACTCCTCTTTCTGCCAAATTTCAAAGAAACTTGTGATTCACTTTCAAACACCTGAGACAGAGAATAAAGTACAGACACATATGCAGACACACAAAGACTAATCATGATTCTGAAACGATCATTTACAGAAAATTGTCCATTGTCCAGGACATGTGGCATTTATGAAAGAGACAATGCCGTTCGATTCTGAGATTAAACATAAGCTCGAGCAAAGTTGCCCCAATTCATGCGTAATTCACAGGTTTGACAAATTATCCCAAACGAACAGTAAAAGGAGAGCAAGGAAACAATGAGAGAAAAAGGTAGACAAATACACACAATGAGGGAGAGTAAGAAATTGGAGGAGAGAGAAAGAGCCTGTTGATGCTTAATTGCACATCTCACAATAGAGCCATGGGAAAAAATGACCAGAAACACCTCCAAAATTAGCAGCCACTTAGTGTAAGAGTAATAAGTTCTTTCATCTCCTCTTTTCTGAAATGGTTTTAAAAAAGGAAGCAGAATGAATGTGTGTTGAGGTTTGATATTATTGGCAGGGTGCCATTCAGCAGACACGCAAATGGTAGCTTTAGGCGAAATCAAAAGAAAATTAAGTTAAAGCCATCGAAAGCCTATTCAGCGTGGATTTAACTTCAGCTTGTCAGAAGCAATCACACTGATGCAATCAGTTTATTTTGCCTGTTAAGACATAAATAATATGACTATGATTTTCTTAAAAAGGGTAATCAAGTCACTGCTGCAGAAAACATTATTGTTTGTCAATTTCAAAAGCTATGGGCTGTTAATGTGCACATGAAAAGGATGGGGGGAGAGGTGAGAACCAATATAGATAAACACACAAGAGACTTACCTGTAGATGTCCATGGAAGCCAGAAGCATGGAAAAGAAAAGAGAGAGATTTCCTTTAGGACGGATATCACAAACACAAGCGAGCCCATTAATTTGAACACATGACACATGAGGATACTGGATAATTCATTATTCTGACAATTACTGTTATTCCATGAGCATTCACATCCACATTCATCATTTTTGCGCTTTGACACAAATTGCAAGAATGTACTTTATAATCATCACATTCCACATCGTGCCTCTTTAGATTTATTGCACAAAGGAGTGGGATGATGTGAAAAGCTTTTCAAGACATACTGTAGAAACTTTACCTCTCACCTTCCACTTTCAGTGTGACAAGTGTTTTCTGCAACCATCTCTCTCTTTTTTTTTAAACTGTCAAGCTGCTTCATTAAATGCATTTGAAGAAAGTTTAGGTGGCTCAAGGTCAACAAGGTGCTGGTTTACATTCTCTTGCGCTGCTTCAAACTCTAACCTCACAGACTGTATTTAATGTTGACAAGCTTCACAGATAGCTGTTGGCTGCTGCCTTCTACAGAGACAAATCTCAGCTACAGCTGCCTGCAGTACAGAGCACTCATTTAATCCTGCCATTAAAAAGCAATCTGCAGCTCCAGACTTCCTCTCCTGACTTCATGTGGTCAAATCTCAGTTTTTGTTCGTTCTGTTCAAAGCAGGCAAGTAGCTCTTTATTCAAATAAAAATACAGGCTATTCATTTTAACTCTAAATGAGGGAGTTTTTTAAAATATTTGTAACAAGTGTAAAAGTGTCACCATTAATGTCCTGACTTCACACAATGCTGTTTCTGGCATCCAATCTCGATTTTCTTTGCTTTTTAATTATTTTATCTACAGTATTTAAAAGCCCCCAGCATCTCAAGAAAAAGACCAATAGGCTATTGGTCTCTGCTCTAGGAGTAAATTGGTACAACTTTTATCCCTCAACTTGATACCTGTATTTTTTTTCTTCAAAACGATTCAATATTAGTAGAAAACATGTCTCAACCTGGGTCAACCTGATGCTTTTGCCTCTGTTTTATGTGATTTTATTAAGACTCTTCCTGCAAAAGCAGTGATGTAGGTAGTGTGTTGCCATGGTGACGAGCTCATTAACAGCTGCTAAGCTTCATTACTTCCTGGTCATCAGCCCAGTGACACTGATCCCACACAGGGACAGAAGCACAGTATGCAGTCACACACTCGCGCTCTCACACTCACCCACATACACGCAGATTTGTCATCTTGAAATTTGACACATAGCAACTGGTCCTCTTCAGCTCATATCTCCGCATGTTGTCAAAGAGTGTGTGTGTGTGTGTATTTGCCTCTGTGTGTGAAATATGCAAGGCACTGTGGACTTATTAGGAGCCCTCTTGAGGTGGAGTTTCTCATCAACAAAACACAAATCACAAGATGTTTACATATAGACCATACATACATATAAACTAGGTTTTTCAGGTTGATCTTTCTGTTTCCCACGTTTCTCTTAATAACTTCCTCCAATTAAGAAAGCCTGGTTTCTTTAGCCTGGAGACCAGACCAATCATTCAGCTCATGTTTATTCATGTGTCTCAGACAGATTTCCGTTTGTGCCGAGATAGGTCAGGCCAATCACACCCAGTTATCTAAATTTGGGGCAGGTTTGATATGATGACAAACAGTGGAGCGACGCTAAGGCATTTCTGCATTTTCATTTAACAACTAAGATGAATGCCGCTATTGTGAGAGGGGTTTGTTGAATCTGCACTGCGGTTGTTGATAAGAAAGATGAGTTTGCTGCACTACAAAGAGGATTTGGTGAAAGTTTAATGAACGCTGTAGTCTGTTTACATATTTCTGTCACTCTGTGCTTCATCACACATTTCGGTGCTCTGATTGGTTCTGGTTCTATCCACTTGCGTCCTGAGGGATTTCCGTCTGTGACTGTTGATAATGCCCCTTTGCAATCAAAATTGAACTCGGCGTTCGTGCCTGGCTCTGGAACCTCTCAGCAAGGCTATTGTTTCTCATGTTTGTGCCATTTAAAAAGCCATGACATTGGAGAGGGCTGACAATCAGCAAGTCTTTTTCAAAGCCTGCAAATGCAGTGCAGAAGCAACACACAGTCCAAAATTTGACTCACTCTGCTACCGTCGTTCTCTAAGCCACCTGCTTGCCCCCTCAAATTTTAATGACTAACAAATTGGACACACATGTAACACACACTAACTGATTTTACAAGACATAAAATGATAGTGAGAAACACTTATTTCTAACGTGGCACACAGAAATAAATGTGTTTTAACCTCGAAACCACAACATATCACTGCAATTTAAAAGCAAAAAATAGTCAAACTCCCACAGCAAAACCGAGGCCAAGCTAATTTAACTGTGTCATTGCGGATTTCATTTTAAACTTACTGCAACAAAAGGGGTTTTTTTTGTTCTGTATAAGCCACTTTCATAAGGCAAAGGTGGATGTGTAGCTGACAACTGCTACACAACATGTTACCAAGTTGAAAAGGGGACTTCTGGCTGCATTATTTACTCATGGACCATCTGACACCACAAGGAGCAGAACTACTGAGGACACTAGACATGCAGTAATTATGATACAACCTCCATTGTTCCATTTTGTGTTGCAATGCCAGAAATCGCGCTCCCCTGAAACCATAACCACCACTAACACCACAAGGGGATGCATTGGATAAATGTTGAATATAATTTTGCATCATCAGTAATGTCTGCCTAATAACAGTTGAAATGACACTGTATCAAATGTATTGACATGCCCATGAAAACACAACCCTTGCCTCTCTTTATCTCCATCTCTCTCTCTTTCTGTTTCTGTCTCACACACACACACACACACCTTCATCCTCGCTGCTGTCAGAGAGGTCAGCTAAGCAGAAGTCAAAAATGTAATTATTGTGAGTCACACAAGTGAAGCATCGGAGACCCAAATGGGCGATGGCTGCCCTAATTAAACTGACTACATTGCGTTCTTTCCTGAGGCAAAGTCGGCCTCTCTCATTATCTTTATGTTGCGTATGTTTTCCCTGTTTTCCTCTTTTAAGAACAAATAAGCTTAACTCTAGGATGACAACATATTGAACCCAGCCTTTAGTGGTGTTACATCATGCACACAATTTGCATATTGATTGTCTCTCACTGAATCCCACGTTGCCACAGTGCCTCTTGCTCGGTGCTCATTCTGAGGTTACAAGTTAATGGAGGGAATAGAAACTATGAGTTTTATCGAAGACAAGAGTGAATACTTCTATGTTACACTTTATGGCATAAAAAAGATTGCATTGTACACAAAATAAGACTTTTGCATTTTGCAGTACTAAAAGGAGAACCAGGACTTGTCCACTGTGGTTGAGGATGCTAATTTCTCTCAGGATGTGTCCTATTACAGTATGTCTGCTTCTGTCCTCGAGGCTGTGAGAAGTCTCACAAAGAGTGTGTCATTTGGGAAAATGACTGGGAGTAAGAAGTACAGCAAGGTCAGCTTTTTCCTGACCTGGTCTAACTGGTCACAAAAATGCCTCAGGGTCTCAATAGCCATGGCATGTGACAGATAAGCTGGCAGCCGTACAGTGTGGTTGGGAAACAGTGTGAATGGAGTCTTGTCTGCATGAGAAAATCAAAGATAATAGACAGTGACCACCAAACTGTGGAATGCACAACAGGCCAACTTGAGATAATCAGATACATTTAATTAGCTTTCTGTGCCATTGTTGTAATTGCAATCCATTTTTTGTGAATGTGTTTGCACATTATGCCAATTTTATATGCCAATACCACACAAAGATATATTGTGTATCTTTCACACCACATTTATCAGTCATTGTCCCAATTGCTGCCATGAATTCATTGCGCAGCTTGTCGTGTTTTAGGCAATAACCTCCCCAGAGTGCAGACATCATTTCAAATGCAGGAAACTACCAATATGTGCATCTTCATGACAAATTACGGCATGATGCATCTTAGTACGGTATGGGCCAGAAAAGCTCCTTGGCTTTGATTCTACAAGTCTCTACTCTTCCAAAAGATACATGTCCTTACAGTATTTGTCTCCCAAAGGTGCTAAGTCCACAGCATATAATTCATATCATTTTCATACCTATCGAAGCATTTAGTGACCCCTTGCACCCTGTGGACAGGAGCAGGACGGGGGAGGGAGGAAGAGAGAGTGTGTGGGAAAGTGTGGTGTGTCAGGAGAAAGAAAAAGGAAAAACATGTTAAGGCCAAAAGTTATGTCGGAAGCGTTGTCTTCAACGGATGACAGAGTTTGAAAACTAGCCAGTAATGCTCCATCTCTCTTTTTCCATGCCATTTCTCCCTCACTGCCCTTGGAATGAGAAACAGACTTTGACAGAGGATAGATGGATAGCATAGATAGATGGATGGAAAGAGGGATAGAGGGATAAGCAGAGGGCTGGCCTCTTATTCCCAATGCAGTGTCAGCTCAGCTATCAACTCATCAAAACTGCTGACACACTGCTGACGTCCCACTCTTTTCTACCTCTGTCCAGATCCCTCTATGTCCATGCATCCATCCATCCATCCATCCATCCATCCATCCATGTCACCTGTCCATCTAACTGCTTTTATCCTTCACTAAAACTCTGTATGTATGCATGTATGTGTACTACTGTATATCTAGCTATCTACTGTATTCATCTATCGTATTTATCATCCATCCATCCATCCATCTATCCATCCATCTACCTACCTGCCTACCTACCTTTTCTAAACTGAAACAGAGATGGGGATGATGAAAAAGTGCATGTAATGCCAGGGAAAGGGTATGAGATAGAAGAGAGATTTACGTTTAAAACATGTACCAGGAGTGAAAAGATAAGAGGGGAGGGGTGAAGAAGGGGAAAGTGAATCTTCACAAGCTGACAGTGACATTTAGTGCATAGCTAGAAGAGTCAATGGAAAGCACTCAGCATCAGAGACCACACACGTTCAGTGCACACTCAACACATGCCACACACACATGCACGCACACACGGACACACACAGACATACATTATGGATCTGTCCCTTTCCCCTAGAGATGGATTATTGTAGCACTTCATTCTGAGAGACGGGGAGAGGGGTAAGCCTGCAGGTACAGGCAGACAGGCAGGAGGGCAGACAGAGTATCAGGCAGACAGATGGCTGTGTACACATGCAGCAGGAGAATCTGAGCCTAAAACTCAAAATGAGACACACACTGAATGTTAAGTGCCGTGCAGTGCAAAACACACTCCAAATGACAACTTTAAGTGCTATATGAAGTGCTTTGGAAAAACAAAAGCATTGTAAAAATGAGTCACTCCAGACAGTTGCTCTCTGTGAGATAGCTTTAGAGTTGCTTCCAAGGTAAAACAAGAAGGCAAAGAAAATAGGGAGAGGAACACACAATAATCTTTAAACAGAAAACATATGACCCAACTTAAACAAGAATCCAGTTTTTCTCCTTATTCAACATCTGCCTGTTGGCCTTCCCATCTGCCTCGTTGCTTTTCTGTACATCTTCGTGCTAGTTAGTTTCCCACCACCTGCCCTTTCTTCATTTAGCTCTTCATTGTTCTGCATACTTCCCAGTGCTTGAGGTAATTCATCTGTATCTGTCAACAAGTCTCTCAGCCTTAAACAGTTTTAAAGTCCAGGAGGCTTGTGTGCATATATTCAGTGTAATTCATACTGAAATGCACGCACCAAAAAATCTGACACATGAAAAAGTTTAGAAGGATTCCCCGTTTTCTTTCTATTTCTCAATCAACATGAAAAGAAGAGCACTCTCCACCTTCTCTCCGCCCTAAATTTAAAATGCTTTAATATGCTAATGAGTAAATAAGTGAATACCCCCAGGCCTTCCCTCTCTAAAGAATCAGGAAAATAGCTAAACCAACTGGCAAGGCACCTACAAAGACACATTTCAGCAAGTGGGTGGAGGAGGTGCTGCTTTGAGAGGTAGAGTTCAGTAAAAAGATTTCATTTGGCACACTGTCCTCTGGCATTAATAATAAAATAAAACAAATGGAGTGGGAGAGTGTGACGGAGGCTGTTAATGCTGTGGGGTCCTGACATGCTTTTTATTTTTTTTCCTTGTACATTATGCATTTTCCCTTGATTTAAGAGACTAAAACAGTTTAGGTTTATTTTCCATATAACTATTTTATATACAGATGGAAGCGAAAGGTGAGAATGTCCAAATCTTTCAGTCGCACTGATGAACAGGGACTAACTTGAACCATATGCTCTGGAGAGCATAATATTTGGAGGCGGTTGCATTTCTGCAGGTTTCAGGAGTTGATTTAATATTAATTTCACTTATAAATTTATCACTTACCACCTGTTGCATACCCTGTCAGCTTGTAGCCTTTTTTCTATCATGCTGTTTGTTAGCGTAAATGTATCATGGGTACATCCAGGCTGTCTCACAGCAGCATTAATCAGTCACATTTATGCATCACATACTGTATCATTTGAACACTGATGGAATGAGAATGCTTTAATTTACCCTCTGACGACAACGGTGCGTCTTCAAATATGCATTTCCTTCTCATTCTCCAGCTCGCTATGTCCTCTGAAAAGGTCAACGCTGCCATTGATATTAAGGTAGGCATTGTATCAAATGCGTTCCTTGGCAAGTCATTTACACGAGTTGTTGTTTTCACATGTGTCTGACAGACTCATGAACTAATATTTGTATTTTCACTGCATCACTGATCGTCTAAAACCATTAGAAGAGTATGACATGGAGGGACACAAATACCTATGCATCTGACTGTGAGTTTGAAAGATGGCGTATGCAGTATTTTGTGCATATGCAACATTTGCAAATAAAGGCCCCAGGTCTCTAGACCCCAAAACCAAAGTGCTGACTGGACACAACCAAATGCAGAAGCTTCCCCGCATGGACAAAATAAAATCCACAGACGTGACCTCTTTTTTTTTCACCTTGTCTAAATCCACCCTTGCCACACACACACACACACACACACACAGACTTTCAAGTTTACTTACCCTTCAACGACACTCAGCACTTTCTAGTATCATTTACATCTGTGTTGCTTTTAATCAGCTCAATGAGTGCAACAAGACTGCTCTGTAAGATGGCTAATTATGCAGTTCATTAAAAAATAACAATGTTGACTAACAAAATAAGAGGTGGAAAATTTCTCATGGGAAGGGGGTAATGTGAGTAACGGTGCAGGTTCCTGCTTACACACATAGTACACACAAAGTAAGATACGTTTACCCCTTTTAAACAGGAGGTTTTAAATTATTTTTGCTGACAATTTGACATCTGAGCTTCGGGTTGATATTTAAGTCAGTATTAAACTGAAAGATGTCTATTTCCCTCAAATGATTTTGTGATATCAAGGTCTCTAGACATTCAAAATTGTTTCTAAGTGACATTTACAGAAGTACCGCCAAGTTAGTAGCAATGTAAATGAAGGAGAAAAGAAAAGCGCAGTCAAAATGTTAAGCATGACAATAACATTATCTCTACATACGCAGATGCTGGCAGCCTGTACATGCAAGAGGCTTTATGAATACAACTTCATCACTGAGACTCATCAGAATGGAAGCTGCTCAAGGCCTCACCTCAGGCAGAGAGCAGCATTCAGCTATTAGGATGCCAGCAGCTTTAACATGGTGACACAGACAGACACACACACATAAATAAATAAACAATTCCTTCATTATATCCCATTGCATTTTCTCTCCCACATAAAACACAATCACAGAAAACAGAAGTTGTGCACACCCCTGGGCAGATGCAGAAATGAACATGCATATGCATATGTGCCTATTAAATTCCCAATGCACACAAAAACATACACGCACACACACAAAACAACCATGTATGCCTGTTTAGCAGTCAGTCCAAACTGTGCTGGGAGTCTCTTACTTTCCATATGACCTTTTGTCACTTTGCCAGTGACATTTTAAATGTGCTCTCATTCACCTTTGTCAGCAGCCTTGTCTACTGGGTACTAAACAAAGCAGAGCTGCACAGGGAAATACTGTATAAAGACAGAGAGCATGAGAAAGACAGACGATGGTGAAACTGAAAGAGATAAATAAAACACAGCCAAATGAGAGGGAGGGGTCGTTGCTGAGAGCCAGCACAGATAAAAACAAGTGTAAAGATTTAGTGGATAGGAAAGTGTGAGCTGAGGTGGTGTGTAAGGGGGAAGAAACAGAAACAGAGAGACAGTTCAGCACGAGAGAATCCAAAAAAGAGAAAGATAGCTATTAAAGTGAGACGTTAATATAAGGAAAGACAGAATGAAAAAAAAAGTGATGAATCGCAAGAAAAGAGCAAAATGGCAAAAGGTGGGGGTAGAATGAAACGACAGAAAGAGGCAGGAGGGACTGATAACATGAAGTAGCCGAGAGCAGAATCTCCGAAAAGGGCAGGGTAGGGAAGAGAAAGGAAGGGGACTGAAAGAGTGTGAGAAAAAAAAGAGCATAAGAGGGTGAAAATAAAAGAGCGAGGGATGGGGTGTGTCACTCTGAAAATTACTGCCGTCTATGGTGGAAATGTCACAGATATGTGAGGGCCCACTTCGCTGCTGTGATAATATGTGAGCGCCATTCATCTCCAGCCAGAGGGTCTACGAGGATCAATAGAGTCTTAGTATTAATAGGGACCTCTCTGCTGCATTAATAAGACAAACTAGCACCAGCAGCACTCACTGACATAAAAGACATTTCCTCTCCTTTCTGTTCTCGCATGCCTGTAAGATCACCATGTTGACAGCAGGGTAGAAGACAATGTTGTTTAACCTAAAGGCCTCAAATCATTAGATTGCTGCTCTGTAGCTGTCCTGGACTCCCTGCAGAGGTGTGGCACATACAAAAAGATAGATTTCTGTATCTGGAGGATCAATGAAGAATCACAAAAACAGCACTTAAGTCGAATGGATACAAGCTGTTTATATCATCCAACATCAGTTTAAAAGGTTGAGGCAGCATTTTGATACAGTCACTTGTTTTCCAACCTTCAAGGGCATGCTGGTTCTCTCTCTGCCAGTCTATTAGATTCAGGTAGGAAGAAGAATTGAGAGGAAGAATGGGAATCAGAAAGGTCAAGGGGGGGTCTACTCCTCTGTCTGCTTCTGTTTCGTCACTCCCCATAGGCAAGTTGACATTTTGATAAAATGTTCAAAAGGACAATTAGCACATCGGGAGGGAGCAGATTGCTCATCTGTTCTTACGTTCTTCATCATCAGTATTAACTGCATCATTCTTCAGCTGCGTACATGTTGCTGTATGTTGGCGGGTCAGATCTAATTCTGGTCATTTGTGTGTGAATGTCTCATGTCCTTCCACAACGTTAATCCTGCAGGGATTAAGCAGCGATACACTCTCACAGCTCATGACATCAGATCAAGTATGTGATGGGAGCTATACAACTTCTTTGAGGTTTAAACTGTCCAGTTATTCTGCGCAATTCATTTGGTTCAGATTTCAATGTCACTGAAAACAGGTTAAAACTAATAGAGCAGATATTACTTTCTCCACAAAAACATGTCATTCTTATTTTAGACAAGAGTTGACGAATATATTGATATATTTCCTCCCAGAGTGAAAACCTTCCACTGGCTCATGCTGGAGGATGACCAGATGCTTTCAGGCATGCTGAGAGATGCAGTCCCTCCAGCATGTCCTCAGTCTGCCCTGAGGTCCCCTCCTACTTGGCACGACTTGTTACACCTCCAGAAGGACTGTTTGAAGGACATTTTCAACAAAAGAACAGCGAGCTGCTCATGGACTACTTATTTGGCTACTGTACTAGATGTGAGGCTGTATTGACTAAATATTATACACAAGACTAGCATCACATTATAAATGCAGAAAGTGATTTTGAAATACATTTTTCAGCAAAAGGTTGACAGCTTTGTCCATTGAAATTCATATCAGGTCCTCTACTGTCCGGACTGTTTCTATAGATGACTATAGGCTGGGAAATACTAAAACTTGCTCTAGACGTTCACTCTAATCAGCTTCAACACTCTTCCCGTTCAAAGTGGCAGCTTAACTCTCTTGTGTCCATTTTCAAAGCTGCTGATGATGATGATCCATGAGATTAAACACAAACCCCAAACCAGAGATAAGACACATCCATACATACACACACACACATGCATTACCATGCACAGTCATGATCCACACAAATCCAGTTGGGCACACAGATTAGACAGTGAATACAGCTTCATTATCAACTGCATAAGTAACTAAGTTAGTAAAGCTAAGCTTCATTTGCCCTCATGAAGAAACACACAGTGGGAGATTCCCTCTGACAGCAATACTGCACAGAGTCACAAAGCACATATACTCAAGAATGCTCTATGTATCTACCTGTATGTGCACATGCTCACACCTACACACTCAGTCGGCCTGGCACATTCACATACATACGGTGCACACTGCCTTAGAGTAGAAAAAGACCTCAGGCAGTCCACAGGGGGAGCTGATAATGAGAGAGGGAGCAGGGGGACAGAAGTTTGTAGTGTGTGAAGCAGGGAAAGTTGGTTCTCACTTCTGAGGCTGCAGAACCCACATGGGGAAAGAGGCCATGTCATGAACAGTGAAGCTCTGAAGGAAATGTCAAATCACTGGTGTTTGAAGCTGGGGACGTGTGCACAGCTATGAGTGCAAATGAGTGCTTGTGCATATCTGATGGATAGATAAATGAAGATGAATTCCTAGTATTGCAACGCACAACTATATTCACAACTATATGTGTCTGCGTGAGTGTGTTTTGTGTGTGATTCAGGCCTACAGCACTCAGTCAAGAGTGTAAGTGGGTGATCTGAGGGCATGATTTGATCAAAGGCACTTTGATCAAGTGGAGGCCCGGTCCAGTACAAAGTACTGTATATGAGTCTGCACTATGGGTATAACCACACGTGCTCACACATATGAATGCACACAGCAAAGCGGTGGGATAATGGGAGAGCAATAACACAGGGGGCCCCCATGTAATGGCAGCTAAATTCAATCCCATGACAGCTCCCAACTTGAGTGCAGAAAATCAATCAATGCAAATGGAAGCTCAAATTGCCACAGTCAAATGTTAAATGACTAGCAGAGTGACGCGGCGCTGCACGATACCAGTATTAGTCTCTTTCATTCTGTCTGACTCTGTCTCTTTGGCCCCACACAGTCCACTCATTGTCCACTTCAGGTATTCAACACGAAAATATTGCATCCGTCTCCAGGAGCCAAATGATGATATTTACCTGAAGTATTAAGCCTGAAAATCTGTGGCAATGACTTATAAACAAACAGAGCATCATCTTTACAAGCTGACAAGTTTTTCTATTTTTTTCTTTATTTGGTCTCCTCAGATATTCATTGCACTATCTCGCCTTTGTCTTTTTTATTTGCAGTATTGATAAATGTTTCTTTCCAGTCTACATGCTGTATCCACAAAGGTGAAATCTTCACCTTGGCACTTCTTCCCTCAGTGTAACATTTTTTTTCCCCACTTCTGTTTGTCAGCCACTGTATTTCCACCACACATATCTCTGACTTTTTTTCTAAGCCTGTAGAAATATAAAGTGAACGATCTTCTCAATCATCGCCCGCTCACAGCAGCACGTTTATACAAATATCTCTGCACAATTTGCTCTTTCTTTCACTTTTTCCCCACTTAATGAGCCAGCTCCATTAACAATCTCTGTAATTGTAATCACTTTTACCACTGATGGTGACGCCATGTTACAGTGGTGTAAAGCACTATGATTATGGTTTGTCAGTTACTAGGGATAATTATCAAAAGAAAATTTGAAACAAACACTTGAAAAACACAAGTGTTCATGTGTTGCATTACTTAAGACATGGTAATAACATTTTATTCGCTTCTTGGCAATCTCATTATTCTGAGGACTGTTTCAACAACCACAAAATTACAGAAATTGATATTCTGTGGAAAACATCATTATATTACTCAGTAATTTGGCTTTTTATTTTGTCATTGCTACTGTAGAATATCGATTGATAAGAGCTCACAGCAAGAAAGGGAATGAATCGTAGTTTTACAATGGTTGTATGTCCATTACTAAGAAGGGAAAAATCTAAATTTAAAAAATCATAAATCTCAACCAAAAACAAAACAATATGTGTATTCAGATTGTAGAGTCTAGTGCTGTCCTCCACCCCCCACACCTCCTTCCACCCAAACACTATGTTTCGTAGCTGGTGTGCAGTGTCAGTACCTTAGACCTCCCGTTTGCTTACAGATTCAGCTGACAGCAGATAGTGGAAGTGAAGTGAGAGCGAGACGGAAGTGTGAATGTGTGGCGGCGGTGGTTCAACATGTTTTTTTGTGGTGTGTGGAAGAGTCAGCACTAGGGAACAAGCACAGCGGCTTTCATCTGGAAAAGCGAGTGCAGCAGTGCAAGCGCAGCAGCCAAGGTGTCCATATATTATACCCCCCGCCCCCCACATTGTATGCACAAACAGAAAAATGCACATACAGTACAGTAAACAGTAAATATATGTGCATTCACACGCTAAAGCCATGTGGTATTTATACATCCATGTATTCTTTGTTCAGGCAGCCATGATGAATATTCTATGAGCAGATAAAGGGGGTTTGCCCTGCCACTCCACCTCGATGATGTAATGCACTGACACCACAGTGGCCCAGTAAACACCACACACTGACACGAGCACTGACAATACAGTATGTCTGTTCTGTGAACTAACTTTCTCTCTGCACCTTGACTTGCACTTTGAATGAAAGCATAGTGACGTACATGAACGAGGACATTTTCAGTGTCAGCTGTATATTTGCCTCTATCTGCAAAATCATTTGAATCTCTGAGTGGGTTTTGAAAAAACAAACAAACATTCAGATCAATTCAAATGGTGTGTCTACAGAAATGTGGTACAAGGCTGACAGAGTATTTGAGGATTTGTTGAGGCTTGGTGATTCACGCATATGACTAGTGTTAAGATTTTTCACCCCCTGCATCAAAGCACTTTGATCCTTCCTTTGACTTTTAATCCTATAACCCTGCCCTTTGTGTCAGGGTAAGTGTTTTCATGTGTGTGTGGCCTTGTTTCCCTATATCACTGGAGCCCAAAAACTCAAATGCTCAATACACTTGATAAAGACTGAAGCCTTTAGGTTTAGGATAAGAATCAGGCTCAGGTCAGGGTTAAGGTTTAGCATTCAGATATGAGGGTTATAGGTTAAGTGCCCAGGGAATGTGTTATCTCAATGACAATCATCCACTAACAGAGTCAGAGATGTGCATGTATTCCTGTTGTGATTTAACGCTATGCTGTATAGAGACAGATTTCTTGTGACAATAGGGATATAAAAGGAAAACAGAAGCATTTGTAGAGAAATACACTTAACATTTTGATTAACAAGTTTGTTAACACTAGTAATTGAATGCTTCAAATTGTTTTAAAACAGACTTGTCCACTGCTGTGATTGTCTGAAACTAATCAAAAATGTCAGATGACAGGATGCAAAGAATGCACTGAATTTATTTGTGGTATCTGTTGACGACCTACAGATCTGAAGCAGCTGTGAGTGCACTGGATGGGTCCGCAGTGCTTTATTTGCCTACAGTCTGAAAAAATGCCAGGGTTGATTTCTGTTGGTTTTCCTCTCTTGTCTCCTACACTTAACAAAAACTCTCCCCAAATTTAATCTCAACCTGAAAACCTCTCACCTCACTCAAGACACACACAAAAAGCCTTTTTTTACTTTGTGCACATTGAGAAATGGAAAAATAAATTTTGAAAGGTTTGCTAATCAATGTAGCCGCTTAACCCCCACCCCTACCCACCCACCACTTCCCCCATCCACAAAGTCTTCTTTCATGAGTATGTGTGTATCAGAGAGTGAGAGAAATGGAGGCGCTAAAAGATTTTTTCCGAGTATGAAGCTTGATCCATGCACTGAGACACGAGAAACAGACATAGTAGAGAACAGAGAGGGAGAGAGAAAGACGGTTGAGATGAAAGAGAGAGGGAAACAGGAGGCCATTCATCTGATTTCAGTGTGAGGTGTTAACATAACCTTTCGGTAAAAACTAATGGAAGGTGTCAGCACATCCACTATAGAGGAGAGATGGAGCACAATAAAACAGCATGGAGCACCGAGGGCAGATTAGGTGCATCAGAGAATGTGTCTATTTCCTCTCTCATTGATCCTCCACTGCATGCTTAACAGACATATCGATTATAAATTGAGACTTGTTCTGCCTGAGCTGTGCATATCTACCTGTTATCAAAAAAAGATCAAGAGGCCACTCTATGACTCATATTATGCTCCCTTCAATGGAACAAGTCCACTCCCATTTGATTTACTTGCCTCCGTTGTCTTAAACCATTATAAACCCAAGCAGGACAGACTGGAGGATGCCAACAGGAGCTGCTTCTCATTAGTGTACAAAGGAGGGGGGAAGCAGGGCAGGAGACAACAAATCTGAGCTGGTACAGGTCAGAGAAAGTTTCAAAGCTGAATCTCAAAAGGTGAGAAAGTCGATGAAGTTAAGTTTCATTCTGTCAGTATGTGCTTACTGTATAGTGCAGCAGCTGTTCAAAATGTGCTTATTATCTCATGAGCATTTTGGCATTTTATTCAGCACTCTGCTCACCATCATCTTATTTCCACTTCACTGCCATGCTATGATATTAATAATAATAATGGACCCCGTTTGTCAGATACCTGAGCAGAAAATAGTGGTCCACAAATTCAAAGGCGATGCTGTGACACATACGCTCATACATAAAACTAATGCCGTATAATACAAGCCTGCAATAAATCCTCACTTCATTAGGATTACAATGTTCAGTGTTTATGCCTTGACCTTGACCTAGGTTACGTTACCATAACAACAGCTGTGCATAAATTATTTCTTCTGCCTGTTAATAATCCTAATACATCATGCTTGGATGGGGATAAGGAGCAAACAAAGCAGAGCTGTCTTGCTTTCTCTGCACCTTAAATTGCTCCACAACACTTTTATTTCCAGTGACCGTGCATGAACGTTGCACTTCTGTGATAAGTTATTTCACAATTGAAGTGCTTGAGTCTAAAAAGCTCCTGACTCCTGCAGGTTTTGTAGCTGCAACTTGCATTTTTTGATTAGACACAGCCATATTTGCTATCCATCAATGTTGCAATTGATGATGCCAGTAACCAACATTTTATGTTTCTTTTTTTATGTTTCTACAGAACTTTACAGTCAAATTTACTGCACCGATATGAGAGTATCAGTCTTTTAACAGGAAGAAAGTGCAAAAGCGCATTTTCCAAAGTTCTTCAAGTTTTCTACCTGGCAGGTGGTAAAGTGTCGGGAAGTGTGAATACACTTTGGCTCAGAGAATGGTTTGTTTAACTCCAAAAGATCTTTGCAGCACTATAAATACTGCATGTCTATGAGCCTCAGTGGTGAGTAAAGCTCTGAGTATTTGCATGGCTCTGTGCCCGCATAACGTGGATGAATAGGTCCACTGTCCTGCTGCAAGAATCTCCCCCCTCTGCAATTCAAGAAGGTAATTGAGTGCTAATCGAGTGTTTCCACAAAGAGGAAAAACAACATAAGCAAATGAAAACACAAAAACAAAACACCGGGCGCTTGTTCAACATTCAACAGATCCAACACTTGTCAGTGAACAACTGTCAGTGTCCATCATGAGGTTGTGTGTGTCTCTCTGGCCAAAGCAGATATGACAAGCTCAGTCTATGCTGTTATCACTCACTCTCCCTCTTCTCCCACCCTCTCCTGTGTATCTCACAATCCTCACTCTTTTCTTCTTTGTATCCCTTTGCCTCAAATCTTCCTGTTACAATTCTGTCACAGATTTTCCTGAATTGCCCGAGTCAATCTCAGTTGTTCATATTCTTGTTCTTACTCATCTGTCTCTTTATTTCTCCTCCTCCTCTCATTTCTGTATGCAGGTCACCGTGGCTGTGGGTGAAGTGGCACAACAGTATAAGGGAGAGAGCAAAAGAGAAAGGGACACAATGAATAGTAATTTATCGGAGGAGAAAGCGGAGGAAATAGCTTCTTTCCATCTCTCGCCTTGTATTGCCCAGCAGGATTACACATAATTTATGCACACCCACAAAGTTGCTCTGAGACAAAAGGGTAGCGAGATAGTCAGAGGAAGAGACAGATAGAAAGAGAGATACAGAGGGGGTGAGAGAAGAAGGGAATCAGACAACCCAGGGTTCAGCTCACTCATACAGCTCTTCCAAAGTAAGTTTATGTGAGAGGAAACTGTGCTTGCTTATACATTACTTATTTCCTTCTTTGTATTTTATTCTCTTTGCTCCATCCGTCCCCCTCAAACTCACATGCAAACTCATCTTATCAACATTAAGGTACAATAACTATCACCATGGGAATACACCAGTGGGATTTCAATGGTCCTTTTATAGGCACGCCTCTACTCATACAGTACGAAAGGCAGCGCGACGTGGAGAATGAGATCCTGTCCAAAATCAATTTGACTGAGATAACGTACTTGTAAAACCGTGGGGGACCACCATTGCAGTACGATGTCATTTTTCTCCCCAAAGAAAATCAAACTGCATACTGATTGAGGAGTTCAGATGACATATCTTAGTGGTTCAGACAGTTTTATTAATACACTGTCTCACTGACAAATACGCTCTTTGATCCGCTTCAGACAAAAAGAAAAGAAAAAAAAAGAAGCTGATCTGCTGTAGTCTCCCCAGAGCTGAAAGTGCTATCAATCTTCTTATTGCACAACAGTGAGGTGATCAAAGGGCCTAATTGTGTCTCTTTCAGGAGGAATCTATGCGATGGAGCGAGACTATTTGAGGTTGAGTCTGTGTCACATGACTTTCTCAACTGCCACAATGCCACTAAAGTGCAATCTATCATAACTTAATATTAGTTAAGGGAAGTAAATCAAACAGACACTTCTACAGTATGTAGCCCAACTCCAGTCATCTCCTCAATTTAAAATCAATCTTTGAATATACTTTAATTTTGTTTGGAATAACGCGTTAAATATCCTCCAGGGGATTATATTCCCACAGGAAGTGAATGCAGTCATATTTTCCAAATATCCCCTTTGGCATTTTCAGTCTGTCACTATGTTATTTCAGTGTTAAACATAATAAGTGTTTATGGCAGAAAATATAATTGGCTGACAGCACCAATAAAACCCCCTTTCACACTTTCCTGCATGAAATGGTTCTTGAAAACAGCAGCCAATCACTGAGCCGAAATGATCCCGTCCCTGGTTTGGAGATGGAGAAGCGTGTCAAATAGATAGAGGTTTTATCTTGTTTCACCTCAACAAGACGGCAGACACGGCAACTGCTAGATTAAATAACTGCCTGCATTTGTCCAAGGAAGACAAGAAGACTTGAAAATGCAAACTCAGAGCAGACGGCAACTGCTGTCACAAAGAGCAGGGGCAGACTGATAAATCTGGTATGCAAACTTTTAACCTAGTTGTTGTTGTTTAAAAATTTATGTAGATTTAGAGAACTGCACAATCTATTTCTGACTTAACATATTCGCAAACTTATTTTGGTAGGCGATTTAAGTGACATAGCTTATTTTTCCAGGAGAATCCCAGAGGGCTGCTAAAACGTTGAGCGCAGGATTCAGAAAAATCTAAAGGACCTGCACGTATTTTAATGATGTATGACTATGTTTCTACGCATCCTGACTGTCTGCTGTGTTCTGGTCATAATCATTATGGCATCCAGACTGTTTTTGAAGCTTTTGCTGAAAAGATTGATGCTATTCCACCACTAGATGTCACTTCGTAATAAAATGTTTCAGTGGGTCGTAATAACGTGCTTTTGCAAACAACTGATAGGGTTGTTTTTTATGGGAATGTGTAGCTGTACAGTACATTCCCTATGATCTAGTGTGACGTTTTGGGAAAGTCAGAATAAAATCATGAGTGACAACAAAAACACACAATATCCTCTTTTCAGATATATTTTCCATATGTGGAGCGGACTGGCCTTTTGTTCTCATTTTGTGCATGCAAATGTTTTACCTATCCTGTGCTGCATAAAAGCAATACGGACAGGGTTACAGCTGTACATTGTATTCAGTGATTCTTTTTATATTGGCTTGAAGAGATAAAGCACATGCGGTACATAAAAACAAACAGACTGACACACAGAGATACACACGCTCGGTTTGAATCTTTAGAGGAACAGTCTTGCAGTGAAACAGTGTCGACATAATCAGAATGGAAAGCCAGGTTGAGAGCCCTCTATCCAACTGTCTGGTAAAAATGATAATAACACAACAGTATTTGGGTCGTGCAGGAAGAGTCAGACAGAGTCAGGGTGAAGAGGGCACACCTACTTTATGAAGACTATTCTTCAAAGTTTGACAGCTGCAGTCAACCCAAGACTTGGAGAACACATGAGTTAAATGTCTCTGTGTTTTCCCATACTACAGAACTGAGTCCACCAATTGGCTGTGCACTAAATGACAGGTTTATTGCTGTAACAGTGACTGTGTAAGAGAGTCTAGTAATTATTAAAGATGTGTGCTTTGATGATAGGTGAGGCCAAGATTTGTGAGAATGTTTAACAATCCTCTCTGATGAGCCTGTGTGTGCACGTACTAAGGCATACATGAACGCATGTGTATGTGTGCGAGTCAATGTGTGCGTGCCTTTGTACTGCCCTCCACCCACAGGCTTACAGTCAATCCCACTTTGGCAGAGTAATGGCCCAGGTCTTGATTGAAGTTACCCTTCATTAGTAGGAGAACAACGTTAAAGAAGGGATAGTTTGGATGAAAGTATTAGGCTGTAATTCAGAGGGGCTGAGTTCTTTATCAAGTCCTATATGAGAGAAAAAGGGCCTAATGGTTTGAAATGCTGGAAAATTATAGCTGTGATTCACACTTCAAAAGACTGGTTCTCCCTTGGCCTTTCTGCTTAGATGTGTTGAACTCTCTTTAGATCGAGGCTGCACATCCCAGATACACTTTCCAACCCTAATTTCAGTTCTGTGTGTTCTCTCATCTTGACCTTTGTGCTCTTGTAAGAATCTAAACACACTGGCTAAATTTGCTTGATAGTCTGGATGTAGAAGTTACTTTGACATCCTTTGAAAGGTCCGTCAAGGTCTGTATAGTTTTATGACTGTATTCTATACCCTATCCTATAAGATGGTTGAACTAGAGCTTTATCTTCATGACCTCGGTGAAAAGCTTCAACGCTCATTTTAAAGTGAGGGTCATTTTGCTCAAGTGTGGCAGGAGTTGGTGGAAAGGAGACATTAATTAAAGGGGGGGGATCACTGTTCTTTACCTCAACTGACAAAGGGTTGCCAGCTATCACTGAGCACGTCCTCCGGCCTCTTTGTAGAAGGGTCAAAGAAAAGCCAATTTTGAAGAGAAGAAACAAAGTTACACAAATCAGCCAATTACTGCGGGATTTTCCAAACTGCACTACTGTAGTTTGTAAGTGTGGCATCAACAAACAAACGGTGAGTTTGACAGTGTTCTTTTTTAGTTTTTATTTAACTGTTAATTTTGTTAAAACTCCTTCAGATAAGAGCTGTCACCAGTAAATGAATAAATGCAATACCACTAACAGCATGGAGCAATTAAAAACAAGATATTCATTTCTTTTTGAGAGACAGTACACAGAAAAGCTTTCCCACATCCAGTATAATATAATGAGAATCTAACCTGTGACCTCTTGCTTTTGGCTTAACTCCCGCCTCAGGACATAAAATCTTGAAAAATTACAACCACTCAACATCTGATTAAGACTGAATTGCAAAGCAAGTGCCATTTTCAGGTTAATCTACCGACAAGGTTCAAAGCCTTTACTGTGCCAATTAGACATGGTCTCCCTTCCCATGTTCAAGCACCTTTAGGGCCAGCGGGTGCTCATCAGCCCTCCCCCCTGCTGTGAATGTGCTGCAGCAAAGACCTTGGGTTACAGGAAGTACGGCATGATGCAAGCCCCCTGCAAATGGATACTAAAAATCCTGTGTGACTTTTTGGTGGAGAGGGAGTAGCGCTGTGTATATGTGCATGGACCTGGGATTCAGAGGGCAACGGTGGGGAAGGGAAAAGTGGAGCTGGGTGGTGGCGGGCTGGGGAAAGTGCGTGAGGGAAAACTCACACAGCAAGACAAAGAAAGAGTGAGAGTCAAACAGAGAGAAACAAGCTCACCGGCTGGGAATGTGGAGAGTTAAAGTAAGGAAACAGAGTCAGGTAGACAGTCCTGCTTTCAACGTGACATTCTGAAACAACTCACAACCCGCCCCCCCCACCTTTATCTCCATCATCTCTTTAATCTCAAGGCCTTTTTCTCCGCCTCTTATTCAATCACTCCATCTGTCCATCTCTATCTCTTTATCTCTCTCTACGTCTTAATGTCTCCCTCCTTCATCTTTCGGTGTGTCTTTCTCCATCTCTGTGTTTCAATCCTCACATCTGTTCTTTTCCCTAAACCAATTAAATGTTGTTTGCAATTATCCTCCTCACTTTGCTTCCCCTGGTCTCAGAGAGCCTTGTTTGTGTGTGTGTGCATGCGTGTGTGCGCTTGTAGCTCTTGAGGGTTGAAAGGTGGTCTGATTTCCCTCCCTAAATTTTGATGTTTTCTTTTGCACGCTTCCTGTCAACACTCCCTGGCCCAAGCACACACATTATGAGGCTGTATACACTCACTAAGGGGGGGATTTTTCATGTTCAAAGTCGAACCTCTGTCAATTTTCAGGGTTTTACTTCTCTCTCTTCCTGAGAACATTTTTTTGTGGTTGAATGCAGAAGTGACAGTGGCAGCCTTGACTGTGGATATAAATAATGTACACGACTCCTGCTGCAACAATGCTCAGAATGCCATCTTCCTCAGTGGTCCTATAGAGACAAATCGTGTGGGTATGTCAACCTTCTCCGTGAGATGTTGCAGGTGTTCGAGTCAATTAACACACACTAGCTGTTGAAGAATACACCCCGAGACAGTTTCAACAAACGCACCAGCACGAAGCAGAATACCACACTGATGTTGATCACATATCCAGGCCGCTGTGATGTGCATTTTAAATGAGCCCCGCTGTATAACTACTTCTGTTTCGACGTTGTGCTGCTTTGGAATGCTGCACCGCCACTCACAGCCCCTTTGGGAAGAATGAGGAAATGCGGAAAATGGAGAGGAGGAAGAAAAATGAATGAAGATGGAGTGGAGGTGTGAGACTGTAATTATGAGAGAAAGGGTGACAGGGGCGGGATTAGGGAGAAACTGAATGAGCCTTTAGTGAACAACCCAGGAGCTCTCCATGGTGCTGAACTCACAAATGACTCGCACAGCAGAGACTCCCAACCGTCGTGTGTGTTCTCAGTAGGAGCAACTGTAGATGCTTAGATGAAGAAAAAAAAGACGCAGTAACAGTAGAAGAAGCATCAGTTTAAGGAGAAACAGGAGACGCCTTATGATAACACTAAAGATGTAAAATGAATGAGCTGTTATAGGATAACAGCGGCTTGAGGAATGCACGAGGAAAGCTGGCTGTTGAGGCGACAATGACTCTGTCAGCTTCAATGGAAATAACACCAAATAAGCTGTGTAGCGATGCAAAAGTGGGTTGATCGACACGAAAATAATTGGCAACAATTTTCTAAGCAGTTATTTTCTGAGCAAAAATGCTGAACATTTGTGACTGAAACTATTCCAACATGAGAAATTGTTAGTAAATTGCAGGCAGCACCTTGGACCTTTTCAGCAATGATAACAGGTATTTCACAATTTTTTACGCTATTAATTAAGAAAATAATTGTTGGTTGCAACGCTAAAGCTATGTGCAGGGAGTGATAAGTATTGGTTTTATACACAGTCTCTCTTTGTGGTGCTGGAGAAGCGATTTTAGGATCATTATCCTGTTTTTTTTTTAAAGCAGTTTACACTGGAGGAATGGGCTCATTTCAGTCGGACAGTGAAAACCATTAGTGTTCACCAGCACAGCTTTAAAGGGTCAAAATACCTCATAAAATGCTGTGTCATCTGTCCAGGGGGACAACATTATCACCTGGGAAACCTTGATGTGCTAACAATCTTGTTAAGTAATGTAGACAAGTCACTACAGCACCACTTAACCATACAATATGTAGAGGATTTATAGGTTATCGTTGGTTTAGTTTATTATTAGGCAATGATTCTGTTGTTTACACTTCGTAAGTCAAACATTTGTAAACCAGTTACGACACAATGATACAGTCACTATATAAGATCCTTACTGTAAAGTGTGATACCTGTACAGTATCATACTGGGGGGGGGTTGTTAAACCTATTTGGTTTTGTGATATGATCTTATATGTCTATATCATAATACCTCAGAAAAGATGATGGTAATGTTATTATTAGGTGATTAGGAGAGAAGTGTAGAGGGATATCCAGTGAGAATCAAGAAGAAAGGCTCTTTAAAGCAGACATGTTGACACAGGACTTCCCCACTTCTCTTGTTCTTCACTGTTTCATTCAGTTTGTTATGTTTTATCTACTCATCTCATTTTGTCTTTTCTATCTATTTGGTAACTTCCTGGCTGACTTTCAAACCAATTTACTCTATGTCTCCCTGTTTTCACTTTTTGCTGATAGTTCCTGTTCGTTCTCACTCTAAAGCAGACCATCTTCACTAAAAAGTGATGAAGTCTAGACAGTAGTAATGAGATCCCTGTGACTCATTTCATCTAAATAGGGCAAGTCCTGAGATCCCACCACTGTGTCCACACACACATCTTCACGCCGCATGTGTGTCAGTGTGGAGTAAATGTGCGTACTGTGTGTATGTGTCTGTGTGTGTGTGTGTGAGAGAGAGAGAGTGTGTTGGTTTAACAGGAGAGGTAGTAAGCAGAGAGTCCCTGGGAGAGCCGAGGAGGGTATCCAAGCAGCAAATTAAAACTGGCCTTTTTCACTTTTAACTTTCTATCATGAAGGATAGATTTAGAAAACCTCCACCATTAAAAAAACTGTTGAAGAAACAGACACACCCACATGCATGCATGATGTCACACAATTTAGAAAGTACACACAGACACAAACTCACAACCACCACCTCCCAAACACACACAGCCACAATTTCTCTCACATCATTAAACACTGAGCCTTATCAATATCCAATCTCAGCCCCATGTAATTAGTCCATATAGATTATTTATTGAACACAATCAGGCGGCAATATCTCAAAATCTGACACCAGCAATAAAGTCATTTCTGCTGATCAACCGCCGGCTGATGTGAGCCGCTGTAGACAATAGCATGCTTTCTAAAGATGGGGAAAGCACTGCACACTTTCTGGCAGAGCTCCTAAATAAATTCAATGTAATGTTGCATTCGTAAGGGAGAAAACTGCAAGGGTGAGTTTCTAGAAGTACTTCTGTTCCGGTCTTTAGAGAATGATTTTTTTTCTCTGTACTGAAAGTCTGCCAGACTGTGTCTCAGCAAAACATGTACATTTGGCAAGTTAGCATTGTTCCACTATATTCAGTCTGGATAGGTTCGTTGCAGACATACCCTTAGAATAAAAACCAGCAATAAGTACAGTATGAATATGTGCATTTTAAATATACATACTTTAATATTTATAGGTATTTTTTATGGATGTTTTATAACTTTGAGTTATTCAATAGTAAAATCTGGACTGCCGACTGGAGAGAGTTAGAGTCAGAGTTAACAAAGGAGAAAAAAATGAATTAAATCAGATCTGTGTCATATATACTAAGACATGAGAGATACCTCCTTTAATTAAGAATATGGGTGAAAAAAAACAATTAAACCATGTAACTTAAACACTTAGTTAATGTTTTAAATCAGAGTTTTGTTTATAGATCAATTGCTTTGTCATTTAGTTTTTCATTAGTGTTATATTGTTGCATTTCCCATTTCAATTTCAACAGCTGTGAGGGGGAAACATACTAGTTACTTTTTTCTATATACTTTGCAAAATATTATGTCACGTATTAAACTGTGTCTGTAAAAACCTGGTGTAAATGTGAGAATGACAGTATAATCTCTCTTGTGAATACTAAGTCCTCTGTACCAATCATCATCCCTTAGCTTCAGGCAATACAAATTAATCTTGCAGTGCTCATCATATTAATCATGAAAATAAATTAAAATCCTACCAAAAAGCCATTAAGGGGGAAAAAAATTCTAAAATATCAAAATTCCCTCGAGTCATTTTGTAAAGGTCTGACATTTTTGCGACATTATGTGTGATGCAACTGATACTAAATTGATCAGTAGTACTATAATGTTAATTAATTTGATAATACAGAAGTAATTCACACATTTGTTGGTGTGTAGTTTAAGGAATTTAAACCATTTCATTGACCTTTCTGCAGAGATAAACAGCTTTTGATTGATTGTTTTTTTATAGGTACATTTAATTAAATGTATACGGTATATCCAAATAAAAAAAGTGCCAACATTTCTGTTCTACTGCATCTTCCCACTGCTTATGCAGTGCTTGAGAGTTTTCAAGTTTCCAGTCGATGCGTGCTTGCTTTTCATTGAGTCTATTATCGCTGTTATAATGAGGTACATACTGTATCTAAAAAAGATAGCTTGACAGAATGGAGCAAATCAAGCCACCCATGAGAATTACACTTCACTCCTAAGTTTACCTGTGCTCTTAGAGAGGCAGCCTTGACAAAAGTTACTGTTGTCTTTCTTGTGCAACTTTATAAACCTTTTAGATTTAATTATCACATCCATAATCAGTTACTGCTCTGCTATGTAACATTTTGATTGCTCAAAATATTTTATCTCCAACAGCAATTGAGCTTTTTCAGTAACAATAAACAGTTTCCAGAGTCCCTGCCGTAATATATGCTCGAGTGCAATGGCAGTGGCAGCCACTCCTCCCCGTCTCACACCCTCCCCTTTTTCCTTGTGCCTCATCATTTTGTACCACCAGTAGTGGCTCAATTATGTAGTGACCACAATAGACCATGAATACCAATTTGAGGGGAGATAGCAGAAGAGATGGGGGGGGGGTGAGGTGGGTGTGGGGGCGGTGGCGGGGGCGGGGCGGGGTTAGAATTCTTGCTAGCCAGCAAAATTGAGAACGACAGAAACTTGGCCCGGTTTCCCCTCTCTGGCGCCGCTGTAATTCACCTTGCGTCACCTCTATCTCATCCTACACTACGCTGCACTTCAATCTGCCACTACGCCTCTCCCTCATCTACCGCGCTTTCTCTCTGTGTCTCTCCCCCCACCACCACCCCTTCAGCCTCCTTCCCACCCTGAATATCATATTAGCGATTCAAATGTAAATGGTGCTTAAAATAATTATCTGACCTGTTGCCATCAGCTGGAATAAGGATGCAGCCTGTGCGGTCTGATTGTGGAGTGCCCCTTTGCATGCTCACTGTGTGCATTAGTATGTGTCTAAGTGATCTAATCTAAATTCCCTGTGAGGTGATGGTGTGTGTTGTGTGCGTTTCCTGTGTTTATGTATATGGCATTTCAGGGCAACAGTGTTTCTCTCTCCCCTTCCCTCCCCTCCCTCTCTCTCTCCCCCCTCAGTCACACATTTAGCCGGTTGCTCCACTTTCTATCCTTCCTCCCCCACCAGCCTTCTCTCTATCTCTCTATCCCTCTATCTGTGGGAGGGATGAGGTGACCATCTGTTGTTCAGAAAGAGCTAGAAAGGGATTGAGGGGAGAGAGAGATAGTCGGACAGAATGGCGGAGAGCAAGCAGTGCTGTGATATTGTAATTGCAGTCAAAGTAGAATTGAACCGAGGGGAACAGAGAGGAGATGTGTGTAGTGATAGTGTCACTGCAGTCGAAGGTAAAGAGGGATTAACAGGGACTGAAAGAAAGACTGAGTAAAAAACAGAGGGAGGGAGAGGTGATATGATATTGTCATTGCAGTACAGGCAGTGGCAGGCCCTTAGTCTTTGATTTATGTCTCCTTTGCAGCATGTGTGTGTATGTGTGTGCATGTGAGTGAGCTTGCAGGTGAGTGTGTGTGATTTATTGTTCGTTAACGCTGAGGAATTAAACCTTGTATCCCACTGAGCTGCGCACATCAATTACCAACCCAACAAACGGCCAGTCCTCGCCTCAGTTCACCTTTAATGAGAAGAGGTGGCAAGTGACACACACACACACACACACATATACACACCCAGTGATAGAGACTCATGTGCATACACACAAATGCTGAAGCCCCCAGGCACACACTACTTTATAAACACTGATATCCAATATGTGCAAACTTACACAGGTGCGAATGCAGTTCTCTAGGCTACACAAATATTATGAGAGCACTGAACTTTAATTGAACTTAATGTAAGGCTTTTATCATGTGGAGAGAGGCATATGTGCATCCTGACCTCCAGCTGAACTTCATATAGTGGCTCCCACTCTCAATAAACTAGATTGAATTAACCGATATTGAATATCCTTCAATAAGACTTTGATTTCAAATTGGGTAGTTTAAGGGTCTATCTGAGAGCCAATTAAACACATATAACAAGGTAATCTAATGAAATGCTATTAGCATAATGCTATTATCTCATTTGCATCAATAATAGCTCCACAGGTTTCAGACAGCTTCCTGACCATATGCAAAACAGGATCCAGAGCACATACCGTGATGGATATAATTTGCGCTTTGATACCCTGTCAATTCAATTTGACTTCAGGTAATTTGTTTTTGAATGGAGTAAATAATATTAGAGGTGTTTCTGAACATGAAATGACAAAGTCAATGAGAATGAAGGGGAAGATGCAGGGTCTATCCCTGACACAGACCTTTATCCAATATGGGAAAATAAATGTTTGCTTTTCCAATCAGAGGAAGGATTTCTGCCAGAGCCAGATGTGTTTTCCGTACATCCTTGGAGAGAGCAATACTTTACTACAGTGGCTCCCACTGAGAATTAAAAAGTCATATTTACTGCAGGCAACAAATAAATACTCCTCTATGGGGGTGAAAGGAAAGTGCTCATTAGAGAGGACATACAGGGCTTTTTTTTTTCTTTTTTCTTTTTTTTAATGCGACGACAGTTCAAAATACATTTGTGTTGACGTTCTTGTTAGAAATACATGCAAAGCAGTTTTTTTTTTACTGAACACTTATTCATTTTTTGGGATGAGGAGGGATTTTCTACCCTAATTTGTCAGGAGAAAAGAGTACTTTGCATAAATCAGAATAAAAACCTACGATGTTGTGTTTCATTATTATTACCATTTTCTCTGTTTAATTTTTTGAGTCACTGTTGATCTTAGTTCAGCCTTTGACATGCCCTTTTTGAAGTGGAATGACCAGAGACTAAACCACTTAAATTAAACCCTGGAAAATAATATGACATATCATTAGAGGTGTTACACAGTCTGATGGGATGGTGGCCCAATCCCTCCTCCCTCTCTGTCAACCCGTCCCATCTCTGCATTTACTTTTCTCAATGTTTCAACAGAGACCAGTCTGGTCTGGCCAGATGTATCCTAGATAACTGAGCGGGGCATTACAGCAGCAGGGATATGGGTCACTAAGCCTAGAAATTGTTGCTTAACAGACTTGTTGAAAGTAAAAGTAATTGAAAAAGAGTAGAAAAGAGAGAAAAAGGGAAAAATAAGAAAAAAGCCAATAAAAGCTTTATCATGAGAAATGAAGTGAAATTAGAAGTACTATATGTAAGAGAGGATGGAGGGATGTGAAGTTGAGAAGGAGTGATTTAATTGGAAAGAGGAAGAAAGTTAAGACAGAGATAATGAAGAACCCACAGACTTGGACTTACCCATCAATCTTCCTCAGTCGCTCAGCCTTATCCAAGGCACCTAATTACATGTACTGTATCACTTTTCAGACTAAGATGCAGAGAAACTGTGCATCTGTGAAAGGGTTAGGAGCTCAATGGCATGTTTGCTTATTTTTGTACTTAACAAATATGGATAAGAGACATGCATGCTCACTCATGCTAATTTCAATGAACAGTTGTGCACAAAGGCTGAAACAAACAGCAAACATTATTTCACTATAGTGGAGACAGGAGAGTAGAGAGTGCAAGACACAAAGACAGGATGTGGGTGAAGGAAGGAATAAACAAAAAAAGACTGTAGGGAAACCACTAGTGAAAAATAAAAGAATCTCAAGGCTGAATTTATGGTGAAATGAGTCGCAGTCATGACAGCCCATAACATTTGAATGAAATGGTATAAAAGTGGAATATTCTATTTGTGTATTATGGTTGTTGTCTGCTCTTGTGCATACATTGGTGTGTATGTGCCATTGCCTTTCTATCTCTGTGAGGACCATGATTAATCTTAGTGCCTGAGTGGCTCTCTGGGAAGTGAGAACATCTTGACCATTTCTCATTTTGCGAAAGTTCATCTTTGAGAAGGCAATGATTTTAAATAACATCCCGTCTTTGTTTAATGAATCGTTATCTTTGTAAAGTCCACACCTATCATCTATTACACCTCATCTTTCAAGTAAGTTTGCTTCACTACCATCTAAATATTGATGCCGAGTGGTTCCCAATAAGTTTGTTGCTGTGAGATACGACAGCCATGCAGGCGAATTGTGTAACTTTCCCCTTCTCCCCTATGTTAGTGCATGCTGGTGCACAAACATATAGGGGTCTGCTGCTGCAGACCAGTTTCAGTTCTCCACCAACCCACCCAGTGTCTGTCTCCGGAGAACAGCTTTGACCAAGCTTTTATCCTGACAACATGACTTTGTCACTTGTCTTCTCTTGCCTAGTTTTTAAAGCTCTCTACATTTTGCCCTGTATCTGACGTAATAAGCCCACAGAATTAAACATATCTTGAGTCATTAATCATGAGCCGGTCCTGCTGGGAAGTAGAAGTAGTTTGTGTTCTTGGCATGACATAGTGCCAGTGTGAAGCTGGGCAAACTAATGGAGTAGGCAGGACAAATCCTCAGGGTAACACTGTCAGATGGCACAGTGGACTGTAGCTGACAGTCTCTGAGCAAAGACAGGAGACAGAAATACACACACACACACACACACACACACACACGCAATTACACAGCCAGAAAATGCATTCTCCTCAGGCCAACTCTGATGTCAACTCTATGACAATAAATGGACACTATTCACTGCCATTTGTTCAGATTTACAGTTTTCTCTGGGCTGAGACAGTATCCTACATAACAGTTGTCTCTGCACATATAAACAAATGCACATGCACATTAAGACACTTTTGAAAACGATACCCCTATCTAGCAAATATATTCTAATCTAACAATCCAATATCTGTGTAATGTCTGTTTCGTCCTTTGTTCCCACAACTACATGAACAGATGTGTGTAACTGACATGGTCATGCAAACTTCTATTCAATTCCAAACACAAGTTGGAGTCTGACATCTAACATTATGTACACATGCATGTACTGTGAGACAGATGGAGGAAATATACACAAACCTGGCTAAGATACATAAGAGAGAGACACATGCTAACCAAAGTCCCACAGAGACACAATCACACTTCATCTTGATGATTTTCTGAATATTACATTTTAATTACTAGGCACATGAGGCTTGTTTTGTGGGCGTCATTTAAAGACTTGAAGAAAGAGTAAAATAATTTGCTGACTACATTTTACAGGTAGTGTTTGCCCACATGTATCTATGAGAGGAAGCAAACCAGACGTTCTTTGAAAGTATTTCCTTCATTATGTAAGTTTTTATGTGTTCTGTCCATAGTTCTTGTCTTGCCTGAGGCAGTGAGTGAAGATAGAACTTGTCAGGTCCTATTGGACCTCCTACTCTCCTGGACGCAACATGTTGGAGGTACTGTATAGCTTTACTTTGACATTCATAAAGATAGTTTACACTGTCTGTCAGACAAGTTGACGCACACCATCCAAAGAAGCATACAGAAAAACAAGGGCATAAATATCACTGGTCTGTAGCTGACATGAATCAGTGAGGGGGCTGCAGTGGATACAGGCCATCTCAATACTTGGAAGATGCGTCTAGCTGCCAATCAGTCCACATAATCGTTATTACATTATCGTCATGAGTCTGGAATCAATCTCCTGACTTATTATTTAGCAGCCATGAAATTTATAGATTTACAGGACCATGACTGCAACTCAAATGCATAATGAGAGTTTTTGCCAACAGGCTGACAAACCTGAAAACAGATGAGTGAATGACAGCGAAGTACTTCAATTCCAAGGTGAATTGACAACTGGAAAAAACAAACAAACAAAAGAACAGAACTGCTGGAAGAAAGCTCAGCCACAGTCTTTGGAATAATTAGCACTAATTGTAGCACTGCATCCTTTGTGGGTGAGCCATTATAATTCAACTGTTTTTTGTTTTGTTTTTGCTGTAAATGGTTTTGATATGTAGTACTTTCAATGTGCACAAAAGTCTTTAGATGACTGTCACACCAGAGACCAGGGTTTGCATCTAGAGTCTTACCTCACCTATCATTATTTAATATGAAATAGACACATTTAACAGTGAACTAATGACTAATTAAGGGAAAACCTGCTCCACAGTCTGAATGCATTCACCCCTTTACAATTTAGATGTCAATACTGGAAATAGCTCTGGTGCTTAAAGACCATTTCAAATCAATTTAAAGTGTTTACTGAAATTTTGAACCTCAATATTTGCCCAATCTTTATGCCGAAACTGAATCTAATGTGTGACATTTAAGAAAAGGTCTTTCATTATTACACATTGATCAAAACACTATTCTGTAGGGCAGTGTTTTTGTTTATGTATGCTGCATGACGATGAAAGGGTGTGAGTGAAGAGTGCTATTTCAACAGACATTAGAAAAGTCATCTGACATTTTTACTCGTCTCTGTCTAGCTTAAGATGGAATCAAGCCCGTAAATGACATTGAATGAACTCTGTGGTAAATGGTAATTGACTTGGAATCTGAAACCTCAGGGACTTGTAGTTCTGCTGATTTGATTGCTATTGGTGATTCAGAGCTTCAACAGCATCCATCTGAAATCCATACATACCATCACTTTAAGTTCCAGTTAACAATGTGTCCATGTGGCGCTCTGACCACGGCATAGACGGACAGACGATGCACACACCGTCTATCACCTTGAAAATAACTGATTGTTTGAGAGCCTGCCATGTCTTTTGCAACACATTGTGAAACATCATTGCCTTTCACAGATCACAAGATAAGGCCCACCATGTGACAGTCCCATAACTATGAATCAATCTGGGCAAAATGGGAATTGTATTGATTGATGTTGCCTGCATGTCAGATGGCGGGAGATTGGAGCAGTGTGAAGGAGTGTTTGTCAAATCTAAGGCAGGAAGCAGCAGAGAGAAGGCTACGGACAGCTCAACAACAAGACATCTAATGAGACGAAAAATTATATCTGAGACATTTTGGCAAACAGTCCATGGATGTAGCTGACTCTGGCACATGGCTCTGTGGGGAGGGGGGGGGTGTCTGAGTGTGTCTCTGTGGGGAGTCTTGAGTCATCAAGACTCCTTGCTGGGGCATGTGGAGCTGGGGTGCTACAGTGCTGCCATGCTAGATGAGCAGCACAGAGAAAGAGGAAAAGAGCAAGTTTACGAATTGGAAGAGGCATGACAGTGAAACTCAGACGATGATTGGATGGGTGGGATGAGGGGGGCTGTAGGAAATGCAAGTGGGAGACGGCATGAATGGAGACTTGGCTCTGTCGTCTTATCCTTGAAGATTCATAAACTTAAAAATGCCTACATGTACATGAATGAGCACAGAATTTAAAAGCATGTTTGCGTGAGATTTGGGTCATGTCTGAGAAGATGAACGGAGAGAGGGAGTTGTTGTCAGCTGCTCAAACAGAGTAAATTGAGCTGGGGAGAGTAAGATGAATTGGAAAAACAACAAGATGTCCTGGGGTTTGACACAAACATACGTACATTTACAGCACCAAGTGATATAAGCACACGTGCACACAGACACAAGCAATACGAATCCCACCACACCAGAGATGTTGTAATCGAGGCGGCTGTCTTCCATCATTCCTCAACAGCTCTATTTGGGTCTTCATTTTGATCACTCCTGGAGCCTGCTGGCACACATAAAAGGTGTTGCATGGAGCCAAATTGGCAGAGGATCCTTTACTTTTATTCTATTTTTTTTTTTAATTCTTATTATTCTTGTGAAGAAGCTCTGTCAAGTTATGTGCAGCTGTCTTATTTGGCTACAGTTTACACAACACTACAGGTTTTTTTTTTAGTGCAATGAATATTCTCTGATGTATATGATTGTGTAAATTGTCTTGCATGGGCCCACAGTGAAAGCAGAGTATCCAAATGCAATGTTCTTCAATTTGTTAAAATTTCAAGACATTAAATTTTAATTGTCTTGAAGAGTGAGTTGTCTCTAATTCACTGTGGTATTATTTCTAAACACTGCTGAACTCCCAGCGCCCCAAACCCAATCAGGATTCATTGTATTCAGAGAAAAAAGGCGTGCGCTACAGTATATAGCAGCTGTGCATTGTAGGCATCCTGCAGGCATTTATTAAAAGGCTTAACTTTGGGATATTATGGCCAGACTGCACAGACCGGTCTTATCACCATACAGATCTACAGTACAAGTCCACAGAGACTCTGCGTTAAGTACAAAAACAGCCGATAGATAAGGTAAACAAGAAAAACAAAGTCACAAAGGTTTTCAAATATTTGTTGTGATAATTGGGAAGGTTTTCGCTGACACAAATCTCTGCTGTGCTAAGTGTACAGATCCTACAACCTGTCTACTCATTTCAAAAACCGCCATGAGAGGTCTTGTGCGTGTTTATCTACAAACAACAAACCCAAAGACTTAATGCTTTCTCTCATGCATTCTCTGCATGCCGCTGACCCTCAACCAGCTCTCTCTTGCACACACACAATCACATCTACTGTAGCCACTCGGTTGGCTGTAAGCAGTGGGACTAAATGATTCAGCTCAACCAGTCGACAAATACTGTGCAATTAAGTGTCAAGATGAAAGCCCAATTCAACGAAAATATCAAGTATAATTATTACGTTCAGGCTCAAACAGAGCTGCAACTGCAGCATTTGTTTGTATGAATGTTATTGTGTGAGAGAAAAAATATCTGAAGTGTGAGTCATACAAAATCATAGGTTAATATCCAAAGTAATTAAAAATAGTTTCCAGATCTCAGTTTGTATATTAAGACTGAATATTAGAAATTCAATCAGATAACAAAACACAATTACGCCCCCTTAATGGAACAATGCAGGAATACAAGATTTGTATTAAATCAAATATATTCAGATTGATAATCAAAGGCGCAAAATATTGTATTTTATTTTGCACTTTTGAGGCAATTGGGAAGGCAGCCAAGATCTTTTGACCTATAGGGATTCAATAGGGAACTCTGTCTGTAATGAGGAAATTTTCTCTTGAAACCTTAATTTATTCCTGCTTGGATGAGAGGGGGCAAAGTGTGAAAGGTTTAAGAGTTTATTTCTCCAAATAACACAGCCACATTAGCAAAACCACAAACAGCTAATAGCCTTTGGTCTAGTGATAAAAGCTGTGAATCACCTCTGCCCTGCCTGATAAAAGATGCCAATCCCATGAGGTCCACGGTGCCAGTTAAATGATGAAAATGTAAATGTTGAGAAAAGGAAAGAGGAAAAAGGGAAACAAATACTTGAGTATATATTGGAGATGAGGGGAGAAAAATTAGATAACTTTTCATGACAAAACAAGCTACAATTAGGGAAGAAGAAAGACTTGTCTTCATTTATGTACTTGTTGTTAATAACCATCAAAGTAAGACTATACTGCAGCTTTATAATAACCTCTGTTGAACATTGATAATAACTCCTGCTTGTTCTCCAGCGCTACAATTCTAAATACTGTGGGATTGATAAGAAATTAATAACTTGTAACTGAAACTTCTGTTTACATTCAATTTAAAAACCTGCAATGACCTCTATGGGCCCAACAGGTTTTATAATCCGAGGCACTGTGGATGCTTTCATTATCACAGTCAATTGTTGTAATTCTCTGCCACACACTGATTCCTAGAAAGCACTTGAATATCTTTTCAAGCGATGTTTGAATTAAATCACTTCAGTGGAACATTTTTTGTCATGTGGTTAAAAAAAAAAGTTAGAAATGCATGCAGTTAATAAGTGTCTGTGTTCTTCATTAGAGTTTCTTAGCACTGCAAACTAAGGTTTATATGTAGACTGTCACACAGATCAGCACTGGCAGACCATGCTCTCTCACACAGACACACAGCTACATTAATCAGTGCTGTGTTATAAATATTGTTCCTAGGGAGAGGCTGGTTATCACTCTGTAAAAGCCACTCTAGCTTTTGCCAATGTCAGTGTTTTGCCAAAAATTCAATTTAGTCCAGAATCAATGAACATTTGGAAGTAGGGTAATGGAGAAGTGTAACACTGTGTGTGTTAGCCCCTATCAGCCGATTCAAAGCCAAAGCAAAATTAGTCTCTCTGGTGGGTGTTCTCTTCCTTCTTTATGGAGCCAAGCAGATTTGAGCATGTTTTTGATCATTCCTGAATATCAATTAGTAACTTATAAAAGCTGTTTGAATAGTAACTTCAGTTTGATCTGTATCCATGTATTTGTTTTTTAGTTCATCATACAATTTATTTCACTTATTGGATTACCTATAATCACCTTTTTATGTTGTTTTCATTCTTAATTCAAAAATCTGGAAAAGTGAAAGTTGTCTGTATCACAAAGGTAAAAATAAATGTTCATTGCACTATACTCCACTTCTACATGGACTTTCACGCAGCCCTTTCCTCTCCACAAATGTGCCTTTTTTTCGCCTCACCTCTTTAATTCCCTCACATTAAACTGGTCTGCCATTTTGCCCTCTAAACAAAGCGTTGCCCTTTTTCTGGTCTATTCGTCAGCCTCTTCCTCCAACAACACTCACACTGTGCTGATTCTTCCCTGCTGACTTCACTGTCAGGGCTTAGATTGGACTCCTGATGATAGCTATTCACTAAATTTCACTGCACTCCTCGACGATCACGCTGGGACCACAATGGAAGCACAAGGCCGTACGCAGCAGACCTTTTACTCATTTTGCTCCTTTAAAGTTACAAATGACTCTTCCGTTGCTCTAATCACCAATATCTCATCTCACTTTGTGTCACTCCTGCTGCCACTAATACTAAGTCAATATTACTCCAGTGATTTATGAGAAATGCCATTATAACAAAAATGGAGAAGGGAGTTTTTTATGCTCTCCAAGCAACTTTGCTTCTAAGTACTAAGGGAAAATATTTCTAATCCATGCAAGACGTTTGATCAGAGTACAAAATGATCTTAACATATTTAGAACTGTCACTCTTGTCAATAGACGTTTCAGTTGAACGCCTCAGCAGGTTCTGAGATTGCTTGTTTTAAAAAGTCAAGCTGTAAAACACAGACACGCACACACAAATGTGAACATTTTTAATTGCTCAGCATAAGGCAGCAGTATACCGGTGGTAAAGAGGGAAGCAGCTGGCAGTTAAACACATCTTGCTGTCAATTCAATACAGCAAATGATGCATATTATCATACTGTAAATTGGTGTTTTGCTGCTAGATCTGCAGTCTCTTTAATGTCTGATAACTTTATTTTGTAAATGCGACATCAGGACTTCCTCAACTTTTCAGTTTTTCTTACAGAGTAAAGGTACTAGTACTTCTACAGCCACCAGAACTGACTATTTCTATTACTACTATAAATGCTGATGCTACATTATCGAAGTTAATATAATAGTTGTAGTGGGAATTTTGTATGCGACTGCTCTCACTGTCTAACAGCACAGAACTGACAGCAGGCTGCCAACAGTAAAGTAGTTTCTGTAATTTGAGTGGAGAGTTTCCTCCCAAAGGCTTCTCATCATTCTTCATTGCACTGCAAAGGAAACCTGAGGCGTTAAAGCACACACTCACAATATCAGTGACAGAGTCCTAAGCAGCACAGTGTTTGGCGCTACTAGAGGCAAAAAATCATGATTATCCAATGAAAGTTATGTGACAGGTTGTTCCAACCTTTACACTGAGAGACACAGAGTGGAAAAAAGATGCTCGTAGACAGCTGGAGATTCTGTTTAAGGCCTGAGTGTTTGGCCTCTCCCAAGTGGGCTCTTTACCCTTAGTTCTCCTATTTCCTCTCCTCTTTCTTCTGTTTTCTCAACTCTAACTTTTAGGTCTCAGAGCTTCACAAGGCTCATAAAAGATTAACGCTGTCTATTCATGTCCATCCGTCTGTCTGTCAATGTATCTATCACTATCTCTCTATATGTCTGCGTACATCGTATGTCTGTCTCTCACTGCATCTATTGGTTTCATTCATCCCTTTATCCATCCATGCATCCATCCATATTTATCTATGTATCATATCATCTATTTCTGGATGTGGACCAAAGTTAAACATTTACTTCAATTACTAACTTCCATTAAGTCAGCCGCTGCTCTTTAAAAGGCTTTCACACAATCACAAGCACATTGGGAGATCCGTACCGTGAAAGCTCCCATAGTAACACCTGCTCGCTTACACTCTCACAAGCACACACACAAAGTATGGAAGTATACGTGGCATAACTACTGGAGCAAATAAACGCTGAAAACAAAAGAAGGATGAAGAAAAACTGGAGAGAACAGAGGAGGAGGTGAGAAAATAGGTAGACCTTGGGAATATGAGACTAAAACTGTAGCCAACAAAGACAAATAACACAATAGAAAGAATTGTAAAGGTCAGAAAAGGACAGTAGAACAAAGAGGCAATCCAGCTGCTTTTTCAGCTGTTACTTGTGTCGGGAAAAAAAGATTATTTTTGGACACGTTGATGCATAAGTGCTTTGGCTGCCATACCAAGCAGTAGAGTGCAACTGGAATATATAGCTTGCTGTGACTGACAATGCAGGACTGCTGAAGTGACAAAAGCATTATGTTTCAATCTAGGAAAAAAAAATAAAGAAATCTTTTCTCCATTTTCATCTACCTTTACAATGTCTTTCCATCTTTTCCAAATTTCTTTTCTTTTTATGTCTTGTGCTTCTTTCACTTGTTTCTCGTTACTTCCCCTTGTCTCCATCACACACACTCCACACACACACACGTGCACACACAGAGAATGCATTATCTGCCAATTTCCCAATACACGGTGTGGCATGTATGAGCTGAGTCAGCAGGGCCCAGCATTTGAATGGCTTTCTGATTTCTGCTTCAGTGGCAATCACCCCATGAGAATCCGGTGTGAATGTGTGTGAATGCTCGCTCCCAGGCTTGTGTGTGTAAGTGGTTGAAGATAAAGCCATGAGTCACACTAAATAAGACCCTCAAAAATTACTGTCCTTTCTTTTCCTTGTTGAGTTTGGGAGCACAAAAGAACCCTGGGCAGGAGCAAGCCAGAGGGGACCTGACAAAGAAAACCAACACATTTTTAAGAGTTCCTTGAACTGTGGGCTACAAAGCTGATGACACGTGGACGCTGTTGTAAAGGAGGAAATTTACAGCACCACACGAGCAGCTTCCTGCATCCGTAAGGGTCTGAGTGATGGCTCTGTGCATATTATATCTATCCACCCTCCAATTTGTTGGGTCTGCATGGCCACTACTTCACAGCAACATCAACAGTACACATACAGTAGAACAGACAGTATATAATAAGAACAATCATGCATCGGCAGTGTCTGCAGCTGTCTGTGTACATCTACAAGGGAGTATACATGTGGCCTTAAAGAAGAAATAGTGATGGGAAACAGGCAGCATCTCTGCGATAACACCTCCAACAGTTTCCCAGCAATTGCAGATGTCATTTTGGCTGTGAATAAAATAAATCCTTGGAAGAAATGGGTAGTTTTCAGACACAGCATTTGTCATATTTTGTATTAAACCATTTATATCAGAAAAGGCTACGGGAGGGCTGAATATATAAACAGAGACATAAATTGGAAATGAGGAAACATCTCAAAGTATTCATTTAAATAATGAGGAAAGAGGAAGAAGCCATGCCATTTGCACTGTTCAGATAATCATATGAAGACTAATTTCTAAAAGTCTCAGTGTTCTTTTGCACAGAGGGTCTTGTAATAACTGCAACATAATCAACATGATGCATTTCCTGGGGACTTGAGCAACAATCAAACACACGTGCACACACACAAGGATGTTGTGCTTCATTTCTTTTTTTAAATAAATGAACTATTTAACAGTGTGCCAGCATGAAAAGCAATGGTACTGTATGTCCTATGTCCATGCACAGACATCCAGCACTTAAATGCATCAAACAAAGCCACAAAGCTGCACTTTGTAATGTAAATTTGACCTTGCTGCAGAGTCTCAGGAGAAAGAACATACACATTTGAAAATCAAACACTGACACCAACTTTAATCTGCTCCATTTAATCTGGAACATTTTCTGCTTCATGTGAATCTGCTCACAGGAGGGAAGAGAGAGATGCAGAGAAAGAGTGAGAGAAAGACAAATGTAAGGCGGTGCATGCAAATGTGCTGAGTAAAGTCACATTTTCAGAGATGCAGAGTTTGCCATTAAGGTATGGCAGTGTAAAAAAGAAATGCAAAAGAGCTGGAGAGATGAACAGCAAAGAGGAAAAACAATATAGAATGGAGAGCAAGCGGAGAAATGTGGTGGCTGCAGTAGTTCTTGTTGACAGAGCTCCGTTCTCTTAAGCCAAGATCTAAATCATTCCAACATAAACACCTCCAGGTTAGAGGGATTTATTCAAGATGTATTTCCTTTATATATATTTCCCACCCAATCCTTTTCTTTGTTATCTTTCTGTGACTGTACTTTGTTTTTTTCCCTTTCTGTCTGTTGTCTCTATCTCAACACCCACACTGTCTCTCTACTTCCCTCCCTATGTAACCCTGCTATTGTTTCTGTCACTGCAATTAAATGAAATGTGGGATTGACAGAGAGATAACGGCGTCAGAGTTAAGCCTCACTCAAACAGGCCTCCAACAAAAAGACACGTCAAGGCTTCACGTATAAACCTTCAGGTCGTTTGTTCAAGACCTGTCCACTGATTGATTCTTCACTTCCGCAGTTCGCAATGGCTGTATATTTTTCCTTGTGTCTCTGAACTCTTTCTTCTTTAGTTTATCTACACCATTTCCATTGTTTCACTCTGTATTTTAGTCACAAAAGCCTTTAAAATGGACAGCTGTTAAAGGCATTGTCTGTGGACAGTTTTACTACCAGCAATTATCACCTGCAGTATTTTTCCATCTTAATCTTGCTTCCCTAGGACGTTCTGCTACCCACATTGATTTTGTCATTTTCAGTGAGTCAAGATTTCTGCTGGAGTCATCATTGCTCAAGTATATGTTATTTAAAATGTTGCCTGTGTGCACCTCTAGATGGCCTTCAGGCTTTTCTCAGTTTGCTTCCTCCTCACATTTTCACCATCTCTTCATCCTTTCACCTTTTTGTGAAGGTCTGTACTTACTGTGTGCCCAATATTGTGATAATATGCTAATTTTCTACCTGTTACAGCTAACATTTCCTACTTAATAAGCAAAACGAAACACTGGTTAGAATGAGACACCATAGAGTTAGTAATTTGATAAATGAAAGTTAAACTAAATACCTGCAATTCAGGTAAATTCATGTGAAATCACTTTACTCAGAGTCTCCTGTTTAACAGCACACAAAAATACAAACATGCCCACAAGACGTTCAGTGGGTACCTCTTGTGCTGAGCACCCATCCTAATTCAGGACAAATCTCAGCAGTAAAGTCTCCACAGATGAAGAGTTTACAGATTGAGCTAATGTCTAATCCTGCTCCAAGAAACCACTGCTAATATTTTACATGTTGACGTGATGCCACAAACTTCTCTCCCTCTGCTGCATCTGCTTCCATGTGTCCATCCACTGCCACTCCCCGCTGCTGCTGTCCCCGTTTCCATATCACATCATACAGTAGCCAGTCAACAGGCTTGACTTACAGCAACTGAATCAGTCAATCTTAGACTGACTGACTAAAAAGGATGGGCCAAAAATAATGTGTCCGTTGTCTCTGCACCCACAGTAAGGCATTATCTAGTGAAACAGTACATGAACAAATCTAAATCTCCTCTTGTTGCCTCAATGCCCTGCTCATCATTATTCATCCTGTATCCATGGGTTAACTTTATAACCTGCTGCTTCAATTTGTGTGATACAAGCAATGACTGTGCTAATGGAAAAAGTCATTAACAAGTTTTGTAAGATTTCAAAATAACATTTCTATGCAGTACAAAGTGAGTGAAGGATAATTTATTCTTTTTGCTCTGTAAGCGCTTCTCTGTGCTTGTTTCAGTTGATGCTAATTTAATGCACTCACAGAAAATTATACACGTCAAGTGTGAATTAGGAGAGCCAATGTGTAATGCACCACAAGCCCCAGGTATCAAACTACCAGCTAATGAGCTAAGAGCACTATTTTAAAGTCTGCTGAAATAAATATGGCAATAAAGTGCACTAATGATCCTGGTTTAACCTTGCTAGTTTGTTTGTTGGTTTAGTTGTACATCTGAAATTCTCATTTTCTTTTAATGATCTTTTTAGTGATCATCATCAGGACTGAAGGTGATTATCTGCTGATCACAGGTGAAAAGTTCGAAGTTCAAAGTTATGTTCTGAAAGAAAGCTCTTTTGATGTGGCCATCAGTTATCACATCCACAAAAACACACAATTACAAAGATTATCTCTCCACCTCTTCCTCACTTTCACTCTCCTCTCAAGTGTTTTCTATCGAGCTCCTCTCTCTGCCTCCCAGTCTGATTTCTCTGCAACTGTTTTACATTCAGGCCATTTCCAAACAGCACATCTGCCTTTCTGAGGAGAAAACCTTATGGCCTTTGCTCTCTAGCCTCTGAGGTTCAAAACTGCAAGTCTAGACAGATGGAATTTGAACCATGAACTGTGACACAGCACAGCTTGGGCTGAGCTTGGGTCAAATGCTTTCAACACTCGCCTTGACCAATTAAACATTCTGTTGGTGGGCACTGTAGATAATAAGGCTTTGTGCACACGCTCACAAAACTTGCTGACTCGCATTTAAAATTCATAGCACATGCACATTAATGGCCCTGCTAGGGATACATGCACACACACGCTGTAAGAGCACACTCTCTTCTTTTCTGTGTCTACTAGATTGTCGGCTACATCCAAGTAACTTTTGGTTTTCATGTTGATGCGTTTTGTGCACACGCATGAATCGTGTGAGCATATTCATTCTTGTGCATTGTATGTTTGCAAAGGAGTGAAAAGAGACACCAGATAATACATTATCCCGATTGTTGAAGCATGCAATCCTGCCCTAGAGAGACATTACAGACTGTTCTCCTATTGATCTTCACTTCACAAACTTCTGAGTTCCTGGTTCATCTGTTCCGGTTTGCCCATACAAAAAGGGAGCCAGACGGGAAACCAGACAGTACATAGCAAGTATTATGCAGCATGATAATGATAATACTCAGCAGATGTTTTTGATAAAGAGACGGGAACAAAGACCAACACTTCTCCACACTCAAGCTTGTGCAACACAAGTTTAAGTCACCCTTTCATTCATCATTCCAGATCATCTTGCCTGTGTTTTGCTTGTTTTGTTTTCTTATGTATCTCCCCATACGAGACAGGTATAACTGGTACCAAATATTGAAGACACTGGTTCAAAGGTATAATAGCAGGCAGAGACAGAGAAAATTGATTTGATGGCCTTGCACTTCCGTTGGCGCAACTGAACAAACAGACATAGTGCTCTGCAGAAAACAATATAAAGAAACCCTCTGGGAGGGGAGGGAATCTCACATGCTATATATGAGCCACCTTATACATTCATTCTTTCCATTTCACCAGAGAGTGGAATTTCTGTCTTCAGTTTCACTGCAATGAAGTTATGCTATTCTGAGTAATGCTTAATATAACGTCAATCATTAAAAAAAATCCTCTAAGGGATAATACAGCTGCAAAGCTGTCATAGTGCAAAGCATACAGTGCAGACCTATACAGTATGTCAGCATCAACAAATGTTGGCACCAAACGCAATTCTTTTCACAACTGTTCACACAATTGTCATTGCATAAAATGAGTTGACCAGGATTCTGGCTAGTGTAGTCGAACAGGAGGCTACAAATTATAACACACAGTTGGACAGCAACAGTGACACCTGTGTTCTCAACGGGGCATACAGAAAACTAGGAAAACGCGTGTGCATGATTGTGTGTGTGTGTGTGTTCATCCAGGAAATCTGCTTTCGTGGCTACCAGCAAGTCATTGAGATAGAAATAGGGCTTAAAACACAGACACAAACACTAGTAATAAATAAACAAGACAGAGTCTGAGTTTGTACAGGATCGTCTGAAACATGATAACTCAGGACTGCTTATTGACCAGCATGATTCACTTCCTGTAACAGATCCAACAGCATGAGAGCAAGAGTTCCACTCAGAGGGAGCGAAGACTGCTGACTCAGGTCATACTGTATGGTTTAGAAAGAGGAGTAAAGAGTGTAAGAATATGCTAAAGGGGAGAGTGCTGTAAGGTAAAAGGATAGAGAGAGTCAGAGCAGGTGTAGAGGAAGAAAGCAGACAGAGGGAGGGACAGCAAGATCGAGAGGCTGAAATAGGCAACATAATCACTGACATCATCACACATTTAAAGAATATACAGCGTTATGCAATATGCTGGGGGCAGAAGTACATCATCTACTTTAAAAGTTTCTTTTTCAGTGACATTTGACAACTTCATATTAACACTGACCAGCATGTAAACATATGTAATTAGAGGTGGGAGATTTATTGTGGACAGTTTTATTTTCGATCTTTTATTATGTAATCACTGCCAAGCAGCCCACTGTCAACCACCCAACTGCAACTGGCAACAACAGTCCTTGTTCTCCTCTGCAGCCTCGGCGAGTCTGGCGTCGCAGCAAATGTACAAATTCTCCACCTGAGCTGAACAAGAACCAGTGTCACCAGCTGCAGTCCAAGATGGGGGGAGTAACAGAGCAGCCTCAGGACACGAGACCTGCCTGTAAGCCATGGGAGACAGGCCAGCGATTGCACTTTCAAACTCGAAGAAATGAATTGTATTATATTCACATTGTGAAAAATATATGCATGTATTGTATAAAATCTCATTGGTCAATTTATCAAAATACTTATAACAACCTTTCTCCCAGTAGTTCCAGTTTTGTTATATTGCCAAATTTCTAGATAATTCCAAGTCAACAGATCTACAAGAAACAACTATACTGCACAGCACAGCATGTTTCTGTTTGCAAGGTGGTCAAGTTACTCATGGATTGCTTTTATACTACAGGGAATGTTTAATAAAATCTGAGCATTAAATATTAGCTTAAAAATCCATCTGTGAGGGCGTTTCAGTAATGGGAGACATTTCCTGCCATGCGTTCATTTGCTAATGGCAAAGATCAATTCTAATCATTGCTTCCATATTGAAGAACTCAGTCCCACATGATCACTATATTAGTGGAAAATGTTGTCCTGGGACTGCTGGTAGAATATGAACAAGGGTAATGTCACTATTGAACAAAGCAACAGCTGCTGTATTTCAAATGCCTTACTGCTGCTTTTCAGCCATAGGATCCAAGTCAAATATGTTGTAATTTTAAATGATGTGGTATTTGAAAGGGGAAACTTTGAAGTGGGTAAAATGTTGCCATAGCATTGTCTTGCTCAAATGTTGGCATTGACAGTGGCAATGAGTTTAAAACTTCTTCTACAGTATGTAATTATTTTGCATTTTTCAACATGCCAACATAGAAGAGAAGGAATTCCTTGGCTCATTTCAGACATATTTATACTATTCATGTGATAACCAGTAATTGATGTTTCCACCTCAGCAGGAGTATACAAGCGTTTTACAAGTACACATCGTCAAAGATCAAAGAACAGCCTAAAGATAATTTTGGAAAAATAGAAATAATTCTAAAGTATGAACAACAACTTAACTCCCACAGCCTCAGCAGCACAAGAACAAGTGACTACAATCAATCCAGACATGCTGGGATGTGATAAACTATTGCTCAAACAACCTTTTTGTTGCATCAGGGCGTTCTGGGGTCAGAGAGAAAGCCAGAAATATTATCAACTGAGAACATGACAATGTTCTCGCTCAGTTAGAAACTCAGGATTACAGCGAGTAGTTTCACTTTGAATCTCGTCTGATGAACTGTGACATATATCGACTCTTTTTTTCCATACTTTTTCTCATCTTTGTCTTGCCTGCTACAACACTGGTCACAGACTGGCGTAACCCAAACTCTTTTAACCTGTGCTCATGAGATGGTTGTTGCTTTTGCTATTGTAGGTCTGCTACATTTTGATGCCTGACTTGTTTCAAGTTATTTTGGGGCATTTTTGCTTTTGTTATTTCAGGACAGTGGACAGAGACAGGAAAGTCAGGGAAATAGCAGAAAGAGAGGGGATGACGAAAGCTGGTTTTTAATACATGGCCATCATGGCTTAAGTCAAAGTCTACATGGTGTGTAATACCAGGTGAGCCACCAGTGACCTGTTCTTATGCCAGACTTAAATTCATCAACCAATAACAAGCATGTTCCGTCAGCCACTGACAGACCTCATCTGTTATACTGCACTTCCATTGCAGAAAAAATAAATTTTCTTACTTGAAAATCAACAAAAGATCTTCCTTGATTTGTTATACCAGATTTGACACCATTTAGGTTCAACAACCAGCAACCACTAGCAATTTCCACTACCCTTGGTCATATATCACTGTCATATACCGTAATTACATGAAGTGAGGGTTACCTCAGACATACAGTAACAGAATGGGGTTGTAAAAACAACAGTGTGGATCTTTGATTTACTTCTGAATAACTTCTTGTTTCTATCATGACAACCTCGAACACCATGCAACACTATACCTTCTCCTCATCCCTGCTCCTGTCTCTCATCATGCCTGCTGTTGCATCCCTCTCATTGGGCTCCTTCACTCGGTGCCCCAGAGGGCTGCAGGAGATGTTTTTGTCCTTCGCCTGACATATTGTGCTCCTGTGATTTATACCTCTGCACCGCCACCTCTCTCTTTCTCTCTCCCCCCCTCTGTGTCTTTCTGTCCCATTCACTTCTACCTCCTTGTAGCTCTTGCTCATTGTCCATTTCTTTTTGGCGTGCCTCAACACACATACACCTGCAGACACGCTGACACAAGGACATGTGCGTGCACATTCACACCAGAAATAGCCCCAAGCCTCACTGAGTGTAGGGGGGAAGTCTCTAATCCTGTCCCAGAGAGAGTGAGCCTGCTGGGGGATTAGAGTAGGGCTGTGGGTGGCTCAAAAGATGGAGGGCATAGAAGGGTGGACAGCTAGAGAGAGGGTGGGTGAATGAGTAATACCTCTTTCAGATGAACACAGTGATGTAAGAAAATCCTGTGGCAGCAGTAAATCTGAATGAATCAATGTGTGTCATTAAAACTGACTTCTCAACCTCCTTCCTGACCTGGATGGAGCGTAGGTTGGAGACTGGCTGCATCTTACATAGGATGTTTCTATAAGCAATGTAAATGGACCAACTATGCACAGAAAAGTGAGACTGACACTCAGCTCTCTTTACTATTTAATTAATATAATTCACCTTTTAAACAGTGAGTACGGAGCAGCAACAGATTCGAGTATTTTAGAGGAATGAATGCTAAGGATTAAAATGTGCCAGCAGTGTCATATAAATGGGGTCAGAGGTTGACAGCACTCAGTAGACACATCTTTTCTGTGTTTCTGAATATTGTCAGTACAAGTATTTCTACTGAAAGTGAACAATAAGGAGGTACTGGTTACACAGTTACCTTGGACATAAGTCTGGACTTTTCATTCACTCTAACATTTCTTTTTTCCTTTCTACTCCAATCTGTCACACAGAACATAAACATGGCGGATGTTTTTCCTCAATGCTGCATGACTTTCGAATAGGAGTCAAATGGGTATATGGATGTACACACTTAAAGGTGTATGTATGAGTGTGTTTGTGTACAGGGGAAGCACTCATGCAACACTAATCCCACTCTACACTCTCCAGCAGGTTCCCAGCATGGGAGTACAAGCCAGTGCAGATGGAAGTATAAGTCCCTTTACCCTATATCTCCTTGCATTTGAAGCACAGTGCAAAAACATTGAAGGCATTATTCATAGACCCAACTTTTTCACATATGGACAGTGTGACTAAACACAAGCTCGTCCTCGCTGTCAGGAAATCTGGTTTCTTTCAAGTAAACAGAGTAAAACAAAGTGTTTCTCTTTACTTCCTCCTGTTGGCATTGCTCCCACACCAACAGTACAGTACTTTGTGACAGGAAGCAGCATGTGTGCCAGCCTTTGCTTTGATATGGAACATCATGAGCGGTTTCACGGCATTCAAAGTAAGGCTACTGTCACAAGCCTGCTGCTGCTTTGTTTACATGAGTGTTACACTTCCAAACATCTGTGTCATATACACAACATGCTATACACACAGCATACAGTACTATATACACACATACAGATATATACACTTTACATTAATCCATCTACTTCAAAGTGCATATGGTCCTTTACATGCAATTATGAGGCTAAAACTGAACAGCAGCACTGCAGCGGAAAGTTCCACGGTTTCTGTCAAAATATCACATACATGCTAATATACACAGCATCATGGGAATGAGAATGAGCTCCCTGGAGCTATTCCTTATGATTGAGATGTCTCACGCAAACTTGCACTTTGCATGTGTCATACCCCCAATTACGGCTCCCAATGACAGCAGTCGGCCTCATTTAAACGGGGTTCTCATGTGCAGATTTTATGCTTGGGGCCAAATCCAAGTCAAAGTTGTGGCTTATAAAAAATTGATCATGAAATAGAGTGTACTGCGTTTATTTTCCATTTTTGTGAGGCATCAGGAAAAATAAACACCAGTGTATCATTGCCCAGGGTGAGGGTGCCTTAATAGTATTTTCTCTTAAAGTCATACACCGGAAACAAGAATAATATGGATTAATTTTTGTGTCATTATATAATAATGGGAGAAAATCTTTTAGCCTGAAGTGCCCTGATAATATATACACTGCTTATTTCTGTTATTTCCCTAAATACTGACTTAAATGTCTCTTTTTAAAAAACATGCAGTCTTTAGGAGAAAAGGAAAATTATTCCACCTAAATATGCCGTTTTAAAAAATATATACTACACGCAGAGACTGATTTCATTATTACACTTCCTTTGCATAATGTGCAGTATATTGCTTACAGTAAATTTACCCTGCTTTAACTACAATGACAGCTAACACAAGTTGCTCTTTAGGGGCAAAAATCACCAGTTTTTTTTGTTGTTTTTTCAATGACCAAGGTTAATTTCACTGTGAAACTAAGCTGCGTGACTACTATATAGATATATATATAGATATAGAAGATCATTTGTTCCTGCAGCAATATTTTCATATAACAATTCCTAAAATGTTTTGTATAGTCATCACTCTTTCTTTTGTGTGTCTCTGAGCTACTGGTCTGTTTTGAATTTCCCTGTTATGGGATGAATAAAGTATCTCTCTACTCTCTGCTCTACTCTACTCTACTATAATCTGTATAAGAAGATGCCCATCAACATGTGCATTATGCTGAAATGAAAACCAAATGACCACTCAAATGGTGATTGTAACACATCTTAACTCTATCCATTTCGTTTTTTTTGTGGCTAGAAATGATATATGGGGGTAGAGATGACAGCTGGCTCTATGCATGCGTGTGTGTGTGTGTGTGTGTGTGTGGGTGGACTTTTGGGGGGGTGAAGGGGGGTTTAAATCCGAACCAAATGCAGATGATGGGTTTAATCCGGCCGTTCAGTAGGTCATGTTGAGGATACAGTGTTTTAAAGCTGACTACATCTTAGCGACATACCCCTCATCATGAGAGCAGCATATATCCATACTGTAGGGGAGGGTGGGGTCAAGTGTAACGGAGGGTCAAGTGTAACACCTCACTTTTACCCAGTCAGAAACAAGCTAGAGTCATGATATTCACCTTGAACATGCTGAATGTGATCCTCTGCCTACCTGGAAAAAATCAGCCAATTTTCTGATCCACATCAGGTTTTATCAGGGAAAAACTGTTTTGGGGGTAAGAAAGTAAATTTTCAAAATCGCTGTATATTTTAACTGGTGTCCTGAGTTCTTGAGGCAATGAACCTCAAGTTATATCATTTTGAAGCCTGATGTCTTAGCTAACAGCCTAAATGAGTGCCATCTGATTCATTGCCTTCTACTAGCTAGCACATTGGGGTTTATGCTGGCTGACAAGGGTGGGGTCAAGTGTAACACCTTGACAACCCTGTTTTCAGCAATGGCAATTTGCATCACAATGTAGTTTTTACTTGTTTTTAATGAAGCAAACCTACTGTATGGAGTAGCTCACAGGCTACCTCAGGACAACAACTGCTAACGTTAGGTAGAATTCATTGCTAGCTTTTAAACTCACCGCTATATTATCAAATTTAAATAACCTAAGATGATTACTAAACATAAGAACATTTTTTAAATTAATTATTCTTAATTATTCTTATCATTTATGTAATAAAACTTGAGTTATTTTCTTTTTTGGGGTTGTTTTGTAGTGTGTTACACATGACCCTCCATGGTGTTACACTTGACCCCACCCTGCGGGGTCAAGTGTAACACTTCACTTCCCTGAAATAAATCAACATTATACTCTTTGTGTAATATATGGGGCTGCACAAATTTATGAGACAGTAGTAGACTTGTGTAGCTACAACATAGCAAAAAATTACTTATCTAGTTGAATCAATCCCAGAGAAATTCAGAAAATAAAAAAAATGTTACACTTGACCCCACCCTCCCCTACATCTATATGTGACCATGTAGCTTTACTGCAACTGTGTCTTACACAATCAAAGACATGTTTTGATTCACTGCAGTGATGTTACATTTCCTAATCTACTGTATACACTGTACAAGGAGGAGAAAACTAAACTCTGTTCTGCAAATTTGAGAATTTGAATTTGCAATAGAGCTGTCACAGAGCATAGAAGGTGAATATAAAGGAGTTACACAGAAGGCATAATTAAATGAGAGACAGTAGAGGTGGAAAAGCACAGAAAAAGAATGGGTAGCAGGAAACAAGTAAGAAAAAGGGAAACGAGACAAAGTTAGAGTGGTGCGCTCCATGGCTGACCCCTGTTACATGATTCCCCCCCGACAACACTGGAAACCTGTTAACAGCAGGAGTCCATTTAGCTTGGAGTGACTATAGTAGGGGTTCAGAACTGGACTATGCGCCATCCTTTCCATTAGTCACAAAGGGATGTTCACACAGTACGTCGAGTAGTGCACACGCACAGACACAGACACACAGAGGAATAAACAAACACAGGCAAAAAAGAAAAAAAAATACATTTGCAGAGAAAAAAAGACATGCACCCTTTTCTCAGAGGTCACGAATGTTCACCCTCTTAGTCACTTATTCTTCTTTAACTGACGAGTTTCTTTCACAAAGTTCACTTGAAGAGAGTAGACAATGGAGAAACATGCATGAGAAGAGGACTTGTATCCTCCAAGGAAATCATCTGTAAGCTCAAGAAATGACACGGTCTATGAAAGGAGGGCATTCGGGGGGCAAGGGGAGAGAGGAGAGGGGAAAGGTTAGCGTTATATAGGAGAGAGAGGGTCTTTAAATGTTACAATTTAAAAGGTCAGAGTTGATTACCGATAGTGAGCCCATCTGAACAGAGGACCCTCAATAAAACTCAAACAGCCAATCCATGTAATTCTAAATGGAGAGTAGAATATGGTCATATCTTTACCAATAATATTTTCAGTATGTATCTGGGAAAAGCTGATATGGAACACTGCTCTCAGTAATTTTCCTATCTTGCTGGGATGCTGGAAAATACTATTGATCCTGTCTGAAGTGTTGCTGCCCTAATTCTGTTTAAAAGCACATGCTCACATGTTGAATCAAACGATGCCTCTACATTTATGGAGCACTGAGGGAAAGGCTGTTGTAAAGATAAAACTGCAAAGATAAGGGTCATAACAAAACTAAAAGAAGTGTAGGGAAATAAATAACTATGGAGAGAAATTGGAACAAAAAATATTTATATTAGTGTCAGTTATAGATGTCACAGTTTCCCCCCATTTTACACACTGGACCTTTAAAAAGGACTCAAGTGCGTAACAAGAGACAGCTCAGCTAAGAATGTGTGAGGAGACAGCACAAACCACCAAAGCTACTGACCTTTCAAACAAATACACAGCTAAATGAATATAGAGTCATAGAGACAGTTAACCGAGCTAATACAGCCAACCACATAGTTTGACACATATACATGCAGACACCCAAACTCTAAAAGCAAAAACGCAAACACCAAATACAATCACATTCCCTGTTAAAAGGGTTTTCCTGGAGGTTTTTCCTCAGTCGATGTGAGGGTCTAAGGGCAGAGGATGTTGTTATGATCCTATGTGAAGCCCTTTGAGATGAGCTGTTTGTAAAAAATAGGCTTTACAAATAAAATTGCCTTGCCATTCTTTGCCTAGGAGATATTGTAGTCTATAAAATGTTAACATTGACTGATAGTTTAGTGTGCAAGATCTTTGTTTTCTTAGTTATCATGGATAGAAAACTGAGATGACAAGGAATGTATAAGAAAAGTGTGTTTTAAGAGACAGAAGAGAAAAAAAGCAGCAAAAGGATGGAGGAGATCTGAAAAATGAGACAAACTAAAGGAACCAAATAAAGAGAAAGAACCAGAGACAAGGTCTAAGTGATGAGACAGATGAGGCAACCATTGAGTGACAGAATGCCAAGGAGAGCGAAGGAGACGGAGACAGAGAAAAGAAAGGTTCGCCTTAATGTTATTCCGAGCCTCAATCAGCGCTCACCCTGCTCTGCTCTCACCCAATCATCATAGCAACACACTCACGCAAACACACAAGACATGCACAAGTATCTTCCTGCCCATCAACCTTGGCCTGACAGTCTGACTGCCATGGCAACGGTGAAAGGAGAGAAGAGAGAGCTGAGAATTTGGGAAATGGATAAAGGCATGAATTAATATATAGACCACGAGACGACGTACAAATACATGGAAGCGCAATGAAGATAACTGGTTGGCAGACAGACAAGTTGGTCACATTGAAAAGCCAAACTGATGGAGGGAAAGAAGCGTGTTTAACCAAAGTGAGAGCTAACACAGTAAGACCAGTGCTGGAGGAACGAGGGAAAAAGGGGCAGACAGACATGAAGAGAAAGTGATAAAGCCTGGGTTTAGACAGGCCTTTATGGGTTCACAGACACAGACACTCTTTGAAGCTGTGAAGAGATTTTGGGCTTACGACTCTGACAACAGTGACTGGAGAAAGACGGAAATTTGATTGAAGTTATGCACACAGACATGATGAGATACCAGAAATCAAGGAAACAAGATTGCATCAAAGATGGATTTTGAAAAAAGAAAAAAAAGATGAAAGATGAAGAGAAAAGGAGATGTGCTACAAAGAGCTGCACACATGTTCCATCATGTCATAATCTGAATAACATTTTTTGAAAGTCATCAGCGAAAGCTTCACACCACAGACTATGGCTTTGACATCATTAACACCATCTGTTTGCAGTTAGAATTAGAGTCACTCTCCCTTCTGACCTGAAATCCAGCGCGCCACAGCAAAACTAGGGACACAAGACTCAGTGAAGAACAGTTTACACAATAAACAAATCCTTAACCAAACACCAGTTGCAATGTTTTGGGGATTGAACAGTTATTCCCTTTGCAGGACAGAAGTTAGTTTAGAACCTACTGGGTGATGTCGTGAATTAGGCAGGTTCAGGTTGGTCCAACATATTAAGCATCATGAGTGGTTTCGGGACTCTACAATGTACTGTACTAATGAGCCAGCTGGAGGTATTGTGTGTTTTCTGTGCAACTGTCCATCTATTCATTTCATTCTAATTAAATACACCATTCACTTCTTTTAGCAACAGAAAAAGACATAACAGTGAACACTTCAAGCATGTCCTCCAAGTGGAATAAAGTAAGTAAAATTAACAGCAACCAAATTGCTGCAGGTACAAACGAACAAAGCTGCCAAGTAAAGCATAGACAGAGAGCAATCAGACAAAACATAATTAGCAGACACACAGCTTGTTATCAAAACAGAAGTGTAGTCCAAAATCCCTTGAGTTCAAAAAGCTGGGATTTTCAAAACCAAAACATTACTCAACTCTAGGAACCTTTAAGTGTTTCTCTGTTGGTTATTTCTCTCATAATTTGCAGCAGCACTTACTTTTTCCAACTCATGGTCCACTTGAAAATCTAAAAAATGAAGGCTATACCCACATCTGACCCCATGATAATACAGAGGCCCCAACAATACCGTCTCAGGGCATTATGTATTTTAATGATAATATCAAATATTCCAGATTGTAGCCAGCCTCCACCATTGACTTAGCCATTAGCTTCACAGTTTGCTCAGTTGATATGATTACCTGCCAACCACAAGAAATGTGTTTAGATACCAGGAATGCAGCATTATTGAAGCCCTTCCACCATATGGACCAGTGCAGTATAAAGTTCGTCCACTACCCTTATGGATACAGAAGTCAAACTGAAGTCCCCAAAGCACGCAAAACCTCTTACAGCACTCACGGGTACTGCTTCATTATTTCCAAGCCCTTCAGGCGTGAATTTGGCTAACAGCAACCTCAGGGTTTATTTGAATAAAATCGATCTACTCTTGATTACGCCGCTGAAAATTGTGTCAACGCATGACAGCGTCACACCCTCAATTTGTTCTAACAAGATATAAGAAGAGAATACAACCCAAAGCCCCAGCACTGAGTGCGTAAGTGCAAATAAACGCATGATGCAAACCACAAAGAGAGACATGCACAGGGGCATGAAATAGGAAGACATATGCTGATGCAGAAACATGTGGGCAGAAAAACATAAATCCCTGAAAGCTCACACACACAGAAAGGCACTTCAAACACAGGCTCATTAGACAGCCTGCCGAGAAAGAAGGAGAGGTAGTGTTTAATAGCTCTGGGCTTAAAAACACAGCACATGCTGCATTGTTGAAAATGTGCTTTATTTATGACGAGTGTGTTTTCTTTCACACGTATCCTCAAGACAAGTCAATAATGTAATTTAGGCTGATACTTTTCAAAAGGCCAAGGGTAAGTTTATAGTCTCGGGTCAATCTAAGGTTCTTATGATGATGAACAGCCGGTATGAGAGCGTATATTGTCAAGAATTTATGTGAAAACAAAAACATTTATAGGATGGGAGGGTTACCTACAGTCTATATCCTTCAAGCTAAGTTCTGCTCTCAGTTCTTATCAATGGATTAAGGTATGCTTGTCACACACAAAGCCCATAGCGCACATTTTATTTTCGATATAAACTCAAATTACGATGTCTTAGTTGTGCACCTACAGCACTGAGACTTCAAAGCTGCTATACTTGGTAAATGATGAGTAATCAGAAAGACCTCACTGGAAACTACTGTAAGAGCAACACCTCCTGTTCCTTATCTGTCTTGGTTTTTGAGTGACTTTTTCCAGTGGGGAAACAACTTTTGGGAGAAGGTTGACATAAAATCTGCCATTTTAAATTGATGTGGTTGTTTAATAAATGCAAATATTACTCAGCAAAACAAAAAGAATATCTGTCACTATTTATAGTCCTCGCAGTGAAGCTTGGGAGAACAGTGGGACTTGACAAGGAAAACACAGAGCAAAGAAAGCAAATATATTTTACACCTTTTGGAATCCAGGTAGCCACATTACCTACTAAAATAGTCTCTCCATTTCTTTGTGTGGGCTTGCATCTGCTGCACTGCAAGGAGCTGTTCCCCCCCATTTTTGCGTTTATTGTCTATCTCTCTGTCTTGCTCTCAATCTGTCCCTTTGTGTCACATTGTTATTAGTTCTTTTTCACTTTATGTATACAGTGAACAGGTTCTTGGAAGTGCAAAAATAGACAATTTAAGGTCTATGTCCTGCAAGTGTGTGTATTTGTGTGACTTGTAAGTCCTTTTTCAGGAGACATTCTGAACTGTCCAAGCACCTGCCAAAGATTTCCTTTATTTCTTTTTTTCCATCATACTCGTTTGTTACCGTGCTCTCTTTGAAACTGAGTCTGTACATGTGCAGCATACTTCAAATCTTTGTAAAAGTAACATTATAGTAACATTATGCAAATAGTTATAGTAGCTACATTACTGAGTGATTAATCATTTTTTTAGTGCAGAGGACAGGATCACGTCGAGTGAGTCGCCCATCCCAATATGGCAGACTGTGAGCTACGCCTGTGTGTAGTCCAATCCAGCGCTACGATGTATAGACTGCCTCATTCTTTCAGTTTTAACCTGAATATAGAAGACATATTTGATTTTCCCAACGATCAACGTATATCAAACCGAACTGAAAACTATGACCACAAAACTGAACTGAACCATGGATTTTGTGAACTGTACCACCCCCAGTATACAGTATACTGTATATTGTATATGTATGTGTGCATGCCAATGTGAGAGACTGAGCAATTTCTTTTATGTGTGTTGTGTTCGTCACATTGTGGTAGGTGATAGGGTTGAAAAAAGTTGAACAGAGCAGAGGAATCAAGGAGAAATTAGTGAAAAGAGACAGGAGCAGCATTTGGTGAGGGAATAGAGGAGAAAGGTCGTATTGAGCAGAAGTGAGTAGGTTGCTTCCACAAAAGAAATTTTTGAAGAGGATCTGAAGAAGAAAAAGTCAAAGTGACTCTGAGGAATATGAAGATTTCAAGACTCAGGAACAGGGCCAAGTAATAAAATGATGCTTGTACAAATAATGGCAATGATAATGATCTAATCCAAATCTTATATGCAACTATAAGCCTTCTAATGTAGCCTTGTGTGACTACTGCAACACTGTTTACAGCTGGAAATAAATCGTTATTAATTTGTACTATAGTGAGTCAAACCAGGACGGAGAGCAAAAGACAAGAGGGAGTGTCAGAAAAGCATAGATGATGAAAGATTTAAAATGAGAGGGAAAGGGAGAGGTGACGGGCGGAGGGCATTTTAATCATTGTAAGGTGAAGGAAAAGTAAGGGGAACAACGAGGAGGAGTGATATATTATTCATAATTAGCCGACTTGTACATTATTTAACAAACACAACTTCGGTGGAAAGGTGCTACCTGAAGCCACCCATTTCCTATTAATAGGAGTCTGGAGGAGCTGTCTTTCTACTAGTAAGAGCCAATCACAAATAGGTGCATTTTGATTCTAAGCAACACACCACATTTGTGCATACAACAAAAAGTAGTATCACATGGCTAAATCTCTGTAGGACTTCTCCTGCTTCAGTGCAGCAGGTTACATCTGTTTTGTTACCCTGTGCTCTTCTAGGCATCAATATTTACAGCCATGCACAGTTTTGTTCACAGCCCCCGCAGGGGTGGAGAAGAGGCCCTGGGCATGCTTGGTACTGGACAAAAACATACGTTTGAATGGTAGAAAAAGAAATTAGACAGTGTAGTTGTTACGACCTCTACCTCTGGAATCACATGTACCCACTGGCCAACAATAGAGTCTCCAGGGCCTCCTCTGCTCGTCCGCACAACTTTCTCAAAAAGCAAATAATACCAAGGAGTGTGGACTGCCCATGCTTCAAGGGAAGACTGCAGAGTGTAATCCTGAAAGGTTTTTTATTTTTTTAAGGATTTCATTGTTTACCATGCAATAAAAATGTTTCATATTTGACATTGTGGATGCACTGGGAGTTTAATGGATTTGTCTTGCTGGCCATTCTTTTAGGGTTGTCAAGTGAGTGCAGGGGTCTTTTGTTAAGAGGGAGTCCTGCTGCTGTTATGGTGCACTTGCTATGGAAAGTAGTCAAAGACTGACTCTGTGTTGTGTTAAAACAACAAAACACATCATGAAAAAAAAAAAACTCAACTAACCTGTCAAAGGCACAAAAAAAACCCAAAATATACTTTAAAAAAATACATGAAGCAGAACTACCAGTCCCCCGTTACTTTTATGGTTGTCCAGTGTATTACTAAATGACAAGGCCAAACATTACGTGGAAACGAAACGACTAGTCAGATGTGCTACGATCAATATCGACTTCAAACATTTAGAGATAATAGCATGTGTCTTATGTCCACATGGCCCAACCATATTTTTGACTGCAGTAATAATACTAGTTGCTTGGCAGAGTTTGACACCCTTAAGTGTGGCAAAATCTCCACTTCTTTTTCAGTGCCTGCGGCAAGGCAAATTGTTGAGACCCTTCGAGCATAACTGACAGTTATACCACCAAAAGAACTACAGTAAGGGCTATTACAGTGCAAAACTGTCTTCACATGAATAGGTTTACACTGTTTCTATTGCTAAGTTGGTAATTTGTGTTGTTGCATGGAAATGAACTTCCAAAATGTAGTAGTGGTAGTAGTGTAGTGTGCAATGCATTTTAGAAGAGCATGCAGTCCTCATCAGCCAACTAAGTGCTCAAGATACAGTACAAAGAATCACATATGAACACAATACGGATGTTTGTAAGGAATAGGGTAGACTGTTGGCATCTCCGTTATATTTCATTTATCACTCTACAGTACATATTCAGATATCTCCTCTTGAGTATTCTCCAAATACATCTTTGTTGAGAGTGCCAGAATCATAATCACTTGTGCTCCATTCTGTAGCGCCTGTTATCTGTTCTTTAGTAGCATATGTCAGAAATATGATTTGCCACTGAATTAATTATTCCCACTGCAGGTCCGGACAAAGCCCATCTATTAGTAGAACCAGTGTTGTCCTCAGGGACTGTTAAACTCTGTATTGGAATCACTGGTGAAACAAGTGAGTTATTCTTTTTGTTGAGATGTATTAATATCACAATATGATATTAATACAAAACATTTTTAGAATTTGTGAAAAGTTGGCATTTTGCTGATGTAATAAGCCATCAAGATTATAACATTGGTACATTTATATTTGACAAAAAATTATGACTGTGTTACAGAAAAAGGCTACCATTATGTAAAATAAGCACTGTAATAATTAAGCGGCTGCTCAGATGTATCACAGAAATGTTCTAAAAGCGGGCTGCATTTTGTCATAATAGCTTGACTATGCATGGTGGCTGAATGAAGTATAAAACACACATTTGACAGCTGTTTGCTACAGTCAGGGCTGGTGACCACTGCACAGATGTACTGGAGGATTTAGGGTTTAAGTGTCTGGCTCAAGAGCACTACGAGAGTTGTTGTTGGAAAAAAGAAGTGTACTTCAAACAATTCTCATACACAGTGTAGCAATTTCAATTTATTTCATTTCATCTTGCTGTGATTATGGTGTAGTACTTGTAAGTCATTCTGTGTAAAAGCATCATTTAAGTGCAACTATACTAGAGAATAAAATACTGAATGTGACTAGAGAACATGTAGATGCTGTTGGAGGGTATTTGTGGATAAGCTGCTATCAGTCAGACTGTTCAACAGGCATTATGAGAGATTGATATCAAATGGTGTTACTCTTTTATATGGTTGTCAAACAGGTAACAGGAAGTAGAGGTGAAAGTTTTGAGTTGTGAAGAAATGGGTGTAAGATAGAGGTGTAAGAATGAAAATTGAAAGTAGTAGACAATAGAACAACACAATGTAAGTTTCTGCCAAGGGGGCACTCAATAAACATGAATATAGCCTGGTGTCATGACGTTTTTTGGTCCCAATCGATAGTTTCTACCCCCGCACACACTCAAAGGGGGGTGATTTTTTTTTTAACTCTACCGTTTTACTATTATTAGGTTTAAAATTCTCGCCAATTAGGGCACGGAAACGTTGAGTGACAGGTCCGAGCAGGTCCGGAGACCGCTGTTTCGAGGCCAGTGGGAAGGTTCTTGGGCCGGTAAATCCAACATGGCGCTGTTCAGGCCGCCATATTTGAGTCACAGGAACAACTCGATTGTATTCTAAATAGTCACAGTAAGCTTAACAAAACCATCTCATTGAAGTTTTTAGGTAACCCACTGTCACTGTTTTTAGACACAACCTCACATGCACAAGCAAGCCTTGTTGCACATCTAGCATCCTATGTAAATATGCACACACACACACACACACACTGAAATAGCCTCTCACACACACACAACATTAGGATGATTTCACAGGATCACCCATTACCACTCTTTGAAGTGTGTGAGTTGCTAATGGTTTTGGCTCCCATTCAGGGAGAGTTTGTGGCCTGTCTGTCCATTAGCTGGCTGACACACTCTGCTGACTAAACACAACACTTTCAGTGTCCTTGTCCTATGTCCCCCTCTCCCATAACCCCACTCCCACCCCACCCATCAAAAGGGCACGACGAGTTTGTGTGTTCTGTTTATATGTATATATGCATGTTTACGTATATATCTGCATACATGTCATTATTAGACCTAGAAAAAATTAATATGATTTATCAAAGTTGTTTTGAAAATCAACTCCACAGCAGTGAGGAACACTGCATAAAAGTGCATGAACATCATTGTTGGGGAGCAGTAGTAACCTAAATAAAATTGAATTAATAGTTTTTGAAATAGCTTGATAGTTCAACTATAAGCACAAGATGAGTAGGACAGAACCCCTGAATATAAGTAGTAAGTATAAAGTGAATGACAATGAAAATGTGTCACTTTTACAAAATTGACAGCCTATACCTTTGACTGCCAGATACCACACAGACTTAACTACACATCACAATGCACAGACTACACCAGCTTCACATCCTGTCAAAGAACCAGACCCCACACTGAGCTTTTAGGGCAGCACTCTGCACTGTGTCCTTCAAAGAATGCCAAAGAGCATCCACCTCTCCTCTGCTCTCACAGTCAATCGATAGCACATTTTTCTGCCTCCTTAGGAAAAAGCAACGATTTCTGCTGTGTATGTGCGAGTGGATTCCATGGGTGATTGTGCTACTACCTAAAAATACATTACAAAACTACTCAAACATGCAAGCGTCAGTGCACATGTGCATGCACACCCACACACCAACACACACTTCGATGTTCACACTAGTAGTAGTAATCAAAAGGCTTAACATATTCTGACCATGAGAGGAGCTGCTGAAATACAGGAGCCTGGTAGGGTGCTGGCTTAGTAAATAAATCTATAAATCAGATTTGATGTTTCCACTGCGTGTGTATGTAGTGTCTGTGCCTATGTTTCTCTCTGCTATGTATTCAGTCATCATCTCTGTTTGTCCCAGACAGATTAAAGAGTTGAAACTGATCTGTGATCAGCCATGCTGTAATCCCCTCCATGTTGACCATCATCTTTTCATCTCTAGACAACTGATAAAGATGCCAGCAGACAGGATGAGCATTTATTACTAAGTTACTTAAAATTATTGATTTATTTACAAAGAGCAAAAGCTTCAAGGTAAACATATCTGACCAATTACAACAACTATCAGTTTAAAACGAGGCAGAAAGGTGAGTTTTAAGTGGAAACTGAAAACAGAATAGAGTCTTAGACCCTCAGGCTTTGATTTCAACATCTGAGGGGTACAGGCAGCAAAGGCCTGGTCACCTCTAGTGACAAGTCAAGATTTTTACTAGTAAAGCCCTGCAAGAGGCTTACAGGGAGTTAGAAGATCACAGATAACGGCAGGAATCTGATCATTCAAAGCTTTAAAAGCAAACAGTAAAATCTTAAATCAATTCTGAAACAAGTAACAAGTAAAGGGTAGCAAGGATTGTTGAGATGAGGTCGCTTCTCTTAGAATGCTTTAAGCCTGGTGGCACTTTTGCGTATCAGATGTAGTCTTTGGATGTTTCACCTGCTGATAATGCAATAAAGACCATGGCAATAATCCAGTCTGGAGGACATAAAAACACAGATGACCTTTTCTAAATCTGCAGGTGAAAGAAATGACCTAATCTTTGTTTAATATCTCAGCTATGAAGCAGAATTGCACAACTTCATTCTCCTGAAAGGAGTTTCAGTATTGGACATTCAGTACTCAATTTCATCAAAGCAAGACGATATAGCACTGCTATACTCAACTCATTGAGTGCCAAAAAATGTAATTTTAAGTTTTTTGGGTTTTTTTTAATTTAGAAAATAGGCACTTTAACACACCTTATCTGTGCATTTGGGAACTCTATGATGAACAGAACTGAAATAGATGACGATCAAAAACTCATGAATACTCACCAACTGGACATTTTATCATAATTTGGCTTTTGATGGCTGACACATTGGGTCAAATCAGTGGCGCATGCAATCCTCTAGGTGCCAGTTGGCAAACATGTTCTGCTTCAATCCTGACGTATTTGTGTGTCATGTGTGTCATCCTTAAAATAATGGAAATCAATAATGCATAGAGTCAAAACAAAACAAAAGGTTGGACAGGTGAGAGAGATGCACCAATTCAGAACCACAACGCTAACATGTTTTTTCAAAAAGCTGCTCTACTGTAGACATTTTGGTCTGTTGTGTCAAAGGCTGAGCTGAGGTTCAGCTAAACTGCTGTGAGTGAATTTATTTATAAAATTTGATTATTGTTTACAATAGACATTGACTTCATGAAGACATTTTTTCAAACTACAGAATAAAAAGGACCTAAAAAAAGGATCTAAAATTACATCGATCAGAGGGCATATTTGGAAGGAAAATTGCCGGTGGACAGCAGTGAACAATGGCTATGGCCCTGAAAGGCTGCTTTTAAAAACCAAGGAATAGGAATAGACTCTGAATGGCAGGAAGGTTATTTTAAAAGTGCAAGTGAATTATTTTGTAAGTGCAACAGAGCTTTGAAGGGTTGTGCAAGTCCTGAAGATGGGTAGGAGGCAACATCATAGACCTCTGAATTCAGTATTTGAAGAGTAGCTTTTATAAGAAATTATGAAAAAGGGTCTGCATTTGTTGCTGGGGAGGATGGGCAGGTTAAGTGGATGAGCAATCACAGTGTTTTTGTTTCCCAAGATTCTTATTAGACAAATATCCAAGTCCATTTGCTTTCTTGGGGGCAGGGTTATGATGTTAGAGTGCAGGGGACAGGTGAGGTTAGGCAAGGGACATTAGCGGGAGATGCTACAACTATCATAGCAAAGGGCCTCTGGTTACTCACAGGCTAAAGACAGGTACAGTAAACTGTGCACAGAGTTTTCTCTGCCAGTGGGGAAGATCCCCGATGAGCCACTCAATTGATTGCAGTTCACTTGTCAGCTCAGCAACCTCTGGGAAAGGGGTTATCAGTGGATGTGTGGAACAGAGCAAACTTTGGCCAGCAAAGAGCCACAATGCAGAAGACAGAAACAGAGCTCTGCAGTTTGGCAGGAAGAGAACTTACTCAGGTACCAACAACCAAGAAACGGCATGAGTCCAACTGAAACAGTATGGGCTCCAGGCCAAGCCCACTTCAGATGGATCTGCTTCTCCAAGTTATATTGAATGGTGGCTCCCCCTCGCAGTGACTTTTTGACAATAAAAACTACTCCCAAATATTTACATTGGCCTCACAGTCTGGAAATGTGAAACACTCTGAATTTCAATGGTGAGCACTTGTTAACCAACAGTTTATTGGTACATTAATACATTTCCAAATTAATCAAATGAGACCAATGCAAATGGCTAGCAAAGCCATTTCCTGAGTCGGAAACTGGCTGAGAGCAACTCTTCTTTTGACAGCAATCTCTGATGTGTGACAGATTACAACTTTAATGTGTTGCTGTAGAAGTTGTCGACAAATAGATTTAAGGCTTTGTGTTTTTGTATAAGTATACAATGCTATGAAAGGAGTACATTAAGGCTGCATTAAAAGTTTTCTGCCCATTCCCTCTTTCCTTTGTTATTGCTTTTGGCCCATTTGGAAATCTTGATTTCCACTCTTTGTGTTCTGCTTCCATCCAGTGTAAAGTGGATGTGAATACCTGAAAGAGTGTGGTATGCTGTACCTGGGTCTTTGTGAACCACAGGATTGCACAATTTCTTCAGCAGGGAGACAGTTGGTTTGTCACAGGAGCAGAGTGGAAGGTTGCACGGATGTGTGATGCAATCACCCTTACTACTTTCTGCCGTACATTTTAATTGTAGTGTTGTCTTCTTTTCTCATGGCACCACAAGTGCAGAAGAACCATGTTTGTGATTAATATAAAAAATGTATGCTCAGATTAATTGCCTGCGAAAGCTACTGTATCTGACTTCCTTCTGCATACCCCACTCTCTTTATGGCAGTCATATAGGATCCTTGCAGAGACAGAACTCATCAGTGCATGCCTTTCCACTCACTCAATACACCATGGCACACTTAGCCTCAAAAATGTAGTTCCAGAGGGTGTTTTTAAGTGGCTGAACATGTTTTTTTTCTCTCTGACCCCATCCCTAGCAGAAACTTGCTCAGCTCCCATGCTGGTAGGTATGTTCATTTCTTCAACCAGGCAGTTTAATTATCTAAAGCTACTGGTACTGTACCTCACACAATATAACCTGAACTTTCTTTTTCTTCTTGGTGAAGGAAACTACCACACTACTATCGCTAAAAAACAACATAACTGGTGTTAAATACCTTGATATGCACCCTTTGTCTGAGAAGAGCTGTGGACACAGGATTTGTGACACAGTTACACTTTTGTCAAGTAAATCTTGTTGCTGTGTCTTGACCTGATAATCTAGACAGCTTGAGAGAGGGGTGAAGCATACATATACACAGCAAGATAAGGAGAGACAAAATGCCTGGAGAAAGGGAAGTTAAATGGCTGAGATATGAATGGGGAACATTGTGGAAAAAGACAGAAACAGGGTGGCATTAAATAGACAGAACGACAGAAGCAAAAAGTGGGTAAAAGTAAGGAACAATCTGGGTGAATAACATTAAACAAAAGAGAGGTGTGAGTGAGAAAGATGGACTAGCGCATGAGACAAGACTGATGAGGACCAGGAGGGAGAAAAAGACAAAGAAAGCCACAGAGAAAAAAAAATACAGAGGGCAGCAGAGAGAAGGCAGGTGAAAGAAAGGTATAAAGAGGAAGCAGTGACCCCTGTCTGACTAATCTGAGCTCACACTGTAGCAGCACCTTGAACTAGAGCTAATGAACCACATCCACGTCAAGTCTCAACCCTTTCTTTTCTCCATCTAGCACACACACCAAGCAATTTATTACAAAAGCATTCACACCCACCGTACACACAAAATCACTCAGCCTCAGCTGTACACTGGAAAACACATTAGAAATAAAATCTTTGAGACACACCCACACAGGTTTGTATGTTTTTGGTCTCCCTTGACTCCCTCCTTTTACAAATAACAGGGCATTCACTGACATGCACACATACACAAAGAGAGATAGAATACAAATGCAGAGATCTATCTCCCACTCAATCGGAAACTGTTGTGAGATTTTCACAGAAATGTTGTGGGTCACCAGTGACACCGACACAGACCAAGTCAGGTCCATTGCCAGGACATGCACAAGGATATACTGTTCACACAAAAGTGTTGCACTCACGCACACACGCAGGCTATGTTTTAAGTGACTAGCTAACTATTGTATGTTCACATTGTGCCTCTGTATGTTTCCACTGAGTCTAAGGAGGAAAAGGAAGAATGTTTCTTCGGTGGAAGTAGCCCAAAGATTAATTCACTTAATCTTGGCCTGTAAATTGGGTATTCAAGCGGCTTAAGAAACAAATTGAATGCAAAGGCTGAGAGTAATAACAACATTTGTCTTAGCGGCAGCACAATGCCCTTTTCCACAGCACTCTTCCACATGAGCTAGTGGCTAGATTTCCAATATCCATTTTGACAGAAGTGGACTTGTACGCACATGCACTGTGTGACAACTACACTCTCAGCCTCTCTTGCACAAATACACACATTTTGACTATATGCACAGTATTCACGGAGTGAAAAAAAAGATAGAGAGTGGAGGACAGAGACATTGTGCTACTCAACAGCTGTATGACTGTGTGTGGATAAGTGAGACAGCTGAACAGATGTTGGGCGGTGGTGTAATCCCTAGCTTCATCATGTTACCCATCAGGCATGTGTAGATCAAAGGGTTAATGTGGCAGAATATAGGTTAAACTCAGAACAAGCAACACTTCAATGCTATAGAGTTGCATTGGCAGTGGGGGATTGAAGAATGGCAGATTTCTGTTGCTAGATCATGAGGAATCTAATACATTAGTAATGAATTCTACTTGTTTTTACATGAGCAATAATTCATTAATCAATGCAATTGCCTCACAGTCTCATTAAATCACTGTATTCACTGTGCATTGAACTCATTATTAACAAATAATCTATGCATGATTAATCAGTGGTTTCCAATGCCACTTATCCATTGAAGCCATTATCGATTGTGACAAATCAATAGCTTGATATCTAACCGCTTGCAGCAAGGAAACTATAATTTTCTCCATGACTAAAACCCAGACACTAATTGAGGACAGTGGTTTAAGGAGAGCAGTGAACATGTCGCACAAAATCATAACTCACATTATGATGCAGTAACATCCCTCTGCAAGTCCAATCATCACATATATGATCAGTAGAAATTTTTAATGGACTGTATAGTCTGAGGTACCCTTATTTTTTCTTATGTGACTTTTCTTTGACCTTTATGTTGGTATGATATCACTTGATCACTCTTGCTTTCCAAGTCAGGGGCTACATCAATCATGCTAAATTAGCTCAAAGGGTGAAATAACGATGAACAGATTTTCTATATTTCTTAAAAACAGCACATGAGAAAATGACATGCATCAATAGGATGACAGCATGGGAACAAAAAGTTAATATAAGTCAACAACCACAAAGCACCAATTAAGGGAAGAAAAAGCCTGGAAAGTAGTTCCTGGGCAGGCCATAAAGGAGTTTACTGGAACCAAATAGCAAGGAGAACTACAGCTCAAAGTAACTGTGACTCAGACTTGATACACAAACACCAAAATAATCAATCATTGATTAAGAGGGTGTGCTTTATAAGAGCTGAGAGGTATAAACTGTGCTGCACCGAAGCAGTAACATGCCAGTGTAATTAAACCATGATGTAAATGTTTCAATAAGGGCTACAGGTTTCATCAATAACAATTAAAACAAACAATAATGTATTGATGTTATTATTCTCTTAAGTAACAGAGCGCCTCTAGTGTAAATGTAGATCTGCAGCCACAAGTTGCATGAACAAACTGAGTGCAAAATATTATTGTTTTCACAACATGTAACAATGAAAATACAAAAACAGATGCCCCTGTAGTGAACTGCTTGCCCACCATGACTGTGCATTGAATTAATTCCCTGGACATAATTGCCCCTATTTGTGGGTGGGAAATCAGAGGGCCACGTCCTCTATGGTTGTTGAACACAAAACAAATCATTCGCACTGATGCACGTGCTACAATTACATGTAGTTTAAAAGCATGTAGGGGAGAATCACCACAGAGTGCCTACACCATCTCTCTGCTGCTGACAGAGGTGCTGGTTTTGACATTGTTGGTGTGACACTGATTAGGTTCAATGACAGTACACTGCTTTTATCTGCTCTTTGACACTTCCTTTACTGTGGAGTGGCTCAATTCTGGCACTGTCCCAAGATCAATCCAAGGTCTGTTGTTATACCTTAACTGCTCCTTCTTAGAGATTTAACAGGTATGTACAAACCAGAAACCAAAAGGATCGCCACTCTGCAAAGTTTTGCGGATATCTGTTTTAAACTCACAATTGAAGTGAGAGGAATATCTCAGAATTAAATGCAGAAGATTATTCTCTCAAGTTTTCAACAAGTGTAATCAGCGGCACCAGTCCCATGCCTTGTGTCTTTATACAGCAATGGAAGAACATTATGCTTGCTTGGAAAACAGTCAAATCAAATGTGTCCTACATTATCCAGGACAAATTAGCAATAAATTGGAGTCCAGAAACAGCCTCTGCAGATGCAGAATCTTGTTTCATTTTACTGCAGCCCTTACTGTAATTGTTGATCAGATCCAAAAGCCTTCAAAGGCTGGAAAATCCCATCATCTTCTAAACCTCTCTTCATAGTCTGCTGAAGGGGCAGGTTCACCTCCCCGACTCAATTGACACTCGGTGGATTTCTAAATTAAAATCTTGTAGCAAAACCTGAGCTCCTGCGATTTCAAATGGCTTTGCAGAGCTAGTCTTTTAAGGCTCAGTGAAGTCTAGCCCCAAGTTACAGCTCAGGAAGAACTGAGGTTAGCAGGGTTTCATCATCTACATCCCAGGTTTCACCCTTTCCTAACATTTTGGTTAAGGAAGGTTTAAACCTAAATATTTGGTTTTATTTCAACTTTATTTGGATTATCCCTTTTTGTTTTCATGTACTCTGCTGTCTTTCTACTGGTTCCACAGAGATGATGATGAAATGAAGATGATGGTGAAGTTGATGATGGTGGAGATGATTATGACGATGATGGTGGTGATGATGATAAATAATAAAATGGATTTTAATTGATATTCATACCAACTGAAAAAAAAAAGAAGCAATTACTACGGCCATTGCTTAGTGTGACCAATCCAGTTGTCAAAAAAAGAAAAGGAAAAAAAAAAAGCCAGGTTCCTCCATTAGGTGACAGTGTCCACTAGTCCATTATCTGACTCATGCAATGACTGCAAAGCTACAGATTATAATAACAGTAATACTGAATGACAAGGTGTCAGAAAAAATTCTCGCCTCTTGACCATCATTCCTCGTACTGTCTCCCCCCATCCAGCTCTCTTTTCTGATAAATGCTGCCTCTTCTCTTGTTCTTCTCTGTTACTCCCTCTATCCTGCCAGCCCACGCTCCATCTCAGAGACCCTTGTCTAACGAGGTGGACAGTTTCTGACAAGTTCTAATGAGAACACATTCCACTAGAATAACGTTCAAATCCTGCATACTTCCACATTGCACAGGCATGCGCGTGCACACACAGACACACTTAGAGCATCTACAGTACAGTGCAGCATGTGTGTACATATTTGTATCTTCACAGGCAGTTGCATCAGTTCAGTTTACTATTAACGCGTGTGAAGTCAGACTGGTTTGTGTGTTAATGTTTCTGAGGAGGACAGAGAAGAATAGAGGAAGTCTATATCAGCTACATTGTGTGGGCCTCTGAGTATGGGGGGGGGGGTGCGCATGTTACGTTACTGAAATTGTTAAGGGAATTATGCTGCATGACTTGTCAGTGTACATTTGTATCACTCTGGCCTTGCTCCCAAGATGAAACATGGATAGCCTTACAGTAGCAGTCAGTCGTAAGAGAAGTTTTAATTCTTAAAAGGGCAACAATACAACAAGAGACTGGGATGTATCAGTGTACGGTATGTGGTGTGGTGGGAACTTTTTTTATGAAATGTTTCCTATGTCAGCAAAAATATGAATATTGAAAATTGAATATTAACACAACAATCAGTTCTGATGCACTAAAATTTGAACCCTGCAAGTTGTAAAGATATAACTACATGTGCATATGTTATCAACTGCTGTGCAACAAAGAAGTTCTGATTCCTTGACTTGCTTCAGGAAATTTGAGTTTTCATGACACATACACAGCAGGTGAGGCTTTGAGAGTTTCCTGGGCATGTACAAGTAGAAGCATCACATTACTCCACTGAAAAATTGTCAAGCATATGATCAACAGTGATGGGACGGATTGTGATGAGACTCTGGGTGGGTGAAAAAAAGAAGACAAAAATACAAGTTGAGGGGAGAGTGATTAGGGCCAGATGACAAAACGACTGAGGAAGGCCAAGAAGGGATAGAAAGAATTATAGATAATTATGGACAAGTAAAGGGCAAGAGGCTAGAGGTATAAAAACTCAATGAAATGATGAGACAATTGACCTATGGCTAAGCCACGCCCCCAAACACGATGAGCCAATCACAGTGCGCATAGCTAGCCCATACACTCGGACATTCTCTGCTTCCACGTCCATTGAAATGCATTGCAGTTAGTCAGTTTTCATTCGTTTTTATGTGTTTTTTCTTTACATTTTAAGTTTAAAATGGTCAGATGGTGTGCATGGGTTACATGCAACTCTGACACAAGGTATCCTGTGAGGTTGGGATCGCCCAGCCTCTCTGGTGTATTTTTTTCCTACCTTTTCCTAAGCCACATCTCAACCTAGAGAAGTGTCTGCTCTGGATAAAGTTATGCAGTAGCCCACAACACCAACTAAACATGGATAAACTTAACAAGGATGTCTACATCTGTTGTAAGTTAAGTCAACAACGTATTTGAGGCAACATATTGTGAGAGATGTTTGGATGTTAGCCAGAATCACAACTAAGCATAAAGTCGGCTAGCTTAATGCTAACGTATAATGCAAAACTCCATAGACAGGCTAACTGACGAGGCTAGAGGTTTCGCGGCAAACGGCAGCCAGAGCAGTAAAGTTAAGTTAAGTTTTGGTGACTTCGAGATGATATTTAATCTTTCTATCTCCAACAGCCATCATTTGCCTCCTGTGAAATGTTTCCTACTGTGACTGCTAGCATAGCACTTGTCACTGAATGTTGACAGTTTGTCCGAGTGAGTGGAGGGGGCGGGGCTTAGCCATAGGTCAATTGGAAAAGACTGAGCAAGTTTTTTGGTTACATGTGTTCATCTTTTTTTGAGGACAGATAGGAAAGGAATACTGTAGTAAGGGGAGAAATGGAAGTGCAATCAACAAACAACTTGTTTCCTCACTTGATACACGGGGGCCAAACATAGCTAAGCAAACATAGCTGAACACCAAGCACTGCACTGATTTAATCTGAAGCAAACCAGCCTGCCTCCTCAGGCCTTAATCCTATTATTACCACCTCCTAATGGGAGCCATCACACACATGCACGCAAACACATAGTTAAATGTAAGAGCTCTGAATGCCTCTAACCAATCTAACAACATTTGTGATACAAAGGCAATCAAACAAAATATCTTAATTTTGTTTTACACGGTATAAAATGAATAACACTAAGGAACAGCAAACGCTGACTTGCCCTGTGTGGGCCTGAAGGTGCAACCAGACTGATGTCTATGTCAAATGGCCTGGCATGCTTAATGAGATGAGAAAAGGCTAATGTGATTCTATATCAGACAGGCTCTAGGGGCATCCCATTTAGCCACACACAGTGTCACTTACACAGTGACTTAAAGGCACATCCGTTACTTTTCACACACTGGTTCTGAGAATGTTAAAATGTCAAACCCTGTCCATCACATTGGTGAGAGTGATGATAGAGCAAAGCACAGCTGAAGAGTTTAAAACAGAATAAATAAAGGATTTGCTCTTTCAAACAATGAAGCTGAAGTCGAAATAGAAAATACACAGTGTGAAAAAAATTAATCAGAGAAACATGTTAATTTGCACAACAAGTGGAAAAAGATAACGTCGCAGTGATTATGAGACATCATGGTAGGTGGTGAGACACCTGTTGTGGCGTGTCTGCTATAACAATAACAAATGTGACAACTCATTAGAGCATAAAGTTCAGTAACAACAAGGACAAAGACAATCTACTTTTATTGAGCTGTATGAGCATCTGTGCTGGTGTAAGTAGTGTGCACCTTTGAGCTTGTTGTGAGTGCTCTCAAACGTGCTTCTGTGTATGTTTATTTAATTGTCTTTGAGTGTGCAGTTTATATCACCATACTAGTCAGATAAGTGGTTCTGTGGTAGCTGTATGTAAATCTAGTCTGTGCATGTGCTTGGTTTGTGGGTGTGGACACTAGACACTGTATTGGCGCGTGGGTAGGGGTGTGTCACTGTGGGTGTGTGATCTGCCGTTACTTGTGATTGCACGCCGTAATAGGTTCTATGATGTACTACAGTCTGCGTAAGAGAAACTAACTGATTCACTGCTCAACATAACACCATTTGTGGAATCAAACATGCATGCATGAACAAATACACGTACACAAATGCTCGTAAACCCATATTCAAAAGGACAGAGCAGACATGTAAATCTCCCGCTACCGCTCTCTCTGTCTCTCTTACATGGGTTCACTTACCTCAGCATTTTTGAGTGTGCACTTGGGAGACTTCACACAGTCGGTGGGTCAACCAGCCCATTGACTTTTAATGTGTGTGTTTGCCCCAGTAGGGTGGAAATGTTAATCTTTTTTAGTCCATGCCTCAGACCATTGGTCACAATGACATTGTCTGTTCCCCCGAGTGTTTCACATCTAGTGCCAGAGAAGGGATAAAGTCAGCACTGCTGATCCAATTCTACATCCGTTTGTACGAGTGTCTCTCTTTCTCTTACACACACTCACACACACTCCAACACACGACCGCTTCCTATCTTGTAAATCCTACTCTGATCCTTCTCTGCACAAGGATATTCTTAATGAGTCCCATTTCTTTGTTAAGCAAGAGAGAAGTTGGCATATAACATGATAAATACGTTGTTGGATTTTTAAAAGTGATACAATAAACGGCCCATACACAAAGTGTTTCGATCCCTTTTTTCCCACATTTGGATATGTAGCAGCTTTAGCTAAAATAATTTAAATTAATTTTCCTCTCATCATTTTACACTCAATACCCCTTGATGATAAAGTAAAAACTTTTTTGTTTTTAACATATTTTGTTAATTTATTTAAAGTGAGACACTGAAATTAGTATTTGGACTCTTTAGTGGAGGCACTAGCGGCTTTGATTACACCTTTGACTCTTGGGTGTGATGTGACAAGTTTTGCACATTTGGATTTTAAAAGTTTTTGCAGATCCTTTCTGGCTGCGTCGGGTCAGATGAGTACAGTACTCTTGGTGGGCAGACATTCACAGGTCTGTGCAGAGATGATTGACTCAGCTCACATCATGACTTCGACCGGGACTCGAGGACATTCACAGAGTTGTCCCTGAGCCACTCTGAGTTGTCTTGGCTGTGTGCATGCGGTCATTGGCTATCATGGCTATCTCTGATCAGGGGTGAGGGAGGGCAGAGCTGAGCAGAGTAAAATCTCCCCATCTCTGCCACTATAAAACACCCCCACAGCATGATACTATATGCCTCACTGTTGGGATAGTATTAGGCAGGTGATACGTGTGCCTTGTTCCCTCTGGGCATTATGTTGAGACCAGGTGGTTTAATATCACCAGACCAGAGAATCTTGTTTCTCATAGTTTGAGAGTAATAGGAGCTCTTTTGCAGACTACACAAGGCTTTCATAAATCTTTTACTCAGGAGATGCTTCCATCTGGCCACTCTGTCTGCCGGAGTCCTAAGGTGATGCTCATCTGTCTGGAAGTTTCTCCCACCTCCACAAATGATCTCTGGAGGGAGTCCTCCTCAGATCTGCACCTCCAGAGAATGTTTATGGGTAGTTCCTTCAACCATGGCATGATTTTTGCTCTGATAAGGCATCGTCGGTTGCCAGACCTTATAGACGGGTATGTGGCCTTTCAAAATCATGTCCATTTGATTGAATTTAACATGTGGTCTCCAATCAAAGAAACGTCTCAAAAATGATCAAGAGAAACGGAAGGCCCATGAGCTGACTTTCATGTTTGGTGACTATGTCATGGAAGGCTTGAGGCTGTACTGATCTCCAGGTGCTTCAAATAAGTTCCAAATGGTGTGTTCTTTCTTTTAGAGACATTTGTGAGAATTTTTTAAAATTATCTTTTTACTGTCAACTGTTCACATGTGGCACTGAAGATAGATTGATGAACACATGAAGCACTATTTTAGCATAAGGCTGCGACATGAAAAATGAAGTGGATCTTTACAGTACCTACAGTAAAAGCACAAATACATTTTATCTACACTAAGGGGATTTAAGACGAACCCTAACATTACAATAAATGTATTACTTGTTTTTTCCATCTTGCACTAACTTAACTGTAAAATATTCATGGTGCTTATTACACTGAAAAAATGGAAGAAGGGGGGTTGTTCAATTTACAAGTATGCATTTTGTATATGCTACATAATTTTTTTAAATTCCTCTCTAAAACATGATTAAATCTTTAAAAAGTATTTCAATACTGAGCAATGTTAAACCTACACGTCTCTGTCATTTTAAGACTACATGAAAAAGTTATGTTTTATCAGGCGGAAGTAAGTTGAAAAGCCCGCCTCTAGAGGGCGGTCTTTTCAGGACTTTTTTTTCAATCCAGAAGACGGTTGTTGAGGACCTGCTGGCTCCGCCATTTTCTCCCTCGCTCTGATGTTAGCTGTGGACTCGGTCGGCTCTGGACACGATGAAGGCGGATGAAGGTAATAAAAACGTACTGAATATGGGCCAGAGATAGAAGTGGAGTGTTTTTAATCAAGTTTCGAAAAGGTCAAGCGTTTTATTTGCCCCGTAACGTCGAGTAAAACCGAGTTAGTCTTGGGGCTACTGCTAAGGCTTGTCTGGTCATTCTCAGTTCTGCTGATGGCAGTAACGTTAACGTTAGTCATGTGTGCCGTCCATTTATTTCTGGTAAGGTAATGTGTGCACGGCAACTAGTTTGTATGGGAAAATTCTGTTTTCAAACCGGCACTGGGTGGTTAATTAGTGTGGGGGATGGGTAACTCTGGCATTGGCTTTAGCTAAACGTGGCTGCGGTAACCCCCCCCCCCGGCCAGATACACTTGTTTTCAGCAGAAAAAAGTTGTTTAGTTCCTCTTTAACAAAATGGAGGATACTGACTCTGCGACGTAACTTATCTTAATATTAACTCTGTCATGCTGAGGTCTAGCAGTGTATCTCGTGTGCAGCCGCCTCCACTATGGAGTTAACTGTGGGTCTGTGCGTGGGATGGGAGGGCGTCGTCGTTGTCGTTTGTGCGTACTCATCGTTTGCCGCATGAGAAAGGAAAGGGGGAGTGACGTAACTTTATTTTTAACAACAACTTTGTTTACATTAAAATTAGTAGACTACAGCCTTTGCTCGGGTTTAACAACTAATTTTAGCCTACACGTTGGGTCTTTTATGTCTATGTCCTGCCTTGAGTTGATGTTACCTACACACACATGCTTGATTTTTTTTTTTTTTTTTTTTAACTTTGTAGATAATATCCTCCAGCCAAGGCCCACACATCTCTTGGTGCATGCGCCAAAGGCTCTGTGTAGTAGTGGTGAGTATTATTAGCCTACTATTCAGTTGCTTTTTTAAATATTCAATATATTGTGAGTAAAGATAACTACTGCAAGTCCTACTGCCCTTAAGATTCTAATGTTCATTTTTTGTTCTAACTATTTTAAACTAATAATAATAATCAATCTCTCAGTACAAGAAAGAAATGGCACTAATGGTAAATGATGATAAAGATTTGCTGATAAAGATTTGCTGTATTTCTGTTCAATGTGTGTGAACTGAACTTCCATCTGTGTCGCTTTCTCTAGTGAATGTGGCAGGGAATGTGCTGCGGAATATTCAACATACTGGGTGCTGCTATGTCAAAGGCTTCTGTAGTAGTGGTGAGTATTACTATTAGCCTAAATTGCTTTTGTTGGTTTACTGGATCTGTTTAAAGGAGTAGTTCACCCCAGAGTTACAGGGGGTCTCGATGTAGCAGTGCATGTCCATGTAATGGTTGCAAATGGACACCGGTGGTCTTCGTCACAAAAAACATGTCAGAAAACATCCACATACCTCCATGCTGCTCGTCTGTAATGTCCGCCTGGTATTGAAGCCCCGACATGAGAAATTGTCCCAAAAAAATTAAATAAGTCGATATTTCAAGCTTGTTTGCAGCAGAAGCTCCTCATCCTGGTCCGTGCAAATGTTGCGAGACTTAGACAGACCAGGAAGAGGAGCTTCCGCTGTAAACAAGGTTGAAGTATAGACTTATTCTTTTTTTTTTTTACAATTTTGCAATTCAGTGCTTCAATACAAGATGGACATTACAGACGAGCAGCATGGAGGTATTTGGATGTTTTTTGGTGTTTCTTTTTGTTACAAAGACAGTTGCAACCGTTATATGGACATGCACTGCTACATCGAGACCCCTTGTAACTCAGAGAAGCCACGGAGGATGCTGAAACTTCTCCCAGCCCTTAGTCGACATGAGGGTGAGTGGATAATGAGTGAAATTTCATTCTGGGGTGAACTATTCTTTTCTATTCTACTATTCTATATCAAAGTGTGTTTGTGTGTGGTTTTGAGCCAATGTAAGGCACTTTGTGTTTTGTGTATGAAAAGTGCCATTAATAAAGATTTGATATCTTAATAAATTACACAGTACAAATGCAGTATTCCCTGTATGCACGTGGCATGTAGTATAATCCCACTTGTTTTATTTTTTTGTGCATTGTGCAGGCAGCTGATGAATCCAAACATGGCAGCAGCTAAGGGAACATTGTCCAAATCCTGCATCACGATCTGGGACTCAAGTACAATGCCACTGTCCTCTGATTTTTCACTGGCATCTCTGAGTTTCAAGACATGTACCCATGGTGGTTTCCTCAATGGATTCCTGGAGGTTGGCCTCATTTATTCTTCGAACTTAAACTATCCTGCTGAACTCAAGTACACATTTGAAGTGCTGCAGAAGACGGTCATGGAGCTTGAAGGCAATGCAGTGTCCAAAAGTCAAGTCCTGAAAAACAGACTTTATCAGTGAATTGGCTATCCAGGCCCTCCAGTTTGATTCCTTGCAAGACATGCCCCCCGCCCCGCCCCCGCCCTTTTTTTTGTTTTAAAAATTTGTGAAAATTCTTTGTGTTGGTGTGTTTAGGTAAGTTTTAATATGTTTGGTGACTGTAGCTAAAGGTTCTGCTGATGGGCTCTATGCACAGCTCCACCACTTCCTGAATTTAGGGCAGGTCCCTCATTCCTGTCTTACATTATTGGACAAACTGATTGATCCAGGTGTGTCAGACCATTGTGACTACTCAGACACACCTGGATTAATCAGTTTGTCCAATAATGTAAGATAGGAAATGAGGGACCTGCCTTAAATTCAGGAAGTGGTAGAGCTGTGCATAGAGCCCATTGGTGTATAATTGGTGGCCCATAATGTCCCTCCGTGTCTCTGTTCCACATGCACAAACACATTTCTGACTCCATGGATAGTGCTTTCCTCTGGTTCACCAATAATGTTGTATCTTTGTTGGGGAAAAAAGGCTACCAAGCTTGTTTGCTGGTAATACTGTATGCATTATTTTGTCTACCTCTGACAATTGTTTGATTTATTTGGGTGGAGCCCACACACAAAATTATATATTTTTTTATAGAACTGAAATGCTTTACAACCCTCATTTTTAGGGTTTGGGGTGAGTTTTTCTTTACTATGAACACTGATACACTCATTTCATGCCGACACCATTTTTTTATGTAAGTCTGCAATTGTAAAAACTGTACGTCCTCAAAGATGTTTTCTGCAGTATTCTATTGCTTGAAATGTTCAATAAATAGAAATGGTCATTTTCAATTAAATTAAGTGTTTATTTTTCCACTGAGTTAATATGTGATTATTAGATTACCTAGCAGGTTGTATTTTTAGTAGTTATGCATGTTTATTATGCATTGTTTGGAATTTATAAGTGAAGATAAGTTGGTTGTCCACATGTGCTTTAGTAAATGTTTAGTAAGGGTGTAGAAATGAAATTCTTAACTTACAAATCAGCTTTTAAAAGTAATTTAAATCTTCAAAGTGTACCAAACTTAATAGTATCTGATTTACCTGTTAAGGTTAGGTTAGCTTCACATGAAAAAATCATGTTGATCCAACTAATGATAATTACATATAACACACATTAAAGAAACACATTCATTTAACATAATAAAAATAAGTCAGTTTAGCATAATACAATCTAATATATAGAACATAAAATAAATATTTTTGATTTATATAAGAAAATCATGTTGGTTTAACAAATAATAATTTAATGCACAGAACATGAATATATCATGTTTGGTAAACATAACTTTAATATGTGGAACCGATGTACATGTTTTTTTTATGTAGATCCAAAAGACTTTTTTTTTCAGTGTATCTCTCAACAGAACATTTGTCATAGAATGCACTTATGGAAGACTATTTATTATAAGATGAATTTTAGATAGACTTTTTTGTTTGAAAGATTCAGCGGCTGTTTAAAATTTTAATTTAATTCCCTACAAGCCTTGTTGAAGCCCCCCCCTCCTTCCTCCAGGAGCCCTGTAACAAGACACTGGATGTCTTCTTGCTCTCAGGACAGTGAGGCTGACTCAGTGAGACCTGCCAAATGAAGGATGCAAGAGGACTGAGGATTTCCATAAAGGAATCAATAAAGTTTTATAAATAGTGTTGCCGCTTTGACACCTATTCGCTGTGAGGTCGCTCTCATATGAGCAACAGCTTTGAAAAGAATAACGCACTGCCCGTTCCTCTAAGTGCACCTGTCTTCTCTTTTCTCACTCACAAACCGACGCGCACACACACAAACACCGCTGCGCGCGTACTCGCAGGCACAAGCGGCTCGTAGCTTCTCTCCGCTGTTGTCTGTGCTACGGGATGATTAATGAGGCGCGTCCCCGGACACATTCATGAAGCCCGGGTGATCACCGGAGGAATCAGTCACACTGAGCCGTGAGAGTCGACTCAGTCTCCGTCAGCAAGGTCGGACCAAGCCAAGTGTGGATAATTCCAGTAAAATAAAGAACCAAATAAAAAAAAAAATCATATACGGATATGAGCAACATTAGTGTATTAAAGCTTAAAACGCCAAGCAGCTTAAAAAAAAAATCGAAGTTACCACAAGAAGGAAATCACCTCTACAATAAAAACCAGGAATCCCATGGGAATATGTCATATTATAGTGATATTTTAGTAATATATGACAAAAATATGTAATGGCAGCAAATGTGTAGCCTCAGCAAACTCTATAATAACAATTATATTTAAAGGTAAAATGACTATCGGCATCCCCTGGATTAACGTGCGAAGCTGCAGGAAATCCATAATGATAATTTGAGCGAAATAAGTTTCCACCAAGTTCGTAAGTGACGGTTTGCTGAAAATAAAGTTAAGTAAAATAGGTACAGCCCTGGTAATTGCAGAGAAACTCATAAGAATTCAGACTGCATAGAACAATCTACATCAGGCTGCACAAGCAATAGGCTAAAAAATTAGAAATCTTTAATTTGCCTCTGGGTCACTAACAGTGAAGAATCAGCTTCCAGACCAATACAGCACAGCTCCCTACTGAAAATTGGAGATTCAACAAAAACTCTGCATTTGGATATCCTAGGGAGAAATGCAGTAAAAAGATCTGAAAACAAATGCATTGTGCTTATAACGTAATGCCAAATAATGCAGAAAGAAAGCCTTCAGAAAGAAATTGACATTTTTTTCAATTGATTTAAAACTTTTCGTCTGGCAAATGCACTCATATCCCAGGACTGAGGATGCACAAAAACAGCAAACCACAACTGGCAAGCTGATATGTCATTCAGTAATGCAGTTCTTTCTGAAGGCACTGAAGCTGGGGATCAGAAAATACCCAACGGGCACAAAATCCCGGGCGCTAAAATCATTGGACCAGAGATCCTGAAGAGTTAACACGTGTAGGTCTAAACTCAGAAGGTAAGCTCGCTGCCTCTCACTATCTCCCTTTCCCCGCTGTAGACTGGCTCTTAAGCTCCCAAGATTACCAGCTGGCACCACCGTGGGGATACCTGCAGCCCCGCTGCTAAACGCACCGTCTCAGCCTTTTATACTGCTCTGCTCCAGGGACAGGCTCGCTCTGCTTCCCATTCAAGTCCACTCTCACCCCATCAGCACTTTGTCATACATCCAAAAATATAAAATAACTACTTACGGGTTGTTGGCAAAGCTCCGTGCCCAACGTTGACATGGCAGAAAATCCACAAAGCTACCGGCAATAACAACGTCATTCCCTGGGCAGGACGGTGCCGGTGCATCTTAACGACCGGTGTGGACGCAGCAGAACGGAAGAGGGAGAGGGGACACTCAGGAAAAAACCAGCGGGGTGGTGGTAACACTAGTCAGTCCGTCAGACTCGCTTCGCAGTTGAGGACTGGCAGAGAGGAGACTGGCTACACGGTCTCTCTCTCCCTCGCGCTCACTCCCTCTCTCTCTCCCTCCCTTGCTCGCTCGCTCTCTCACTCACCCTCTCTCTCCTGTATCTCTTTATGTAGGTCTCTCTGACTCCCTCTCTCTCCCTCTCTCCAATAAAGAGATGATGTAAGGATCGCGCCGACAGACTGGTCTGTACTTGGAAGCGGAACGCACTTCTCTCTCCAGCTCTACCTCGGCTCGTGATGTGGCGATTCCCGACTAAGATAAAACATCAGCAACAACAAAAACAACAACCGAGTCTCGACCTGTACGGGACAAGAGGACTGGGTGCGTCAGAAAATGACAGTATAGGCTTCAATAGTTCAAGGAGGCATGGCTGTGCGCAGCTCAAATCCACTGGAGTGATTTCTCCTCTCCAGCGCGCCAGTGCGCTGTCCGTGGTGCTGAACTTATCTCAGCCTTGCCGTCTCTCTCTCCCTCTCTAAACGTCTTTCCGTTTCTTATAGCCAGACAGTGCCCCCCTCCTTCTCTAGGTGGTGGTAGTCCTGTGCTCAGTACACCCTTCTCATATCCTCACACCAAAAGCTCTAAAAATGTTCACACTACATCTTGAGGTTTCCCTTCATCTGTGCTTATTATCAGCTATGTGAAATGGCTTTTGGAGTAACTGCAATTATGAAGATTCATTATACGTAATAAACAGTTGTGAGATCGATGATGTGTTAGAATTTCGCTCAACTTATTTCGGCATGTTGCAGGGACACAGATGATGCATTAAAGAAAGAAAACAACAACAACAGTTTAGTCAAGAGATATCTGTCATTGCTCTTGAATGCATCATCCTTCCAGATTTTACAGACTTGGAGGTGTTCAGTGAGCATTATGGTACAACTAAATTGCAGGTGTTGAGGCTGGATTTCACTACCGGCTGCTTTTGACATTAATTTTGTTATTGTTATAGACAGTTGTCCTGCAGAAATAATTTCAACCATGTTCGCTCAGACTGCTGCCTGCACAGTCTCTGTGCATTTAAAAAAAAAATTAAGATTAACAACTCTAAATGACTTTGGTGCAAATGGTCACACCTATAGAGTGGAATGAGCTCCCTGTAGAGACACTGCCTTTGGCCTTGGTCAGGTACATATCTCTATGACCTATTGTGCTGGAAATGTTTTGTTCTTTTGTATTTAAGAAAGACAATTTAGAGATATCATCCAAAAACTGTAAAATATATTTTTTTCATAATGACAAATTGCCTTCCATATCTGGCTGTCAGCATTTGTCACTATCATGTCTCAGTCATTGTCATCTGTCCAGAACATAATGTGTGATTATCATTACTACTGGGAACATTTTTATAAATGGAGAAAATGGAAAATTCATAACAGACAGCTCCATCAGTGGTAATGTCTAATTTATTTCTCCAAATGAAGGATTGGCTATGATAGTCAGCATGCTATTATATTGGATTCTGGGCTGCAGGGCCATGGGTCAAAAACATGTCATTTGATAATCCGTCATTACTGTACCAATGGAAATAAGGACATGGTTCATTCAGGGTATCAACATTACACATTATTAGATTTCTCTTAAAATATAATTAGTTGGACATTAAAAAGATGTAGGTGCCATAATGATGCCGACTCGGTGTGTATACATTTCAAATTCTGCAAATTAAAAGAGTATACTGTAAATGCATGCTGTTCAAGCGACTGGAAATTGTGTACATTGGTTATGGGTTATAAAAATAACTAAATGACCATAGCTCCATTTATGCACCTGACTTATAGGCTCCAAATCTATGTGCACCAATGTGTACCTTCTGAAAAGTAATACAGTTTATTGTCTGTTGTAGTTGTAGTAGCTGTAGCTTGTAGGCAAGTGGTCAGAAGAAGGATCACCAAATTTATGGCAATTAATCCTATATTGACCACAAATTACAACTTAAAGTTTCTGTTTCCCCAGTGGTTAGGATGGCTCAAGCTCAGAATAGGGGTCTTTTGACGTCTGCAATGACATGCTTCACATCTTTTTAGCAATCAGTGATGGCCAGTGTCCTCTTTTATGCTGCAGTCTGCTGTGACAGCAGCATGCCAGGCAAGTGGGCAAAAACCCGGGTATGGACTTTGGACTCTTTGTGGAGAGACCCATGAACTTTAAGATGCAGGCCACCTTGGAGTATAGCAACCAGCCTCTTCTACAGCTGAAGCCAATATTTCATCAAACTGTGCTGCAGGAAAGAGAGGTTCAGAAGATCCTTTGTTCCCACTGCCTTCAGGCAATATAACACCAAAACACATCACAGCACATCAACCAAAGGCTGTGGCTCATGAAATGGACTATTAACTATTATTGTTTATTATTAGGGCTGTGCCAGTAGTACAGTTTAGTCTTATTTGTTTTCAGACATAAAATAAGTGTATTAATTAGTGAAGGGAACTATGATAAAGTGTTCGTACCTAGGCAACAATACAAACAGGTACACAGGGGCACACAGGTTAGGGTTACTAATGTTTTTACAGAAAACACAATGTAATCACTCAGGTAATTCTTACAGCACACAAAACAGACAGACACAAATCATAAAAAGCACAGCTGGCATTAGACCACTAAAATATTGAACAACAGTAAACTCTCAAATTCCATCTTATTAAAATATTGTCTTTGAATTGGTTTAGCTACGAACAGTCTGAGTTTGTAACATTCACATTAATTCTTGCTAACGGGGATGAGTTGTGTATTAGCATTAATTTGTTAGCCTGGTAGCTAAAGCTAAAGATTATCTTTCCCAAGATAAAACAAGATTAAAACTAGAATTACTGCTTCACGGTTGCATTCTTCCACCAGGCAGTCAAGCTGCAGATGACAATCTCCCTTTCTGATCCTGGTTAATGCAATGAATAACAGCTTGAAATGTTGCTGCAGAACATCACACTTACGTTGACCTTTGAGTGTTTGGCCACCAAAATCTAATCAGTTCATCCTTCTACCTAGTGAATGTCTGTACCAAGAAATGTATTGAGAAATTTCCTGAAGAGTACTCGTACTGTACTGAGGTATCGCATTCATGAGACAGGGATGGATGAGAGCACAGACACATTTCATGGCTCCTGCCACAGTCAACCATATAGTGCCAAGTCGGGGAATGACTTCGCACAGAGACCTTTCTTTTTCTTCATAATACGCAGCCAACACACCAACATAATATCAAGTATAACTTCATGTCTGGTTAAAATACACAATGCTCCTATATGGTTTTCATATCTCTCCTGTGATGACCCTCCCTTCCCTCTATTGTCTGTTTCTATCATTTTCCCTGTGCCCCCCCTACTTCCTCCGCTGCCTGTTGATTACTCCATCCACCCCTTCACCATGCCTTTTGCTGTATGACAGTGCTCTTTCTCCACAAGGACCGCAAATGGGTTTGTCAATATGTCATGCATGGTAATTTACAGCCATCATTCATCTCTTAAAAATAACAGTGATGACTGATGGCCCATAGATTTTGAACAAAAAAGTTGATGACAGCAGTGATGAATCTCCCGAGGAAGGCTGTTTTGTTAAGTAAGACGCTTGTGAGAAAAGAGCAATTTTCACAGACAGCTGCTACCCTGGCTGGCTCACTGCTGTTATCTATCCACTGTAGGACCGAGAGAGAAAAAAGTCTCTGAGGTGATGTCATGTCATGTGTTTGGGGATCATTAAAAAAGATGCCACTTTTATCTATCAAAAACAATATGAGAAAACATCTGTTACGCAGAACAGTTCTCTTAAGGAGCCACTCCAATGAAAATCAAATGTTCAACCTTGTTAACAAGCTTCATCTGATGTTTGTTTATGTGATACTACACATACAGTACTACTATAGCTGCATATTTCTACTCCAACATATTTATGAGAGCCTCAAAACAAAACAGATTCAAACTGCCAGAGCCAAAACCTTGACAGCAGAAGGATTTTGCATAAGCACAACCAGAAATGCTGCTTAATAAGCCACTAAGGGTTAGATACTAACAAACAACTAAATAAATAAATGATACCAACTACACTAATCATTGTGATACGAGTCACCGATCTTAGTCATAACAGACTCTCAGGGTCTGACTCAACCTGGCTGAATCTTATGTTTCCTTTGCTGAACATTCAGTGGTTTGTCATTGCTCATAATTTGTCATGCCATTCCAAACCATAACTTATATACTTTTCAATGCAATTCACACAGGTGGGCAAATATATAGTTTAGTTTTCCTTTTACTTCTAATTGCTTAATAACAATAACTCAATCAGCTTTTCATGCCCTCGCTTTACACATCACTACACCCAGCATGCATTCTGAAGTACTAATGCTGCCATAATGTGATTTAGAGGTTTCATACACTGGCTGAGAATAGTGTATGCACATGCATTGTCACATCTATAGTTTCGGTGGTTAACCTTGTTCTTACCTTATTAGTTGATCTCAGCCAGTTTGCAGGAGGTGGAAGTGTGGTCCCGTCCTAATGAACTATCCATGTACAACGTTGCCCTTGGTTGAATGTCCACAGACTTGGTAGCAGAGTGCAGAGTTGTTTCTTGACCTGCAAATAGATTTGGCAGTTATTACTCCAATGGGTATACTACAGTAAAGCAGTCAATTTCCAGGAAAAACTTGAAATTTACTAGAAATAAACTCCACATTTGCCAAACTGAGTTTGTCTTCAAGAGCATTTAAATAGCCAGCTACTGTATACCCTATAATTTTTCACCAAGAGAAATTTCACTGAATCAAATCAAATGCACTTTGTTAGGAGAACCTTAACATCTTCTCATTGAAGATATTATCTAATCTGCCAATCATAATAATATTCATCAAAATGGGGAATAGTAGGATCTCAGTGACTTTCACTGTGGCATGGTTGTTCATGCCCGACAGACTGGGTTTTAATCTGAAACTGTTGATCTCCTGGGATCTTCTCCCTCACACATGCACGCAAAGACACAGACACACATGCACACACAGACACACATACAGACACACATGCACACACACACATACACACACAGTCAAAGGCTTCTTGAGTTCACTCAGACAGGTACCAAAAACAAAAACAGGGGCAGCAGGTCTGCAGACAGAAACACCTTGTCAATGAGAGGTCAGAGGTAAATGACCAGACTGCTTTTAACTGACACAAAGGCTATGGTAACTCATACACATTCACCGATACAGGACAGCGCCATTATTTGTGGTGGTAGTTGTGTAGGGAATGAGTTTTTGGCACATTTTGGATGCCAAAATACCATACAATGGGATAACCAATCTGTTGTTGTTGACCAGGTGCACATTTTTATGGCCATACTTCATCACTATTCAAATGTTAACCTTCCCAAACTGGTTTCAGGAAGATGAAAATTGGTTCAGTGTGTGGCTTCTCCAATCACCTGATCAATAGAACATCTACTGAATGAGATGCAGCTCAGGAGATTGGTAGCATGAGCTGTAAGTGTGCAGCTGACAAAAATGCAGAATTTATGAAATGTCATCATGTCAACATGGGTCAGAGCATCAGAGCAAAGTTTTTATCACCCTGTAAAACTAATGCCACATGGAGGTTGTTTATAGAGGAAACGGAGACCCTACCCAGTGTAAGCAATGTTCCTAATGAAGTCTCACTGACTCTATTTTCCCCGCAACACTACACACACAAATTACTCAAATTGATATTCATACTTGGAAAACATTTAACATAGTTACATAATTAAATACTGTGGTAGTAACTAATAAAGCAACGCAAAATTTGTTTGCAGTAAAAATAACCTAAAAATTTGTCCAACAGGGAAAATAAGTCTCAACAACAATTTGCAATCCTGTCAATTGCATGCTGTGTTACTTGCAGTTAAAAGTGTCAAACTCATATAAACCAAAAATCAAATACTCCTACTCATTTGTGATATATTTGTCTTTCCATTTGTCTCTTGCACTTAAACTAGCTGGCATTTAAATCATGCAAAAAATGTTATCTTCTCTTTGACTGACAGTAAAACCAGCTAGACAGAGAAAATAATACTGATTTTATCAACTCTATAATCCACAACAGTTGGAAGGTAGCAGTCTATATTACTCACAGTCATTATTTTAGTGTGCTGAGGCTGAAGAGGCAGTCATCTGAGGTATCTATTCCATACGTCTCTCACTGGAGTGATGTTGTCACTGTTGATCCACAGTTAGACACAGCAGATCAGCAGACATTGTTATATAACCACAAAAATGTACAGACGACGTGACATTTTGATCCTCATAAAGTTTGTACTGGTACTGATCCGCTGGATAATGGATACATGAAACATTGTGAATCAACAAAAAACTTTTCTTTGCTAATGAATCATTCAGAATAATCAATTTTTTACCCTAAGCCCACAGCCTCCACCCCAAACACCAGGTAACCAGAACAATAATTACTAGATAATCAAATGGCAATTTTCCAACCCCAAACACCAGGTAACCAGAACAATAAATAGAGACTGTTAGAATTTAATTCAAATGTTTTGTTGTTGTTGCTGTTGTTTACCTCAATCATATAAGTCTCCTCTGATTGAAGAGAAGGCACTGGCTGTGACTGACATAATCTCTATTGCACCCAACTATAATGTATCTATTTCATCATTTTTTTTGCATAGCTACAGACTCATCAGACCACTAAACACTGACAGTATCAAGTGTAAGTTAAATGCCGCAATCTACTTCAAAATAATAAGGTGCTGGCGGCTATAGGTGATGACTTACGAGAAGTGTTTGTGAAAAAATAATGTTCAATAAATAGTAAAATAGGTAATCAGGAGCAAAACAGAATAAAAAAATAGCACTAGAGAAACCTGACCTTCACCGTTTTACAGATGAGTTTTGAATTACTTGGACCAAAACAACCACGTCCTTGTTTGTTAATGATAATGATTTCTCTGACATTTTCTGATTTGATCTGAAAAAGCCTTAACACAAAGCTTAAGCAGAAAACGCTCAGTGCACACTTCAGAGACTCTGTGTCATAAAAAAAAAACTACAAACACTACAGTTATATCTCATTCAGGTTACAGGAGCCAGTCCAGTGCTATCTTTTCAACTCACAGGGATTGATAGAAATTTATGGGGAGAAAAAAAAAACTAAACAAATGATAAGAACCAGCCTCAAAATGTCATGATATTCTCGTGCTAGCTGCAGCAACTGGCTTAACTGTATGATGCTAGGTAGGGTAGGGTGGGGGGAACAAATAGCACTAGTATTAGAGCTAACTTCAATTTAGATGTCCCTGTAAGCCATGACAGTGATGCAGCATTTCAGCAGAGCCCTAACTGACAAACCTGACAGCAGCTGTAGGCTAATTAATATGATAAGTTGCACCTGTGTTTGACCATGTTGAATTTCCACTGATTTAGCCTACAGACTATCCTCGGACTATCCAGCAAAAAGCTTGTGTACAAACAAGAAATCCCAACAAAAACATATCAGCCTTTTACTTTGTATAAACTTCTGAAATGTTTTGAAAACTCCTGCTTGGTCAAAGCTTGCCCTTTAGCTAGGCTACTAAGAGCTTTTAGCATTAGCTTCAATTTGGAAACAGTGGGAGTAGTTGTAACGACGGGACGTCCTGAAGCAAAACTTTGCTTCCATCAGACTCATTCTGTTCATTTTTTTTTTCTAAATTGTGTTAGGCTATCGTGTTTCTGTGTTTCCCTTATCCCGCCTTTCTTCCTACCTGCTCAGCATTTCTGTAGTTCAGTCGCCCGCGCAGCAGCTCTCACCTGTCCACCACTGACCATGTGTCAACGTAGCCCCTGTGACATCATCCGTAGACTTCTGAAGCGCAGAGGAAAAGGAGCGACTCTCTGGGTGGGCGTGGCGGCGCGTGTGGGCGTGGCTTAATGTTTTCAAGTCAACGTTTTTGGCTTCCTAACCATGGATGTATAATAAGAATACATCCATGTTCCCAACCAAGTGAACTCACCCAGAGGTATTTAACCTGCAGCCTTGATGAGAGCTGGTTGCAAGGGAGGTTAAAAACGTCCTCCATCATATCACCTTAGCGAACTGCACCTGGTGCTTTGGTCTAACCAAGCCAAACTATGTAGTATAAATAATAATAATAATAATAAAGAAGAAGAATAGCTAAAAGACAACTTTTTTTGTAGCTAGGTTAAATCCCAGTCTCCTGGGGAAAGGTCAAACCTGTTTTGATATAGCACTATCTTATCGTATCGTATCTTATCTTATCTTATCTTATCTTACCTTATCTTATCTTATAATTTCATCCTTCATCCATCAATCCCAATTTATTGCACTTTCTCTGTGCTGCATGTCTCTTTCACATGCACTGTACATGTACTGAGAGAAGGTAGTTCTGCTTCATTTCACTCCCAAAAGAATCACAGTGGAATTGACTTATGTTAATTAACGACCTTTGGTGTCAATCGTTCCAGGGATTATTTGCATATTCTCAAAATAGCACTAGAAATAGGGAAATCAACATCTGCACTTGTGTGAAACCCTGGCTCTTTCTTGCTTTTCTCGCTTCATACATATCATAGTACAATACAAATCACTATGCATGCAGTGCAAATCACTGTAACTTATGCACTATGTTGATTTGCATGAGCAAAAACCTTTGTCTTCTCTCGTACATTTGCTGTTTTCCTTTGTGCAATAAAATAAAGCAGGTAATGAACAAGAGTATTGATGAAAAGAAACATGATTTTCAATCATAGAAGGGAAAAATGTCAGTTGAAATTTTGTACAGTAGACTAGTTATTCAGCACCTGTTCACCAATGAAGCAGTATTTACAGTATAGTCTTTCAAGGACCTTCAGCTTGATTGACCCAAGCAATCAAACATATCCTTGCACAATCTCCACCCTTTTAATTAGATATTTTTATGGATCAGCATCAGGTAAAGCAAGTTATGCTGACAAAAATGCAAAGGCAATATTTTACCATGAAACAGTGTTTTGCTGTAAATTTTAATGGTTTGAAATCAGTGACGTATATGCAGAAGACATAAAATAACCCTGTACTGCAACCACCCATAATAAACTTTATTGTCCACATCCATAACCACATACAATATTGAGGGTGCAGCCCTCTCAGCCTCAGCTGTGTTTGAAGAATTTCTTTAAAAGCTTCAGCCAATGTTTTCAACCTGTGATATCCACCTCCAAAATTAACAGGAGATCCTATCAGTGCGCCCCATGCATTGTGTGTTATCTGATGTCAGGCCCTTTTTATTCATAATAGAAAATCCAGTTGCAAAGACTGTCGAAGTCTGTCACTGCCTCATAAGTGTTTCTCCAGGAATATGGTAATAATAAAAGAAATTGTGGCTCCACAAGTTAAGTGACAAAGAAAATAGACAAAGGAAAGTGGAAGTTGCTGAGGTTGCTTTTCTCTGTATAAATCCAAACCCAATTTCAATGGCCGTTTGGGTCAGACAAGTTTCTTTTCTCTTGGAGGACAAGAAACAGACACAATCTGCACTTACAAGGAAGGGTGGTCTTTTAATAATGTCACAGCATAATTGGTTTCTGAAACATTTCATGGCCTTAATTAACTAAATGAGCCTAAAAGAATCAGTGAGGGGCAAGGGGAAGGGAGGAAGAGGGGAAAAGAAAAGGGAAGAGCAAGTAATAATATAACCGATAGAGATCAGATACCTTATCTCTTCAGTTCACAAGTCTGCTATTCATTCCTGGTCCTCTTTTCCACCCTTCACCCACACTCTCAATAGGTTTCCTTCTCTCAACTCAAATTAATCTACTTCACATTCAAAGACTGCAGCTGACTATGGAGTGAATTTTTAGTGGTGGCTCAGAACACTTTAAAATGCACTTCACACATTTTACTGTAGCCTCAACATGTGGGGAGAATGACATATTTCATGTCTCGAATGGATTGCCAGAGTTTCTGTCTCAGTGGCTGATTTGTGCTTTTGTTCTAGTCTCCCACAAATTTCATTTATATGCAAGTATCCTGCATTACTGATTTCATTTTAGGCAGGCTTTGTGCTGATAGAAACACATAGACTGCGGAAATGTTGACTAGGATGATTTCACACGCACATAAAAACTATGATTTCAGAGATATCATCACAAATAAATAAACGAACACATTGTGATATAAATGATGAACCTATCTTGAGGTATTATACCTTGACCATACTTTCAACTTCCACTTGGGCTTCCCCGAAATAGGACTAGTAGTGGATCTATGCATATCACTGGAAAACAAGTAAAGAGGGGGGTTGATGTTTCATCTTCATTACAGGAATGACTAAGCTCTTGTTTAGATGTTGCATTCTCAAGCATCTCATGTGATCCAATCACAAGTTGACAGCTAAGGCATGTTAGTTCACACCTATTGTGCTGTGCAGAGCTCTACACTGAAATTAGGTTTTTGCTATTTGGAAGAGTAAAATATCTTCAGTTCACTATGAAACTATGACACTGTGGTGGGACTAATTAGACTTGGAGCATGTCAGCTGATGTAGGCAGCCTCTCTATGTGGCCATTGATGCATACTCTTCTAAAAGAATGTGATCACCGAGTGAGCAGATCTCAAATGAGCTCACCATGGCTTTGTTCATTTGAGCCGTCCACTTGTGGATCGGCTCACCCAAGATGGCTGTGTCGGAACAGGGCTTGTGATGATGTGTGGGCTGCATCTTGTCGTTTGATTATCCTGTACCGTGTACACTCTGCAGCACAGATAATGGAAATGTTGTATGGTTAAGGCTGTTGTAGAAATATGCTGATCCCTGTAAAGGGCTTTTTGTTTACACATCACAATTACTGAAAGATGATATCAGTGATTATGTCTTGGCTGAACAGCATGATTACTTTCAACTTACTTACAGCATAGTTGAGATTTAAACATTTTTTATGAGTATGTGGAACAAAAGTTTTGTTTTTGACCTTGTGAAGAAACTTTGAAAGAACGTGTTTTCCAAATGCATTTCTCCATCAGTGCCATAATAAATGTTTTAAACCTTTCTAAAATTGAATGTTAAAGAAAATATGGCACAATTTATTTTGAACGTGTCCATCTTACTGAGTGCCATAATCATCCAGAGTTGAATTTGTCCATGTGCATGTGACATATTGTGATTTCAAGGCAGTGGCCCCAGATCAGTAGTTTGGTCACAGTCATTTTCTGCTCAGCGGTGAGCTGAGTTTGCAGCTATAAAAATCTCACACGTATTGTCATAAAGAACATGAGGAAGGATGTGTAAGACACCACCAGTCTTTACCCTTTGATCAGGAGTGGTGTACTGAGGAGTGAGACTTTCAGCTGCTTTTTTAGCTTCCCATTTGAAAGGTGTTGGCTGCACTGGACAAACACCTACACAGTGGTGACAATAACCAACAAGCAACAGCAGTCAACCAAATGGGGCAGCAACAGGTTTTTCCAGGCACAAAATCAGGCAGAGATGCTCATGGCTTTAGCAAAGTTGTCGAGTCGAGTTGTCACCGAATAACCTCACCTTGACACCATACTGTCTCACACTTTGACCCTGGTCCTCAAAATACCAGTTTTTTTTCCACTTCCTGTGGTTGTTTCAGACCTTACAAATTTAATGCATGTCATCAGTGCCATGAGTTACTACTTTTTAACTGCCGGTAATAATCAGGTGATGTCTGCACTGAATCTGTCCTCATGATTCTCCTCGCGAACTCACCTTAAAGTTCACGGCATGCACCTATTTTCAACAGCCACAAAATATCACGGTTGTAATTCTCTATACAGGAAAAACCCTGGGCTAGAAGTGTCTGAGTCAGCTTATAAGGCAGCTTTATATTCTCCTTTACAGGTGCAGCCAATTCTACTGAAGGCTTCAAGGAGACCATCCATAGGCTCCATAGGGAGAAAAAAAGCAGACAACAGAAGACAGAAGGCATCAACAGATAAGGTCATGGACTTGGGGGTTGTCACACTGCCGCTGGCTCTGTGTGACTAGGATGCAATTTTCTCCATCTTTGCCATCATATTTGCGTGCATTCTTTGAAATGCTGAACTGACAATGACAGACTGATTATAAATTATGCCTAAATCAGGTGAACAAATGCATTACGCTGACATAACAAGCAAGACAATACCGTAATTGTGTTTTGGAAAATGACATGTCTGCTTAGGACAGTGTTTCTTGAGCAGACAAACGGCAGAAGTTGCTTTCCAGGTGTTTACATGCTCTTTGTGCAGTGTATCCCATGGAGAGTCACTAACTGACCTATAGCATGTGGAAGAATGAGAAAATTAATACCAATTTAGCTTCAAGTATCTTTCTTCTTTTCTGTCCTGCTGGTGTGTTTAAAGTTCTCATTTGTAACGCGCGCGTTTAACACACCGTGTATTCTTTTCATTTCAGCTTAGCTTGAAGTAATAGATTTTAATCTTTTGATCTCTCACTCCATTCGAATGAAATGCATTTTTAATGTGAAAGCAATCATCCAATTATGTTTATGAAGCAACATTTTTGGACATTACCTTGTCGCGCTTTATGACTGAGTGGAGAACAAGGGCCTGGAAAATTGAAAACACTAATTGCATTTTCAGCATGTGATAAAGAGAAGGACAACTGTTTGAGCCGGAGACCTGTAAAGAACATTAAAGACTGTAGAGGAGCTTGAATAAAAAAAAGAGGCTGTTCAGCTCATTAACTTTCCCTCCTTCCTTTCTTTTTTGGTTTCCACTTCCTCTGATCTCCTCTTACGTCTGTCTTCCCTGTTTCCCGTCCCATCCTTCTCCACCAAATACTTTCCACCTACCAAACTTTGCCATCGCGTTGCTGTTCTCTCATCACTGTCGCGTCCAGTGAGATGATTATAAAGCATGTTTCATCTCAGTTGCTTACTGTTAAATGCTAATGACTGATCACATTAGCCATGTCCTTTATCATCTCAAGTGCCACAGCGACCCCAAACCCAGCCAGTCCCATCGCCTACGTAATTAATGAGCGTTCTTGTTAACGATCGTATGCACATGCACTACTGACTGATGGAATGTTTTAGGAATGTGTTGCCGGGTCACTGTGGTTATTGGGCATCTCATTAATGATGGAGCGTTGTCCCCCCTAATGAGAGGGTGGGTAGTGGTGCATGTCCGAGCAGGTGTGGCTGAGGCACGAGGAGATGCCTAATCAAAATGGTATTAGCGAGATGATCGCCATCAGAAATGAGGATCTAAATGAGGATGTTCCTCATTCATTTAGATGATAGAGGAAAGCATAAGGAAACTCATGGTGGTTAGGTCAGCTTAAGGGGCAGTGAAAGAGGATTTGATAACAATAACAACTCCCTGGCAGTGTGGGATCAACTACTGGATTAATTGCTGAAAAGTTTTGCACAAATTTTCATTCATCCTCTAGGGTGGTTAAAGATTTTGTTTTCAGTTAATTGTCTCGCCATCTGGGTATAAATACCCACGGTCCCCACAGCCTGAATAATGGAAATGGTGATCCCTTGACTTTCCCTACAGCACCGCCAGCAGATCATAGTTTTCACTCTTAGAGAAATGTTCCAACATCTACATCATAAATTTGCACAAAAAGTCATACAGACATTTACGATTCCCAGACAATGTAACTTAACATCTTTGGTGACCTCTCAATTTTCCATACTATCAAGTGGGTTGTGTACATTGATTTCAATTAAATCTTGTACTCATATTCATACAGTACTACCTATCTGAGCATTTAGCTCATGGCACTGTCCATGCAGCTTTACAAATCATGCCTGCAGATCCCTGGTCTTTTTTTCTTTTTTTTTCACTGTAAACATCTCTCTTTTTTCTCTGCTCAACCATGAGGAAATGTGGAACTAAACATGTAGAGAGGCCATGGCATGATTCCCAACTAACTTGCCCCAAAAGAAGGTAGGCAGGGAAAATCCTGATCTCTCTCACGCGCCACATTCTTTATATATTTTCTCCCTTGAACCGCCTCCCCTCCTTTTGTCATCGCTCCAGCTTTTATCACTCTCTCTCGCAAAGTCCAAAAGTGACTCTCCTGCTCTTTCTAGCCCTCAGTATTTGTGATTTTGCTGTGAAGGCATTTTCTCTGTTTGTGGTGGCCATCCGTCCATAAAGTGGATTTATAGTAGCAAATCCAGGGGTGTCTTAACCAGTTTGTCCTTCCTAACAACAAATGTGTGTCTGAGACAGCAAGTCTCTGTCTGTGTATGTGTGTGTGTCTGTGTGTGCGTGCGTGTGTACTTGTATGTTTGTTCGGGAACATATGCACTATTTGTTCCAGGATTTTGCTTCACGTTTGAAGACTGAAGGTCATGATGCCTCCTAATCCATGATGACAGACTGGCTGATGACTGACTAGCTTCTGGCTTCTCCCAAATATGGACAGTTGCCCTCTTGCCCTTGTTGCTGCTGCAGTCCTCAAGTCCAAAATCCCTTTCCTGCCTCCACTTCTTCCTGTACCACCACTCCGCCTCGCCACCTCCACACACACTCGCAAACACACAGCTTCTCTCTCCTGCCAAAATCTCTCTAGAGAAGCCCATAAAAATTTCCATTGAATACATTATACATATAGTGCTTACAGTACTGTTCCATGTTTCAACACAAAATAGATTAATAATTGAATCATTCATGAACTTTCTGTGGGATGTATGAACTGTATGTTTGAGGTCAACAAATGGAGGTTGTTACAGACAGTGTTTGTTATTCATTGAGGTGTTTTACCTTGACTGAGAATGGGTGTAAAACAAATGAAAAATGCTCAAGAGATAAAAAGTTATCACTAATTCTGTCAGTGATTTTTCATGGCAAGATTCTGCACTATAACACATACTGCAAAATGATATGATTCAATCTGGCATTTTTGCAGTATAATACTTTTTCCTTTTGAGAAATATTATGATACTCACTACCTTGAACCTTGTGAGAGAGTGTAACTTTCACCGTTATGTTTAATAATGGCAACATTACCCAATCGCATAAAAATGTAATAGTCACCAGACTGTTCTCAATATTACAGCAATATTTTCCTTGGAGAATTAGCCAAGCCAGCTTACATTTTAAAATATGCATAGATTTGGTAGACGGGAATTGATAAGTTCTGCCTCATGCATTCACATCCGTCCTTTAAAAAAAAAGGGGGAAAAAAAATCTTAATTCACCCAAACCTTCATTATTTCAATGCCATGAACTCAAACTCACCTCATACCACACCTTTAAGTGTAATTTATCACGCCCACCCCTCCACCCGCCTAGCACCACCTCGCCCGCACCGTTTTATTATTAAAACTATGATGATATTATATTTTCACCAATGATAGTAATGTCGTGTCCCAGGTAATTCCAGCTGGGAAGTTTGACGACTCATTTCAGTGCAGTGTGGAGTGTGGGGCTAATGGGAAAGTGACCCAGGTTGGAGAGAGATAGACACCTTTTCAATTACTTTGGAGGGGAGAGGACAACCCATTCCACTATATGTATGTATGATTGGCAATAACACCATGATTATTAGGAGGTAGGAAGCCAAGATTATTTCACAGGCATGTTCTACTATTTTTTTTTTTAAATAAATGCCAGCACCCTTTTGCTTCTGTGGGATAACACTGCAGGGATTGCAAAAATCTACATATTTGCAATGTTCATCCTTGGGTCTAGTATAAATAAATATATCATCCGTTCTCAACTGTTTTCATAGAAAAAGGTTTTAGGCACTAGCAGTTTATTCTTAAAAAAACACCAACTAGTTTTTTTAACCATTAATTCCTTCATATGAGTTAGGTGATATTATTTTCAGGCAGCTGAATGAGATTTCCTCATTTGTCAAGTAAAACTCAGCGTACAGTAGGTGGTAACTTAGCGTTGTGGTATGCCAGCTTCTTGACTCCAGATGTGCCTGCAGATGTCACTTGTTAGCAGTTTAATGGCAGGTGGTGATGTGTTTTATGGCAACTGCACTGAACCGATGAACCAGTGATGCATCATTATCTCCCATGAGAATAAATACCATTATCTGTGTGCTGAGATTGTGGTTAGTGATTTGGAACTATTATAGCATGAACTCACCCAAAATGCAGCAATTAGCTTTTTTTTAACCTGCATTTATCCATGAAAAAATGTCGATAGTGTCATGTTATTATACACATATAACAGAAAATCTTTTATTATTATTATTATTGGAGCAGTGGGAGCATTAAGTGTCTATCTCAGGTTATCAGAAATACAATCATTTTTTAGATACACACCAATATGTTCTGTGACTAAACTGAATATCTATGCTAGATACGTTTAACAGACAATAAATAGCACAGTCCAAAGGCCTGGTGAATTAGAAGCAGCAATATGAGGAAATGTCAACAAACAAAGGTGTTATCTTGGGTCAGATAGCTCTGTTTCTGTCTGGGCCTGCTTGTTCCAAAATGGCTCCATTAGCAAATACAATTTCAGCGGTTACAGATGAATGAAAACCCTATCAGAAGGGAGCACACATTGCAGGCAAACTGAGAAAATGACACACAGCACTACCCAGAGGCAGGTGTACACAACACTCACAACCACATGGAGATCTATGCACACACACTCGGACGCACATACAGGTAGACAGCAGTATATTCTTGCTCTTAAACAACTTGATCTGTTGCCAGTCTTAAAAGCAGCCTACTAAACAGAACAAAAACAGGCCAAGGATACATTACATGAAGATCCTGTGGAGAAATATCAAGGAAGAGAAATATTCTCCAGCAGCTCACCTGCTTATTCCTCCTGTATTTGAGATTTCTTTTGTGATTGTGAAGCAGAAATGCAGGGAGAAAATGGAAATAAGGGAAACAGAGAGTGGGATAGACCTGCTCAAAAAAAAAAAAAAACTGCAGAAATGTGAAAATGAAAGGCTAAAATACATAGGAGAAAATAGGAAAGGATAGAAAGAGAGAGAGAGATAAAGAGGGAGAGATTATGTACCGTTGGCGGATCTTGTTTCTCAACTGTGTGTTCGGGTGAAATGTGTTGTGTTAACTAAAAATTGGCCCTGGCTAAGCAGAAAAGTATTTGTCTCGGTTGCTGGCAGGGGATTTGTGGCGCTGTGTCGAAGGCTTAAAGAAGCATTTGCCATCATTTTGTGTGTGCTTCTTACATCTTAAATGTTGGGCCAGTTTAAAAGGAAAAACTATAATTGATTTGGAACAAAAAAAAAAGCATAAAAATGTGTTCAAAGAGTGTCATCCACATGTCATCCACGTGTCCATAATAGCTAGTTGACTATCTAAGCATCAGCCCTTTATCAGTCAATCATAACACACTGACCAAAATAAATTTGTATTAACAGATTCTTTCTTTTTTTTTTTTTTGCTACGTGAGTGCAGAGAAAATTAGCTGTAAACACAACACCAGCAATCATCTCCTTTCAAGTTGATATGCGAACTTTTTTGCTGAAAAGTTTCCCATTAAAGCATCCAGCAGCTACAGACTTACATTAGCATTCATTTGGAGTCACATCTCTGGCAAATCGAAGTCCAACAGTCATTTCCTCTTTGCTCTGTTTAGGAAACGTCTGGCTTTTTAGCACCCAAAACGTTCAGTCTACTTAAAGCTCTCTGCTAACTTTGTGCAAAAGACAAAAGACCAAAACAGTGCAGTATAATGGTAGAAAACATTACAATTCCCCAAATACCAAAACCATCCAAATGATAAAAGACAAGTAGACAAAGCTACAAAGCTGTGATTCACTGCAAACATACATATTCATGTCATTTGTTTTTAAGATTGATTAAAGAACACTGATCAAAGCCGCTTTGAAGAGCTACCCTTGTATTCATAATAGCACTGACTGATTCTTTACTGTAAGTTTATACATGTTACATGTAGTTCTCAGTTTCACAGAATCACACTCTCTCTCTCTCTTGGCATGACAGAGCCTAACAGACCATATGGAGACTCATTGCAGTACAGTAACCCAGTTTGTTGGCTTACCAATGTGTAATGCCATTGGATAAGTTTAATGATCTAATAAGCTAATGATGCGGGTATCGCAGCCAATGGTGCTGCCACCCATTGGCTGGCTCACTGATAAACTAAAAAAAGAAACCACTGCCAATAGACTCACTGGTGTAAGTTCAATGGATGATTATAATAACAAGAGCTACAGTATGTTATTTTACTGTTCTTGCTGTGGTCAGTTCTGCAACAAAGAGGGTCAAGTGTACCGCAGGACTACAGATGGAAATTAGCCTAGAGCTAAATCTGGTGTATTTACATTTATAATGTTCTGCAAAGTCCCAAAAATTGCAAGTGGAATGAAACATTCTGTGTTTTCTTTGCAGCAAACATTGAATGAAACTCTGTGTTTTCTTTGGTTTGTACTTGAGTTTTTGTCCTCTACATGGGTGTTCCTCTAAACTTCTCCAGAGGCTTTACACATATGGTGTAATGAAAGTGATTGCGGTGGATTTGTACAGTTTGTCTACACACTTATTCAAGTTGGCGTGTAAATCTTGAATTCAGTCACACCTTCCTCCCCGATGAAACAAAGAAAGGAAGGGCACTTTCACTGGTGGAGAGAGAGAAAGAGAGAAAGAGATGAGAGATGATGTGATTGTGTGTTTTTGTTTGTGTGTGTGTGTGTACTTGTTATAATTAATTGTGTCTGACAGTCTGCATTTTCCTCATTCTCTCCCTAAATGGAGACATCTGTTTTTCATTTAAACCTGACCTCAAGACACACGCTCGTCTGCTTTCACACGAACATGTGATGCGCACACACAAAAAAAACACTATAATTTGTGCCACCAGTACTGTATAGGCAGGGTGTTACATTCAAAATATGAGGAAGTGTAAAGTGAAGATTATGTACAGTATGTGCGATATTGGAGATTGAACTGTGTGAAGTGTGTATTTTTACTTCACAATTTTAAGAAATGATCTAATAGAAGTCTTGTAGCCTACTTGGAATAAGAAACTTTTTGCGCTGTTTGTAATTAATGATTCAGTTTTCATCTGACTGCTAGACTGTGACATATCATCAAATCATGCTAAACAATCTGTTTCAGTTCAGTACATGTAGCACTAATTTGTGGAAAGATTGCAAATCCACCTCCAGGACAAGGTCAGACAGTACAATCCAATACAACTCACTGACCAATGTTGTGTGGACACACTAACTAAGAACATTCGATACAATCATAACCTCATGTCAAACAACCTAGAGAGCGTAGGATCACTTTATTCTTTCTTTTGGATACATTTAACTTCCTGATGATAGTGCTCTGACCTTCAACTTGGTAATTATAGACAATTTTAGAGATAATAATTAAAAAGCATGTGTTGAGCCTTCCGGTCCTCTGTAAAGACTAAGCAGGTAAAATCACCAAGGTGACCTCTACGGCCATTTGCAGTATTTATTGCAGATACACAGAGATTGATAATAGACAGGTATGAATGGGTCAACTATAGTGTTATCATCCCAAATAACAGTCTGTCATCTGAAAGGTAAACCCAAATATTCCCAATTAAAGATTTTCCGGTTGAAATCTCCTTTGGATCATCCCTTTGAGGGGCTGCCGTGACTTTTGCCTTAACACAGGCAATGCATACCTGAGACTCATGCTCTCTCCCTTGAGTGTTTACTTTTTTCCCTTGACTTGAAAAAGTGGGTCTGCTATAACCTTGGTTACTATGGTTACTGCTGATGGGAGTGGAGGAGATGTGCACTCACCAGGCCAGAGATAAACAATAAAGTATGGTGACCTGTGACTGACCCCGTGTGTAGACACTTACTGAATGAAAGAATACGGACAAACTGAGAAAGAGCAAACTTATGGAGAAATTCCTTCACAGGCTCAGTGGCAGAGTTTACTGGAACAGATAAATGAACACATTTCAGAAAATATGTCTCATCTGTGCTTCTCCTGCTTTGTCGAAATAAATGTCTCCTATTAAAGATATATTATTCCAGTGCTGGAGAGTCACTGAGATGAGTGCCATTGGTCCACCTTTTAAAACAGAGCCCCCCCCCCCCCATTTTTAAACTTAATCTCTTGTTCCAACTATAAGTCTCTCCTTGATTTCTTTATGACCTTAATTATACTGCCTCTCCTCTGACAGCAAAGGAACATTGTCCCAGGGGATCAAATTTTTCATCCATCCATTGTCTACGCTTCTTATCCGTGCAGGGTCACTGGTGGGGCTGGAGCCAATCCCATCTGACACAGGGCGAGGTCAGGATACACCATGGGCAGGTCACCAGTCCATCACGAGGCTGACATGAAGATGAACAAAGATCATACGTACATTCACACCAATGGACAACTTAGAGTCTCCAGTCCACCTTTTGTGTATGTCCACAGGATCAGGGAGAGCAGACAAACTTCACCACTACACCCCCATGGCAACTTTGCCTACTCATCAAAAACTTTATTTACCCTTGAAATTTGCAATTACAACAATATATAAATATTTAATTTGTAATAGATAATAGGCAATTGTGCAATAGTGGTAAGAGTAAGTGGAGTAGTTCATTAAAAATGCGTTGCAATGCCATTCCAATGCCAAGGCCATGACCTGACATTTAGGTTTGCGGCAAGTAGAAATAATCATTTGAATATAACAAACATAAATATTTTTTCTTTTAAAGGCAATCCCAGGGACACAATTTTCAGCTTAACTCTGTCGCAGCCCTGATCTGTTTACTGTAGCATTTTTTAAATTAATTTATTTACTTAGTTCATATTCTTGCACATTTGTTTATACCTATTTAAATGAAACCACAGTGTATGGTAGGAAATGCAGGGGACTCCATCAACACACAAACCTCAACAGACGTGAATCATTGTCTTCAAGGTCAGTGACAATGATTAACAGAGTTGCCAATGTCTACTCTCTCTCACTCACTCTGCCTCTGTCAAAGGCCTTGGTGATGGTGAGTGAGGTCAGCCTTGCCAAAGCAGTACCTCTCCTCTTGTGTTTTCTTTTATTTATTTATTTTTCTTTTCTTTTCTTCATTATTATTGTTTTTATTGTCTTGGCTGTGTCTACCCTCGTGGAATGCTCTGTACTGTAAAGCACATTGTGCTTCAACCTGGAATGAAAATGTGCTATACAAGTAAAGTTTTGCTTGCTTGCGAGTGATTTTTAAAATGGTTTGTTGCATTGCCTCGCCATCTCCCTGTCTTCTCAAACACATCACATACAGCGTTGTTGCTGTGAATTGAAAAAAAAAAATCCTCACAAGACTACATTTACAGCTGGCCATCATCAATGTCAGCACTGTGAGACACAATGAGAAGTAGCTCCTGTAACCCTGTTATTTAGACAAGGTCCTGGTGATAATGTAATTATGTACTCTGTTTTTGATAAAATACACATTTGGGCCTACCCCAAAACTACAGAGTTTGGAAAGAGTGTAGACTTTAGAATCAATCATCACAGCACCGAGTTATGTCATTGACCTATATTCAGTAAAGGTTTAATTATATTCTGTGTCAACACAGACAAAGGACCGAAGGCCTGCTGCTGCTTTGCTGAGTGCTATTCATGCTAACATCAAGAACACTGCCTGAGTGAAGCAGCTTTGATGGACTGCTGCAGAGAACCATGTGCATACTACGCAATCATCGGAACGTGATATCGAGATCTTAACAGAGAGTGAAAGGGAGTGCACTCCTTATCTTACTGTGAGTGAGGGCTAAATGAAATCAAACACCTTTTATTGATGGCCATTAGCAGCTCAGCAGAGTAGCCTGCAGCCATGCAGGTGAAGAAAGCAGTGTGACCACATTTAGCCAATTCAACTCTTTCCAGGATGATTCACATTTTCATGATGTATTATGTGTATAGTTTAACACACACTAACTAACACTAACACATTAATGGCTAACATTGCCTTAAAGCTAATAAGCAACTTATAAATACATGCATGTGCACTAACTTCATGCTTTAGGGAGACCGGGTGGTTTGTTTTGTTGGTTGTGCTTGTTGGTGTGATTATTTAAGGTGTTCAATCTGAAGAAAATGGGGGATTTCTGCTGTCTTCACTGCAGTAAACATGTCATCTGTGTTTAGAAAAGGCTACTGAAAGACTACTCCACACCTGACAGTAATATTCATGGATGGTTGCAAGCAAGGATATAAATGCGCATTTCAAACCGTCCAGTTCAAGGTAATACACAGACCGTTCAGTTTTAGTGGGATGCACATGCACAGACTGGCTTGCACACACTCTTATAATCCTTGATTTCAGAAAGGGTGGGAGTTGCGCACGCACATGCAGAGATATTTTCTCCTATTACAGCTGAGTTGAAATCAGGTTAGAGGAATTTACTGTTGCTTACTAAATGTACTAATTTGATTGCTGACTTGCAGCGAAGGGGGTTTGAGCAGAGAAAATATGGTAATAATTAGATTTATTTTAAATAACTTTCAAAACGTCAGTGTAAATGTGAAGAGAGATTCATTTGTTTCATTAAATGTCAGTTAATTTTGCAAATGAAACACTGGTAAATAACAGCCCTGTGTCATAGAAAGCACAAAACGGAAGAATTCGCCAAGCCAAGTAGAAATTGAACTGATGTTCTTCCTACAGTTAAAATAAGACAATGTTCATCCCAACACTGGTGCTAAAATTCAAAGAAATCACACTCGGAGGTGGTTTTGGTTTCGCCTTCAGTCGAGTTCATCCCAAACCACCGCCATGCTGGTCTTCCATCATTAGAAACCACTGTCCAGTTCTTTTTCCTCTGATGTTTCGGGTCATTATCCTGCTGTAGGATGAATCTCTGACCAACCAGTGTGTCTTCCTTGTTACTCGCCTTCTTCTCAGCATTCTGATAGCAACATACAATGTCACTTCACGCTGTCCAGTTTTGTCCTAATAATGCACCGGAGTGCTGTGCAATGTTGAAACTGTGTGAAAATGAGTTGTAGCAAAGTTTATTTCAACACTGCTGTCGTACAGATAAAGTGTGTGGAACTTCTCCAATTTTGGGCAAACTGGGATTTATTTGCATTCACTTTGCTTCGTTCACTTTGTGGCAGAAAACTAAAAGTCAACTGCTTCCTTCATTTCCAAGAATAAAAAAAAAGGCTTTAGTGACTAAACTGGTTTAACTTGTGTTTGGGTTTAACCTTTCTTATCACACTACCTTTGTGCCATTCAAGGATATTACCAATACCTGGAAATTTACAGTAATACAACTTTTGACCAGTACAGATGATCATTTCTAGGGGATTGGGCTGTAGAGTTAAGTGCTTTGGATAAAAGCAGTTGCATCAAAATGCTTATGTATTATTATGACTCTTAAAGCTCGAGATAGTCTTTAATTGGAAATAATTTGAAGTTAAATTTGAAGTTTATAACAGGACCTTATGCTGCTTCTTTTTAAGAGTGTCTTTGGTCTTTGAAGTTGGTTATCTTCTCAGCAGCCTTTGCAGCTGTGTTAGCTACCGTGCTTAAAATTAATCCATATATTAATGATGTCAGAGTTCTGTCTCTGTGTCTCTTTCTCTGGGATGCAACTTTAGAAGAGGGGAAACTTTTAATCCATGCGTTTATGATTAGAGAGTTTTGTAACCAAAGGATTATTGTTGCCATTCCTTCTGCACATGTAGCAAATGAAGAGAAACTTGATACTTGACATATGGTGTGAGTTAGATTATTATGGCTTGATTGTGTGTAAGGATGAGCACCATAAGCCACAAGCTGCTGTGCACATTTAAACACAATGATCCGAGAGCCATATAACCATTTATCGAACAGGAAGATGAATGGATGGAAGAGTTCTATAATGAACATAACTTAATACATTGCCATCGATGCTGTAACTTTGAATGGTAAACAAAAAGAGGGCTTAGATGAACTTTTTAATGTATCTACTGAGGCTGATTGAATTTTTCTGTCACCATCCTCCTATTGCTTTCAGGATATATATACATTAGACTAGTTAAGGGCTGCAATATCTTTGAAGCTCTGTTGTAAACAAACAAATCCAGCAAATTTCAAGTTGCTGGTGTGTCATAATGACTTGATTCAATTTGAGATCATGGTGTTACATGTGCATTAAAAAAAATACAAACTATCAGTTATACAAGCTTTTTAAAAAATTTTTTATCTCCACTCTCTCTGCTGTCGGGGTGTGAGCTCTGTCAACATGGGAATAAAACCCACAACCTTAACATCAGGAGTCATTGTAACATTGTACAGACAGAGCCATTCAGGCAGACACACGCTCATCTCTCTCTCAGGATGCTGACATGAAGGAGCTGTCAACCTGTCCCACATACAGCTGGATAGCTCAGTGGATAATGCCATTGACTTTGGATTGAGAGGTTGCGGGTTTGAATTCTAGTCTCGTGGCTAATACATTGTGTGGGTCAAGACCTTTTATATTTTTTTTCCCACTTGTTTCTTGTTTACTTTATCATACATAAATGTGAAAATGTGATCTGCGGTGCTCTGTACCAGAACATTTCACCCATGACTAACCTTGTTCTGTAATGCAGGTTTGAAGCAATGCAAAGTGACACATGCAATGTAACATAATAGTCATAATGGAGCTAAGGGCTCAGTGGGAAATAGCACTGACTTTGGATTAGGTGGCCTGGGGTTTGAATCACAGTCATGGCTTTGTTGCTTGAGGCTACAAGATCTGTAGAAGAAGAGCTTGTTTTCTTATAATGACTACATGTGAGAAGTATTTGCTGTAATCACAATGAATTATTATGCTTCAACTGTGTGCACTGATTGATCACTCACACACCGTAATAAAAGCCTCTCTTTCTTCACAACTGTTAGAGTGAGATGTTATAATCAGTCCTGCAGTGTGGTGTCTACTAGAACTAGAACAATTTTTTAGAAAAGCAAAATGCAAGACATCATCTCAATATGTGCGATGTGCACAAGGGATGAAAATGGACACCCTAACACAATCCTAGCACAATCACACACACTTAGACTTTGGACCAGTGGTGGTCTTTGTGTTGACACCAAAGTAGAGATTTCTAACCCAATTCTGTGCAACTTAAAAGTGTAAACTTGAACATATGAACATGTGATGAAAGGGGGTGGAGGGACAGAAATGATAATCCGTTGTTCTAACAAATCTCTCATTACACATTTATGGATGGATTGATACTTTGCCTGAGCTGAAACAGGAAACAGAAAACACCAGGGACTGGGGGAAACAAAGACAGCAGATAAGAAATGTGAGAAATTTCGGAGGTTAGCAATTATTAATATTTATAAGTATATAAATATTCAAATGTATCATGCCCGGCACTTCTCCTCAGATTGATTGTGCATGAGTTGGATGGAATGCAATTGTTTTGAAAGAAAATGTAATTATATTTTATTCTTTCTAATTGTGAGAGAAAACAATTGTCTTAGCGTTAATTAGCTAAAGTAACACTCACTGTGCATGATCACAAGTTGACAATTGTCAGGGGGAATTCAACATTTGTGTGGCGAAAAAAACCCCAATAGTCTCGGACAATTGGCTAGCTTTTCAGAATAGGAAATTGGTTTAACAGCATTCACTTCACATCACATTATTATTGCCTTAAAACTGATGACATTTCACAAATATTTTCTTTCTTTCGTTTAGAAAGACTTAATCACTGTGAGCTCACTTAGATGCAATTGCATTTTTTTTTCTCACACAAGATCAAGTTTGAATCACATTTCAATAGCCAAACAGTCAAAAACACAACTTCAGAGAGTTTGACAAATGACTTCATGCCAGTAAAGATAACAATTCATCATGTGTTAAAATGCATGCATTTAGCGTTCAGCTAATGGGGCACCTATTTTACTGTAAATCTCCTAGCAACAGTAGATTGAATTTTGTTCTCTCTCGAAACTAAGAATAACTTCATGATAATTGCCAAGTTCTGTGTGCAAATTGTGAAGTACTCAGCGAAAGTGGGAAAAGATAATTATGGGTCAATTTATGCCTTTTAATAATGCTCTAAATGAACTCCACCATTCTGTCAGTTTTTGTATTGGAATCCTAATAAAAGCTATTTCACCATTCTTGTCTCCTACTGGTAGTCTGAATGAGCTCCAATCCTGTCGCTGTTGAAGCCACTATTCTGCTGTATGATTGTGTTCATCAGCAGCATTTCACTATTAAGTGGCTATTGGACAATGAAACGCTCATTGATAAACTTCATGAATGGCCACATGATTGAAATGAAAAGAATAGCAGTTTTTGTACGATGTGATTTCAAGTGAAATACAACTGGAGCACCGCAGCATGTATTGTAATTAGAATTTACTACTAAGACCTAGAAGGCAGAGAAAACCTAACTTTGGTCAAAAATGTAATTTTAAAATTTTCAGTCCATTAATCTGAAGTGATTTACCTGAGTGATTGAGTGAGTGATCAGATTTCCATCATTGGTTAACTAAATGAACCCCATTTCTCGTACAAACAGGCTTTAATGGGTGGGTGTTTACAGCTTGCAGTTGTACTGTCGCTAGGCAGAAAACTAGAGAGAAAGGGCACAAACCTGACATGACTGTTGTAATAATAAACACCAAGAATTACTAGAATAGTGGAGATTACCTTTAATTTATAATTTACTAATGGCGATCATTATGGATTTTAAAATGAGTAGAGAACCTACAGTAATCTGATTTCCTTACCTATTTTCCAATGTGTTCATCTGGTTGATGTTGTGTGTGTGTCTTGTGCACACAATCACAGACATAAAGTTTAAGGCAACAGCTTGTTTGGTGTCAGCATGCCTCTGTTTTCACTGGGATGAAGAACATTATTCTTCAGTCAATATCTAATTTTCCTGTTTTGCCAGGTAGAACAAACAAGAGAAAAATACTTTGCCAACCTTTGTTCCTGACACAGGAATCTTTATTTCTTCCTTTCTCAGTCCTTCTTTGTCTTTATGTCTTTCTCAGTTGTTTTTATTTCTCTCCTCTGTTCTTTTTATGCAAAAACACATTCATTCTTAACAACACATATCCTTTTATTTATTTCTTTGACAGCCAGATCCTTCCCATTTCATGAATCTGGGAGCTAACAATAAATCCATTTGCTTTCGAATTCATTAGTTGTCCTTCATCGACTAATCTTACACTGTATTCACCACATTTCTGTTCAGACTTAAGTAGGTCACATTGGCCTGGGGTTTAATAGCATGCAAATAAACAGACATACAGCAGACAGACACAAACACCTACTCATAAATACACAAATATATATTTTCTAAATCGAGGTATAACAGTGTGTCCACCTCAGGCTCTTGGCATTTACTTCAGCCAAACAAAACCTGAAAATTAACAAATTACAAAAACTGATAAAGCAGCCACATATAGCCAACCTGCTGCTTTTCAGTCTGTGTCTGCGCATGCACAGTCACAGTAATGTGAGTGCACATGTGTATGGTGTGTGTGGCTAATGCATTTCTGTTATAAATTATAGAAAGTGAAAGAAAAATATGAATTGAGGTGGAATGGATCAGTGAGGCAAGACATTAGTATTTTTGCCCTACTTTCCCTGTAGCTTGTTAAAAGCAATTGGGTGAACAATCTGTCACCTGGCCTGTAACAGCTCCCCCAGCAAGGCTTGAGACACACACGCACATACACCAGTGTCCACCACACATTTCACCAACAAATAGTAGACAAAGTGGAGCTGATCCCTGACAGATGGACACATCCGAACGAAGAATGCAGGAAGGAGGTAAATAGTGTAGAGTATGCGTGTGTTTAGGTTGTTCACATTGCTCATGCTGCAGGTGTGCACAGTGTCTTGTCATAATCCAAACACCATAGAGTCAAATCAAACAAGAACTGATGTTCTTTCTCTGCCAGTGAGAAAAAGCTCTCAAGGACTTTCTCTATCTTTCCTCAGCTTTTAAAGAAAAAAAATCCCACAGACAACAGATCCACAGCAGAAATAAAGCCTCTTACAGAGCCCCCTTTAGCCGTCAACTGCACTGACAGGATCAGACTTAACACCACACTTGATTTTTTCAGCCCTCCAAGAAAGGTAAGAAATGACTGTCTAGCATCTGCCACCTCTTTGTCTTGCTGGAGATCAAAAGGCAACTAGACAGATACGGTGTAGTTAAAAGGCACATAAAGGGCTCAGTGCTGGTAGCTACTGCCGTTCTCAAGAACGTTGAGCAGGGTAAAGGGAGCCATGCTTTATGTCACTCTGTCCCGCCACTTAAGCTCAATGTTATTTCTCAAGCAGCAACAGGGTGATCGATAGAAGGTGGGATTTTTCTTTCTTTTTTTTTTGTAGTTTTCTGCTTTCAACAGCTCTTATTTCATCACTTAAATATCACACGTGCTATTAAAGACCTTAACAATTTATATTTTATATATAAAAAGACCAAACTTTGACCAAACAATTTTTTGGCAAATAATAGATTTTCAATTCTGTTCATAATAAGTAATTTATTGATCTACAATATTGCACTTGCATGGAGAGCTCTTAACAGCATGAGCGAGTGATAATCTAACCCTGGATGGGCGCTACACTTGAATGCTAGTATTCAACATCAAACAGGACCAACATGTCACCAACATGTACCTAGGGCAACTGGCGCACGGCCATCGATCTAGAGGGCGTCCCACGGCTACTAAAGAAAGATGCTGGAACGGAGAACAAACGCGAGCTGGGCAGATGTATGGATAAACCAAGATGACTGGAGATGTAGGTGGAGTGCATGTGTCCAAGTACAGTGATTGCATGAGTAGTTTGCAACCCTTGTGGTTTCAGGAACTCTTCTCATAAATGCATCAGTTTGATACTGATTACTGTTACTTTCCCCAGACTGAGTTTTATTTTTCTGCTCAGTGCATCATCCTACCATGTTGGCTTGCTTTTCTGTGGCCGAGTGGTGCTATCAGGGATCTGCACTACGCAGCAGGACTTGAGGTCAGTGAGTGGACCTCAGGATTAATGTGGGTTTTCAGGCTTACAATGGTGGTTCACTCCTTAAATCACCATGGTAACTTCTGCTGAACTCCTAACCCCCCCTGGAGCAAGTTAATGTCAGAGAATCAAATCAAAACCTGTCAACCATCCAACTACTGGACTATCAGATTACTTGAAAACCAGGAACATACAAGTTTACATTGAAGAGATAAAATGAGATAGATTTTCATAGCTTGTTGAATCATTTTGCTGTTCCAGGCTCTCCATGCGTCCACAGCTTGTTAGAAATGGTGGGAATTCTTCACACTAAGTAGATAACTATTACAGCTTCATTTAAACTGAACAAGAACTCTTTTCCTAATAGAATTCTTGATGCTATTCCTCTCTTCTGCCATTGCTGCAGCTCAGATTAAATGAAGAGACACTGCAAGGATAACTGGAAACAAAGGAAACAAAGGCTAAACCTTCTGATATCCTTGAGAAAAGATATCCACACACATAATAGACCAAAAAAAAAAAGAGTAAACTACGACGGAGGATTAGGGCCACATTAAGGAAAAAAAAAAATCATTAGCTTCGAGAATAAAGTCATAATTTATGAGAATAAAGTCATAATTAATGAGAATAAAGTCGTAATTTATGAGAATAAAGTCGTAATTAATGAGAATAAAGTCGTAATTTATGAGAATAAAGTCGTAATTAATGAGAATAAAGTCGTAATTTATGAGAATAAAGTCCGAGAATAAAGTCGTAATTTATGAGAATAAAGTCATAATTTTATGAGAAAAAAGTCGAAGTAAAATGGAAGTACGTTGAGACGAGAAAAGGTGAACAGGTTATGTCGTATGTGTTTAAAATGTTGCTTGGTTTGCGCTTGTCACTCTGGACCAAACTTGTAGCGTCATGTCTCCATGACTACCGGTTGAACTCTGGAAGCGCTGATTGATAAAACTTTTCATGGTCACAAAAAAAAGCTTTCATGATGACTGAAGAGCCAGTTATAGCGCGGTATACTGTATGTCTCGGTCCCGTTAGTTCCCGGTTAAACGTTAAACACAGGTGGACCTCTGCTGCTCGGTAATCAGCTGCACCGGCTCCACCCGCGGACACAACGGACTCGGACTTACCGAATGGTGCTGCTCCGCTGCTGCTGCTTCCTTTGTGGAGACAGAGCTCGTATGGACCATGGATGTAACGGAGCACCGGGCCGTCTCCCCGCTGAGTTAACCCGTCATCAACGACTACGGGAGCCCTTTTAGCTCAAACTTGTTGAGTTGGAGTTGGTAAAATGAGGGCCGTGGAAGATTTTTGGAGTTGTAGGAATCAAACAAGGGGATAACATCAGCATCATATCATAATAGCCAAGTATTAGGACAAGAAAGAACCAGACGGACGTGGAGGAAGTGCTTTTGTGGAGGGGGAAATGGCTGGAACTGGTCAACTGCAGGGTTATCGGTGGATGCAAGTGGACCATTCAGAGGGGTTGCGTGGTGTCTCAAGAAACAATCCGACTGATAATTATGGGTGATTTTCACACCTGCAGTGTTAGCACATCGAACTCTAATGCCACCAAAACTAGTGCATGAGGAGGGGGTCATTTTGTCCTGCTCCAGGCCGAACTCTGGTCACTTGATGTCTGAAAGCAACCACACTCTGTGCGACCCAAGAAACTCAACAGGTTTGAGCTAAAAGGGCTCCCGTAGTCGGGGAGACGGCCCGGTGCTCCGGTCCATACGCAGCTCTGTCTCCACAAACGATCGAAGCAGCAGCAGCAGCAGCAGCAGCGGAGCAGCGGGTCGGTGCGTGTCCGCTGAGTCCGTTGTGTCCGCGGGTGGAGCCGGAGCAGCTGATTCCCGAGCAGCAGAGGTCCACCTGTGTTTAACGTTTAACCGGGAACTAACGGGACCGAGACATACAGTATACCGCGCTATAACTGGCTCTTCAGTCATCATGAAAGCTTTTTTTTGTGATCATGAAAAGTTTTATCAATCAGCGCTTCCAGAGTTCAACCGGTAGTCATGGAGACATGACGCTACAAGTTTGGTCCCGAGTGACAAGCGCAGACCAAGCAACCGCACTAACTGAAAAATGAAATAATGTAGGCCCTATCATTTTAACATCTGGTTTGCATATGCATACAGGTTAGCTCAGTGAGCAGAACAGTTTATTAAACACATACGACATAACCTGTTCACCTTTTCTCGTCTCAACGTACTTCCATTTTACTTCGACTTTTTTCTCATAAAATTATGACTTTATTCTCATAAATTACGACTTTATTCTCGTAATATTATGACTTTATTCTCATAAATTACGACTTTATTCTCATAAATTACGACTTTATTCTCATTAATTACGACTTTATTCTCATAAATTACGACTTTATTCTCATTAATTATGACTTTATTCTCATAAATTATGACTTTATTCTCGAAGCTAATGATTTTTTTTTTTCCTTAATGTGGCCCTAATACTCCGTCGTAGTAAACAACTTGCCGTGTTTGCAATAAATTGACTTGTGGCCTGTTATAATTTTGTCCTAAATGTACATTATCAATGTGATCTTTTGGAGCTTTCCTCAACCAAACTGGTGTACTCCAACTTCCTCCAGAGTAACACTGCTTGCCCACATTGTCTATGTGTGGTGGCTGCAATTGCACCACTGCTACTGTGAGCTCTATTCTCCCACATACTTTACAGGCTACTCCAGTGTTGGATTTCTTATGAATTAATTTTCAATTTATTTCTTATATCACCCCAGAATGAACCTGAAATGGCTTGATTTTACACATGTTTTTCTATGTCTGTGTCATATTGAGATTCAGCCTAGGCAAACTTTGGAGGGTTATCCCGGTGGCACTAATAATAGTGAAAGCATTAGCTCTGTTTGCATTCATCTTGTTATCTTGATTGTTGTCACTTTTCTTTATTCCCTTTTGTGTCTGCAGAAAGGTATTATCCCTGGAGCCTAGGTTATCTACCAGGTGGCAATGTCCCTCGGCTGGGGGCTTGTCAAGCAGGGGGGATCATCCTTTAACAGGTGACTTGCTCTGTCTAGCTGCAGACAAGTGTGCTTGTCAAGCTGCCCTTGACTTAGCATTCACTGTCCTGAGATCAGTTATGATATTGCAGCAATATACTGTACACATGCGCAGATCTGTGTAGGAAATACTTCCATCCATCCATTTCCATCTCTCCATTAGCTATGCCACTTATCTGTGTAGGGTTGCAGGGGGGTTGGAGCCAATCCCAGCTGACATTGGGTGAGGGCAGAGTACACCCTGGACATGTTTCCAGTCCATCAACAGGGCTGACACATAGAGAGAAAAACCCCTCACATGCTCACACTGGAAAATACTTACAGTAGCCTACATCTGAAGTTTTAAAAAGCAGCGAATGCAAGTAACTGAAGGAATTAATTAAATAAGTGTAAATTGTCCCACAGAGACGGCCTTGTCTAACATGTACGATAAGAAGTTAGGAGAAGATGGGGTGGACTTTTTTTCTCATTCTTCTTTCCTGCAATTGGTACTTCAGCTCTGTAATATCTGTAACAGTCACTGCACGCCACCGGTCTATGATGCCAGCCAGATATGGATAGCAACCCCTCACCCTTACACCCCAACAGCAAGCAAGGTCAAGCTAATGAGTGCTCCTATAGGCCTGGGGTGATGGGCAGAAAAGCAGGAGGGGAGTTGCTGATTATTGAGCTTCTTTGATGAAAACAGCCTCTGGAAAGAAGAGCTGAGTGAATCAGTGAGGATGGGAGGGAAAAAATGAAGATGGAAAAAGCAGGGAATGACTGACAATGATATTAAAGGCCTCTTCTGGTCCACTGATGAAAGACTAATAATGATAAATGCTCCTTAAGTCTCCTTCATTTTGTACTGTTAGCCACGCGCATACACACATGCACACGTATACGCGTGTGCACACTCACACTTATGGATGCTCATGCAGACGTACAAAACCATTTCACTAACCTATCCTTCAACTATTTTCGAAATAAAACCAAGCCAGGCTTAAAATATGGAAAGAGTGTGCAAGATAGAAATGGAAAATGGAAAGAGGTTTTTAAAGAATGCACCGCCGGGTGTTTTTTTTTCTTCTCTATCTTTAATCACTGTAGATACAAATCATTTATAATGCAGCAAAACACTGATGGGAACATGTGAATGTAACAAAATACATGCATCCAAACAGAGGTTACACCAGACACAGGGACATTAGATCTCTATATTCTCCAAGATGTTGTTTATGCTGCTGTTTCTCTCCTTTACAAAATATCATGGGGGAACCGATTTGAATATGAAAGCAAATGCAAATGATTTTTGGCATTTGTTGACATTTGCAGAGATTTAACCATCTCTATTTCTGTTTTAAAAAGCTGAATGTAGAATATTGAAATATGAAGTGCTGTCAGCACGATGAAGGAAGAATGTATATAATATAAATCCTAACATATGTGCTGTGTGCATACATGTATGCACAGTGGATCTTGTATGACAGCATGAACAGAATGTAGCTTGTGGTGCTTAAAGTATAAAGTCATGGATTTAAATTACTGATGCAAACATTAATGTCATTCTCTCATTCACACAAACACATCACAACATACACACATAGGAAAGCTTACAAACTCATAAGCACAATGAGACATATAGCCTACCAGGGCCTTTTTATTTTTACGCATTAAGTTCAGTCAGTGAGTTGGAATCATTCCCAATCTCTCCTTGTCTCTGTTGTAGTTAATGACTTCTGCCTAATGTCTCCATAAGCTCTATTGAGGGGTATGAATGCCAGGTAAGACTGCAGGCCACATCAAATTTCTGCCTGTCTCTGCGAAACTACACGGTCTGCCTACAGTGATTATCAAAACATGGAAAGAAATCCAGCCCCTGTGTGTTTGTGTGTGTGTGTGTGTGTTGGGCGGGTGGGGGCATTAGCCAGGGGCTTGTAGCCTATAGCCTATATGAAGGTGTGTGATTATTCAAGTTTTCTGTAGGCTACCTTGCTTGTGTGTACAGTAGCCTGTTTGTGTATTTATTGAGTTAGTCAAGATTCAGTACGGATATAAAGGGAAGTAAAACAGCTGACAGAAGGTAAGAATCAGAATCAGGCACATTACTGAGAGGCATCATATTCATTCTGCATCCAGAGTGTAACCTGCAAGAGAGCATTAATATGTGCTGTAAAATGAAATGACTTTAGAATTTTATCACAATATGCTGCTGTTAAGCTCCCAGTGTTTACCCTGTAGAAAATGGAAACTACATAAAATAGAGGCTGATTGACTGAACAACTGAAGCGTCAGTTGTCTTGTATATTTTACTGTTTTTTCTATTCCATATTTCCCCCTCTAAATTATGTATGGTTTTCTGTGGCCTATGGGAATTGTGATAAATGGCCCAATTCTGTACAGATAAGCGAGTTTAACAATTTTCAACTCTGGGGTATCAATTTGACTGATGGAACAGCACACAAGGTATTATCAGCTTAAGGCTGTTGTCCTGGTTTGTCTGTTGTTAAGCTGTTCGAGCTCTCACACTCCAAGCTGGTGGCTACACATTTCAGTAATGTGGAGCATCGTCAAAATTTGCAGGTTCTTGCAATGGCTTTGGCATGGACAGTAGCATGATTGAACATGTAATGACAGTCAGTGGCAAAGCTCTCTGGCTGGCCATCCATTCAAGGAAATCAAGTGATTTCTCAAATTCATTAAAAGGATTTTAGGTTAACCCATAGTCTAACGCACCGTAACACAGAGGGTCCGCTAACCGTTAGCATCTCTAGTTGTAGCAACTTTAGCAATGACTGCACCATAAACAAACAGCGCAGTAGGCTATACGGATGCACGCGCAGAAGGCTATACGGATGCACGCGCACCCGATCAAATGCTCACAGCACCAAACGTCATCGACAGTACAAACAGAGTTTGTTTCATTTCGATGGGCACCACTATCAGTTTGAGACCGAGTTTACTGAAGACAAGCTGAAGGGAATGGAGGAAAAAAGTGACAGAGGCAGCGCTGCGGTGGAGGCTATGTCCTGGAAATGGAGGCAAACGTGACACTGGGAGAGAGCCGGTGGAGTCTAATGCTGGACCTGGGGGACTCAAGTGGTTACTGCCTGTCGGTGGCCACTGAAACTAGGTGTGTGTGCTGCCAGTCGGCCTCGGACTGGGTTGTCAGTGCCTGGACTCTATGCTGGACACGGAAAGTTTCTGCATAGCGTATAACTGGAGTTGAGTAGGTGAGTTGTTTTCGTCTAATTTCAATAGAAACCAGGCTAAGCTAACACATGTTTGATGCCTCGTATTATGTGCTGGGACCCTGTTCGTACTGTTGGTGACGTTTGGTGCTGTTATGAACAGTATTTGTGGCTGTAAGTGGCTGATATGGTCATTGCTAAAGTTGCTACAACTAGAGAAGCTAGCGGTTAGCAGACTTCAACTCTTGAGGGGGTTGGACCATGGGTTAAACTTAGGCTGGAATATCACTTTAAAGTCATGTCTCTTTAGTTTTTTTCAGTTCATTTATGTTACTTTCTTTTTTATGTTGGTCACTTACCCCTCCACCTGTGTCTCATCGTCTCCCCTCACCTTGCGTAGGCTATACAAACTCACCCGTCCCCACTTTTCTCTGTCGGTTCACCTTTGTTGTCCAGCCTCATTGGAAATATCAGCACAACCAGTCTCTTTAATATTTCCCCTGACACTCACCATCTTATTATTTACTCAAGCTGCAGTGGTGGATGATCCGGGCCCTCAGTGAGACTGTGAGAGCCTTTTGACAAGTGATGCCATGATGGAGGAAAACAAGCTGTGAGGTAGGCTACAATATGCATGACATGGGCTTTCCAAACAAAATTTGCTCTGACAATTTGCTCCCATGTAACCTGTGTGTGTGCATGTGACAGAGTGAAGGCAAGATTTGTATCAAATCACATTTAACCTCTCCATCCATCCACTCCATCCACCAATCCAGAAACAAAGAGGGAAATAGAAAGCATTAAAAGTGAGTGAGTGTGGGTTATTCACACATGATTTACCACTCATATTAAAACAGGAATATATTATAGTTCAAATTCAATTTGAGAAGAGGGTGGTGTCAGCATTTTCCTTGTCATCTCCAGTGATGGGAAGAGACTGGGATGGATGTGAATGTCTTATCTTATTTAACTGTGTCTGATTCTCCTGTGGCATGAGCAAACACACACAGACAGCAGCAAGTACGCACTTGACTTGACACTGACTGGTGGTGGTGGCGGCGGCTGTGGTGGTGGTGGGTCAATCTAATTCTGGTTAACATTTGGGAAATCAACTGCCCTGCAGCCTTCACTGGGCAGAGAAACAATTGCATAGAGTGCAGCTGAAAAATATGTTTCTCATCTGACAATCCAACGCTTTAGATTTGAGATTTTCAAACAACAATTTGTCATGACTCCCACCCAGTCACTGTTTAGTCTCAGTACTTGCGTAGGCAGAGATTTGACTGACATAATGGCATGTACATAAATATACATAATATGTACATAATACATTATACCAATGACATGCTCTCTGCATAAAATAGAGACCTACGTCTTCTATGCATATGGAGAAACTCATGCAATAATAAAAACTGGGGCTGAGAGACACTGAGACCTCCTTCCGTGTGACACATCATGTGACTCCTCTGTGTGCATGTGAATAAGATGCCATTGCTGCTTAGAATTTCACAAACGTCACCCACAGAGAGCAAGTGAGATGCTGAAGCATGGTGTGTGTGTCTGGGCTGAGTGGTGGGGGAGCATGGCCGTGTGAGGTCGCACTGCACTTGCAATTACATTTCAGCCTTATTGCAAGTTCCTTCACTGACGGCAACTCAACAAAACAAATTGACTACAGCCGACATTGAGTTGAGACATATTAAAAGTAGTTTAGCAATAGAAAAAAGTCAGAGGGCGTCAAAACTGACAATACTAGTGCTACAGGGATGATGTAAGAAAAGGAAAAAAAACACTGTTAAAACATTGCTCTGGGTTTATTTTAGTTCAGATTTAGCTGTGAGTGTAAAAGAGAAAAATAGAAAAAAAGAGAAAGTAAGGGGAGTCTTGGACTATGTGGTGTGGTGTAGCCTGAAGATTTCATTATACAATAGATGATAAGGAGTGATTCTGCTGTCTTGCAGCTGACAGGAGGATCATTTCACCACTGAGGACCCAGGAGGGAGAACAGTCCAGACAGGGCGCAGTGATAGCCGGGTCGCCACAGGGAAGAGAATGCTGAGCACCTATTAACTACAGAGTGCAAAGCTGGAATATAAGGTTGAACCATTGCCTGGAGGCAGGGGGTACAGTTCCTCTCCTTTCCGTTCTATTGTTGTCAGCACTAAGGTGACTTGGAGGAATTTAGGAAGATTGACTGCAGTTTAATGGGTGAATTGCGCAGCACAGACAGAGGCACATAGGCGAGCTGACAGGGGGTCTAGTCGAGAAATGACTGGGGCTTGGACAAGGACTTGAGCTGAATCCCCGGTGAGAAAAGGCTGGATTTGACAGATGTTGTAAATCTTCTGAATCACATCGTGGCAAAGTGGGGTTTAAAAGGTCACTGGTGGTCACACTGGGATCCTCGGCAGTGAAGGACTGGGGTCACTGGAGTGTTATTACTGAAGCTGTCAAGGTCTTGCTGAGGCCAGGATTTGCGGATGAAAACGGAGAGCAAAAAATTTTCTAAGGTGTGAGAGCTATAGAGCAGAAATCTTAAAAGGAGATGTCAAGCTACTGTAGGTGTGATTTGTAGAAAAGAAAAAAAGCTTGTTAAAAGTTAAGATCCCACATAGACAGAGAGCGAAGCGATGGAGGCCAAAATGAAAAAGGACAGTAGATGGACAGAGAAACCCCTCCTCTTAAAGAGTGTGATCAGCTAAAAGGAAGGCAATTACAATCTGGTGACTGACTATGTAACACATGTCATGATGATATCAAAGCATGAGAGCAACCTAAGGGTATGATGAAAAAAAAGCCAGCCTTAATCATTTGGGATTCACAATGATTGCACTTCCATTAGTGCAGTAACTTTGAAGGTGATGCAGTCCTTGTCGTGAAAGAGTGAATTTAAGGCTGGATTTAGAGTTCAGCCATGTTTGTTTGTAATTGTTTTTCAGTGTTGAGCACCTGCTTGCCGTACAAGGCTGATAATGCATCTCCCGCTGCCAGACTTCTGTCTGAAAACAAAAGTTTGAAGAGGCTGAACTTTTTCAAACTGACAAGAGAGTAGAGTTAGAGTTTTCATCATCCCCTCAGTCTGCAGGATCAAGGCATTTCTTGTGTTAAACGAATTCCTAGAGAATTCAGAGAACCCAACACTGAAAGTTTTTTAGTATGGCTGCAAAAGTAGAGGCTATGGTCTCTAACAGTCCACATTTCTGTCTTCAGGAGGTTTATGTTCTTCATATGTGGGATACTGCCATGTACTGCATTTTAATACAATGGTCCAAAAACACCCAGAAAGAAAATACGTACATCATGCATACAAAATGTATGAATAATCTATAAACTTGAGCTGATGTCATATTTTAGTTGTCCAAGTTTATTTCAAGCGATTTTATGTACTTCTCTTTCAAGTCAAGGATAAATGTTCAGTTGTTTCAAGCTTGTTTGATAATCATTCTTCTATCATCTTCTATTCATTTCTATAGTGGTTGTATAGTGGCGTTTTAACGCTCCTGGGCATCCCCTGGTAACCACAATAACCCCTTGTTTGACGTCACAATGCAGCGAACTGTGGGTAATTCCCACAGGCTGAGCCTTCACAATGTGGGTTTACAGAAAGTGTGCATAAAAGGCTCAAAATGCCCTTGATGGTTTTTGAGTGAGATAGCCCTAAGCCATCATGGACTTACCATGAATGTGCTTCAGGTCTGAGTTTGTGACTCCACTGTTGTTTCTTATGGATGAGCTTGTTTGCAGGTAGTTATGGCTTCATAAGATGCATAAGATTGTGTGTTTAATTCTAAAATTTGAAAAATCGAACCTTATACATAAATGACAAATACTACCAATCTTCTGACACCAAAGTGTGAGCCCTCCCACGACAATTTTGCCTGCAAAGTTCTTTAGTGCTCCACTTCCACTGCAGCAACTCTAGATTTTAGATTTGTGTTATTCCATTCGCCCGTCATTGACAGGAGACATAACTCTGCCTAAGAGCACTCATTGAGGGCTGAGGCAAGGAAATTGGCTCATATATATTCAGGACTTAAAGGTATGAATAGCATGTAAATGACCAAATGCATCAGATTTTGCCCTTGTAAACACGGCAAACACAGGTGATTGCTAATAGGAACGTCTGTGGTCAACCCTGGGAGGAGGAGGCAGTAATCACAGCTCACCTCATGTTATCTGGCCCTGGGCAGAAACATTTAGAATTCATTATTAGTGGGATGTCTGCAAAAATAACCTTTGATGTTAAACGTATGTGAGCGTAATCTATGTGCATATGAATTTTTGCATATGGCATATGGCGTCAAGATATGACTTTGCATCATCCCACACTTCGTCTGTAATGGTTTATAATGGACCTTGGTACCTGCTGCACTCTCACTCTGCCTCCTGCCGGGTTTAGTTGCACATTTTCAGTGCAATTTTAAGTTTCTCTCACTTTCACAAACTTAATTTTCATGATGCCGCATGATTTGCTTAATTTAAGATCATCATGAATTTCTATGCAGTCAATGATATCTTCACAAGTATTTTTGATATAGGTTCACCCCCCATGATGGCACCCCTACTTGCACTAATCCCTTTCTCAGTGAAAAGCCTCAAAGATAGCTGCGCTGTATGTAAACTTTCATTTCTTATCATTTCCAGTTCCCACTCTGACTCTTTCTTAATACTTTTTAATACCCTGTCATTTCCTGGTGGAGGGCTACATGCTGTCTCAGCAGCGGACAGACAAAAGCATCGAGGGACATGGAAAGAGATTCAGGGGCTTAGTGTCTATGGGAGGATGACCCTATATTGTTCCAAATGCATAAGGGACCAAAAAGAAAACTGGTGGATGAGGAGCCCTGGCTTAGCTCGTAATGCATAAAATGAATTTCTTACTGGCATCTACTCTGTTGGCGACTTATTCACTCTAATTCCTTCCTTCCTCCTGCCTCCTTCCCGCCTTCCATATCTTGACCCTGATCACTTTTCTTTTGGTTGCACAGTGCAGAAAATTGATGTCATAGCAAGATCATGGGTAGGCCCATGTGTGCATATGAAGAAAGCGGAATAAATTAGGAATAGTGTGGATCTGATAACGAGAGAGAAGGAGTCAAAGAGCAAAAAAAAAGGGGGGTGCAAATGAGTATGTGTGTGAGCGTGTGTGTTTAAGGTCTTTGTGTGCGAGAGAAAGAGATGGTGTTCCAGGTTTTAAAGGCAGGTACGGTTGCAGAACGCTGAGCACAGTTAGCTTTTCTCTCGGTAATTGCTCCTCGCCGTAAATGCTAATTTGGTGTCATGACTGCTTGACTGAGTCCCAGATGGGATTTTAAAAGTACCCAGCCTCCGCCTAATTTCATTCTGTTTAACCCGCCCATCCACAGGCTCTTTGTGCATGTCCTCTTATGTGTGTGTCAGGGTGCCTGTCTGTGAGCTTCAACTTAAACCACCCATTCTGTTTATGATATAACCGTTTGTGCAATGCCCCGGGTCCTCCTCAGTCCCCCCTCACCCCTGTGTTTAAAACCAAAACCCCCAAGTTTAATCCATAATGCAAAATGAGAAATACTATTATATAAAAGTATTATGAAGCATTTAGGACATATTCTAAAGATGTACATGGCATGAAGAATGTTGTGCATCGCTCCTTTATGTGTTGGCAAATTGTTCAAAAGCATTTGGTTCTGTTTTTGAAAAATGTCAAGCACTGTGTGATTGACGACATGTTTGCTGTCACTGAATACCTCCAGGTAAAGCAATTTATAAGGGTGAGAGGGTGTTGAAAAGAGATTTTGTTTTTGTTGCCATTGCTCTTATTACCATCTTAATCTGCGAGTCGTGAACTGTAATTTCTGAGATTTGCTTTGGCAGGATTGTGTTTGTGAGTGTGTGAGAGCATGTGAAAGTTTACGTGTGCCAGGATGTTATTTGTCATGGTATCATCTCCCTTTTACTGTCACTTTGCCGGTGTAGGTGTGTGTCTGTGTGTGTGTTGGTGTGAATTTATTGGTATTCATGGTTTAATGTGTGGGCTTACTGTATATGCGTGCCTATGGATTTGCCTACATGCATACTATAGCTGGCTTGGTTGTCACCTCAGGGTGCATTATTGAGAGCAGCCATATTGTTTTGCAAATCGAGCACATGCTTTTGTAGTGTCTGAGAAGTGAAGGGTTTATGCTTGGAATTCTCCATATGGATTAGGTTTCAACAAGCCCAGTCTATCACATGCCCCTGGCTCATAGGCATCCTCTGCTCACATCTGCTGGCTTCAGTAAAGGGGTTATTAAGGAGTACATGGTAGCTCATCTCTGTCCACATGCCCTCTATCCTTCCCAAACAGCCTCTGCAGATGGCGGAGCCGCAGTGCAAAACCTATTTAGTGATGTAAAATGGGCCCTCCTGGCAAAAGTACTGTTGAAAGGATCACTGAAATCTAATAGACACTTCATCAAATATACACAATCTGTAGGTTGAAAGTGGGTTACTGGGAGCATGTGTGCCACTTTCAAACATGTAAAATAAGCCCTGGCATACAGTGACATAAGAGAAAATGCATTTTTAAAGCAGATATCAGTGGAATGTTTTTGTTAATATAAGTCCTAAATAGTCCTATTTTCCGTCAGCAATCACTTACATGGAGTGTTTGTAGTCACTCTGCTCTGCTGCAACCCGAGGAGAAAATTTTCCTTGTGGGATACAAATGTTATCCAATGAGGAGAGAGAACGGCATGAAGGGCTGTGTGTGCAGCCAAGGGGTGCGCGTGAATGTGGTACGGAGCACGAGGACCAATAGCTGCCTGACGAGGGCGGGGGCTGCTAACTCATGGTGCGTTCAAGGAAACTCGTACTTTGTGATTTTCCTTCCTGTGAAGTCATACCAGTTCGATCTGGTACGAGTTCACGGGTCGAAAGTTACGAGAGGCCGTTATAGTGAACTTTCACAGACAACAGGACGGTAAAAACACGAGTTACGGGTTACCTGGAACGCTACAGAGTCGTAGTTGTGACTTGAAGCTGTAACTCACGGTTTCAAAAGCCTGCCTTGTATGCAGCATTAGCCGAAACGGCCGTGCCGCTGATATCTGCTTTAATAAACCTCCTTAAACAGTGAATTATTTAAAGCATTATTTTGAACCTGAACACAACATGAGATGTTGAAGTAAATCTGAGGTTATTGGCAATCACTTATCTTTATAGTTGAATAAGATGGATATCCATCTTTGAGTATAGTTCAGACCAAGATTGAACAGTTTCCTTCAGGATGCTTATCAGTTGTGAAATCTGAATGGCAGGATTTGTTTGCTTTGGTAAACAGAGGATTACGAGTTCCTTCCCTGGAATGGTTTCAAGATCCTTTAGTGGTGATTTTTAGCAGTATGATTGTTCATTGCAGTGCTTATTCATATTTAATTGTGCTGCTTTAATGTACAAAATGTTTTAAACATGAATGTTCTCTTTCTTTACCCCAAAACAGACTGATCTAGGTGAAAGCTGTGATCCCCATTTAATTTCACTTTTTAAAGCCACCTTAATCAGAGCAGATGAATGAAAAGAGATGACTTAAAAAGGATTTTAAAGGCTTCAGGCTCCTGTGACTTTAGATTGAATGAGAAAAGGAGGAAAATAAGATTTATATGCCTTTGAACAGGGTATGATAGAAGGTGCCAGGTTAGTTTGAGTGTGTAAAGAACTGCAACACTGCTGAATTTTTCAAGCTCAGCACTGTCGTGTCTGGATGTCGATTGGTTCAGCTCCCAGAGGACATGACAATAACAGCAGGACTGTGGTCAAAAATGGCTCATTAATGAAAGAGGTCAAAGGAGGCTGACACACACTGAGTAGAGTAGCAAACAGTCTACAGTTAGTTATTTGAACGTTTGGCTCAATAATTGCCCCGAAAGACTTGAAAAAGAATGCCCAAGCTGTTGACATAAACAAGCTTTGGCAGCTAACAACTTCACAGACTTCAACATCTTTCAGAAACAAGGAAAGAAAACCCTTGTCTCAGCTCACTATCATGTGAATATTTGGACTCTGGGGATTATATTTAAAAAAAAAAAAAAAAAAGGAAGCCTTGACTGATAAGACAAAATTCCTGCTGTTTCAGTCAGATGAACTAGGATGTTGAAAAAGAAAACACATCCACACCACAGATCATCATTGCAGGTTTCTAGGATAATAGCATGGAGATGTTTGTGATTTCATGGCACATGCTCGGTTTCCTCATAAAACTGCAGAAATATTCCAGTGCCACAGGCTATCGGAGCATCACTACAGTACCAGTCAGGGGTAACTTTATGGGCTGAAAGCCGTTCTTGTAAATTGTCCTCTGGTGTGATGATGCATCTGCCATCAATACATTATGTATTGTGAATGAAGGGGGGAGCAGAAGGACCACAATCAACACAAATACTGGTCAAAGTCACTAAGTTATAATGAGAAGAATGATTTTAAATTGTATCCTAATGGTCACAGTGCTCCCAGCTGAATGTGCAAGAAGCAAGGTGCAGAGAAATGCACATAATATGACAGAAATATAATAAATACAGTATATATTGCACTGAATCTTTTTGTTAACATAGCATTTACTATTCTTTCATATATCATTTATTATTTTACATTCCCGTAACTCTGGACTTTATTTCATGTTTCATGTGACTGTAATCTCTCAGGATTTTTTTCTGCAGAGAGTAATATTTCCTCTGCTGAGATAAAAACCCTTCTGGCTTATTCTTTTGCAGTGAGAACCACTGGTTCATATATATGGCATTCTCCGGCAAGGGCTATCTCATTAAGATTGGCATTGGAGGTTTTCTCTGACATGATATGTTTCCAGGGTGAAGGAACTGTGCACTCCGAGGGAGCCTTCCAATACCATTATCCTTGGGATCACATAAGCACGGTCGGCCGAATATCGCTGCATCACGTCTTGTTTTCTCACTTTTCTTCTATACTTGCTTACTTTCTGTACTTTCTTTCACTTCTCCCCTTTACATCTGATAAATGCAAATCCGGCACCTGTTATCTGCTGAGCGCTCTCAATATGCCACGCATGTATTATGGGTTCAATTTTTAGACGTACGAGTGAAATCTTCCACTGTGTGGAAAAAGTGGGGTGATAAGGACGTCAATAACCGTTGTCAATATGATATATTATATTCATGTTTTTTTCTTCTCAGCATATACACAATTGTAGAATAACTACAGCATTCCCTGACAGTGGCAATGCTTCATGCTCTGCAAAAATAATATTTGCCTATTGCATTTTCTTCACCTTTACTTGCATATTTTATACATTTTCTCAGCATGTAGTGTCAGGCGCGAGCAATCGTGTTTTTATTTTTCATCTTCCCAGCATTCTAATGATCTCCACCTCTTTCCCTCTTAGGCAACGGTGATGAAGCATATCAGGTTTAGAGCCTTGCAGAGATGCAAAAACCCCCCCAGGTAAATTATATAGCAGCAAAGAAATGATCATTTTGTGTGTAGGTCTGTGGGGAGCCAATATCTCAGCAGTAGGCAATGAGCAAACTGTACAATCACAGAGAGACTAAATTGATGTAGCCTGACATGCAGAGAGATTACCCTCATGAACTGAACCCATCCGATCTCACTCTTGTAAATTTGCTGTCTCTTTTTCGCCATGATTCTTCTGCTTCCTGGTTCGTGTCCGTAGAAAAATAAGCAATTTAAAATTCACCCACATTTACTGTCTTGTATTATCATTGTATTGGTCTGTAGTGCTGCTTTGCTCCTTGGCTGGAACAATCAGTAACACTAGTGGCCTGGCAGGCAGACTAAAAGGCAGACTAGTTGAGAAATTCTAGATGAGATGAGTCACAGAAGACCACAATGTTCCACTCCAGAAGTCTTCAATAATCTTTATTGACCACCTGAGAGCAAGACAGCAATGATTCTGGCACGGACATCCTGCCAAACCACCTACATTGTTCTCCATTTCTCTCAAAGAATCGTTTAAAAATTGTCCTATTTTTTTTTTTTCGAGTGCACACACGGGGAGGGAGAGGTTGTGTAAAGTTTCTGCCTCCTCAAATCAGACACAGGTCAGTTGTCTTGCTGATTTTGTCATTACAGATTATATAGACTTAATTCTTCAACAAAAGCTGGATGATTGGTCTATGTGAAATATAGCTTAAAGTAATCATTATCATAGCTGGTAATGAAGCTTCGCCATCTGATTATGAGAGAGGTGAGGGCCCAGCTTCTATCAATAATTACCAGTTATGAATCACCATTTGCAGGACAAAAGACTCATCTGTGTTTGTTTGAGCTTGTATTTCTGGTGGTTCTATAGACAATGCAACTCTAATTGACATTTTTTAGAAGAATTCAGAGAGGCCTTTACTCTACAGGTAAAGCCTTCCTGGCAGGTATACGCTTCACTTCACCCAGTTTGTGGATGAACCTAGTCATTTAAGTGATAACACTCGATTTCATCCTGTCTTGTGGGATTGAGGTGTCTAGTCTTGACTGTGTCCTCCATCACCTCTGTTATCTCTGATCACTTTCTTATCAAATTTGAGGTGACACTCGCCTGTCCTCGTAACACTGGCTCAAACGTATTTACCACTCTACACACAGCTCCATCAACTTCAGCTGCTCTTGGTGAGCGATTACTGGTGGTCCAGCGATGATTACTGGTGGTCCAGCGATGATTACTTGATGGTCCTGGGCTGGCATGGCTCCTTTCACTGCAGTGACAGGCTCTGTTGATAATTGGACCGATGAATTAGAACAGCTCTGTGTAGCTCCTTGGACTCAAATTGCTGCTCTGACCACCAAAACCAAACAATAAATGAAGTGTTCACCTTGGTTTACAGAGGAAACCTGTTCTGAGGCAGGCCTGTGGGAGAAGCTCTCTGCATTTAATGGCACAAGTTTGTATTGAAATATAACCACCTCTTGGCTGCTTTTCAGCTCTCGCAGTGCAGTAAAATAGAGGAGAGATGCAAAATCAGCTCTTCCTCTCCAGTCTCTTCTCAAGACACAACTGAACATTATGTTGTCTCAGATCATTTCTCTTGAATTGCCTAAGATGGTGTTGACTTGTTATTCCACCACCTGCCTTTTTGACCCTCTACCATGCAGCTGAACTCTCTTAAGACCTCTGGCCAGTCTTGGGACCTGAACACAGTTAATTTATCATCACTGACTACATGGCCCTGTCCCCACTAGTTTTAAAACTGCTGTGGTTGAACCTTTACTGACGAATCTGCACCTTGATCCAGGGTCTCTTAATAACTCAGCTATCAGCTATAGTCTCAAACCATCCTGTCTTTTCTAAAGCACTGAAAAGAGTTGGGTTTGGCTGACTTGTCTAATCTTTTTGAACATCACCAGTCTGCCTTCAGAGCCACGTCCTTCCACTGAAACAACACTCACCAAAGTAGTAAATAACTCTCACTTAGCCCCTATTCTTTTCCTATTTCTGGCTTTGAACTCATTACCTTTTAACTGTATCCTTTGTTCAACCAGGTAAAACTCATTGAGATTTAAAAACCTCTTTTACAAGGGTGACCTGGCTAAGAAAGCTGTGCAAAAAACAACACCACATAAAAATGAGTCAATGGATCTTAAAGTCCCGATCCTTTAAAACTGATCTGAATACCCCAGGCCAATGAGTTCAGTCAGTCCTAAATCTCTCTGCAGGTCGTTCCAGCTTGAGGGGGCAGGAAATTTAAACGCCCCCCCCCCCCAACTCAGCCCTGACTATTGGGACCTGCATCTGTATGATGTTCTGGGATTGCATGCTGTAATGGCTGCAGGTTCAAATGGAGGGAGAAGACCAAGTATAGATTTATAGAAAGTCATCCAGCATACAAAGAACAATGATGAACACGGTGATCACTTCCAGTCATGAACCGCAGATCAAAGAGTGATGAATCTGTTGTCCAGCATAGTCCATGCTGTCCTGCTGACATGATTACTGCAAACTTTCTGAAAACCCGCATGTTTGTTGCCTCAAGCACACGAGGCTCTCTCTCTGTCCCCCTCCCTCTCATAGTTTTGTGCTTCCTTGTCTCAGCTGCCTCCTCTGCAGGTATTTCTGCCTCTTGAGCTTTCAACTCTAGAAATGTGACGGCAAACCACCAGTCAATCCCACAATCCTGCTCAACACTTCCTGCTACATTAATTATTAATAATTAATGATTATATATTGTTATCATTAGAGCAACAAGGCTAATGCTCCGAGGCACGCGCGCACACAGAGCCACGTCATTCCACTGAAACAACACTTAGAGAAGTAAATAATTCTGGAAAAAATGCATCTCGGGGGTTTATCCAAATAAAGAAATTTCATATATATATATATGCATGTTGTCTCACATACATTTATAGGTAGTCACACCACATCATAGTGTTCAGACAGAGATGATCAAGTGTCTGTCTGATTAGCTCTGACTGTACAATGTGTGACTCTAAGGTTAAGGTTGTGGTGGAGATCACGCCAAGGCAGGAACACCTGTGGCTCACACAAAGGACATTTTCTATGTAGTTATTATTATAATTACTTACCATCTCTGTGGAACATGCATGGGAGGCAGATGACGTCCACCCTTCTGCTCGTGCTTTCTGCCTCTTTTCTTGCCACTGTTGCCAAGTGACTGGTGGAAATAGTAATAGGGTCTGTGTAATCAGTGTTACAAAGATCCAGACCTGCTGTTCTGACCTACTTCTGTTAGAACGTGTAGAACACTTGACCTGTGTCTAGTGATGTCCGTGAAAGATCAGTCTGAGGAGGAGCAGGGGAAATGAAGCTGACAAACACAACAAATGCTGTGTGGATCAAAATCTTTGTCTGGTGACCAGAAAATGTGTTATCTCCATTTCATCCAAATGTCACAGCTGTCATGGTGGAAGACAATATAAACACTTTCCACCGTCCTCCATGATATTTGACAATTTGTTTTCAAATGTATTACAGTACAAAATAGGTTTTTAAAAAGTTACTTGTACTCATTTTAACTGCATTCCAGGTTATGCCACACATAAAGGTCAATCATGTGAGAATTAAATTGATTCGTTAATAACATTCCTTATCAAAAAATTAAAAAAACTGAACTATAGCCTTAAACCTTCATCACAGTTAAAGCTCTGGGAGCCCACTGGCAGATCAAAACATATTAACCAGAAACACTATGTGCAGCTGATGCTGCATATCATTACATGTCTCTCCTGCAATGTGCCATCAAATTTAATCACGTGAACTTTACAGATGGTTATTTTGCAACCTGAATGAATGAGTGGAGAGACATAATAAATGCAAATGCCAGTGAGAAATCTGATGAACTCTGTCCTGATGAAACTGGTATGGTAACAACCATTGAGCAGAAGAGACTCACCAAATGGTTTAAGTATAAAACATTATGCAATTATATGGCCAGGTCTAATCCTAGTTAAAATAGAATTTCCTCTGCCTTCCAGTAGAGATCCAGGGATGTTCTGGTGGTGCATGGTGGCCTCGCACTTTACTAGGAAGGTCGATTTGTTGCCATGCTTTTGCCTGTGTGACAGACTTCCAGTGGGAAGTCAGGTGAAGAAGAAATCTGTCAGGATGTCAGAAACTAAAAATAATTATAGCATTTCTACATCACATTTTGCTCTTTTGCTGAAATGTCTGGCTGGAAACTATACATTGTTCCGATACTGCTATGCAGGTACTGTGTTTTGAGTTATGAAACTCAAAAATCTCAGAAGCTTATCATTATTTACTGGTGTTATGCAAAAGCTGTTAACACCCTGTCTTTGGACTGTGGGAGGGAGTCATGATAACCAGAAAGAGCCCTCATAGGAAATAATGGAAACTCCTCACAGAAAGGCTTTGGAGTGATTCAGCTTAATTCATACAAATATCAGCTTGGTGTTATATTTTTTATGTTGAATATTGCCTGCTAGCCTTGTGACTGAAGAATCCCCTTATTGGCAGTGCGGTAGCATCATTGCTTTGGGTGCTTGAGCTCACAGTTCTGTGTCTGATCCCTGCCAAGTGCTTTTAACGGCGTATCACAATTTTCCATGCTGCCTATTTTCAGTTGACATTTTTCATTACCCCTATCATGTATTTTGTTTAATTAATGTTATAGGTGCATGACTCAAGAGAAAAAAAGGCAATCTATACTTGTGAAAATACTCTAAAAGCTGCTTTTTATTTACACATCCTCAACAGCTATTGATTTTTCCCCTGGTACAGAGCACTGTAATTCTTTAGCTGCTGGTGCATCAGCTCTGCAGTCAGCAAGGCAGACAAATCTGTCAATCAAGACAACCAATCTGCCAGCCAACAAAGCTTCCTACCTGGAGGCCAGCCTGTCAGCAGTTACCTCATGAATTAGAAAAGCAAACAGCCAACCAGTCTCCACATCAGCCTCTCAGTCAAACAATTTTCTTGCATCATTGTTTTGCTAATTAATATCATATATCAGAGACATAAACCATCTGGTGTACTACCGGAGAGAAAACACTGTGATTTGTTTTTTTCTGTGGTTGAGTGATGTTGTTCTCAATACCTTTGGGGCAAAATAATGAAACAAGTATTGTTATTGAACATTTGTAAACAAGTAATTTTAATGCAGCAGTATTGTACTTTTGTGCATAACGACAGACTCGTCAAGTTTTCAATGTTTTAATGAGCAGGGAAGAAGAAAGATAGAGATCATTAGCATTAAAAGATGCATATCCCATTTCATGTAAACAAAACTTGTTCCAGAGTCCTGTTACTCAGGGACACAAAATACTTAATGCAGGTCTTGTGAAATTACAACCTCTTTTTGTATCATGTCTCACTCAGTGTTTTAGTTTGTATCGACTCTCACAGTTTTCTTAATGAAAATATCTTCATGTCCAAATGGATTAACCTTTTACTGATAACCCTGGTTACAATTATGGAAATGCTGTCAACTCAATCTCATTTGGTAATAGCCAAGAAAAGTCACTGTACTGATTTACTGTATGAACATGAATTTACTCTTAAACTGACAGAAACTGAGTGGCAGGTGTATCAAAACTCAGAGACTGAGGTTGAGGCTCAGGAAACAGTAGTGAGTGATAGCCTATTAATATTGTGCTTTTCCCTAAATTTAAGTAAATCAAGCCACTGTGATTTTTTTCTGAACCTTTGTTTCTGTAATAATAACTTCAGCCGCTAGAGCAATGCATAACTGTGAGTCATAATGACAAGCTTGCAGAAACAACCTGTAGGGTTTTTGTGTAGTTTTGTTTTTTTCCAGGACAGCAGTCTTGATAAAAGAGCTTCAGAGGAGGCTGCAGAGCAGAGAACAACACGCACACACGTATGCAGACACACTCCAGGAAGATTGCTTAAATCCAGTCCCAGCACCAAGCCAATCTGTTCCACTCTGTATCTGACATAAGACATGTTTTTCTTTCTTTCTTTCCCTGCCTTCTTCTTTCTGTTTTCTCTATTACTTGGTTCATCCACACTACTTCTTGCTTTTCAAAAATAAGCTCTCATTAAAACAAAGATGAAACGTTCTTAATAAAAACAGGAGACTATGAAACATATAATGAACCTTAATAAAATCAGCTCAAATAACAGATCATAAAGTCACTGAGCTCCTTAAACTCCTTCCTTATCTCCGTGGCCTGTTCAATTAAAAATCTCCAGTCATTGATGCCAAATTGCAATCACCCATTATCTTCATTGTAAATTTTGCACAGGTAATAGAAATGTTATCCCTCCTTTCCTTCAGGTTTTATCTGCAAAACCAGCACTGGGTAAGAAAAAACAATAGCAGATAAAATAAATGGTACATGCCGATGCTGTTTTTTGTCTTCTGTGGGAAAAATGATCAAATTAACAGAGTGCTGCCACTCTTTAAACCTCAATCGAAAGGTTAGAACAATTAAAAGGGTGTGACAAGAACCCAGTTAAAGATCATCTTCTATAATTTCTACTTTGCATTCCCACCCTGCAATCTGCCCGCTTACCTGATCCAGCTGACTTACTTACTTAACTTCTTTATAACTTTCCAATTTCTTCCACCATCTTACTTTGTACAACAAAGTGCAACAGAGTGACTCAAGTGAAATGGAATCAATTTACTAAATTTAGGTGATGAAAGTGTTTGGAACAGTAAATCAATAGTAAATAGTGGCTACAACAACTCAGTTTAATCAACATTAAGTGGCTAAAAATACAATGTTTCTATTTTCCTGATGAATGATAAGCTACACTGCAATAAAGGAAAGCATCTTTTTTCATATCACATATTTACTGTTGATGACTGTACTGATTTTTATTGACAGATTTGGCGCAGACCGTCCGACCAAAACTGGAAACAAATTTGAATAACTCTCCTTTGTTGGTGCAGACAAGGGACTCTCAAGGTGAGCAAACAACACGCTGAACAAACATCACAAACACAGTTACTGAGCCTTAGTAATCCTCCGCTCTTTATAATGATGTCATCACTAAGAGCCGACTTAATCCAAGGGTCTTAACTGTGAAGTGGAGGAGGTAACAACTTTATCATCCTTATTAAACATCTAGAGTGTGTGAATTTGTAGAAGGGTTGACGCACAGCTTTTTTGTTGCACTGTTTGTGCCTCTTTAACAAATCTTGTAAATCATATGTTATTGTGTATTGGTGAGTTTTTCTTTATTTGTGGTGTCAGAAAGTAGCAGTATGTCAGTCAGTTCCCCCACAAAGATAAAAGTAGCCTCAAAGAATGAGTGTGTACATGTGTGTGTGTGTGTGTGTGGCAATGCAGCACAGTTAATGAGTGACTTGTTTGCTGAGCAATAAGAGAACTAAAAATGTGTTGAGGTCTGATAAAAACACATGCATATTTCCTTTACACTTCATTACAAACCAAGTATGCAGTGTGAGGTTGGGGAAAAAAAACAACCAATACAAACCGACTGTTTCTTTACTTGCATCTTAAGCAAGTAAAGATTTCTGCCACAAAAAAACCTTCTGTTTCTCTCGTACATGTTAATTTCTCCTATATTATCATTTTGTTATTCAAGACAAAGTTGCAATGTGTGTAAACAACAATTTCGAGGGGATGAAGATTTAAAGCTGCATATTGAAGCCAAGATCCAAACCCACATACTCGCAGATTCTTCCTAAACTAAGCTTCCAACTCATAATTTGCTGAGTTTACAGCTCAATCTGTAGAATATATAGCGAGCAATGATTAAAGTTCCAGCCTGAGGACATATTTTATGAAGAGAAGTTATTACATTGCTGTTCTGTCACAAGTTCTCCCTGTTACTGAGGCACGAGGATTTCACAGGTTCCCGCTCTTTACCCTGATATTTTTTCCGCATAAATTTCGGCAGCACTAACCGGAAGATTAGAGCTCAAACTTGGGACCAGAAGATTACCAGTTCGAATCCCTGGACATGGTATGAAAATCTGGACTGGTAGAGAGGAGAAGCATTCCTTTATCCGACCTGAAAACATTCATTTTAAGCGTGGCCTTGGGCTAAGCACTTGACCCTCATCTGCTCCACTCAGGTTGCAATAGTAAAAGTCTGTCCTGTATTTGGACTCAGCAGCTTTTTGGTATGAATGCATAGAAAACGTGTGTGAGCAGTAGGGTACATTGCAAAGGCCTATAGACCTTCTATCACGTACATGTAATAAAAGCCTTTAATAAGGGGGATTTTCTTAGTTTTGGCAAACAGACTTTCTGACATCTGCCCATCTTATGTTTTGAAGTATAATTTAGACGTGGAAACATTTCAAAATCTTTCAATTAAATTTAGTGGAGGCTTCCCAGAGTGACTTGAGCACTTGGATTTAAAGGATAGAAGTTATTACCTTACCTCATAGTGAAGGCATAAGAGCAATCTAACCAAGAACCAACTCAGGACTGATACAAATGAAGAAAATATTGCCTCAGCAGCAGACTGAGCTACATTACACTTGAGACAAAAGGTTGATGGGTTGAGCCTCTACGAAGTGCTGTGTGTTGTGTATGAAGCGAAAAAAAAAAAAGCTTAGATTGTCAAAAAGTCATTTTTCTTTCTTTCTTTTTCTTTTTCATGCTGTCTCTCTTCAATGTTTTTCGAAAGTCAATTCACCATGCAGCTGGTGTGGCGTGAGGTCTGAAAGGTAAGCAAAATGTAACTTGGTGGTCTTTTTCTCAGACACTTACTGTATGAACATCCCACAGAGAGCGCTCACACACACCCACACAGACACAAGCGCACACAGACACACACACAAAAATAACCTCTGAGAAAACCTCCCTTGAGATTACACTGCTCCATTTAGTGTAACAAAAAAATCTCTTCACCCATGAAAGAGAGTGGAGGGAAGGAAAAAAAAACATGGGAATCACAAATAGCCCTCCCAAGGGGACAGCGGCAAGACAACAAGAGAGTTGTTGTCAGCGTTTCATTTGATTTCTGCATTTGAATTGTTGATAATTTAGAGCCAATATAACACACTCCTGGGGATTTACCCATCACTCAAAGTCTGAAGGGCCTACAAAATTGAGTGTCAAAATGCTAAATAGAAAAGCAATATGAATTTATTTCCATCACTTTTATATAATATGGACATGGGCAGCATGATTACAGATGTTTTGTAGTGATAAAATATTTATTCTGACACAGTGAGTACTGTAATTCATCTATTGAAATCACTACTCCTTCTCTTCATCATATACATTTCACACATGACTTGCAGTTACAGACATGCTTTTTTTGTATTTGTGCTAAACAATATCACAATGGAGCTTTCCAACATTATGCAACATGATAATGACCATTAATATCTGGATTAATTCCTAGGTTAAACCCCTGCACTTTAGTTTGCATTAATGGGACTATCTAGTAGCCTAACACCTACATATAGTAAGAATACAAAATAGTATTTAACATGGCAGTAGTATTTGACTGCTTTTCATCATGGATAAAGTAAGACAAGCAGAAGGCCTGGTCAAAGTATAATAAATGGGATATGGTGCTACAACATAATGGTTTAGGCTATTTAGCTCATTATGATGGTCCCTAGTTCAGTTAAAGAGCGTCACTAATTCTCAGTGAAAATCAATCTGCTTTTAAGAAATATGGGAGAAAATGTCCACATGTATGCAGATGATACATGACCAAAAAATATAAGAAGCTGCTCACAAACTATGCATGTAAAAAAATAGTGCATTTTTCTATAAAGAATAAATGATTTTGCTCAACAATTCAGTTCAAGCAAGTTCTCCAATCTACTGTAAACAGTTAACTGTACGGATGTTTTTTTCTGTCCTTTGGTATTATCTGTAGGACAAAATGTGTATTATCTGTCAAAATAGTGTCTTTTGTTGATCCTTCCAGCGATGTCAAACTTCTCCTTTAATAGATTTGGTGCTCTTTACACTACGTCTTCTCTTTCTGTTACTTTCATAATACAATGATCACTAGATGTCATCTAACAACAAAACTCCTTCATTCTCTTCAGTTCAAGTATCTGGGGAGAAACTACAAATGTCTTCCAATTTCAAAGACCTCTGTGTCACTGACTCACCTCTGCCTTTAAAAAATTACATTGATAGAAAGTTGCAGCAAAAAAATATAAAATTCAACAACATTTGATTTATTTGAGAATAGCCTACTTGACATTTGAAAGTGGTAAGGTTTACTGTATGCCAATGTTTTTTCACACTAACAATCTTTTTTTTTATTATCACTGATAAAATACAGCCTTTACAATCTGTATAAAGTAGGTCTCAATGTTCTGTGCTTCAAGCAGAGAGAGAAAGAGACTTTAGGGAAACACGGGAAGTCTTAGTTTTATTTCAAAATGAGAGAGAACTGAAACTGGTTAAGGTCATTTTTGATTGGCAGGATGAGGAGAGTCAGCAAATAAGAGTGGAAAAAGAAACAAAAGGCGGTGTTAGACCAGGATTGGTTCTGCAAAGACTATTTCAGAGGAATGGTGTGAAGACTTAGATGGCACTTCGTTCATTAAACTGATTGATTCGTTGTCAGACTTTCTGTTGGTCTGTGTGTTTAGACAGAGCCCAAGAGGCTGTGCAGACGAGGGAGTGAAAGATCAATGGTGTTTTCAGGAAAGAATGAAGTTGGATGGGAGAGAGTGATCACCAGAGAAGGTAAGACAGATAGAAGGTGTGGGAGAAATGTGGAGGATTAACACTCCTTTCAATGAAACATACTGAAACAAGATATTGAAAAATACAGCAACACACAAAGAGTGCATGTTTCTTTTTTTTTTTAACTTATCAAAACCGTTTACATACTATGAGATAAGGCAGGTTTGTCTCAAGCATCATGACAACATCCTCTGCCCTCAGACCCTCACATCGACTGAGGAAAAACTCCTTCACCTAGGATGGGCAGACGTTCAATAGAGGTCGTGTACAGACAAGAAAACTGTTTACAACATGGAATATGGGATAAATGGGTATTGTTCAGTCAAGGAAGAGCTGATGAAGGCAGCTCTGGTGGGCCGTGTGGGTCACATACAGGGAAAGCAGTGCAGCTTAATGGGAGTACTGGTGGGCAGGCTGGTTCATAAGCTGGGAGGGAGTGTTGGTTTAGGAGCAGGGAAGGTGATGCAGGTGACGGTTGGTGCAGAGGGGATGGAGCTCTGGAGAAATTTGTGGAAAACACAGAGTGCAAGACACCAAGGCCAAAATACAACAGATAATGAATGTTTTAAAAAAATATGCACAAGGAGAGGAGAGAAGTAGGCTCCATGTAGCCTGATGTGTCCCCTAGCAGTCTACAGTAAGCCTGCTGTTCTAGTTAGGGAGAAATGAAAGCATCAACACATACACAAACATGTACACACACACATACATCCACAAACTGATTGGACAGCTCAAAAAATCCTCATTGTCAGCAGAAGCACACAAGCATCACTGACAATGAGAGCTCGTCTTCCAAGTATATACAGAATATTGCATTTCCTAGGCCTCAAAAACACATTGCCCCCATGACAATATCATTTCAATAGAAAAAAAAAGAAGTTTTTCTCTCTTTAAGCACTGACCTAACCACTCATCCTTATCTTGTGCATCACCCCAGAGACAAACTATGCCCTGAAACAGAAAATTCAATAAAACTCTTTTTACATAAAGAAAACCATGACAACTCAAAGTTTCCTTCTGGCCTATCACACTGTCCATTCAGCCATTTACAATAAAAGGTATTTAGCCTGCGGCCAAGTACATTCTTGTTTCCACATTTGTCTCAATACCCAATCCATTTTTTCACTACTCCCCACACAATGTGTTCTTATAACCGTTAACCTATGATGCAAATTCCAACACCAAAATACTTCATACTTCACCCAAATGTGACTCATCGCCTATGCTTTTAAACATATTGGAGCTTGGCAGACTGCATACCATATATGCGTCCCTCTCCTCTAGTATGCACACAATTCAATGAAAGCCGTAGAAGAAAAATGTGACTTGTCGGTTTGTCTCTCACAATAGATAATACAGCAATAACTATTTTAATGCTATGGTGCAGTGTGCTGTTTTTCAGGCAAGAAAGTACTCGAAATGCATTACTATCAATATGGTTGTTAGCTAAAATGACAGCCAGGTGTTACAGCAGTACATATACAGCAGTAATAAGGTAAAAAAAAAATCCTCTCAGTGACAATTACATCTGTATTTGCTATATTAACTTTCACATTTCACCATCAGAATCATCTGTCTTTTCTCAAGCCTAAATTCATTTTCTCTTGTCAAAATGCAAGCATATTTTAACACAATGCTATCTACTGGAAAAAACAAAACCATTATCCTTACATAATGCAATGATAGCGTGTGTGTGTGTGTTAACTGAAAATGGTGTTGATACAAGTTAGGAAATGATTTCACAGAAGAATGTAATGCACTGAAAAACTATATGCAAAGCTCATTTTCTGTAGCCATCTGCAGACCTCCAAGGAGTGCTGGTGCCCTGGTGGTCTCTGAAAGCTGGCCAAGTTGAGAGAAACAGGTTGAAATATTTACTTTTTGGTCCTGAAAATGAAAAAAATATGCAATATTTAGGTGGTAATGTCCAAAACTGCTCTTTCAAAAAATATCTATTCCTTATTTTGGCAGCTATTTAGTTTTCTAACAGGTTGTCATAACAACATCCAGCCAATATTGAAGTGTTCACCGGGCTGTCTGTGCTCCTGACCCTCAACTCATGCTGTGTATAGGTCCACTTTCTGTATCTGTCTGAAATAACCCTTGCACACAGTGCTGAAAGTTTTGTCTCCATTCCCCTTGCCAAACACCTCTTTCTGCCGTTATCTGCTCCACAGGGAGCTCAGAAATCTCCTCCCCCGTGGCATCACCAGGCACCATCTGCATCATCCCTCACAGCACCTGGCAGGGCCCACAAAAGCTCCCCCATGAACCCCTCCAGCAGTTTCTGGGAGGTCAGTCCAGTCCAGCTTTTCCATCTCTTCCCTTAGGTGACAAAGGGTGTGCTCCAGCTTTGTGATACCAGCCTTCACAGAAATTTGCCTAAGGGTTGTACTACACGCTAGTGGAAATATTCATTTTTCACATGACAGACCTCTACCACACCCACACCCATACACTTTAAACCCTATATTATATCATTGCCTAATGTATACTTTACCAGGTGCCAGGTCCTCGTGACAGCATCTGAGGCATGTATGATTAATAACCTATTTGGTCATTCTTTGCTTCCAGTAGGAAAAATATTACTTTCCAGGACTAAGCTTCCGGCCCCAGTCCTCTCTAAGAGCACATCCTTTGGCCCTCTTACTGTAACAGATATGAGTTTATACTAGCAGTTAAAATGCTGCCACCACATACCACACTCAAGGTCAGTGTTTATCCTAGCTTCTGGATAGGCAGGTGAAGAAGACCAACCCTAAGGCAATGATATTATGACCAAAAAGAAATCCACCAGTTTCCCTCTTGGACATATGACAGGAATCCTCTGGGGGGGAAAAGGTACAGCATGGTAACGCCAGAGGGAAGAACCTGTCAAGTTGTCAATAATCACCGCCCCGCCCGGGCACTGGGAGTTAAAAGTGCAGCCATCTCCTCCTCAACATCCTGCGTCCAATCACCTGTGATGTGCCCTCCTTGTTCTTGGCAGCCCATTGCAGAGAGCACAGGTATACGGAGAGTAATTTAAGTCCTGTCTCTTTCCACTGAGGGCCATTTGTTAACAGTGAGAGAGCAATCCCCCTCAAAGCAGTACATTGCACTGTGTTGTTTTTACACTAGTTGGCCGTGGCAGGAGAGTCTACTTCAAAAACAAGTGAAAAGGAGACTGTCCTCCACTGCTCTCATCTTCTTCATTCCTATCTAAATTGATCATCATCATTGGCAGATAAAAAGGAAAAAATGCCTACTTAGCCTTATTTCATCTGCACATACCCCCTGCAACTTCCTCAGTTTTGGTCAGTGTGAAGAGTTGGACCCCAAACTGAGCGATGCTGTAAGATCCCATTAGTAGCCCGAAGCTGGCTTGTTTTAGCTGCTTTCTCCCCCCTTTATCAAACTTAAAAGAAATAAAATGCTTCACGAATACAAAACCTGAGAGCATGATGGGAAAAAAAAGCAGACAGGCACAATGAGGTAAGGTAAAGTTGAAAGCAAAGGAAGAGACAAAGGGAAGCCAAGAGAGGAAAAAGACAGCTGGGATGTGACGCTAAGACAGATAAAAAGGAATAAAGGGGAGACAAAGAGAAAACGCATTAGTGGGGGAAAAGGAACAGGTGAAATAGAAATGACAGGAAAGAGTTGAGGTAATGATAGGGAGTATTAAAGGGAGAGTTCACAGGAGAGAGAGTGTGCGAATTTGCATGTCAGTTAGAGTCTCTCTTTTTTGTTTTATTATCTGTCACAATAACAGGTGTATTCTGCCAGGGGTGAGCAGGGTAATAATGTGACCCATGTATCAGCTGATAGAGGATATTAAATTGAACTTTGCACAAACACATTCACTTCACCATGATATGACCTTGAAGATAAAGTGAAATTAAAAAAATATACAGTATACATCCACAGCCGTAGTCCCTCACCATAATGTGTGTACGCAGGTGGTAATTGATGGCTGGCTGTGCTTTCGTCTCTGCTTTAGCAAACTCACACTGGGGTGCCGCTGGTACAACCTAGCATTACCTCGCTGTTTCTAGCGTGTGAGAGACTGGCAATAGCTCCTCTGGTTCTGATGTGCCAAATAATTAAGGCAATTAGCTGCACAACATAGATAGCCAAAACCTCCAGACCAACCACCACGTTCTGCAAAGAGATAATTAAACAGCAACTGGCAAGAGATTGTGATACACTTGTATACCCTTCAGAGAAGTGAGAAAGACAGAAAAGAAAGAAAAATAAACAAATACCTGGTTCTGCCACCTGCCAGCTTTGAGAATTTCCATGTTGTGGATTAACTGTGAGCCATTGTCTCTTTATTTTGGTTGAAGGACATGAAGACGCAGGTTGGGCCTCATGGGGAGACATGGAAAGCATAGATAGCTTTATTTTAACTTTCATGAGTTGGCAAAATCATTTTAGCACCTTAAAGTGATAGTTTGGGTTATTACTAGACAATGGATTGTAAAGGATAGTCCGTTGGTCCGTAGATTTGGATCAGCACGTTTCCAGTTTGGAGGAACAGTTGGAGGCATTGGCACAGAAGATGACCAAAAACAAAACAAAAAACTACTACAGTATCAGTTTAGTTGACACTTTATTTTAAATATGTTCACCATTTTATCTGAACGACTTAAGTGCACTGTAAAACCTTATGCACAATTCTTCGAAAATACAGTATACTTCCTGTCGATGCAATATACAAAACTTCAACTCATATTGATTTTTATCCTGTGGACATTCTTTGAAAATGGCTAAGACACATTTTTGTGGGTTTTCCTGTCCACAGCAGGACATCACTCAACTTCTGTTCTGGTGCTCCCCACTGCTTCTCCCAACGGGGAGATGGGATCTGGGGTGACAACCCCATTTCAAATAACCTGCACTATCATGTAAAAGTATAACTTTTTCCATTAAAAGAATAGTTTGCTTCTATTCAGAGTTACAAAGATGAAAATGTGGATACCACTGTCATGTATGTATAGCCCAGAGACTGTTTGCTTATCTGTTAGCATAGACTAGACAGGAGAAGAGGTCTGGCTCCGGCTAAAGGTTATCTGCCTACAGAGAAACATAAGAAAACAATAACCTCCACAAAATATTGTTTTCACTTTCCTCTCAGGGTCATTTTCAAAGACGAAAGAAAAAAAAACATTTTTTTAACCTGACTCTCAGGAGTTGTTGTCTAAGAAAGCCCTGAAAAGTCTGTTTTATATGTGCAAGGATCTTTTTTTCCCTCTGTTTTTTTTTTTTTGTGTGTGAAAAAAGACAAAAAAAAAGAACAATTTAGAAAAAAAACAAAACAAGATTTTTTCCACTGGCTTCTCAGGGATTGTTTTCAGAGACAAACTGGCCTGGGAATATGGTAGTCAGAAAGCGTTCCTCCTGGATGCACTATCACAGGACGATCACAAATCAATCAGATTTATTCTGCTGACTTCTCCCCCAATAACATGTAAGTCCCTGTGAATTTCTGCTTTATTTTCATTCAAAAAAAAAAGAAAAAACTTGCCTATGACTCAGAATGTTTAGTAACTACTCCCTAGCTTCATGATGTTTACACTGTGTAAAACATTCAAACAACACTGAGCAAATACTGTGTTTTCGATTGAAAAAGAGAGAAGTTTTTATAGCTGTACCAGGCCATCAAATGAAAATATGCATGTGAATCAATTTATAAATCTTATCCACAAAAACTCAACCATGGTATGCCAAACTTTGAGATCCCCAATAGAATTTGAAATATACCTAAACATACCGTAACTGCAGATTCGAAGTACATCAGTACATCATCTCCTATATTACAGTTTTTCTGAATTGCAAAAACACTAATTCCTGTATTTCCACAGTACCTTTACTATAATAATAATAAATGCTTCTTTAGTTTTAAAGACGGAAAATGCATGTGCTATTGTAATGTGATCAGCAAACATTTCTCCATGAGTTACTACACACTGTACCCTGAATGACTGCTCAGCAGGGTTTCTATTTTGACCGATTAGAGCAAGATCTGACAGCATTGTTTGGTTTCGAGCACAGGTAAACTATTTTGAAGCGATGGTTTGGTTTTGCAAAAAGAATCAGAGTGAAGAACGTGAGAAGAATCTGAGGTTTTATGACTTGTGTGAGAGCAGAGTTTTGTGTTTAAAATTCTGAGAAAAGTGCAGGAGGATTCGAAAAATGTGTTTTAACAATTGTGGAAAAACTGTAAGTCACTAAGCCATGTCACAAACAAGTGGCTACATCGTGACCTTTACCTTGTCTACAGTCTTCCTTTCCACCACTGACCCACTTTCCCATGCCCTCCACGGACCTTCCCTTCAACAGTAAAGCAGAAAAATCATATAGGGGAATTCACAATAGATGGAGGTGAAGGCGAGAGGCGTGAACCCGTACTGCACATGATGTGAGACTGACAGAAAGAGAAGATGAATGTTGTAATAAGGAGAGAAGGGACTGAGAAGAGGGATATAAGAAAAAAGTAAATATTAGAAAGATTGATGGACAAGAAAGGATGAGGTCATTAGGAAGATGCAGTGAGAAAGAGAGAGAGAGAAAAAGAGAGAGAGATCTGATCAAACATTCAGGTGATGTGGCCTTGTAAAAAATCCCTGCCAATGAAGAATGCACTCAGCCTGGAATTTATTCATAGATGTATTTATAATGCATGCCCACTGAATGAATGACTTCCTCTGAATCTAGGCATAGCATGTGTGTGTGTGTGTGTGTGTGTGTGTGTAACCTGTGCATATCCCTGCACACAAGTGTGTGTGTTGCGTGTATATGGTTTCTTCCCATGTGAAGTCTGTCTGGGAGACGGCAAGTGCTGACTGATGAGAGCGTTTGTTATAACGAGCCTCCAGAGTGGATTCACCTTGAGAGAGATTTGGGTTTCTCACATTACACCGCTGTCTGAGGATATCTGAAGCATACAGCATCAGTCCACCGCTAGTGTGTGTGTGTTGGTATTAGTCTATGCGTGTTTGTTTACCTGTGTATATTTGCGCAGACTGAGTGATTGTTTTTGCTTGATATGTTGGAGGTTTTGGTGGAGCCTACCAGTGTGTGGTTTGCTGTTTGCACAAATGGAGTCAAGGTGGGGGGTGTAGTTTGATCTCATCATCAGTTTGGTTTTGTCTTTGCTTTTGACTTATCTTCATTCATTCAATAAACAATTAGGTTATCAATAACTCACACCACCAAAAAAACTAAAACAACATCCATATTAAATCAATTTAAATATACAATAAACCATTTTTCACAATGGGGTTAAAATGTTTGGCATACCCTTACATCATTCCATTATATGGGCCTATTTAATTCATGCTCAAGGCAAATCCAAATTTGTATTTTCTGTGATGTATAATATCTTTGCTAAAGCCTCTTACACAGCCATCCTTTTAGATTTACTGTGGAAATTCATATGGACCAACTTACCCCTGTTATCAAAAAGCCCAAACCACCAGGGCATATCTCTCTCTCCCTGCAGGCTTTCCCAAATGAAAACCAGAGTGGACCCCTGCTGTTCTTTTTGTTCAGGTGACACCAATGGGACATTTATTCTCATGGTCTGGGACTGCCCAGAGGTCAAGGTGTTGTTGGGGGGAAAGAGCCTTATTCTCTCTCTGCTCTGTTGAGGAGATGGAGTCCTGCATCACAAGACATATTACCACTCAATGAGGGGTAATGTGTCTTTGAAAATAGACATCTCCTCCTTGCTGGGCTCACTACAGGTGAAATTGTTGACTGCCGATGCAACACCACCACATACTCTATTGATTATTATACTGGACCCAGACCTGGTGCTGCTGCTGGTGAAACAGAGGCTGGTCCTGGTCCTGGTCCTGGTCCTGAAACTGGTACTGGTGTTGGTTCTTGTGCTGGTTCTGCTGCTAGTGCTGGTTCTGGTATCCACTTTGGTAATGGTACTGGATTGGTACCAGTTTGGGTGTTACTTCTGGTGTTTGGGGGGTTTGATACCGGTTCTGGTATTGATTCTGGTACTGATAATGATTGATAATTGTTGTGCATGTAAATTCCTACACTGCTTCATCAGTTCATGTTCACACCTGACCAGGCTGAGACTGGTCCAACTATCTGGTTAGAGATAGTATTTAATTTTGCCCTATTGTGTTGAAATGAGGGCATGGACCAACTTTCCACCAACAACTGTTGCTGGCACATGGAGCACAAAGGGATCCAGTGACATCCCTTGTGAACGCCCTCACCAGAGGTTCAATACCTGTATCTCCTCACCAGATAGTTGGACCTCTATTTAGAAATAACTTCTCCTCCCCCGATGGCCTTATTTGCTGTTCCACAGAACATCAGCAGAAACTAGAGGATCCAGTTAGAAGTTCTTTGTAGAGGCTTCAAGGAAAATTTTTGTTTCAGAACAGTTTTTATCATATCAATTATGTGATTAAATTCTGGTTCTGGACACTGGTTTTACGGTTCTCACCGGTTCTGGTTCTGGGACTGTTCTGGTAGAGGTCAATCGGTTCTGGTACTGGTCCGGTTCTGGGACTGGTACTGGTTCTGGTACCGGTTCTGGAATCGGTTCTGGTACTGGTACCGATTCTGGTACCGGTCCGGTTCTGACCTGGTTCTGGTACCGGTTCTGGTACTGGTACCGGTTCTGGTACTGGTACCAGTTCTGGTACTGGTTCTGGTACCGGTCCGGTTCTGGAACTGGTACTGGTTCTGGTACCGATTCTGGTACTGGTTCTGGTACTGGTTCTGGAATCGGTTCTGGTACTGGTACCGATTCTGGTACCGGTCCGGTTCTGGTTCTGGTACTGGTTCTGGTACCGGTTCTGGAATCTGTTCTGTTACCGGTTCTGGTACTGGTACCGGTTCTGGTACTGGTATCGGTTCTGGTACCGGTCCGGTTCTGGTACTGGTACTGGTTCTGGAATCGGTTCTGGTACTGGTACCGATTCTGGTACCGGTCCGGTTCCGGTTCTGAACTGGTTCTGAACTGGAACTGGTTGATTCTGGTACTGGCTCTGGTACCAGTTCTGCTACCGGTTCTGGTACTGGTACCAGTTCTGGAACCGGTTCTGGTATTGATTCTGGTACTGGTTCTGCTTCAACTGGTGGAAGGATGGAGCAGAGAGGAAGGATAGAGGGATGGAGCAGAGAGGAAGGATAGAAGGATGGAGCAGAGAGGAGGGCTGGAGGGATGGAGCAGAGAGGAGGGATGGAGCAGAGAGGAGGGATGGAGCAGAGAGGAAGGATAGAGGGATGGAGCAGAGAGGAGGGATGGAGCAGAGAGGAGGGATGGAGCAGAGAGGAAGTATAGAGGGATGGAGCAGAGAGGAGAGATGGAGCAGAGAGGAGGGATGGAGGGATGGAGCAGAGAGGAAGGATGGAGCAGAGAGGAGGGATAGAGCAGAGAGGAAGGATGGAGCAGAGAGGAGGGATGGAGCAGAGAGGAAGGATAGAGGGATGGAGCAGAGAGGAAGGATAGAGGGATGGACGGATGGAGGGATGGAGCAGAGAGGAGCAGGGAGAGAGTCCTCACACCATGTTCTAAACAATTTTCAAAAATTAATATCATTTAACAAGTCTCATTAAAAAAAAGTATGAAACTCTGGACCTTATTTGTCATTTGGTCCCCCCCAATGTCTACACCGTGGTTTTGGCCTTGGACCAGAGGCCCACAAACATCGGTTTTTAGTGACAGTGCATTTCTGCATGCACTCTGCTTAATATTGCTGTCAGTCTCTCATCTGCAGTCTAACTCCATCCCATTCAAACCTCAGGCAGCAACAGAAGCGTAGACTGCTCCCTCTCCTCCCCCTTGTAATCCTTAAATTGGCACTAGTCATTAGCATGTGCAAATACCGTTTCTCACTCTCTTTGCACCTTTTCCCATCTCCCCCCTCCTTAATTCTTTTTTCCCTTATCCAGTACACGAGTATGGGCGTCCCCTGTTGCTGATTAGCTGTGATTGTCAGTCTGAGCCACTTTGTTTATATCTCATTTACAGTACAACCAGGGATTTAGAAGAGAGGGAATTGCATTTTTTTTTTTCAGCACAAGCTCAGACTGGACAACCAGCTGACCGTGAGGAGATGTTCACTGAATTTCACAAAAAAAAAGTATTAGATCACTTACTCTTCCTAAATGCTCCACTAAACTACATTAAAATTAAAGCAGTCTCCTACTATAAAAGTCCTATCATAAATTGGCATCAATGCATATCTGTGTTCAGGGTTTTTGATATTTTAAATATTTCACAGTTCATATACATAATTACACTGGGGCAGTCTAACCTCCAAGATTAATTTTTCACCTGAAATTGGAAGAGTTCAGATGCACTTCTGTTTTATTGATGCCAAACTGGTAGTCGAGGTTAAGCATCTGCGTTGTAATGGGGCTGATGGTGATGTAGTTATAGTGAAGAGTGGAAGCAGTGATTGGACTAGTCCCTCATTTATTAAGGTACTTTTCAGTGGATGTGAGTTGAAGTGAAATTAAACTATTCCTCAATTTGCTTGAGGACCCTAGAGCCTCGTTAAAAAAGAAAAAAAAAACTTCTGGGACTACCTTTGAGAATCTCTCGCTTGAAAAAGCATTGCACAAAGAAAAGTGTATTTCCTCTTTCAGCCTCTAGGTGTCCCCCATGATTAACTCCCACCTTTAGGAAGCTGCAGGGTTTCCTCTCTGTCAGCTCCCTGCGCCTTCTTCGACTGTTTACAACGACTTGGGCGGAAGTCCATTCATGTTGTAAGTTTATGTTGAATATTTTCAAAATATCTCAATGACAGCTGTAAAATGTGAAGTCGGGTTTTTAGTAGTGGCACGCGGCGTCTGTGTAGATGCTGTATGGTCATAGTAGTGAGGTTTTTGTCGGTGAACAGCGAGAAGCAGCGTGACACATTGCAGCACGCGGACCCGGCCGGTGTTAGCACACACCGGTTACTCTGTTGTGAAACTGGAGGAGCAGCCGGTGACGAGACCAAAATCCAGTCCCCCCGGGGCTGGTGTTGGCTGTCTATTCTAGTCAAACAGGGTCGCCTACAGCTAAAGAAAGCTCGCGTTTCAGTGGTTTAGCGATGGTGCTTGTGTTAGCGTGGTATGGCTGCAGGGTGTGATTTTAATTAGGTTGGTTATTGTGGTTGTTGAATGGAGATGTCAAGTCTTTCTGTATTTGCTCAACTATTTTTTCATTTAGCACATTTTAAAACAACCACAATTGGCCAAAGTGCTGCAGAACATGAATGCAATCCAGTGCCAGCAATAGCCTATAAATAACACAGTGTAAACACAACATAAAATCACCAACAGATTAACAATAAAAGTTAGGGCAATAAAATCATTCAATAAAATGAGGTTAATAACAAACTAAAAGTGGTACTAATGACAAAATAAAAAGTCAAGGTGAGTTGAAAGAGGTGATTTCAGATGCTCCAGGGTTTGAGCTGCTCTTATGTGGAAAGGCTCTGTCAATGCTCAACACAAGAAGGTCATTGTCAAATGACTGCCTTTGCATGAACAGAAAGTGTCTGTGTTACTGGACCACATTTATTTTATGTGACAGCAGAAAAATTTAAAGTTAATACTAGTAAACCAGTTGAAATTAACTTACTCTGTCTTGCCACCACCTTATATATTGTCTGTCTGCATTATTAAATGCCAGATGAGGGCAGCATAATGACTAACTATTATTCAACTTTGTGGCAGTTAAAGTTCAGGCCAGTTGTTAAATGAATAGTTCAAGATAGTATAGTACAATTAATAATTAACACGGCCCAGTTTAAAAAAAAAAAAAGAGAGAGCGAGCTGTGACATTTGTAATTGCATATGAGGGGGTAAAGACTGACAACTCATCAAAACTTGTTGATAAAAGGTAAGATGAAGCTAATACTGATCATTTTTATTATGTAGTTTTAATAGCTTGTTTGGTGATTGGGGAGTCTGCTCAGATTTTTAGTGTACTGCATAGGGGCCTTTAACAGGAAGCAACAACCTGATTAAAGCACAGTTCCTCAGTAAGTTATCTTATCATTAAACACATATCTAATAGAGCAGCACAAGAAGGCTTATACTGCTACTACTACTACTAATAATAATGATAAAGCTTAGGCCTATTCAATAAGTTGAACATTGCAAATAGTCAAATAAAAGGAGGCAATGTGTTGGAAAACAAGAGCCCAGCTGCATTATGCAAACTGAACTAATAGGACTTCAGATGTAACAGATAAAATGAATAAATATTCCAAAGAACATGGCCAGCAGCCGTTTGTGTAGCCTATTTGATCTTTAAAAAAGAACTCAACAAACACATTTTAAACAATCGTTTGTATCATTTATTAATGGAATAATATATTAGATCTGCTGCTCTAGATGTAAAATAAAGTGTTTTGTCGTTGCAAAGTTTCACACTGCTGATATATTGTCTTGTTGTAGTGGCCTGTGGTGCGCCAGCGCATTGGACAAGGTGGGAGGGGGCACCTTGCTCTGCTCTGCTAAGGAGTGCAAAGGTGTAAAACTGATGCAGTTTCATGCAGTGAAAGAATGTAGGCCTATATTTGGATTATGTGAGTTAAAAGCATTTTTAGCAATGCAACTAGCCTAATTATCATCATTTGCTAAGCAATTAAAAAAAATATCTTCAAAAATTTTTCAAAATGCTTGTTGATCATATGAGAGACACAAATTATTTAGCAGCATTTTGGAGGAATTCAGTTAACTGATAAAAGTAAAATTAATGTGCATCTTATGCATCAATATATAATCAAATAAATGTAGCCTATTATTTGGGATTTGCTACTTTTACCTCTTATATTATTGTGAACTGAAAATATTGTGGTGTTACACTGATCTACAGCAGACATTTGATGACATCACAGAATGTAATGTGTGGTTTTCACTATTTTCACTTCTTTTAGACACAAAAACTTTAAGTAAATAATTGACAGAGAAAAAAAAAAGTTTAATTGTAACCCAAGAGTCGGTACAGGTCTTGAGTTATTCAATGATGCAACCTTAGTTTCATCATGTTCTCGTGTGAACAAGGTGAAATAATTAGCCTGGATAAAGGCTGGTGATAAAAAAGCATTAGAGAGATGTTGGAAAAGTTTAATGACTTCCTTTGAAACATGTAGAACAAAGGAAGAAATAGAAAGGACGGATATAAGGTATAAGGGAAGTAACAGTATGTGTCCTCCTGTTCTCAGTTCCAGGTGAGTTGGCTGATTGAAGACGGCCTCCTGTGGCTCCACGACCATGGATAAGGAGTTGGCGCCTTTGGACTGCCTGCTGCCTTCAGGTACGGCCGTACAGACACACACTCCCCTGGTGCAAACACACACGAACACAGTCACAGTCACGATACCACAGTGCAACAAAGAGATTCAGATGTAATGAGTTTGAAAAAAATATTTTATTTGTCTTATAAACCTTTGCTTTAATTATGTAGAATGTTAAAGTAACAAGGAACTGTTATCAAAAAGCTAAAAGGAAAGTCTTTACACTGCAACTTGTGTCTTTGCCACAACTTTTTGTAAACTTGCATCTAGTCTGAGACGGCATTTCCCCCTCACAGTCAGTAGTCTCACCTGAAGGCAACATCAGCAGACGTAGGAGGATGGAGGAGATGACCGATAGTGACCTTTGTCTGTGCTCCTCATTCAGCTTTACCCAGTGTTTTCATGTCAGCAACATTATTATGTTTATTGATATTTCACACAAGTTTCCATAGAGATAGTATCGAGTTCATGCACAGTGACTCTGCTGCTGTAATGTTGCTGCTCGAGAGACAAATTTTGTTTACTCTCTTGCAAATTGTATCCTTCTAAGAAATATGTGCCAATAAAGAGCCACATAAGAACCCTTACTGCAGCCGAAACATAAGCTTTCACAAACTTCACACTCAGCATGTGAACAATTCACGCCATCACCTCACATTGCGCAGGCCCACACACTTTGTTTTTTTTTAACACTCCAACAAGGCACTAGAGACAATCAGTACAAGTCTGACCAGAGCACATACTTGTCATCACACACATCGCCATCACACTTTTCTTCCACCCACAATGTGTCTCTCTTTTTCGGTTGCGTATAAATTAATCCTTTTCCGAAAAAGGGCTTCGTGTTTGCTTGAAATCTGACATTTGACAACTAAAATCATTATTCTCTCTTGTTAGAATGAATGTAGACACTTTTTTGTGTTGCGCGATTCATTCCTTATCTGTTGACGCATTGAAAAGAAAACCTCCAAATAGTCAGCGCTGACTGCCCTGCAGACCTGAGGAGGAAGCTGCTGCTTTTAGCCGCTGCTCTCAGGTCAAGGTTTATGTGAGCTCCCTTGGCGGTGTGTGTATGAGTGTGGAGGAAGGAGAGCCGATCAGGACCTACGGGCTGATTTTACACAAGATGGAAAGTTCAAGGGGATCGTGCAACAGTTTGGCCTGTAGAGCAGACAGCAGACTCATGTACTTACCTCCATCTCACACGTCTGCCTTTATCGCAGCAAAAAGCTCCAGCTCCAGAAATTAATGTACAGGAATATTCATCATAATGATGAGGGTTGACATTGGTCGGGACGCAACAGATACACTTTCGTCCGGATAAATTGTGGTGTCAGTCTTTGACACTGGCAGGATTTTTTTTTGTCCACCCACAGAGAGATAAATATAGAAATTTGGTGTGAAAAACAAACATTATATCCCCAGACACCTCGGCAGTACCATCTCATCTTTTCCAGATCCTTTGGCACACGGCCTTCGCAGATGAAGCCGGTTTGTAAACATACACGAAGCACACGGTGCCAAGGATTGCAAGAGCAGTTTCTATTAGTGCTGCTGAGGTGATTTGTGTGATTGGTGTTGAATTTTCCCTCAAAAAAATAAAGCATAAAAAAGAAGGTAATGAAGCTATGACTGAATTATAAAACATTTGTAATATCTTTCCAATGAATAATACATATCTCATTTCACTTTACTCTGTGCGAGTGTGAAGATATATTGTTCGCTGTTGTCTCTGAATACAATGTGTCCTGTCGTGATCAACGGATGAGAGGGTCTGAACCTAACCTATAGGCTTTTAGTGCTTTATTATACTGTCGAACTTTACGTTTATCAGAGGATGCATTCCACTTGTCCTACTCACGTCCTTTGGGTCTCTCTCCCTCTTCATTTCATTGTCTTTCCCACCTCAGTGATTTCAATTGTCTTGTCGGACTACAAAGTCGACTGTAATTGTGCTAGAGTATGTGTGAACATATGTTTGTATATACCTGACATTCTCTGTGCGGAACAGGAGCGCGAGACCCGCTGTTGATTTTCTATGCTTGTACAGCTTGGAAATCAATAACAGAAAAGGCCAGCGTCAAGTCAAGAGGCACTCTCCTTTGATAGGAAGTCATCAGCAGGTTGAGGCATCCGTTCAAACAAATGTTTACTCAGATGTGTTAGCTAAGCATTATACGCTGCACACTGTACAAATCCTAGATTTATTCTAAAGATTTCGCAGGGTGTGCAAATAATCCCCAAATTGCTGCAGAACAGAACCAATCTGAGCACACACCACATCCCTCTGATGATATAATTTTGCTGATAAATCTGTCACTCGCTATCAAAGAAGATGTGTTTGAGATTCCCTGAATCATATGCTTCTAAAATCCTTTCCCCAGCTGTACAGAATTTTGAAACACTTCCCCCTATTAGATAACTCTAGAGTGTATTTCTATGGCTTCTTTAGTTTAATCTCTTGCAGGAAATGCTTATCTAGACTCTCGGGGGAGAATATAAAACCAGCCCCTGGATGTCTGCATTTTAAAACCCCCTAGTGTGCACAGTTAGCCTTTTTAAATTTCACATTATTAATATGAAATGAATATAGCTTATGTGCTTGGATTTGGCCTGTGTTGTGCGTGTATGTATGTGTGTGTTTGTGGTTTTTAATGCTGTCTGGCCCTTTATGAAAAGAATCCCAAGGTGACATTTCTTTGAAGAGAGTGCATGAAAGGCCGCACCCTCATGTGCGAGGAGGTGAACGTTCACGCGACGAAGGGTTATCTGAAAAGTCACGGCTGGTTGAGTTTGTCTTTTGTTCTCTGTACACCTCCAGCCAATTAAGAGACAAGACTGACAAATCCCCCCCTCCCAACCGTCTTCACCTATCCCTCCATGTGTTCCCTCCTTTCTCTTCCTCTTTCTTTGTGTCTCCTCTTTACCCTTTCCTCCTCTCCTCTTCCTTTTACCATAATAGGCTTGGGTTGACTTTAGTTTGGAAATGACCTTCCAGTGATGTGAACTTTTTTTAACAACAGTCTCGTCTGCAACTGCAACAAAGTCACAAACCCAAAGGACATTTTCTTCCACCACTCTTCCTCAGCCAAGTTAAGATGTACTCTGTTCACACGAGGGTTTCAATCCAAAAATTTCAGAGCAAAATGCAATGATAAGTTTATTACACCTAAAGTAGCCTATATTCTGCTCTTCTCTTTTCTTCCCCATTGTTGTTTCCCCAGCCTCCAATTGCATTTGCGATGTATCAGGAAAAGTGCATCGAGAAAGACACAACTTTATTAGATATGACCTGTCATGCTGCCCTGAAACTGGCATCCAGTCATGTTGGATCCATATAAAAAGGCTAGAAGAAAGGAAATGAACATTGTAATCACAGCATTTCTCAGAGTTTCTTAAGCTTGCGTATAGCATTTCAGCTCTGCTTTGAAAGGCACTGCCTTCAAAAATGGATAAAAGATCATTCATAAGAGCTGACTTGAAAAAGGAAAGCCAAATAAGAAAGCAATAAAACTACTAAGTAGGACGGCACAGGGAAGAGAGGTTGTGCTTGATTCTTTGGTCTGCGAAGGTTTTTCTTTTCTGCCTTGTGTTTTACTTTGTCCATGAGTGTCCCATCTTTTTTTTTTCACTCTCCGACAGACAGAGAAATGACAATCCTAAAGTATTACTCAGAGGATCTGCATTAGCAGCACCGCAAAGGAAAAGCTAAAAGCAAGACGGATGGGTTGTCAAGGGCGGAAATTTATGAAATGATAAATCTATGACTGGAGCAGAGACTCTGACATAGAAGCATGGAGGTACACTTAGAGGAAAGAAAGAAGCCATAGGATGATAAGTCGCTTTCATTTGTGTGGTTCTGAACAAAGGTTTTCTTCTGTTGTCATGTAGGCACACATGGTGTCACCAAGGTCAGAGTATTCAGATGGGCATCAGTAAGATCAGTAAGCACACAGATTCCTCTGTCTAGTTTGACATGCAATAAAGAATAGTAAACAACCCAGATCTTGGATAGTGTAGTTGAGTGAAATCATTGCATAATGTAGACACACAATGTCTATACTTTGGTTTAGGTTTTGTTATCTTTTGATGTTGCAAACAAATCCCTTGCAGCTTAATTGCATGGAGTGGGAAACGTTTTGAACTGTGATGAAACTGAGAGTTGTTCGAAATGGTTTCTGTTTGTAATCCTTTCTCTTATTTTCCTGTCTCCATGTGGAGCATGATAACGACCTCATTATCACGGCTTTGTTCTAATTTTGTTCTTTATTTAGCACATTCAGTGCCACAAACACCCGCCTCCAATCTGTATTTAAAAGGTTTTGTTTTGAATAATGCAAATAGATTTGGCCGCGGCACTCCATCAGTTGTCCATGTCTCTGTCTGATTGTTTTGATCGCTCTTATGATTCATAGATTTGTCCTTGTTGTCCCGTGTCCCTCTCCAGGCACTCAGAGGATCTGTCTGATCATCCTGAACCAGCCTCTGGATGGAGACTACCTGCGCATCCTCTGGAGTAAAGGTAGAGATCCTCACACATCACCAACACAGATCAAATAGGCCCTCTCTGTATCAGTAGATCCCATCTGCATTGACTTGCACTGAGCATGCTTTCTTTTGTTGTTGATTTTGTCAGGCTGTGCTCTCTAGCCTGAGCAGCCTTCACTGTGCAAAATCATAATTGCTGTCATGTCGTTGGCCCCCTCCCTGCCCTTTGCCCACATTTCCTGTGAGATGTGTTTTAATGAAGTTAAAGATTACATCTTAGAAAATAATTTTCCTTTCTGCAAGAATGACCCTCTGTGTCTCTTTCAATGACCCAAACAATTATTATATTCAAAACAAAAATAATTTTAAACACAGCCTGGACATGCTACGTGATTTTGTTAACCCCTGAGATACAGACTTTTTTGCATTGTGATTTAATTAAAAGCCCATTTATTTGAATGAGAAAATACAATTTCTGACTAAATGCATCTGCAGCTAAATGTGTGACCAAGCTCACACCGCAGGAAACTATAAATCCACTGAGCAGTGGCTAAAATAATGAAAATAAAATGAGCCAAGGTCTTAATCAAGGATCGTTAAACTTTATTCATCCAGATTTTTTTATTATCAAATGAATCCTACTGTACTGTATATGCTAACTTACAAGAATGTCGTGCATTTCAGCCACCATTCACTAAACTGTAATGTTGAAGCAGTTGTAACATCTTACCTCCTTGCTCCTTGCTACTTAAGCAACCTAGGGTAGCACAGCTATTAAGATTTATTCAAGTGTGCATGTTCTCTATATAAACGGTTTGTAAATAATGTGAGGACAGGCAGTGGCCAATCCACTGAATGGATGAGTGACAGCGTCAAACAATCCCACTGCACCAAATACCCCTGTATTCAGAATGAGGTTATTTCAACCATAACAAATCTGCCATTACAATTGACTCTGATCTGTTCCCTGCAGCCGTGAAGCCTCTCGGAATCTTTCATGATAAGGGGAAATATTTTGAATAATCCCACTGCTGATACTGCACATGTCCTTCACACGGGTAGGATTTTAGTATTGATGCACAAACCTTCTGTATGAAAGATGAAAAGCAATGAACACAGCTGTCTGCGTAAAAGGGAAGAAACTGGGACAGCAGTTATGCATTTCATTCATACAGAAACATAGTACCTGATGCTCCGTGAATGGCTCCAAAAGCAGTTTTGCAGTAACTGTCTCTACCTGTAATCCTTTAACGATGATTGTTGAGGATGCTGGTCACAAGCTTGCCGGCAAGTCTGAACCAAGAGAATCCCCAAGAAAGAATCCAGCAACATTTTTTTTTAACTAAAGGATATAAAAATGGATTTGATTTTCATCTGCTTCATGAATATGCCAATGCTTGTTATCAGAGTAAAAGTGAAAGAGGGATTCAGAAAACTAAAAAAAAAAACAGGCACAAAAGGCTTATTGTTAAAAAGGAAAAATAGGTTTTTGAAGGGAAGTAGAACCCTTAGCTCCCCGAGGTGTTGCTTACGAGATGCACTGATACATGGCAGTTGTGCTACTTGGCTGTGATTTATTAGATATGCAAAGCCGACTTTGAACTTTTAAATCACACAGTGTCATCCCAACCTGTATCCCACAATTGTTTTTCTTTTAAACTTTGTAAAATCATTACAAAAGGAGCCTGACTGAACAAGAATAAGTTGAACCAAACCGAATGTGTTAAACATACACTTGTGTTATCAAGGACAAAGTGAAAAGCAGCGACTGTGATCAGAGGGTCTCACTATTGATGTGAGACCATGAAACAAAACTTAAAAAATAAACAAAACTGTAGGCAACACACATTAAAAAAAGAATCCACTTTATTAACTTATGCAATCAAGGAAGGAGGTTAGTAAACAAAGTAACTCTGAAGGTAAACTTGTAATTAAAACCACATCAGATTGAATTTTAAAGAACACGGCTTTGATGCTGTGTTCTTATCAACTTCATAAAAACCCGAGAGGCACTTGAGATCTTTCCATGGCACGGCAGTCACACAGTCAGATAGTTCATGCTCTCTTTGGTTTGTGTCTTTTCACTAGAGAACCTAGAGAAAATGTTAAATGACATTTAACAAAGCAATTTTCTCCAAAGGTTGCCTGCTGCCCCAAGATAAAGATTATTTGACTAGTCTATTAAGAGCAGGAATTAATAATAAAGAAATATATATATTTAAAGGAAGAAAAACATATAAAACATTCATCACAAGGGTTGTGATGCCTGTGAGAATCTTAAGGGAGGCAAGGGAATGGCTTCATTTGTGCAGAATCTCAGTGCATTTTTGTATAGATCGGAGCTTTAGTATAAAAAAAATCTGACATTGCTTTTTTGTGGTTGTTTTTCTCTTTTAGAAAAGTGCAGCAGTAATTTGAGTTTTAAACTGATTTGAACATCCGTTTCAATTTTTTAGTGCAAACTATGTCTAAATTGAGGACAGTTTTTTTCAGTATTGAGTTTAAATTGTCTGTTGACTATCTCAGCAGGACAAGATATTAGACCTGTAATAAATTCTTCACGCTATGTTGATAGTGAATGACCCTCAACAGAGTTTGCATGTTGATATTTTTGGTCTAATAACTTTATTTCCTTATTTAATAACCTTATTTCCAAATCCAAATTATGACTATCCCTCCCGCATTGAACACTGTTACAATCTAGAGATTAATTTCTGCATAAATCCATAGTGTGGGCTATCCCATATGCTTTATCGATTGTTTCACTCATATTTTGTCATCACATTCAGGTATTGCCAGTAGGAACAAGAATCACAAGGAAAGCATGGCATCAAATTGCCAAACCAAGTCGCAGTAGCGCTCAGAGATCACTGAGAGACATATCAGATGTAACGTTGTCAGTCTGATGAAGCTTGATACTGTCACATGGCAGTTTTGGGTATTTGCCCACGTTTAGATAAGGATACTCGTAAAAAAAAAAAAAGTTTCAGAGAGATTTAAAGGAGTTTCTGAAGTGCCACGAGCAATGTGGCAATGCTGTGGTGTGGGTGTCAGAAATTGGGAAGCTTTCTTGATCAGTTTTGATCTTAGCAGCAGCGCTCGTGGGACTTGAAGAAGTTTTGACAGGACGATGATTGTTTATGAACGGCAGATCTCAAATCTTTCACAGTTTGATGAAAGACACGCTTGTAAGCAAGTTTACCATTCCTCACTTGATATGCCATGTAATTTTAATGTTGTTTATGGGATAAGCAGATGTCAGCGTGCGTGCAGAGTGTGTGAGTGTGTCACTCTCCGGAGGTCTCCACCCTTACAGACGCAGACATCCGCGCGCATACACGCGGTTCTCTCAGGTCCTCTGATGTGGTGCCCCTGGGCCCCCCCTCCACCCCATCACCCGTGGGGAGGGGAGGGGTGAGGCAGAGCAGCAGGGAGCACAGGAGCGATGTAGGCCGGGAGAGCACAACGCAGATCAAAGCAAAGCTCATTTACAGGTGCCTAGTGTGATGTTGTGAAGTGGGATCAAGCTGCTTATCTCACTCACGCACCCTCTCACTCAACCCGGTCCATCAGTCACTCACTCACTCACTCGCTCATCCGGTCGGTCACCCACTCACTCGCTCAACCAACCACTCACTTACTTACAGATCCTTCACATACTCGCTGTGTAACAACACAAACAAGCAATTCAATAAAGCAATCAGAAAAGGAAGTTCACTCCACAAGACAAAAAAAAAACCCTACAAGTGCCTCATTTAATCTTTTGTTGATGCCGAGCAGCTTGCTGAAGTTGAAGTTTGTGAACGTCACCCATCAGTCAGTCAAGTATCAGCCTTGCAATCAAGGCCGGCCGGATAATGCAGCTGCAGGGTGTCGGCGCGCATATTCACACTCGGCGCGCTGCGTTCAAGCACAGATAGCACAAATCGGCATGTTGAAAATTTGAAGAAAGATGCTGCTAGAGAGAACTGATGGATTGGAAGTCTGAAGAGAGTTATGAAGCAAAAGTCCGGCGTGAGAGATGCGAATGAGTGGAAGTGAAACTGTGCCATCTCGAATAACAAAGAGAGGGATGGAGCGGGTGGAGTTAAGGGTAACAAAGTGGAGCTAGAGAGACACAAAAATGAGATGTTGGTGCTGGAAATCAATCACATTTGAGGGGAGTTTTAGAGAGCAGGGTGGATCTGGAGACAGGGTGACAGATGGAGGGAGAGAGGTGGACTGATAGATGAAGGGAGGGCGTCAAGGCATCATAATGAGGATGATAATCTTTGCACCGCTCTCCGTGACCGTTTGCCCTCTCCTGTACTGCGCTAAAGCCCTAACCTGACAGGTATTAATCCTCACCACTAACCTCATCAATACTGGAGTGCTATAGAATATTCCCCACAGCGCGCGCGTGTGCGTGTGTTTCAGCACGAGCGTGTGCATGCACCTTTTCTGCATCGAGCTCAGAGGCGACACAGATGATTAAAAAGAACAGAAATGACAGGTTTAGTAGTGTGTGTGTGGAATTGCATTATCTCCTGCCCACCATATGTATCTATCATACAGCAGAGTGAGTGACAGCAGCATTTGGTTTTGAAGCCCGCAGGGAGGGATTATGATAGCTAGTTTATTTACAAGGTCATCTCCTCTCACTGCCTCTGCTGTCCCTGCTCAGCTCACATCATATCACCCTCAGGATTCATAAGACTATGTCTCTGGATGTGATTTTCTGTTCAGCATGACTGTTAAACTCAAAATGCTCTGAGGAAAATGAGAAGGAGTCGTTTTTGGCTATTGCATTCACAGTCGCGGCGCATTTCAAATAGCTGACAACTTATTGTTCTCAGTGGGAGAAGGACATTATTTGTGCATCCACTGCCTGTGGATGGAGTTGAGACTTTACCCATTTGTGCCGTTCACTGTGATGAAGATGAGTGGGCTGATGAGAAACCGAGAAAGACAGAGGCTCCTGCAGGCATTTGTGAAACTTTCTGTTACAATGAACTTTTGGGGCCCTGACCTGCTTCACACGATTTTGTCAGTTTAAACAAGTACGGGTTTTCGAGAACAGCACCTTAAAAGAGCAAAGGAGTAAAACCCTTTCCTATCTGGAAAGTGGATGAAGCACGACTATTAAAGTGACAAGATTTAAGAAAATGGCTGCACATTCAAGGACAGCAACCTTCATACGGGGAAAAATCGTTATACTACTGATTAATAACCAAAACAGTGTTTGCAGTGGAAATCTGTCATTGAGTCCAGACCCCAACAAAGTCACTAAATCGATTCCAACTCAACTAAACTACAGTATATTGTGAACATTAAGACATAACCAAAGCAATAAAATAATGTCTTTAGATACACATACAGTACATACACACATCAGATTTATCTCTCTCTCTCTTGTGTTTGTGTTTTAATGACATGCCATCCAAACAGAGTGAATGATTGACAGAGGTAACTCTTCTAGAACCCTAAGCCAGAAAATTATTCAGTAGTGGCGTGTGTGTGTATGTGCAGATACACAGATAATGACTGATATCTTTGCAGTCTGTCACCACTAGGCTTAAAGAAGAGTTGCTTTGTTTTCCCAGAAGCTGCCATTTGAAAAGTTTTTCCAGCTTTTGCACCCTGTCAGAGATAATGAGTCATTTACATTCCAATCATTTCTTGACGTGAAACCTCAGCAGCAGGTTGCAGGGGTTATGGATAAAAGATACTACCTTCAGTATAAATGTCTTATTTACATCAATGCAGATGCATCTGCATTCTCTTTAGTTTAGTTACTGCTCAAGCCAAATATAGCACTGAGACAGATACACTCCACTTTTGGAATAATCCTCTTCTCCATTTAGCTCTGATAAGCAGGTCTAATTTAGTGAACAGTGTCTATCTGTGTGAGTGATCAGTCTGTATCAATTTTCAGTATTGGTGTTAACTAGGGTTTGTTGTACCATGCTTGAATTCATTGTAGTGTTAATAGTTTTGCGATGTACGTGGAGTTTAGCAGCTTATGTGCTGTTGTTTAAACTCTGCAGCTTTCTGTTTGTTACGAAGGGAACAGAAGAGTAAACTTTAATATCTTATAAGATGTTTTATGACTGTGAATCGTGAGGTTGTTGGTCACAATTAAAGGGTTAGGTTAGGTGTTCTTTCACTGAAAGTCAAGCACGAGGCAATATTCATGCAGTTGCAACAGTTTGGTTTTATTTTGTTTTTTTAGAACCGCAAGCACTCACACAATGTTACTCTGGTGTGTTTCTCATAGGATTAGAAAGGTGTTTTTAATGTGTCCACTGGTTGTGCAGAGGCGGAGGCAGCAAATGAGTGAAAGTGGGTCAAAACCCCACTCATTCAGATTTAACATACGCTTCACTACACTTCATGCGTCCACAGTAAACCTGTTGACATGCATAAGCTGTGACTGGGGCTTAGTCGTTACACTGCATCACCAAACAATGACATGTAAAGTAGGTGCATTGCAAGTCTCGCTGGTGTCTTCGCTGCAGGCCTTGGTTAGTTTGAAACTAGGTTCAAGTAGAAAACCATGGCTGATTCTTTTTATGTTTTTCCCCTGTGTGCCCCCCAACAGCCCCAAACAGAAAGGGGGCTCTTAAAAAATAGACTGCCTGTTTAATTTGAATAGAATAGAGGCCTTGAAAGAGCATACATTTGCAAATAGTTTGCATCTAATTTCCGAGAGATTTCTGAGTACCATTTTATGAATGACGAATCACCGCCTCATTTGTCTGTTTTAAAACTAGTAAAGATAAGTGCTCTTTCACTTTGAATCGGAAGGGTCAAATTCTTCTACAACCATAATGCTTTCCTTGCTGTGTTGCCTTACACGTTTTCAATGGCAGGAGGGTGGCTTCTTTCTTACCACTTTGGACCTTATTCAAGCTGTTTATAATCCAGTGCTGTGTTTAAATCACTTATTATGCTTTTCCTTTTCAATTAATTATGATCTTGTGCACTCGGTGCTCAGACAGTCATATGTACATCCACTTGTCGGTTTGTTAGGATAAACCATCTTAAACTACATCCAACAGTCCTTCAGTAAATCCTCCCCTTTTGAAGGCCATAATGTTTTTGTTCACGAGTGTCTCTAGTCCACCTCATTCAAATCAATGGGGGTAGTATAAAAGAAACACTTCTGAATAACACAATTCAGTTCAACAGGACAAAAAACTACACAAACCAAGAGCAGTTTCTTTGAAAAAAGGTTTCAAACGAAAGACAGGTCACATTTCTCGTGTGGTTTCTTTTGGGGATAGTAGAAATTTGGTTTTTGAAGGTTACGGAGGAAATTGTACCTGGATGAAAACTTAATCAAGGCATAACTTGGACACATCTACCCCTGAGAGTTTCTCTGCATCAGTGTGAACAAGCTTACTGTGACACTATACATTGTTGAACTGGATCATGTGTAACATTAACCCTGTAGAGAGCAGAAAACTGAGGCGTGCGATTCATTCAAAACTAATTACTTTCATTTATACCGACTTAAGTGTGTCTATCGATGTGTCTCTTTGTAGCTCTCTTGAGGGCATGTGCTGATGGAGCTGCCAATCACCTTTATAGCATGACTGCAGGAGATCGTGACAGGTGAGTCTGTCTTGTGTTCACATTTGCATTTGTTAATTTGTGTTTTCACCTCTACGTGTTCCTCTGTGGTTGTGGTTATGTTTTGGAGGAACATCAACACTTTGTCTGCAACTTATATAAGTATAACAGAGCGTTCAGAAAGTCTTCAGTATACTTCACATTTTGTTATGTTGCAAAAATCATTCAAATTCATTTTCCCTCAATCGATCCACCCACCACCGGCATCCTATAATTACAAAGCAAAAACAGAACTTTGCCCAGTGCTAAGTTTAAGCACCTTTGGCAGTGATTATAGCTTTGCATCTTTCAGGGAATATGACTAAAGCCCAGATCAGTGGAGAGCTACTGTACTGTACAGTGATAATTGTCCCTCCCATCTCCACACTGCATCTCTGGAGCAGATCCAGAGCGACCATTAGAGTCTTGGTCATCCCTCTTCCCAGAATGGTCAGTCTAGATGGATGGCTAGTTTGTGATTGTTCAACATTTCCTCCATTTAAGCATTACAGAGCCCACTGCGCTCTTGGGAACCATCAATGCAGCAGAATTGTTTTTTTCTAGCCATCCTCAGATCTTTGCTTCAACAATATCCTGTCTCTGAGCTCTGCAGGCAGTTCTTTCATGCCTTGTTTTTTTGTTCTGATATGCTTTGTCAGCTGTGAGACCTTTTATAGAGAATTGTGCACCTTTCCAAATCATGTCCAGTCAGTTGAATTCACTACAGGTGGATTCAAACCAAGGTGTGGACACCTCTCAAATATGATCCAGTTAAATTTAAAGCAAAGGCCAAATGCCTCAGTCTCTGTCATATTCCAGTTTTTCCTTTTTAATTATTTGCAGTGACTTCTACTTCTAAAATCATGCCTTTGCTTTGTCAAAATGGGATACCGATTAGACTGCAACACAACTGAACACTCTGTGAAGCCACTATGGGCCTGATTTACTAGGCATGTTTGGTTAGGGCACGCAAAACAGGTGATCTAACCTGCTAAATGACAGCATGCGCAAACCACAGTATTTAAATGAGTTTTTTTGCGTGCCACAGCCACAGACTGAATGAAATTTGATCCGATGGATTAATAGAGAGCTCAGGTGAGACACTGGGGAGGAGAGGAGCACACTGGAGGAGAGATGTGCAGTGTGCGTAACGGCGCTTACAGGACTTTTAACCCACGCGAAAAACTGCTACAGTTCACTGGAATGACCCGCATGCGAGGAAATGCAGCGATATGAGAGCTTTTGCCCTGGCAGGTAGCCTATATCAAATCAATAACTGCAGAATGTTTCACAAAGCAAACGTGATGCTGCCACCACAGTCTATTTCAGGTCTGGTAAACGGCATTGCATGCACAAAATATATCTATTTGGATCTAGTCCTCCCAATATTTTGCACGTTCTGTCAAAAACGCCCATATTCATCAAGGCAAACGCGCAATCCTCGGTGCATCGGGATCAGCTTTAACACGTGTTTGCGTGTGCAATCGAGTTTGCACACATTTTACACAGGCAAACCTTTAGTAAATCAGGCCCTATGTGTTTGTAACATAAGTAGCCCACCCTGTGTGTCTGTACCACCACCACCACCAGAATTTTGTGTCTGCTGCTAATGGATGACTGCTGTCAGGACAGAGATGGATCTGGGGTTCACTGGGTCCCTGAAGTGTCGAGGCTTTCGCATTAACACTCAGAGTGTGTGTTTTTGCCAGGGTGTGAATGCGATGTTGTGTATGTTTATATGCATGTTGTTACAATTCTGTCGCCGTAGCCATTTCAAGTCACACATGGAGAACATTTTTGCAAAGTGACGCTATTTAGACCCATTTACACTTTTTTCCCCAGTTGCTGATGTTTGGACAGAAGTTTAGGGTTCAAATCCATCATATTTCATAATAAATAAACCATATGTTTTTCTCATATCAGTGTGCATGATTTGCAACCTTTGAATGTTTATCTGTTGGATCACACATTCATAAAAGGATTTATAACACTAGCTAACATTTTCACAGAAAAACAACTTTACAAAACAAACACTTGATGCTTCAGCAACATGAAAACTGATGAAATAAGGTTTGACGAAAATAATACTAATAAAGTCAAGATAATGTTCTATCGTATGATGAAGAAAAACATTGAAACTGTTGACAACAGTTGTTGTTTTCTGCCCACAGCAATAACTATAAAATGATAATTGCAAAACAAGAAAATGAAAACTGTCGTTGTAGTTCAGTATCATGAAAATGTCTTTAGAGGATAGACAATATGAGCCAAGCATAAACAAAGATAAAATTAACAAAGATCATAAGCAGGAGGAGGTAGAAGAAATTTAATTGTACACTGCGGTAATGACTTTTCAGTGGACAACTATAGTTTTATAACAGTAATATTTAGTTATGCTGGTTGATGAGAGAGAGTCTGTGTAGTGAAAGAAGAAGGAACAGAAATGAAATTCGAACATTCTTTGTTGAGGATCAGGTCAGAGACACTCGGACTCTGCATTGTTGTGTCTGTGAACATGCACAATTTTTGTTGTTTTTTCACAGCACAGCTAGTTATGCATCTCGGTCCCAGCGTGTGAATTTCAGATTGTTAAGTCCTGCCCACAAACGCATCGCTCATTCTTCTGTCAGCGTGACATCGCAGATTCATCTCCTGACCTTCCCGTTAGAGTTCTGTCAGCAGCCGTTCACATCGGAGCTGACAGCCAGACCTCCCCTTCAGCTCAACTCAACAACATCTGTCCACAAAAGGTTCTACATTACACAGAGTGGATGGGGACTGTGAGGGGGAAGAACAAGGAAGGAGAGAAGGAGAAAAGAAAAAAAAAAGGTTCAAGGGTGGGGATGCATAAATCAATCACCGGCAAGTTAAGATGTATTTAACCTAACATTACAATAACTAATGGACTATCGGGAAAGAGAGGATGGGAGGAAGGGAGAGGGGGATGCAAGCAATAAATCAAAGCCAAGTTTTATGAAAAAGACAGTTATGGAGCCAAGACAACAGCCGTTACGTTCCCATGTGATCAAATAGAATAAAGTGTGAGAGAGAAAAACAGACTCCTCGCTGAATATTATTTTGAACCCAAGATAAAGACATAATAGATAGCTTGAGCAGAGTAGTGTGTGTGTGTGTGGCTGCATCTCTTTGGATTTAACTTTCCCCCCTAAATAATGTGCAATTGAAGCCATTTCAGAGACAATACTCCCACCCAAGATATCAGAGTTTTAATCTTATGTTGTAAATATCAAAACTGGGAGATTTTGTTTTTGTCGGTTACACGCAGGGAGTCTTCTAAGGAGTCCCACGTCTCAGCTGTAGCTTACAGACTCATGAAAGGATCAGAAACCCCCCAAACTCCTGCAAGTAATGCTGACAAATTGTGCCGCTTCTCTGCATGTCGGCTTTTTAAGATCCAGTTTTGAAAAAGGGAAGACAGAAAAGTGCTCCACAGCCTCTGTTCTGTCATCACTCTGACCGCATGCACTGCAGCTGTGCTGGTAAAGATGTAAGTTATGTCAGATATTTTGAGAAGATCAAAGCGTTCCAGTTTTCTGTAGGGAAACATGTGTCTGAGAAGGGGGAGGGGGGGCGGCAAATCAAAATTCAAGAATTCAAGGCTATGATGTCATAGATGAATTTAAACATTGCCTTTGAAATGTAAATGTAATGTTTTCCATACATTGATTTTGTTGTTGCAGCCCGCCACAGTTCCAACATCGAACATCACAAGTTGATTCAAAGAATCACGTGCAAGTGCATTGATTTTCTTTAGACCGTCCTCATTTTGCTGCCTCTGTGTCTATCTTCTCTCTATCTCACTCGCACGCACACACAAACACAGTGACAGCAAACTAGGAGAGATCCCGCTGCATCAGTGCCGACCATCAAAAAATCCATTAAGATTTTACCGTCTGTGTGCGTCTTGACCTGTCCTCTGTGTGTCTGTCATTCTGGTTGTGTAACGGAGCGTGCTGCATATGTGCCCCATAGGCTGTAGCCTTTGTGATGTCACCCTTGGGTTTCTAAAGAGCGGCTCTGAAGCTGCTCTGTCATCACCACCTTTCTTCTACCTGATTTCAAAGAACTTCGGTCCAATTGAAAATTGGCAAAGAGAGAGAGGGGCGTCCGTGTGTGGAGCCTAGATTTCAGAGCATACGCTCACCCACCTGTCGCTCAAAGCAGCACACTCATACAGACCTCAAAGCCCTAACAAAGTTTAAGTGTGATATCCCCCACCTGTGCAGAAGGAAATTAGCTTTAAGGACGGTGTTATTAGTCAGACAAGTGGGAAAGTGGGACTCCACATCAGCCTTTCAAAATGATTTGCCATGAACAAGCAGTATTGCCAACTTAGTGACATTTCATATCTCTTTCAATTATTTCTCAAAAAAGCACCTGGTGACAAATATAGTCAGTCATTTGACAAATCATACTGACTGCAGAGAGCTGCCAGTATTCTCTGTGCTGATGTTAATGTGAATGTAGTTAAAACTATTGCAAAATTGTGAAGTTTTGTATTGTAACTGTACTGTAGTGTAACTCTTGTGTGGTGGATTTGTCATATGACGTTGGGCAGTAAACACAGATTCACATCCTGAGCACGTCGTAGCATCTAAACAAGATTAAACATTCCTTGCATTCAATCCGGGTCAATCAGTCTTGCCCATTTAATTATAAGACTCATTTTCTTTATCTGGTGGTTAACCTGTTTCAGTCAGTTTTTTATTCTTGTTCCATTGTCTGACAGAAGGAACACACAAACACATTTAAATTTGCTTCTTTGGGAATGTTTTTGTATTAAAATATTTTATATGTGAGCACAGAGAATAGCAGAGAGGCAAACAAATTAAGGCTGAAAGCATGCAGGCACTAGGCAGAATGCAAATAGCCTACGGTGTGGTCCAGTCATACACTAGATTTTAGCCTTGTCTTGTTAAAAAAAAAAAAAAAAGGCCTAGCTGCCGTTTGTGTGTATTTGTCTGCCTGTCTGTGGCTGTGTGTTTCCATCAGAAAATAATGAGGATAATAAAGTTTCTGGTCAGCCTCTACAGTCTCCTGCCACTGACACAAGAACAGAGTGGGCGGATGAACTCCCATGGTTAAAAGAAAGGTGCCACGTAATTTTCTGTCAAAACAGCCTTAATGGTAGCCATTACAGATGAAGAGAGGAGGGCCTCTCATGAGAGGACGATGGGGGCTAACATCCATTTTAACAGTTTTTTTTCCCTCCTTTTTTAAATTAGTGGAAATCTTGCCCCATTCTTTTCCTAGAACTGAGTCCTCAAGCACTACAATTACTAAAGAATACTCTGAACAGCATTCACATATGTGAAATGAAATGGTTTTAAGTTGGTATAGTCATCCGGTAACACCTCAGATGAAAGTGAAATTCCAGAAAGCAATAAGCGCATGCCTAAGTCCAGTAAGTGCTGGAGCTTGTCTGTACCAGCAGGAGCTGTGAGCGCAGGTGCATGTGAAACTGTCACGACGGGGCTCTGAAGTCAAATCTTTCAAAAACAAGGAGACGCAGACTGAAGAAAATGAATAGAGTAATTTGTTTAAATGGACCGTATCAAGGTTGTTTTGAGTTATAAAACTATTCTGAGATAATATCCTGTTTTATTTTACTGTTAATGAGGTTGATGACATCAGTGGTTGAATAGCTTTTCAGCAGACTTCAGTCAAATACTCTTATTACACATTTTAGACCAGCCATGTCTGGACTTTTTCACAAAAGGCCAGTGTGGCTGCATGTTTTCTTTTCAGCAAAGCAGCAGCACATCAGACCTGACTCATTTAATCAACTGATCTCAAAAGGTTGACTGGTCAAACTGTGTGTGTGCTCTTGACTGGTCGGAACAAAAACCTGGACATGCCCGTTTTAGACAGTTAGGCAGACAGTTAGCAAAAACTTACACAATAACTTGAGGATGATAAAAGAAAATCAGGTTTCTCTAGGCTCTGTTTTCAGCCTGCAAAGAATCTTGACGGTAGGTTTTGACCAATCACAGAGCACAGCTCTTATTCGTATTAAAGAAATATAAATACTATGTTGTCGTTCATGTGTTCAAAAAGGTTTTTTTACCCGTGACTCGGACATTATGGAGGATAACATTGAAAAAAAGAAAAGAAAAGAAGCTTCGGCAAGTTTGGTTAGGGAGGAGGACAGAGAAGCTGCCCATGAGCTCAGCTCCCCGGCTGCAGCCTCTGTGACGAACACAAAGTTTTCCTGCTGTAGCTTATGCTAAATGCATTATTATAATTGGATCATAACATTTTAACAACTTGACTAACGAGCATTAGTCAGCAATGTAAAGCATGTTTTCCTACGCAGAAGGACTTGGTAACCAAATCTGTGCTTATGTTAAATGCATTATTATAATTGGATCAAGAGTAACATTTTAACAACTTGACTAACGGGGGTTTTTACGCAGAAGGACTTGGTAACCAAATCTGTGCTAAAAATTGCTTTCATGGGGGGTTTAGACCCCTTCTGGCTCCCATGTAAATCAGACCATGTATACCCTTGTTTCTGAATGAAAATTGGATTTTGGCACAATTTGTGCATCTAATCAAATCCTCCGTGAAGATAAGAAGTCATATGGATAAACAAGGAGGAGGGCACATCGGAATGTGGGCAGAGGTAATTGTGCACAGGCATAGTTTATAAAACTGTGCAGCTGTGTGTGTGTGTGTATGGCGTTGAAACATGGACACACAAGTCAAAGCCTGTGTGTGTGTGTAAAAGGGATTTTCTGAACGTAGTCGTGTCAGCATATGATTGTGTATGCATTTCTGGGAAGATAATGCTGTCAGGCTCAGCAAATGAAGTTGTCGAGAGTGAAAGTTATTTCACAAGACTTAGTGTCAAAGAGATACCTCTGACAGCCGCTCTATCTGTTTGTAATACCATATTTTCTTCATTCTACTCATACCTCATTATTTTTTATGTTCTGTGTGGAAGGATATTCATAGTACAGCTGTGTTCAAAAATGCATATTAGATATTTAAATAGGTTATGGAAGATTATTGAAGAGTGAAGATTCCCATGGCTTAAATTTATTTAGGTTTAACAAGACAATTAACTATTATGTAATATATGAATATATGACTCCTCTGGGGCTCTGTTTGAATATGCCATAAACATATCTGCGCTGCATGGGAGCGGTTTGACTGCTGTGGTATCAAATATTTGCCTGACCTGAAAACAGGGCCACATGCCAGCAATTAAGCGGATTATAGGCAGGGGAGTTTGAGAGACTCACAGAACAGCTGATGTCTGGGAACTGACAGCCCTCTCCCGTTTACTTCTTACTTGACTCTACCCTCCACATGGATTTAAATTGGTGCGTCACATTTTAACAACACCTTGTTAAAGTTATGATTAGTTTTGTTGTTTGTGTTTTGCGAAGTAGCTGTAATAAATATATTTAGTAGGCTAATTTAGTGGTTCTATTGTTTTTATTAGGTGCTATAACTGACATAGGTTATTTTTGTATCATCTTGTGTTAAGAAGCTCAAAGCCACATCAGCCCTCACCTGCTTCTTCCTCACATACACTGCTACTCTCCTGGTGGAGTTTATCTATTATAGACTAGGTTGAAATCCCCCCCTTGTGTTTATTGCTCTGTGCTGGAAATTAACATGCTGAGAGTTGGGTTGATGAGCACAGGGAACTGGGCCTTTCCTTTTCATGTGACGAGTTTACAGTTTTGTTTTTACATGTACTATCATTAGTTTTTGTTTAGTAAATCATATTAGATTTTTTAACAATTAAGGCTGATTAAAATTATAATTATCCCTCCTTCAGTAGCCTGCTTGCTCTCCTTAGTGCACCTGTTTGCCCTAAGAGTATACCGAGAGTTAATAAACTTTGTGTGTGTGGTTTGGAGGTAAGAGGTGTGTGGATTTATGACTGCGTCTGGTTATTAGTCTGCCTACAGACACCTAGCTGATTAACTGTGGGATTAGACGCTGTTAGATTGTGCACAAAAAGAAAAAGAAAAAATCTGTGATCCAAAGGCACACACGCACACATACATACTTTTTTATAATTATATAGCCAATCATGGGAAGCCAAGTGTTTTTCTTATTCCACATAAGGATTTTCTTACACATCTACAAGCAAGCCCAGACTTGTGCATTGAGGTTTTGCTAATTAGAGTCTTTGTTGCAGTGGGACTTTTCATGCCTACCTTTGCAGTACTGCTTAATTGTAGAACCAGACACATGTAAACCACATTATCATGCAACTCACACCTGCAATATACATCTACTGTAGAAGTCTTCATAAGAGATAATATTACAGTATTACCTAACAGGATTCATTCATATTATTATTTCCTTATCTGTTACATCTATGGTTAACCTTGTGTTAAGGTCATGTAACAAAAAATACTGGGGTTTGTTAAGAAAACATGGTTGCCACATAAAGGAGGGTTAAGGTCAGTTTCCACTTAACGTTAGAACACTAGAGTTTATTATTCTCAAATCAATGCATTTTTGGCCGCACACCATGAACAGGAATAAGGAATATACAGTACAGTACATGTTTCAGTTCATTATAGCGTAACTCTGCAGACTGAGATCTGGTCAAACACTGAATGAGTTGAAGGGCAAATCTTTTGACCAGATCTTTTCTAGTGAGTCATTATCATAACTAATAGTCTGCATTTGAGGTCTCCTAAACTGCGTGAGTCTCAGTATGCACATCAGCCACCCACTACAAGTCAGTCTCCCACTCGTGGGAAAAACTACTGGAACCACAAGATGTTGCGTTTGGATGATCTGCTAATGAGGACAGGCTTAGATCAGCCATTATTCTGTAGCACCTGCACAAACAAAAGGTTCCTATGAGCTCGTCACTGTGCATGCAATTCTTATTATGACTTATGGCTCAGAGAGCTGAACATGTCTCAGTGCTTTGCTTGGCATGTTTATGTATATGGGTCATTACTGTTGTCATCCAAAGCAATTCCTCCACCCCTCCACTGCCTATCCTCCTCTGATTGGGAGATGGGAGGGGTGAGAGGAGTAATCAGGGCTGCATCTTTGTAAGTGATGAGGAAAAGGAGAAGAGTGTTCATTGTGCTGTGATTCAGGAGATGATGAAGGATACGAGAGAGGGGACAGAATATAAACAACAGTTTGTTGTAATTAAGTGGTCGTATGGATGGATGTTGTCGTGCCGAGTTTGAAGGACACAGAGACTGAAATGAAAACGAAAGATGCGTGAGAATGGGTTGGGGAAGAAAAGTTTTTTTTCTTTCTTTTAATGAAGTGGTTAGCAAGCAGGAAGCTGGCTTAATTACACAAAAAGTAAGCAGAAGCAGTAAGAGCAGAAATTAGATGAGATTGGAGGAGAGTGTAAAGGAGAAAGCAACATGGGAAGGGGAAGTGTGGGCTGGCAGGCAGAGGAGAAAAAGAGAAAGTGAGGGAGATATAAACGCAAAGACAGCTGATAGGCAAACACACACACACGCAAACACACAGGCAAAGGTCACACAGCCACCCCCGCCACCCGGCACTCAGACAAACTGGCGGTAAAATGCTCTATTTCCCGTCCAAATTAAAGTGTCAGTTAATATTAATGTGGAAGTGAAGACTGTCAGACACACAACGCACACACACAAACTGCATTTCGGCTCACTCGCACAGACACAAATACAGAATTTAGGATCTCGCCCGCTCAATTACGATCGGCCGATGGAGTCGTGCGCACGGGTCACAAAGGGACGCGTGTGCGCCTGTGTGTAAAACTCTGATGGGGCCCAGTGTCACGTCTCGTCCCGTCTGTCACATGAAGGTTATTTCTGAATGGAGATGCAATTGTGGTGTCCTTTTTATTATAAGAAGGGGGAATGCGTGCATGTGCTCGTGCGTACCTGCACTTGGAGGTGTTTGTGTGTGTCTATTTCAGTGCCTGTAAATGTGTACTGTATGTGGGCAAGGAAGGTTATTTTTGGATAGGTTTGTGTGTTTTCCGCAGGTCCAAAAGTCCAAGACCACTTAACTATTCACTTGGATGGGAAGGTGGTCTCTGACTTTTGGACCCCACTGTATTTGGCAACAGATTGCATACAATTGCTGCTCTGTTTGTCTCGCTGTATCTTGTTGGTGTGAATGCTGAGGAGGGGCGGGAGGGAGGGAATAATCCTTCTGTATCTCTTTCCTCAACCGACCGGAACATTGCTCTCGCCTCTTGCTGGGGTGCACGCACACAAACAAACGCACACAAACACGCTGCCCAACCAACCATGAAATCGTAATGTCAGACCTGTTAATGCCTCTAGATAGCAGCAACCGCATCCCTGCGTGGTTCTGCTCCTTACACATAAACACACGCACACACAACAAATGGAACAAACAGAGAGCTATCTGACTCTCCCTGACAGGAATGTTCTGCTCAGTAGTGGCTGGTAGATTTTTGGCTGTTTTTACTGATATCTTGCTACAGACCTTCTTAATTCCCACACCTTGAGGATGCAGGTTGTCTCAGAACACAGTTGCACAGGGAAATTTGTTTTCAGAATGCAAAGCCTGCATGTAAATATATTCCCAAACCACCTGCCCGGTTTTAATTTTCAGTCTTAATCCTCTTAATTGAATGTATTAACATGGTGTTTCTGCCAAGGTTTATTTTGTTAACAAATTATGTTCTGTATTGTTTTATTCTTCTTTCTTTTTTTTCTTTTAGAGTTAATTGTTGGTTATGGGAGTCACATACCATGGGAAAGAAGGACTAAACGACTTAAGTTCATGACAATAAATCACATTTCCATTTAACCCCCCTTCCCATTTCCAGAACGAGTTAAATGCATCCTCAATAGAGCCACTCATTCATTTGTCTGCAGTGGTTTTACTTTTTTTAAGCAAAACTGTAAGCTTTCAAACTTGGACTTGGCAGCAGTAGTCTGTGCTCATTTGCATTCACCAACACTGTAAACATGAATGGTAATGTGAACTAATTCCATGCATACTAAATGAAAAATCCTGAGTACATATATGTGGTACACTAATTAACAGGAAGATTAGTTTCTGTTTTCATCATTTCAAAAAAAAAAAAGTGGAAATTGGTTTGCAAAATAAAGTTTGACAGATTAGTGTTTATTAATTGTTCTTTTTATTTATATAGAGGAGCTGTGGGACATAATCAGAATTCAATGTATTTTCTCCATTTTCCTTATCTCTGTCTTTGACCTGAAATACTGTGTGCAATAACATCATAATCAGCTGAATGCACAGGATATAAAATGTGTGTACCATTAACTCACCTGCTATACTTTCTGTTAGAAAACATGTTTTTTTTTTTATTGGCAATCTCCTAAAAAATTAAATTGCCCTCAGTCCTCTGTACTATTGGAACAGTCAGTGACGTATGACTTGCTTTTCATATTTGTACTGTAGCGTGCTGCTTCTAAACATTTCTCCACTCGAATGAATAGATTCCCAAAATATGTACGTATATGAATTTTATTACCTCGTTTCAACTATTGCAGTGCATTATGTAGCAGATGCATCAAAACATCAAATTGCACTGCGACCTGCAGTAATCAAACGGATACTCGGCTGTAGTGGAGAATCGAATCTCTCAGCAGAATAGACCAGGTCAATATCTGATGAACACCGGGTACTTCATGCTCTGTTTGTTTGTGTATGTGTGCGTGCGCGCCTGTGTGTTTATGTGAGAGAAAGAGAGAGATTTTTCCGTTACTCTGTCTTTGTTTGAGTGACTTAGGGGCAATTTACCCCCAGTCCTGTCATTACTTTTGGTGCTTATGTTTGTGTGTTTGACTTTATATCGATGTACAGTATATAGCAGACTATTAGATTTGCTTGTGTGTGCTGCCATGTAGGGTTGTGTATGCTTTCCCATCAATCTATCTCCCCCCTGTCAGCCATGTGTGTGTGTGTGTGCACATGCACGCGTATAAGATGGGATGCCACAGAGAATCACCCTGTCAGTCTCCGTGTCTTGTCGTCCTCCCCTGGCGGCGTCACTCCTCTCCCTCGCCGCACAGATCAAAGAGCTGACATATGCCCCGATGTCCTCTCTCTCTCCCTCTCTTTCTCCTTCTATCCTCCATCTCTGCCTCATGCTCTCTGTCTTTCTTGCAATCTTAACCCTCTCCCTCTGTCACTCACCCTCGCTCTCTATCCTTACATACAGCTTTCTCCCTGACTATATCAGCGGGGATTTTGATTCCATTACCGCCGAGGTCAAAGCTTTCTATGCAGGCAAGGTGAGTGGAGGCGCAACTTGCACACACTTCCAGACCTACAGGTGCCTACAGAGAAGCACTTGCACACCTTTTTAAAAGTATACAACATACAACATGCATACAGCACATTTAAGTGTTTTTTTCCCTTATTATAATTTATTTTTTTGAGCTGTTTTGTCCAGGTGGCTACTTTTAATGTTGTTAGGTAAATATATCTGAACCTGGAAAAGACACGCTCTCTCTGAATGACCATTGATTGTGTCAGTGCATTCAGCACACTAAACCTTCAGCAACAAAGCAAAGCTGAGATCACGCTGCCTACCACACTAACACTAAGTGGATAAAGTGACTATTCAAAGCTGACTGGGGTTAAAAAGGCTCTTGTGCTCAAGACTCTCCAGGAGTTCCACAGCAGTAACTACAACATAAAGACTAAATCATCAAAGTGGGTGCAGGAGTTTGCAGTCTGACATGGCTTCAGCTCCGCATTTACACCCAGGCATCAAAACGCACAGCAGGAGGAGGTCAGAGTCCCATTTTACTGGGCTGGGAAAATCTTCATACAATTTGTTTTTCATGCACATTGTGTCTTTTCATTTCACTCCAAATATATTCTATAATCTGCGATTGTTAGAGTCTGTATGGATGCGACAAAAGGTCTGCCCCACCGTCTATTTGGGTGGCTGTTACAGAAAATATGGAACGCTTTGTGCAAAAAGACATTTTTACATTCATGTCATGCAGGAACAGTAGGCTACATATACATAATATACACACACGGTAGAAGGTAGAAGCCAGTGGCAGGCAGAGACTTGTGAAAACATCATAGTCCAGACTCCCTGCGCCTTTAGCTGTGCAGGAGAATTGCTCACGACTAAACCCTCCAAGGTCATTAAAATAAAATGCAACTTCTTCTAGCAAGTCGACCATTGTTTATAACAAGAAGAATGTCAAACCAGAACCATTGAATAGAGGTGAACCTCAGTTCAGTACATAATAAATAAAGTAAAGTGTCACATAAACACACATAGAGGAAGGACAGCGCAATGCCTGTGTGATCTTTGCCGTGATCGTCATTGATGTACATCGTTTACAGTTCCAGTACTTTACCATGCACACAGGCGTGATCACACATCCACATGTTCACACAGATGTGTTGCCGTCAGCTGTGATACTTTATTTTTTCCCCCATCTTTTTAACTGCCTGTAACATTAGTCCCTTTTGACAAATATCACAGGTTTCCTAAAAAAAAAAAAAGAAAAAAGAAAAGAAAGAGGCATACCGTTTTCCACGAGAAGGAACACACTGTTGTTGTAACGCTTTAGGAGCAGAACAATAGGAAAGTTTTAGGCGTTCCTTCAGAGATTTGTTGGAAACGGTGAATAATTCTGCATAAATGGGGAAGAAGAGAACAGAAAAGCATCCGCAAGGGAGAGAGAGAGACAAGGGGAGGCAGAAATAGAGAGAGGGGGAGGAGGGGAGGGGAGGGGAGGGAGGAGGATGGATGGGATCAAACAGAGCACAGAGAACGAGTTTGTGTGAACTGACTATACTGTTACTGTGTATGTGTGTGTGAGAGAGAGAGTGAGAGAATGAAACAGGGAAGTTGGTGTGTTTTAGCCAGAAAGTGACAGTGTGTGGAGAGAGAAAAGGATGGAGGGGGAGAAAGCCTGAGAGAAAGCCAGAGCTTGGTTGTTTACCTGGATGCTGTAGTTTAGGGCCACTGACTGGAACCTCTACATTATTCAGCAACACAGCCCGCAGACAGCCAGACAACACTAAAACACTGATTTATACCACCACCATCTCTCTTTCTCCCCCTCCGTTTTCCTGTACTCTGTTATCCCCCCATCCCTTATCTCTGCCTGTGTTTTTGTTTCGCTATCTGTGTATATATACATCTGTCTGATTGTGTTTTTTGTTATCTGTGCATGTGTGTTACCAATTTTCTATACGCACACAGGGCTGCAAGCTGATAGAAACGGCCGACCAGGATCTCACAGACTTCACTAAGTGTCTTGCCATCATGCTGGAGGAGATACAGAGACGGCAGTTACAGGTGAACGCCCCCGCACACCAGACACACGCTGATGGGTTTATTCTTTTCCGTTTTGAATGATCACATTTTCTAAATTAGCTGTTAGACACTGGAACATCTGTCCGTACATTTAACAAGCCTTTGTCCAAGGGTGACACAATCTGCCTACTCACTACTTTTTAAGGGTGGTTTAAGTTTCCAACAAAAACTCAAAGGCAACAAAAGTTTTGCTTTTACAGGCGTGTGTGTGGGTTTATGTGCTGGGAACAGCGACTTCCTAATGTGCCGTATAACGCCCATAAAGGCACAACTTGTTGTTTTTTGTGTAGATTAAACCAACAAAATATAGTGTGTTAATTACTGAGCTTTAGAGGTACTGGTAGGCCGATTTAGTTTTACATGATGGAGCAGCGCTAATTGTTTCCCCTGTTTCTAGTCTTTATGCTAAGCTAAGCTAAACCACTTCCCTCCTGGCTTCAGCTTCATCTACAACATACAGATATGAATATGAAGTGAGAAAGTATTTTTTTTATTTCCAAAACTGTTCAAAACTATCAGTGCAACAAACATTGTTTTTAAAACATTATTGTTAATGATATCGTTAGAATAAATAGCAGTGTTCGTAGCTCTGGGTAAAAATGAATAAGTAAAACTCTCCTCCCCCTGAGTCGCCTCAGTGTTTATTGCCCTTAAGCAGGGCATTCAGTCCTCAGGTACTTAGGATGAGTTGCTCATAGGTCAATAGCGTTGGACTGTGGTCGACTATGGGTAGATCCCAGGTGTAATTGTGTGTGGGTGTATGCATATGAAACAATGCGCTTTAAGAGAGGAACATCCGTACTCTCGCCCAACAATGCCTGAGGAAATGACTGTTGAAAAGTATCACAGGAATAACATTAGCCACATTTACACCTACACACTGGATATACGTGTAATTGTGGAAAAAAAAAAGAAAGAAAAAAGAATTAAATAAATAAATGCTGCATTTCGTTGCTGCCTTTGCGACCTGGACTTTGTAAAGATCTGCCAGCCAGATTGAATCCTCGTGCCCAGCCAGCTGCTGCAGAGCCAAGCCCGGGCACACGCACTGATCCAGCCCTTAGATTGACTAAATTTCCACTGTGACTCCAAAAATGTCAGCTAAATAGCACAGAATATACATCACCGGTGGGGAAAAGCGTGTAATACAATAAACAAAAAAAAAGAGGACGTTTTCAATTTTCAAGAGTTTGAACAATGATCATCTTAAGACAAGCAGGGCCAGGGGAAATGGTGTTTGTCTTTCTCCTTCCCCTCTCTCTTCATTTTTCTAGTTTTGCTTTATAAGAATTTTTAAGGAGCATGCCGAGTGTTGCTCCACTCACCGCCGAGTGCCCTAATCACTTCACATCTCTAAGCTGATGAAAGACCACAGAGGAGATGCTAACAGACACACAAACACACACTTCAGCTGTTATGCATGCATGTTGCCTCACTTGTCACTCTGTTTTTTTTGGTACCAGAGAAAAGATAAAGTTTTGTCCTTTCCTTCCATGGGCTTTTCTTCTTTCTTTTTTGTTCTCAGCCGAGCTAATATTTACTCTGCCTTTGAACTGGCACTGAATGTTTATCCATCTATCTGGCCTTGAGAGATTGGAGCCTGGCAATCAGTTTTTTGATGCCCTATAAGTGTTTCCCATCTTTTCTGACTTTTTGTTTATTTGTTTGTTTGTTTATTTGTTTGTTTGCCAGGATTTTTTTCTCTATTCTCCTTCAGCTACTTGAACTTTTGTTCCGTGACTGTGCATAGGCATCGGTTTTTACAAAAGCACAACCTTTCTAATGATTTAATATCATGCCATGTCATTTGTCGCTTTTCCTCACCTTTAGTAATTTCCATCACTTAGCCTGTTTAAATGAATTACATTCATTGATGAAATTTGCAGATTGCTAAGTATTTTGCTCCTGTTTAAGATTCAACATATTAGCCCCTGAATGTTTTCCTCTACACAGTGTAGCGCTTGATTTGGAGAATTGATCTTGTATTGAATTGGGTGAAATCCCAAAGAATGGTATCAGAGGATTATGGTGGGTGGATGAGTATGTGTTTGTCTGTGTACATATATATTTGCATTTGCGTATGTCTCATTGTGTGTGTACCGAAAAGTGTTATTGTGTTTGTCCAAAATGTGCATGTGTTTGCATACACTACCTGTTTGTGCATCTACTTGTTGAAATGTGTACGTGCTTTTTTGCCCCACGTTGTGTGGTGTGAATGTAGCCTGTTTGTCTTCTCGCAGCTCTGTCCTAGTTAGTTTCTCTCCTTGCTTCACTGTTGCAGGCAGGCATAATCTGCTCCACTGTGTTTTTATTTATTTTCCGCTCTCTCTTTCTCTTGTTATCTATTCATCATGCTCAGTAAATGGACCTGCGTTTTATGTTGATCTCTGAGCCAGCTGTGCTTCCTGCGGTTCCCTGAGCCAATCAGGATACAGTCAGGCCCGGATGTGTTGAGTCAGCTTGTTATATTTTCTTAATCCAATCGTGACATTTTTCTTTTTTTTTTGCCTTACGCAAACAGACATTGGAACAAGTAAAAATTCAAACAGTTATATAGAGTTTAATATGTGTGACAGACACGACAGAAGTGGAGTGATGGAAAGCGGTAGATTGGGCAAGCCAGTGTGTCATTGGAGGTTGAAACACAACCCGCAGCTTTCTGTTGTTTTATCTACTCATTGCTTTTTGTTCTCTCTCAGCGTTCCTTACTTTCTTTTTCCCTGTGCTGTTCTTTCCTGTGGTTTTGATGACTCGCTGTGAATGTTAAACATACCGAGGCTCCCATTGTTGACCAAAAAATAATATTAAAAACACAAAATGAGTCACACTGTTTCATTGAGTGTCACAGTGCTGTAAACACTCATTAAGGCTCCAAATGTTCCTGTTTTGAGTAAAGATTTCTACAGGCTACACAGTTACCAGATGTTTTGAGAAATAACTGAGGCTTTTCAACCCACTCTTGAAGATTTACATCTGTTGTAGGAATGAATGAGCTTTGGGTAGATTTTCACAGCAGGTTATTATGGTTTTAAAGTTCTGAGGGAGACTGATGTATTTTTGGGTTTGGTCTTGTCATGGGATTTAAAACTAAAAAGAAAATATTGGTCAGCATTTACTTTGCATGCTGCTCCAGTTATGTTTTATTGAGGCCTGAAAAATTGTAAGACTTTACTTTTGTGTATTCTTCAGGATGTATTTAGTGAGAAACTGTCCTGCTTTGTATCTCTGACACTAAAGACAGACTCTGCTAATTTATATTCATGGTTTTTATCAAGAGACAGAAATGAAGTTTGTTTTGAGCTTTGGTTTTACTCATTCAATGTTCCCGATTGGTATCTTTGGTTAATTTCATTTATTGCATTGCATTTGTTTTGTTTAGGGTTTGTTAACTTTGCCAAACCAAACTTACTTGAAGCCAAAAGTAAATTGGTGTCATGGGTTGAATTGATATTTGGTTTCCTGAGGTATGGGTCATGGGCTTGTTAATGGTGACTTTCAAGGCCCAGTTCTCACAGCTCTTAAAAGGCGGTCTAGTAATTGAATCTAAACTAACCCTTTGTTATGAAAAGATAAGCCAGTGGTTCCGATACTGCTATGCTTTCAGTGTAAATATGGCTGATTTCAGCCCTGGTTGATTTGGAAAAAAAACCTACAGGTAACATGCAGGAAAATAAATTATTGTCATTTTAATAAAGAAGCAAGCAATAATTGGCCTTTGCCCATTATCCTATGACTATGAGCAACTGTGATCTGATTTTATGTTGCACACAAATTCTGACAAGTTTGAGGTGTGAAGTTTGTCACCTGCAGTTCTCATCTAACACCTCATTGTGGCTGCTCCTTCTTGTCCCATTAGTTCCTGCAAAATTTCAAACTAATTCACTGTTAAAACATTTTTGATGAACAATATTGGTGAATTCTAAACTCATCCACAAGTGCATTGTATCTCCTGTCAATACTTAATTATAAAAGTCAACTTGTGTTGACTTATAATGATATATTAAGTGTGTCTCTCACACTAATTTAAATATTATCCTTCCAGCTAAAAATATTTTTAAATCAATGAAATATGCTGAAACTTTTCCTCTTGTTTTTCTTGTGTGCGGGATGATTAATGAGAGTATGTATTGTGTAAATATCCATAAGGACGGCCAATATCATTAAAAGACCTGTAAAGATCTTTTCCCAAACTGCTGCTTTCATAGATGCCTTGGTAACTGTTGTGGTCCAATTTATTTCCACTGTATTAAGAGAACCTCCAGCTCCAGATCTCAGGGAAGCAAAGTGGGTGAGGAATGAGGCTGAAGAGGGGCTCTCTCAGGTCAGGTCTACTGTGTTTTGTTAGATTCCACTCACAGTCTTTCATGCTGTTTTCTAATTCTTTTATTATAATAAGGTAACCAGGGGGACTGTGTTTATTTTCCATTTTCATTCAAGGATTGTCAATTTTTGTTATTTCTGCTCACAGTTATGTGAAATGTTATCTTTCCAAATATTAACATTTTGTCGGGCCTGTCTGTCTTTGTTTCCATTTTTAGCTTGTGAGTCTTTCTCAGGTCTGTCTTTGTTGCCGACAGTTAGATTCCTTTCTTTATGTCCTAATTACCTTTTCAGTCTGTTTAGATGCAGAGCTGTTTTTAGCAAACCATGCCATACTGGCAGATTTATGATAAATATTTATTTTTGTGAAATCCATGGTTGATTTCTCGAAGTTAAAACTGTGAAAAGCATAATATGTTAATTAGCTGAGTGACTTCTGGTGCAGGTTAACGTGTTTAAGTCTAACTTCACCTTCAGGAGTGCATTTCTGAAATGATTTATTTTATGTAATTAACATGGCACAGTTTATGTTATTAACTGTGTGTGTATTTAGGGCTTGTTCTATTCTGGCAGTGATCTGATGGTGGGGTGTGTGCACTGATGAGGCACGGGTCCATGTTAGTGCTGGCACAGGCGACTACACACATCTCAGGAGATGACCAGAATGTGAACCTTCCACAAAGCCTTTCATCCTCCTCCCTAAACCTTTCATCTTGCCATTAATCATATACAGACCTAAGGAGCGACAGAGATGCGCTAGCTCTTTCCCCATTTTCTTCACAATGTGGTCTTGATTGTATCTGTGGCTAGAAGTGGGGATGAGGTGTGGAGAGGATAGTGCAGGGGTGTGACTGGTGCCAGCAGGATCCACTATGTCGGAGGCACATCCTGGCATTTCAATCTCCCATCAACAGGACAGTACTCTGGGCCTGGCTGGTAATACTGGATTTCTTTATGGAGATTTTCATGAACATTTTCACTATAATAAGCACCTCAATGGGAAAGGAGAGGCTGCACATATAAACTGATCATTATGAAATTTGAGTTGGATGTGTGTTGTTGATGGATCTCCACCTGTGACATATGTGTTTCTCTTTGAAGGAAGCAATATCTCCCTATATTTGGAACGATGGTGGGTTGCAGTTGACTTTTAATACTTCAGATGCATTCTGTGTCTGCACTCCTTAGTAATGATTTAATACAGAAAGTAAAAATACAATCTGAAATAAGGCGCGGACATAAAGTTGAGTTGTAGCAGCTGCTTGGCCTCTCCAATGTCTGAACTGTTGGCCACTCCCCGTGCAATGTCGGCTGCATCCCAGGGGTGACATGGCTTCAATCATGTCAGCCTGTGTTACTGCATAGTATGCTGCTCCAAATCTGCGTCCTTGAAGCCTGGCGATACTACTTTCCTGACTTGTAGAGGGTCGGGGTCTGTTGAGCTGCACTCTGGTTGGTTGAACCGTGGTCGGCTGGGGTCTAGCTGGCTCGGTTCGGGTAAGCTGGGCTCCGCGAGGCTGGTCCTCTGCTGTGCCAGATGGCAGTCTTCTCCTCCTTGGCCTGTGTGGTGTGTGCTGCTGTCCATGACTGGGCTGGGTGAAGGGTGATGTTGACCTTGTTTGGTTTTTGCACACTGTGAGGTGATTGCCCTGTTTATATAGTGGATCAGGTCCCAGGAGAAGTCAGTCTGTGGCAGCAGCGTGGATGGTGCTGCTCGCCCTGGGAAGCGCCCTAGGTCTGTTTGCTACTCTGTCACCTTTCCTTTTTAAGCCTGCTCTGAGTGTCTCAGGGTGGTCTCTGAGCAGTTTCCCTCTGTTTTTCTTCCTGCTTCATTGATCATGTTCTCTGAGCACTGGATCACAACACTATCTAGACTCCGTTCATTTGGGTGTAGTTGTTTTGGGCCCATTTTTCCAACTATGATAAATGACTGCTGTGTTCCCCACATTCTTCATATTTAGGGCTAGGCTATTTAGCTTTTTTTTTTCTTTTACATAGATGTAATAGAGGTTCAGTTTGTTCTTATCTCTCAGAAACGTCCTGCATAATCTTTCTCATTCTTATCTTTATTTTGGTGGTTCCTCTTTCAGTGTCCTTTTCAGTCATTTTCTCCTATGACAGTTGTTACTACTGCTTTGCTTTTCTGTCTCTCCCCACAGTTGTATTTACTTTTAGCTTACTGGTTTCTGGTTCCCACATTCTTCAATTATTTGCTGTAGTCGGAGCTCATGTTTTGTTCTTTCCTCTCTCTGGTTGGCACAGTGCATTCAGAAAAAGCTCCGATGTTTTTCATATCACTTGTTGTGTTTTTTGGAGCCCTGGGCTAAAATAAGAAAATAGCATGATGCTGCCATCCTCATGCTTACAGTAACTGTTGGGAAGTTATTTGACAGGTGATGAGCATTGGCTGGTTTGAAGCCAAGCACACACAGGGTCTCTGGAGCTCAGCCAAAATGACAATTGGGTTCTTGTAAATCTCTTTTACCCAGCTCAGCTGGATGGTCAGTTCTAGGAAGAATCCTGGTTAATCTAAACTTCTACCATTTAAGAATGATGGAGGCCAACTTTTCTCTTTGAAACCCCAGTGCATACAGGACATGTTTTTGTAGCCTTCCTCAGATCCGCACCTCTACAATAATCCTGTCCCTGAGCTTTGTGTGCAGTCCCTTCCACCTCATGGCTTTGCGTTTACTCTGATATACATTGTCAGCTGTCAGACCTTATTCAGACAGATATATGTCTGTCCAAATCACATCCACTCTATTGAATTTACCACAGGTGGACTCCAACCAGGGAAACATTTCAAAAATCTTGAGAAATGGGAGGCTCCTGAGTGCCATAGCTAACAGTCTGAATTCTTCAGTTCAATGCTATGCATCTAAAATTCTGATTGCACTTATTTTGTTTGTTTGTTGTTGTTTTTTTCAATATAACAAAATGTGAATGAAAATGAAAACTGAATGCACTGCTCTGTATGTATCTGTATCTCCTTCTCTCACTGCCTTTCAATCTCTCTCATTCTCTCTCTCTCTCACAGAGGGGGGTTCATTTACCAAATGTTGTTGTTTACAGTTTCGGTCATGCCTCTGCATGTGGGGGCGTGTGCCAGATGTTGATGTAACCCCCGATCTCAGTGCTCAGTTTTCCCTTAACTCCATCTCCTGCAGCAGGAAGTTAGTTACATTACATTCATTTCCCATTATGTGAAGAGATAAGTGACGCTGCACGACCTTGTTCGTGGCTTTAAAATGGGCTCTTGCATGCACATATTTACACACAGACACATGCACAAAAAATGGTCACACATCTGTTATTGTAGCAAATTGATTTAGCTAATGTGATCTGACTGATCAGCAGCTGTAGTGGAAAGAGTAATGGGTTCTGAAAGTTAGATTAGCCGCTGTTCCCCTGATGTTTAGCTACAGACCAAGCAATTATGGTCAACATCAGCTAAGGTAATAGGGAATAATTACTTCTATACTCTATTTATTTTATTCACATTTCATGGCTGTAGTGGAAACACTGAAGTGAAGCGAGTGTGACGGATGGTATATGGTTCATTTTCCATGATGGTGTGACTGTCAGTTGTCAGCCTATGACACCGCCTCTGCCCTCTAGACTCTGTTGGGTTTTAAAGCTGTCAGCACTGGTGCTTGACTGCTTGGAGACTCTGAATAAGGATATAACTGCTGAGAGCTGTAAATATGATATTTAAGTAAACTGCTGGCTCAAAGTTAAAAAAAAAAGAAGTCCATTTCAGCTCTGAGGCTGCAGGAAATGGTATTAAGTTAAGTAATCCACTTAGCTCACCTGATTTGCTGTTAAATTGTCCACCTCTTCTTTCAAGTGATTTACCCTCAGTGTAATGGCCTGAGTTCTTTTGATCTATCTCATTGTTTACCTGTCCTCCAATGCATTTCTTAAGGTCTACATTTCAATGGCTTTTATTGTAGTGCTTTTTACTTACTACATTTTTTTTTTTAAATAAAATGAGCAGGCAGGTGATATTCTATATGTTTTTTTACTTTCAACTATCCCCATGTGTTTCAGTCAATCAGTTAGACTTATTTGTATAGCACTTTTCACACAGAGATGAATAACACAAAGAATGAAAGCATTAAAAACAATATGCCAGAGCCCCCTGCTCCATCTATGCACCAAAGCAATTTGTCCATCTGTCAGTAATTTCCCAGACTCTCTGTGGCACTCAAGTTCATTAGTTACAAATGAAGATGTAAAACCACTTTCATTTTTGTTAAAAAGGCAAAGTCATCTCCTGTATGTTTTCAGCAATGGATTGTTGTACTTGTGAGTGAGTTGAAAACAAACTACAGGGCCTTTGTTCATGGGACAGTAGTGAGGAAGGAAGAAGACCCAGTAGAATAACGTGGCTGATTAATGTGTTTTATGGACAGTGGACCTCAGAGCACTGAGGATTTGTCTGCACTGACAATAGTTATTGTAGGATCAATTCATCTGTGGTTTTGGTCTGAGTGTGGAATTGTTGACAGGAAGTAAACATTATTACCAAACTCATGTTTTAACTTTGCTTTAACCATTGAAAACATTGAACAAATTATTTAGTTTGTTTGTCTGTTACCTAACAGCACTCAAAATCTACTCAAAAGATTTCACACACAAAAAAAAAGTATAAAAAGAAGTGATTAGTTGTTGGTGCAGGTGGTGTCCAATTTTCTGTTTAATTTGCAAGATTTGAATGGTAATTCATATGTGAAAACAAGTATAAACAAGTAGTCACGAGTCTTACTTGTTTTTCTTATTTTTTATTTTGCAAATCACCCATTCATGAAGCCACAATGTTTACTCATGTAGTGTTCTTAAAATTAGGGCTACCATCAGGCAATCAGTAATAATTTTGTGCCAATTGTTTGTGTACTATCTGAGTTTAAATGAAGGAAAAACAAAGGTGTTTTTTTTTTTATCCTTTTCTCCTTTCTTTCTTCATTTCTCTTCTCATTTCACATTACCCTAAGCTGAAGACAGGAGTATTTTTCTTCTTTCACTTCAGCAGCGTCCTGCCAGAAAATCAAATTATATCAAACCATGGTAGTTTTCTGTGCCTTATCAATCTCTTGTTTGTCTTTCCAGGTGGATGCCATAGTAACTCTGGGGGGTCTTGCGGGCAGATTTGACCAGACCATGGCATCTGTTGAGACACTCCACCACGCTCTGTCCATGACGCAGCTGCCTGTGTTGGTCATACAGGAAACCAGCCTGGCATATCTACTCAGACCCGTGAGTGCATTGAAAACATACTTTGCATAGTCATCGTATGCATGCATATAGGCCACTTTATTTCCATTGTGCAAGGATTGTGTTCTCTCGACTGTTTTTCATTTAATTTTGTGTCCTTTGAGCTTCAAAGCCAGCTGGCTATATTTTCTCCAGGTGGTGGGGAATACAACAAAAATGTGAGGTTATAACACCTCTGCCTCAGAATAAATTGGTTGTTGCATTTATCATTGAGTTTTAAAAATGTCAGGCTCCCTCTATTTCACTTTGCATGAACCTGACTTATTGTAGCTATATCTATCCTATAGGTTATATATGTACAGTATACACACAGGCAGACCCACAGTGTGTTTTCAGCTCCTCTGCATCTCCCACACCCTCTAATCACCGCTCTTCCAGTGCTTCTCTTCGTTTTTTGTTCACTCTCAAAAATGTTCTTTTCTTTGTTCTGCGACCACCTTGATTGGAGTGTTGAACACTTTGTTTCTTTGTTAAGTAATCACTTCAAGCACACACATACACACACACCACATACACGTTGCCACTCTTATGGTGCCCCAATTTGCTGCTGTGCATGAGTGAGAGAGTCTCTTTTGATGCTCCCAAATTGTTTTTCCTCAGTGCCAGCCACTTTCTCATGCTCCTCAGTTGATTGAATTTACAAGTGGGCTGGGTAGCCGCCAATTGGGACACACACTTCTCTTTTTTAACCTTCTTTTTTTCCCCCTCTGTGTTGTTTATTTCCGGGATCTTCGGGACAAACAGCTAACTGTCACACTTCCTGATGACATCTTGTAAAATGTTAAGCGTGTTAACTTCTTTCTCATGCACTCCCTCCCCACTTCTTGTCATTATTCCAAAGACGCACTGTCATTTGCTGCTTCATACCTCGACACCTCCAATTAATCTTACTTCACTGAGGGTAAATTAAGCTCGTTTGTCAACGCGACTCCAGTTCGCCAGCAACTGATGAACGCAGACGCCTGTACATGAAGGTGAACGCAACCTTCGAAAAGCCCAGTGCTATTTGTTCAAGTTACATCTGTAATTGAAGTGTTTACAACTTTTGCCAAACATCCTCATTACCCGTTTTCCACGCAATCATGATTTTGTTATGTGCTCTGCTTTGGGATTTGGTGATGCAATCAATACATACAGAGTTGTTCATGCTCTACACATGCACACACAAACAAACAGAGACTGTATTGATCACCTGATCATGGTAAACAAACACTTTTCTTTTTTACAAGCACCATTTTGAAAGAGATCAAGTGAATCTGGGGAACAATAACATGTACCGATTTAGTAGATGTTGCCTTTGTGAATTGCTTGCAATATCTTCACTTTTGTTTGAGGAGGTTATAATACACCCTGCTATGTTTTCAGGTGACAGTGAGCCACTATCAGAAAGATAAACAATGCCCTGAAGTCTTCGTTGAGTCATAATATCTGAAATACATAAACTGTAATTATTCCAGGGAGGTGCTAAAAACCAGTTACCTGAACGTGTGTGGGGAAGATGACTGAAAAGTGATGCTAATGTTGCACAAACGTCAGCTTTACAGTAAACACTTTTCACCTAGATGCACTTACGTTGTCTGCCTGTGCTGTCTTGCGCTCTGACTGTGATCCTCTTCATCACCAGGCCCTTCCTCTTCCAGTGGTTGTGCACTACTGTCAGACCTGACAGATTCACAGCATCTCAACTGTAATAAAACCCTTTTTAGGAAACAGGACATGCTTAGTTGCAAAATACAAAAAAAATGTGTATACAGTACTCAGCCGTTTTGAACCACCTAAGAATATCCGATCACCACCTGACACACTATTCCTCCTTTAGTAAAAAAAAAAAATAAAAAATGCACACTCTTAAGGAACTTTGAGAAAAGTTAGAGAGAAAATAAGAGTTAGCTCTTTTCTTCTTCTGCAGCTCTGACCACACATTTCCCTACGTGTATCCCACTGTGACGATAGCGCCATCAAATTGGTGTGATACCACGATTGCAGTTACAAATGACAGAAATCCACCAAGTGCAATGCTTGTTAGAAAATAATGCTTGTTTAATTTCTAAAGAGCTAGAAGCGGCACAAAATTTGATGGTGGCAGCCTTGTAATTCTCAGGAAATGCAGACAAACACCCTGCTTAGACACGCTCTGACTTAATCAGGGTTGTGGCTGTTTGTTTTAACTTTTGTTTCCCATAGGAGGCGTCATATGGGAAACAAGTATTATTTATTCTATCTTTGGGAAATATGTTGAAGACTTGCTTTTTCCACATCTGGCTCAGAGCATTGAATAATTCTCATGTTTTTAAAAATTAAATTATGGGAAGGGACACTGAGAGGTTTGCAGGCTTGTTTATTCAGAGTCCCTACATGACAAGAAGATGTTTTAATCTGTCTAGATCCCAAGGTGATGCTAAATTTACTCGGTTTGAATATGAAAAGAAGAAGAAGGCGAAACTTGCGCTGAGTTCATCTCTTTTGTTTGTATTTTTCTCTTACTGTTTGCTCTATGGAGACTCAGTCGGAGGGGCCAAGCAGAGCCACATTTCCCCCACGTTAGTATCCCGGGCCCTGAAGACTCTTAAGGAAGCCTATGGCAGAGAATTCACAGCGCTGTGTCAGCCAAGTCCATGCTATAAATCATTCTATAAGCACACACTCTCTAGGTCAAATCTACAAGCTTGTTTACCTGATGCCCTTTCCAGGAGTGAAACTTGTCAAAGTAAGAGCTGATTTAAATGATAAAGTGTGGTACCCTACCCGAGGTATGTTTGTGCTGCAGCAAGTGAGCAGCTATGCAGCAGTCAAATATGAAACATAGACATGAAGTGAACTGAGCTAAGATGATTTGTTCTGTACTAAAATAAATAATGTGCAACACTGTGTGCAAGAACAGAAGTTTTATATCTTTTTCTCTTATGATATTGATGATTTTAATTTGAAATTTCATGCTGTTACAGTACAATGTTAGAAACAGCACCTCCTTCAAGTCTGCATGTGTGCAGTTGCGCATGTATTTACTCTTCTTCATACACCTTCTTGCGCTGACACACTTGCACAAAGAGACTGTGTTTATGTATAGAAAACAACCTCGGGGATGTTTCCTGAACACTAAAGGCTCTAAAGTGTAGAATTCCCCATCATTACTTCCCTCTGGCTCCGTAGCTCTCAGAAGCCAAGCAAAGAAAACTCTTGCTTTAAACATGTCACACCTTGAAGATCTCGAACTCTTAACTGACTGTGCAGCCTTTGTCGGTGTCCGTGTGATCTTTTTTAGATGACTGATCTAAGCCCTGGCTGTCAGCGCATTTTGTCATTGTATTAATGCTCAGGTTGAGTGTACCAAGTACTGCTAAGTGTTGCTGATCAGTTTTCAAGTATTTTTTCACTTTCCTACATCTTCCTCCTTACAAATGTATTAGCCCAAATGAGTTGTTGAGGTGTTTCTTTGTGGTTTTGTACACTGTGAATAGAAAAACTTTATTTTGACCTTTTTGCATTCTAGCTTATTAGAACCAGTGCATTCAGAGTGAAATCATTATTCAGCCCGTTGAGTCTGACACTACCTTGCCCCAACACTATGTAGTGCTCTTCCTTTTTTATCTCCCAATCCTAGTTTCTAAAAGGGCTACCGTGACATTTTGTTCCTGTTTATCTTCTCTGGAGGGCACTTCATAAAAAGACTTCATTATACCTGAAAAACATTTCTTCATCTGATGTCACTGAAAGACGTAACACTGTCAACCACCCCAAACAGCACTGATGGATAATTTTCTTTCTGTGCTAATAAAATACATTATGGAATTCAGTGGCCCTTGACTTGAGTTGAGGCATGTCATGATAATGCAACCAGTGTAAGCAGCTGGTTTGTAAGGATGTTGACGCTACGTCAGTGCAGATCTTTTGACTCGCTATGACAGACACGAGAGTATAATTCAAATTGGCAATGTATCCTTTTAAGTGTCGGTGCGAACTAGAAATGGGGTTGCAGTTTTGACAAGCGCAATAATTTACTTTAATGAGCTTTGTTCTCTGGGCGGAGAAGCTAAGTTTCTCATTTAGGGGCTGAATAGGTTTAAGAAGTCTTGCGCCACGTTTATTTTCTTCTTTAATTCTTTCCACTGTCCTCATTTCAACCTGTCATTGACTCTGTTATTGATTTATTGTTATTGTTAGTACCAGACTAATACTATTCACTTTTCTCTCTGTGGTGTCAACAGGGCAGCCACAGACTGGAAGTGAACACAGGCCTGGAGGGGCATTGGTGCAGTCTCATTCCAGTGGGTGGACCGTGCCAAACAATCACCACTGGACTCAAGTGGAACCTGGGTGAGTCCCCATTTTTTTCATTTCTAATTTAACCCTAACCCTTAACCCTTCTAATCCTAACCATAACCCTAATTTAAGAATCAGAAAGACCCCAAATTTACTTGTCTTAAAAAGTTGTTGGTTGAATCAATAGAATTCCTAACTTTTAGAAGCAACATAAATTAGAATGAAAGTTCACATTCAGTATCAAAAACAGGGCTAAATAATTAATTTTTTTTATTAAGGTACAAAATGTATGGAATGGGATGCCATATAGCTCAGTGGGTTGAGCAGGTGCCCCATATGCTGAGACCCACCGGTGGCCCTTTGCATGTCTTTTCCTCTCTCTCTGCCTCTCCTTTTCCTGTCTCTCTCAACTATCCCATAAATAGCTTTAAAAAAAGTATGGAATTTGGGGAAAATTTGGTGAAATTGCGTAAAGTAAACCAGATACATGTTGAGGCACTGGGGGCGGTAAGTAGCTTGTATAGAGAAGGAGAATAAAGTCGTGATGTTGTGGCAGAGGTTGAAGCTTTGCTCTGGGTTTTAACATCTGAAGGAGGAGCTGCTCCCCTCCCACCCTCCCTGCAAATAACTTCTCGCTGCCAGCACTGCAAACTTAGATTCACAGTGGAAACAACTTCCTGAATTTTGCATAACGAGATACTGTAAAGTACAGATGCTTAATTTGCTTCAGTCAAATGAGGCTGCATTTTTAATACATGTCATATATGGACGACACAGACATGCCACGACAAGCTTTTTATGTTCCCAAACAGAGAAAATCCAATCAGACACCCATCTGAGGACCCCTGTGTTCTTGCCCCTCTCCAAGCCTCATGGCCAGCTGTGTTGTTAATGAGTTGGCACAGACCAAACTGTCACCCGTATGAGGGAAACCTGGCCCTTCTGTCAGTGGGGTTGCATAATGTGTCTGCTTCTTAGTGGGTGTCCACTCGAAGTGTCTCTATGTACACGTGTACGTTTCTGGGAGTCTTTACACTTAAGCAAGCACGGTTGTGTCTGTACTTGTTTAAACATGTCTGTAGGCCAGTTTGAATACGCGACTGTGTGTTTGTTTCTACAGTCCTGTAAATTAACTTTTTTTGTTTTTATATTTGTGTGTATTTTTTGGTCAGGTGCAGGGTGTTGTATATTTACTCGGTACACCTGTGAGATGGTCTTATGAATGGTAATGAGTGGGACTTTTATACATGAGAGTCCTATGCAGATTAGCCGTGGATAACAAGATGCGTAATTAATCACATGCATATTTAGAAGGCTGGAAGTGATGATTTCCCACTGGGGTCGGGAGGAAGGACCAGAATATGAAATAAAAATTAGGAATATCAGTTTTCTTCTCAAATGTGTGACTGCAGCCATCATGGCACCACTGCATCTGGTGTCGTCTGCCTCTCCTCATTGATCTGTGCATTTGTTTTTTTTTCCTGTTTAAATTTGTGTCAACGAAGGGTTTCCAACGCAACTTGCTCAGGGAAACCCAAATCACCAGTGTGCCATTCTCGGGTGACGCCAAGACCCTTTAGAAGTCCGCTGAAATGATCCCCCACACTTGGGTTCAAAGCACTTCTGTGATGAAAAATGTATGATCTTTATATAAAGAAAGAGTTTTGGGCTGTCAGCCATTACAGCCTTGCTGACCCAAAGGAGGCTTTTTTTGCTTGAATCCAGAGCTTGTTTTAACTCTTGCTTTAAAGAATAAAAGTCTGCAATGATTCATGTTGTTTTGATCCAGAGCGTAAATTTGGGATGAGTAGACCGTTATTGAGCAAACTTTTTTTTTTCTTTTGGTTGGTATACTCCAGGGGCGTTTGCAGGATGAGATGAAATACCCTCGGCCCAAGTTAATTATATCATGTGTTCACTTTTTCATGGTAGGTTATCAATAATTTATGTTGTTGTGAAATTAGACTAGGCACAGTGCACGTCTGCTCATAGAGATGAACTTGGGTTTACAGTGTGAGCATACGTCCTGGTAATTTTTTAGTGAAAGTTTTTCATTATACTTTCTATACCACTGTACAAGGCTCTGATATTTAAAGATTAAAAAGTAAGGTAAATCAAATTAAAACCCACTATGTTATTTTTTAACTTAATTAAAGCATTACAATAAGCTGTCATATTATAATTATAATAAATATAATGTTATGTCTTATGTCTATTTTTATGTTTCAGCTTATTAACTTATTCAGTGTCATATAGGGTGTGCAAAAGGACAAATGTAGTTGTCGTGATTCTGTCTTTTAAAGTATTTTCTGAGATTCAAAATAATGTTACTGCAAAGTCAAATTCATTTTTAATACAGTGAGTTGAATGGTTAAACAGAAATTTTAAAAGGTTTTAAAGCATACATAAATTAACATGTTCATACATATTCACAGTTACTAATGTTCTCATGCTGAACCAAATTTAAAGATGTTCATAGTTATACATTATTCATATTTACATTCTTTTCATTGGGAACTGTTTCACTCATAACTCAAGCTCCAGAGAATACATCCATGGACACTAGAATAACATTTATTTGTTTTTAACTGACCCTGGTCCAATTCAGATCTGGCATTAACATCTGTCTTTACAGGTACAGTATCATAACAAGTGGGCAGCTCTAAGTACAGCTGTGAGTGCACACCTGTACATCTCATATTGCAGCCATTTGAATGTGCCCTCGGCCTCATTGAAGTAGCACATACTCAGCTGATGTCCTCCTCCACAGACTAATTAGTCACAGTTTCATAAGAAAACAACAAAAATATTACTATTTCACATGGCTAAAGTTCAGTGCATTGTGCATTGTGCTGTGTGCGGCACAATGAGCCACTCAACCCCTCCTTGACCCGCTCTCTCTCCCTCACAGACAACAGCAGACCTGTCTGTCATAGTTTGGCTAAAAACAACAACACATACATGTTTATTTGCATATAGAGTGGGAAAGTGGTCACTTGAGACGCCAGGTGTGAACTGGGGTACTTAGAGGTGTCTGCCTGTGATTGCATCCACATAGAAGCATGTTAATGCCACGTCTGAACAGGACCTTTGAGACATGAAGGCCAGGCCAGGACACCAGAGGGCTGACTTTTTGGATGGAGGAACCATGGAGCACATGGGTCAATGCCCTGTGGAAGCAAAAGAAAGGAGGTACTGCTGGCAGCACGGTCAATTTCTCGAGGTAATGGCAGAGGCAAGCTGCTTAGGAATTTCTACAAGCAATTTGTATATATCAGATGAGACATATTCATCTGCCACCCTTAAATGTGGGATTTTAAAGGAAAGAAAGATGCTTGCCAGTGGTGTAGAAAGACTAGACTTTGCTCATGTTGGAGTGCGACTGTTTCTGTTGATGCTTTCAAGGGCCTTCCCTCTAAACAACAACACTTCACTTTCATTCTTCTGTTTCTTGCCAGTGGTATAAAGGTAAAGGTAAAGCTACTTTATTTGTCACATATACAGCTAAGTGAAATTCTGTATGATACTGTATAGCAGTCTGGGAGCTATAATTGTCCTTAGAATAATCTTTTGGAACTTCTGAATTTACGGTTGTCAAGGTAAATGCATAACAGGATTTGATATTGATTGTTATTGCTAACACAGCAGCAAAGGTCGAACGCACATAGGCTTTGCATAGTAAACCCTTTAGAGAGCTCAGCCTGTTGAATTGTGAGGGAGGATGATCTGCAACATTACGGATGCACTGGAGAAAGCCTGTAATGATGCTAAAGGATGGGAGTGCACCCCTAAATAATGAAGTAACTGCAGTGTAGTAAGAGCAACAACGGAGGAGGGGGGGGCTATAACTTTTTATAGTAAAGTAACTGCTGCTGGACATTGTGATTGAAATGTGGTCGGGTGAAAACTTCTCACCTGGCATGAATGCAGCTTTTTTTTAAACACTGCTCTCGATCAAATACTTACTGTAGCTGCAATAATGTCCAGTGTCTCTCATTTCTTACCGTCCAATTTGACCCGTCATTGCCTCTCTCAAACTCCTGATATCACTTCTCTCATTAATAGATGCTGCGACCGCTGAGCTGCCATACTTATTGCTCGCTGTATGTTACTTTCATTTTCAAGTGTCGGTGCCAAAATCCCCCAAGGTAACTGCCATTGAATAGTGTCATTGTGTATGTGTCCATGCATGAGCACATGTGTGGATTTTCAAGATGGGTTTGCACAGTAGCTCAGGGCAGTGTTCCTTAATTAAATCATTTCCCATGGAAGGTTTTTAAAAGTCATGTTTATATGCCACTTCCACACGTTCCAGGTTCCATGTGATAAGTAGACAGGCTTGTCCCGAGAATATTTATTCCAAGGTTTGTGTCTTTTAGCCAGGAGACAGAAACAGAAAGATGACAAGGCTGGTTCCAAAAATCATGTTTATGATGAGCTTTAATTACATTTTAGAGGTCACTGTTGTCATACTTTATAATTAAATCTGCTATATGAATGCATGCAGAGTTATGTCCATTATAAAATTGTAACGGAAAAGGTGTTTTGTTAATTTCACAGATAACGGTCTCAGAAAATTAGTTGGATATAAACATCTTTCATTTGGATCCCTGAGGCTGAGCATGTCTTAAAATGTTATTTGTTGTTCTTAGGGTGTTGAAAGATGCTGTTTAAATGATTTAAAAAAAAAACATAATAATGCAGAAGAGGTGATTGAATTCACCGCTGCAGAAAAAAGAATAGCGCAGTTGATCATGTCCTTAAATTGCCAGCCAGCTGCGTAGGTGCTGAGTCTGATTCCGATTATCCGATAAAGCCATAATCACAATGATCAGAGTGCACAGGATGCAAAATGACGTGGTGAGGCGAAATGTAAGGAGGATGTGGTAAAAGTAGAGACTAATGGAGAGATGACAGGCTAACCTAGGAGGGGCTGAGTCAGAAAAATGAAACGCAAGGAGAGAAAAGAAGGATTTTGAGGACAGAAGTGAATGCGAGGTGGGAAAAAAAAGGTTGTGATGTGATGACATATGAGAGGGAGAAAAAAGACCTGATGGCAGGCATCTTGCTTATTTGACATTCGAGGATGCTGACACACAGCAGGAAATGGAGGATTATGGGAGCTGTTGGGAAGTACGTACGTCGGAGCTTTAGTGGGAGCTTGTATGCATGCACACGCACACAAGCGCACAATCTCAACTGTAATATAGTCAATTTGCAATAAAGCATCCTTTGCTGTTCTTTTTTTGCACAAGACGTTCTTGTTTCCTGATTCCCTCATTTATTCCTCTCTTTTTCTGTGCTCATTACTTTCATTACTCCCAATTATTTGATATCAGGTTACAGGAGATGTCACAGGTGCAGTGTTTTCAGGAGAGTGAGTTTGAATAGCAGAGGGAGAGATTCTGTTTCCTTTCTCAAGGATGCTTCACCACAGCAGACACTTGCCAATAGAGTTGGCTAAAAAACTGTTTCCTTGTGTGTATTTCTTTCTCATAGTTTTAGTTTTCTCCACCTTCTACTGTGCTCTGTCTCTCCGGGAGTTAAGAGATGATGCTTACCCACCAATAAAGTCTAAACATGTTTATTGTAGGCCTTGAATCGCTTTGTTTTGGTATGAAAGAGGTAAACACAGGTTTATGAAAGCACAAAAAGGGTTGAGTATTCCGGTTCATTTCTGATCGACAAGGTCCCGGGTCAGTGTGATTTCCTGATTCAATTCAATATGGAAGTACAATATCAAATTTGCTCGGATATGGATGAGATCCTTCGAGAAAGGCGGCCTTGAGAGCCAAACAACCTGCAACCTAAAAAACACAAACAACATCCTCATCAATTTGACATGTGCTGCACATACTCAAAACATAAGTAAGTAGAGCGATACTTGAAGCACACACAGGCATGGGCACGCACACTTGGTCCAGCTGACTAGGTGCTGCACTGTGATTAAACAGAGTGGTGAGATCGATGCGCAGACAGAGAGAACATGCCGCTTCGTTTGGTTTCTTAGCCTGGCTGTAAGTGCAGCTTTCAGACAGTTGAGAGAGACAGAGCTGCAAGCCATAAACAGCTGCTTCTACGAGCCTATCCTTATCGAATTTGAATGAATATGGGGATTACTCTGGTAATTATTATTATGACATTTAGATAATTAATTATTGGTTCTGAAACAGCCATAAAATGTTGTTTTTTATCATGCAGAGAGTATGTGAAGGAGAGAATGTGGTGCAAAACTCACAACACGTAACAACATCCCGACACCATAAGCCCCCCACGATCATATCAGCTATTGGCTATTTCACAGGAGGATCTTTCAAATGAGATGATTGAGACAAATGAGACGGTTACCTGTGGTCAAGGATGGTTTCTCTTTGATGCTGCTCCTCTTGCCCTGGTCTCACACTGCAGCAGCAGTTTTCTTGTGGCCCATAATGTCTCCCTGATATGCTTCAGCAGGGCTTCTTTTTCCGGGCTTCGCCAAATCTGCTTTGTAGCTCTCCCCAGGCCGGCCGCCATTAATGTAAACCTGAAGGTGGGAACTGAGGCACTCTGCACCCTTCTGTTGATGGCTGCCATTCTGCGGCACACTCGATTTTTCTTCTCTGATGTTTTTTTAAACAGAAAATATGCAAATCATATTTCAGACTGGAGCATTAAGTGCACATTTTTAATTAGTGGTACAATAGCTTGCTTGGCTTGGCAACTGATGGCCCTGGGAATGTGTATCTTTGTAATCTTTTATGAATTCAACTGTCAAACTTTCATTCAATAATTGAGTAGTTTTTTTTCAAATTCAATATTCTTATTCTCGCTCTGACATCTTCTTCAGTCTTGCTCTTCCTTTGTTCGCTGTAGCTCTCCTGATCCGCCGCCATGCTACAGTCTTGTATATTTTCATCAGAAGTTTCCACTTTTGTTTGTTCAAATTGTCCTTATTCTAAATGTCAAGCAGTGCATCTGTTCTTCCTTGGATCAAATAATACAGCAGCCATCTGTGGCAGCCGCTGTGGTGTTTGTTTGTAGCTTCGTGTGCTGATTCCACCTCCATGAAATTAGTAACTGTCAAGTGTAAATCATTATGCCTAACAATTAGACCTCAAAATGAACCACACGTTGGGAATTTGATTTGACTTCAGAGAGATTTGATTTGATCACACATGCACAGAAAATTGCTCAGTTCTCATAAAAAGCTGGAACTGGGGAAAATAAGTGTGCCCCCGACACACCACCACCACCACCACGCTTTCAAAAAAAGTTTCATCAGTCTTTTGCACTCACCTAAAGGCTTTTTTTTAATGTTTTAGTTGTACATTCAAAGTGCAGTGTAAGAGCAGACCATTACCGTGTTATTAGTCCAGACATCATTAATCAGCAATAATGGCCATATAATAATTCTGTTTTCATTAGTCATACTGCTTATCCTTTTAGGGTTGCAGGGGAACTGGAGCCAATCCCATCTTACACTGGCACACTGGGCTATTATACAGTGTCAACATACAAACAGCCAACCAATTATATTCATATTCACACCTATTGGCAATTTAAATTCACCAATTAACCTAAACCTTTTGGAGCGTGGGAGGAAGCAGATGTACCTGAAGGAAACCCACACAAAAAAACATTGCTAAGTCTTACAATTATTTGGTCTTTAAAATTTTATTGCATAAACAATAATACTGACTGAATTTTTTAAAATTTTTATCAGTCGATGTAAAAGCTCAACCTGGGTCGCTGATATCAATGATTATGCAAAATATGGATGACATCTTTGCACTCTTGATTGGTCATGCCCGGGTACATAAACCCAGAACATGCTGTTATTGCCCTGGCTCTTGATTATTCATTGGTGGTGCCTACACTTTAAGACCTCTGCCAATTTATTTGCATTAAGTAGCACTAACCTCCGCTTTGCCCTGCTCATTTTCTTTGCTGCTGTGCATCCCATTGCCCTCTTCCCACCTCTGGACCCTGCAGAAAATAAGTGGCACTGGACCACCCACAGCAAATAACCACTGTAATATTAATCTGACATAAAGGGATGTCATTGAGTCTCCACAGCCTTGAAAGGAGGCAAGGAGTCACCCACTGAAAACCACTGACATGTTCAGCTCTTGCGCAGCAACCTTCAGATCACACTGTGCTTGTGTGTGTGTGCATATGTGAATATTTTACCACACTAATGCTTTCAGTTATTTGGAGGTTGGAGGGTTTTCTTTTCACTCTACCAAATTATTTACACTGATAATAATGTTTAACCGTGCTTAGCGTTAAATGTCACCGAGCTAGAGATATACTCAGCTCAGTAAACCTCATACACAGGCTGATATCGTGCATTGCTACTATATACTATAATTGGGATTTTAATGATTTGTATTATTTTGTGCAAATTTCTTCCCTTTTCAAAAACAAGCCAGGAAGCCAAGGTCACTGTGTCCCTTCACACACACCTGTGTGATTGTCTCCCCCTTCAACTGTGTGCATCACACAAGCATCAATACATGCAATAAGCATGCAGCAAAGACCCTCTATTACCTTTTTTTAATTAATGACACCTTATCTTCTTGCCCAAGACACACAGATACAAGATAAAGTGTAATCACAAGCTCACCCCAGGTCCACAAGCAAGGAACAAGATCTCTTATTAACCACCAACAATCAGATGTAACTGTGGTATCTGTTATGAAACTTATATTCGCTCTTTGAAAATTTTCAGCTTATTAACCCTTGACACTTTGAAGGTTGCAGTGTCATGCTGACGTTGAATGTGGTGAAAAGGAAGCAGGTGTGGGTGCAGGATGGAGAGATCCAATGTACTTTCTATAGGCCTTGATAATGCTGCAGTTCAAAACATGGATCTATAAAGTGTATTTTACTTTTATTGGGGTGTTGGACTTTTAAATCCTCAAATATTTTAAAAGCCAGAATTGGATAGAAGCTTTGGTCTTGGCTTGATTTTTTTTTTTTTTCTCCTTTTACCTTTGCTTTGATGGATATTGCCTCTGTAGAGTTCAGTGCATTTACATTAGTGATATGATGGCTACTTTCTGGAGATAAAACTTTCCTTGGCACTCATTAAAAGGGTTCACCTTTAAAGAACTCAAGCTAAACAGATACTGAACGAAAGTTATTGAAAAAGACAATGACTGAAGGTTTTATCAAGCACACTGTGCTTAGTTTAAATGATCGACACAATCAAGTCTGTTGTTGCCTCCGGCTTTTGAGAACAGCTGTCTTCCATAACTTATATGGCCCATATATATTAAAGTGAAAAGTAACATTTTTGAAGCCATGACAGTGTTATGATCTTTGACAACCCTATCAGTTTAACAGCCGTCTCCTCGGGCCTAACAGCACAAGACAAAGGTTCATTTTATGATATGTATTTTGGACCATATACAAATGCTGTTTTATTTCAGTGGTTCCAGTCTGTTCTGGTAGCGTTTAAGCTGTTTTACAAACCTAATGCTAGTGTTTCTGGTTAAGGACTTATCATAAATAGACTATCTTAGCTTTATGTGTGACCTGCACATGCACCTCAGCCTTAAAAAATTAAAGGTCAGACCCTTTGGTGGTACATTTCACTGTCTGGGATGACAGTTTTTGCGACTTTTTGCGAAATAAGACTCAATTGCACACACAAACATCTCTCCAGTAATTCTGAAATGCATTGCGGAGTGCACTCAAAAATACAGCAGCCACATTTTTAAATGGCCATTACATGCCTGAGGCTTCATGCTTTGTGTTTAAACACCCATTTCCCATTATGCTTCTCACTGGCAGCAATCTATTATGTTCCTTAAGAACTAAATTGGGGTCAAGAGCTATTGCTAAAGGATGAAATTCCTCCAAGTGTTCATCTGGAGGACTTCCACTTTATGCCACAAAACTTTATTCCCATGAGTTAAAAAGCAAAGCCCTTCTGGATGATTATAGATAGGGAGGTCAGCTAGACAGTAGGTCTCTATCTGCAACTGACAGCTACTATCCTAAATGTGTGTGTCCAAGTGTGTGTGTGTTTGGCGTGTGGAACCTCCGTAGTCATTTCTCTGTGACTCAGCCCTCTCTCATCCAACAACTTAATATTAAAAAGCCTTCATCCCACAGCAAACGCAGGCTGAGTTATGGCTTTTGGCACGGTGAGGGTGATTGTGTGCGTTAAAACCTGCTTCATCATGGTGTTTTTGGCTTAGCATGGATCATAATGAACAACAAAATTTGAATAGCTGTCATTCACTCACTCACTCACTCTTCCCTGCGTGTGCGTGTGTGGTTGGGGAGGTGAGGGCAAGTGGAGAGGGGGATTTTGTTGAGTATGGATTTATCTTCTCTTCTATAAGCCTTGTGTTTGTGTGTGACTCGTTATGCTCTTGTTTGTGTTTCAGTGTGCTGTTTCCTTTGGAATGCAGATATATATATGTATGCAAGTGTGTTATGCATGTGATAGAGAGTGAAAGAAACTTCAGTGAACCATGAACAACGGCTGTCAGCCCACTGATGACAAGGCTGTGGAGGCTTTCCTCTCTTAAGTTTCCACTCAGCTTGATATGCAAATGAGCTGCTAGTGCTCCACAACACCGGTCCCACCTCTGTTCTTTACAACTTCAGCATCATCCTGTATATCCAAGCACTGGATACATACATGCACACATTGGAGTCATAATCGTTAAGACTATAGGCTTGAGTGCCACATGAGAGGCACTGTTGCACATAATTAATCAAGTTTGACAATGGCATTGCTCAAAAAGATACTAAATTGTATTAATTTAAAAGAGGAAGGGAAATAAATGATACATCCCATCATGTTGTTTAATAAAGAAGACTAATCAAGGCAGTCTCTGTGGTTGCAATCACACATAATCATGGTAGATAATGCGTTAATCATCACTGATTATTGTAAAATGGTTATATGCGTCATACTGTATCAATGTGTTCTATATCTCAAACTGATATAAAATCCCAGCGCTTCCAAGAACCACAGATGAGGCTACATTCACCATCCCACTGTTTGAAATGTCACCCGAATGCTAAGGAAACTTTGGATGACCCAGTGCTGCACAAAGACACACACATTTGTGCAGTGGACATATGCAACACACACAAACTCACAAATCAACACATGAACTAGAGCATCATTAGACGCATGACAAACACACACACAAAAACAACATAGACAGGTGTTAACGTTTGATTAAAACAAAAACCCTGAAACATGTGAACCCAGATGGATTTCTGCAACCAGACTCTCAGAGAGCCAAAGCAATTGAGAAATCTTAATTAAAAGTAAACTTTGGATAAGATTAGAAAGCTTGCCCTCGCTGTTAATGAGAGTACGCTGTTTATGCAATGTAAGCCTTCACAAACACATCGGCATGCAAATGAGCGTTGAGTGTTTTGATAAATACTTCACTACATGTTCCATATTTTTAGTTACGTTCGGAACCTTGAGACTCACCAAGAGCACGGAAATGCAGCGTTTTGACGATTCGGGCATGGAGCAGCATTTAGCATAATTAGCCCAGATTCAATCTTTGAACTTTGCAGGTGGCACAAAAGTTCATGTGATAACATCTCAAAGCACCTTTTAGCGCTCGCTGGGCACGCTGTGATGAAAAAAACATCTAGACATCATTTCTTCTCACCTCTTTTGCTGAAGAGGGTAAACATGCTTCGTGAAGACTACTACTAATATATTCTGTATTGACTGAAAGCAGCAGGGATTTTCCTCGTGTTGAAGTTTTACGTGACGCTCTGCGCTGTGATGTTTGGTTCAAATTCTCCGAACACACACACAATAGCCTTATTAGAAAAAGAGGCGAGTCATTTCGATCCCTTTTAAAGATGTGAAACAGCAGGGGAAAAACATTTTTGATATGAATTCAGAAGAAATAAATGGATATGTTGACAGGACTGCCTTTAAAGTTTTGTTCTGCTGCTGAGATGAAGCGTTGCAGCTTAAGCCTTCAGCAGTGTGTGTATGTGTGTGTGTGTGTGCAGCCTGAGATTTCAGTATTCAGGAAGCATTCTAAATACAGGAAAGGATTGTTTTCAAAGGAGGGCAAAGCAATGTACTTTATCTTGTAGTCAAACAGATAGATGTGTCTGACAAACTTGGTTCAGTGAGGTCTTACCCAGTGTCCCTGCCAGCGGCAGACATCTCTACTATAAGATCTCCCTTTTTCCTTCTGTTTCCCGAGATGCAAACACGTACCCTGACCTTCTATTCTTTTCATATCTCTTTTTTCTCCCCTTGCTTATGTTTTTCCGCTGGCCTAATGTTTTTGTCTCATTCTTTCAGGGATTCGGTGCAAAGAAATTAATCTATCCTGCCTTTATCTCTCGGTCTTGCTTTTTCTTTCATATCCCCTTTCTACACGTGTTCCCGCTCACTCTTTTCCTCTGCAACACCTTTCTACATAATGCCACCTCTCTCTGCCCTCCTACCCCCCCACCACCATCCACTTTCCTAACTCTCTCTTCTTCCCCCTCCTTCGCTCCTGTTCACCAAGGTCTTACAGAGGGGAAATGAAAAGTGTATGTATTCTGTAGTGGTGCAGTGTGGCAGCAGGAGGGGAAACTGCTGTTTTATGGTTTTATTTATGGTTCTGTAAATTTCTGACGCTGTGCACATCACACACACGGGGCAGAGGGGGAATGAAGAGCAGCCTGATGTGAACTGCTGCTGGTACCCCCAGTGGAGACTAGCAAGGAGGAGTGAGCACTTGCCCACACATATTAGACTTTGGACCAAATATGCATTAGTTACAACCTACTGCATGCATACACTCGCACATGCCTGAACACAATACCTAAACACAAATACTCAGGTATTCACGACAGGATGCTAATATCCACAAACTCCATCAATTTATCTGCTCAAACACTTCATCAAGCAAAACCCATGAACAATGACTTATCCCCATAATCTCCCTCTAATATCAAAACACAAAATTTGCTCTCCCATCTGTTTGCACTTTCGTCTCTAGACTGACTGATATCACAATCCCAGCAGAGACGAGTTTTCTTATCTGAAGGTCAACTTAATCCAGAACAGTATTTGTCACCCCACACTCTTAGACAAACCCAGCAGTGCCATCATAAACATTTAATGGAAGCAGCTATCATTGCACCGCAGATGGTGCTGGTACTGCTAGTGCTTGCATGCCTTTGCCTCTGCTCACGTCGTGGCCAATAAATAGCTTTGAATACAAGGAGAGTGCCTGATAGAGAAAATGGGCATCGCTGTATTGAAATCAAAGGCAGGTATAATATGCATATAGTTTGTGTTTACTCCAAATCGAGCACGGCCGTATCAGCGATGCTCGCAATTCCATTTTACCACAACTCAAATGTGAAGTATTTTTACATTTTATATAATAAGGATTTTGTTTGTTTGTGTGTTTGTCTGATTTTGTTTCGGGGTGATCATTGTTCACTCTCTGAAGGATTTGAATCAACTGTTCAAACAAAACTCTAGGAGGCTGTCCTGCAGTTTTGCATCTGAATGGTTCACCCCCCAAAAAAGAAGAGAAAACACAAATCAGCATTTCCTTGTGTTCTGTTGGAGTAAGATTACTTTCTTACGTCGGCTGAATAATGCAAATTGTGGATCAACTAAAGATTTAAAGCTTTTTTCAGGGGTGGGGTGGGGGGATTTTTCCCCAAGGTGGATCTTATTTATTGTGAAGGATTAACGTGCACACATTTTGTGCCGTCCATGGACAGTAATGCCATGTAATGTCATTCTCAGTGTGAAGCACATTCATACGCTCACCTCATGTGAGTCATTTGGATAGCTCTGTCTTGAACAAACATGATTAATAGAAAACGATTTTCCCTCTCTAACTGTGAAACGCGGTGAAATGTAATAGCACAGTGGTCTGAGGGAGTGGAGGATCTACCATCAGAGTGCAATTTCCCTCTCAGTGACAAGACGTGTTAAAAGGGAACATATGTTCCTCACTAAGTGCACTGGGCCATAATAGGTAGAGAAAATTATCTGTTTCTGTTTGTTTTGGATCACAGGTATGAAGTTATTTTAAAAGTGCACTGTGAAAAATGTTAAGTTGCCTTAACTTTAAAAAGAAAAAAAGAATGAAATAGTTGCATTAATTATTTTGAGTTTTACTTCTCTTCCAGCCTGGTGGGGTCAACATTGAAAAATCTGTTCAGTGTTCATTTTCCCTCCAATTAATAAGAAGTTTTTCTAACATATACATTTAGTTTTACCAACAAACACCGTCAAGTTTTAACAACTAAAATTAAGTTTTCCAAGCAAAAATAAAGTTTTACCAAATAATACTGCTTAAGCCTTTTGTTTTTCGAACGAGCGATGGGTTTACATGTTAAGTCAATGTAAAAGAACGATTGAGCATTTAATCGCCTCCAATTAATAAAAGTTTTCCTAACATGTACATTTCGGATCCCAACTAAAATCAAGTTTTCCGCAAAAGTCGTTTTACCAAATAATCACTGATTGGCTGTCGTTCACACCGGGCCTTTGGTGCCCGTGTAAACAGAGACACATGGCAGTAGGTGGGACGTCATCAAAGTGAAAATGCGAGTCTGTGGCTCTGTGCCAAATTGACGAGCAACTGAAATGATGACAACTTGAAATTTCGAGGTCTATAACATTTTATTCAATTTTTTCGTCACCCCAACATTCTTTGATTTTTTTCTTTTCTTTAAAGTATTTTTTTGGGCTTTTCATGCCTTTATTTGACAGGACAGTTGAGAGTATGACAGGAAACGGGAGGCAGAGATGGGGGGAATGACATGCAGTCTGTGGCGAACTGGGCCTTGCAGCAAATGAGGACAGACTTGAAACACATGGGGCGGGTGCTCTACCTACTGAGCTAAACACCGCCCTCTTTGATTTTTTTCAATATACTCACAACAATGACCAAAGAATGGGCCATTCTTGAGCACTTGATGCGTGAGGCCACTTACTTATCCAAACTATTAAATCCATGCCACATTTAACATTGCCCCCATAAAAAAGTATGGGGCTTAAGAACAGTCTGACCAACTCTTGTGACAGAAAATTGGATCCCTCAAATGAAACCTTGTCATTTGTTTATGCTCAAGTAAAACTAACATTTTAAAACATAAAATGCCAATCTGGCGAGTGATTAAACCTTATATGCATTCTCTAAAAATATGAGACATAACATGTGATGTCTCACATTTTCCTGTCTGTGAAACATTTGTGATTAGTATTTCTTGCCTTGATACTGAAGGGGATTTCTGAAAAACAAATACATTATGAAATATTCAGTGTCTTTAATGTATAAATATATTAACATAAATGGAAGTGTTAGATGACTCACATCCACAATGGCTCTGCCATAGATGAATTGACACCGATGTTTCAGTGTTTAGAAATGCTTGTTCCAGCATCTAAGAGCCTGATTACAAAAAACAATGGGGAGGCATAAATGGAGCAGCAGCAGTCCTCTCTCCCTTTCAAAAATGGCCTCTAACACCCATAATTCCCCTCTCTACCTGTCCGCTGCAGTGTGAGAGTCTGTGAGTCTCTGCTCTCCTCGCCCACCCTCTCTCCTGGGTAATTTGTTGTGTAAATACGGTCTACTTACAGCTGACGGGCCCTTTCAGCTGTGGCGCTGGAAATGCAATTACAGGCAGCAAACATCTCCATTGTTATCACTGGAGGGTGCGACGCTCATTTCGGTCCCCTCTGCAACGGGGGCCGGTATTGATCGGTATCAGCTTTGAGGAGGGGATTACTAATGAAGCCATCTGAAAGCCTTTGTGCTCGGTAAAGAGTTTGCACGCGCGTATGTGTGTCTGTGAGTGTGCGTGCATGTTTGTAAATGGGAGACAGACAGAGATAATCTGTGTTGGTAAATGTAGGTGGCACTCACCATTCATGTTGGGCATGCCTCCTAATGTTTCTATTGTAGTGTTCTGCTGCCTCTGGTGGCAGTTCCTATTAAACCAGTTATCAATTCCTTACCCCAGAATATATCCATTTTCCTCTTTGGTTGTACTGCAATCACATTGTGCAGAGGGATAAATCCCATGATGTTTTTATAGCAATTACATAAACAGTTATGAAAGGTTTTTGCAGTTTATCTGTCCTGCTGAGACTTAATGTGTGTGGAAATTGCCATCTTCTTAGAAAATAGATCAGTTACAGCATTAACTAACTAATGAGTAATGCCTATTCCAGACCTTTTTGAAAGATCTTATAGACTCTCAAAACTTAGCATGTTAACGATAACTTTGAATATTAATGATAATTATGGTTTAAAAACTTTTTTTTATTATCAATTAACAGTTTAACATTTATAAATTCATTTAAACCATTTAATAATTAAGGAAAAGAATGCCACTACTGATATCACGTTTCAATTCCAAAAGCATCAAATCTTGTTAACACAATATCACGATACACTAAAGTCACTTTTCCCCCACACCACTGAGGGGAGCAGAGAAGAAAAACAGAAATCCGTTGTGTACGGTAAATGGTTTCAGCCTTGGCAGACGCTCATATGTTCACCTAGGACCATATTGCTCATAAAAGAGGCTGATTGAGAAAACAGGTTGGAATTAACATCCCATTTGTATGCACATCCACATAGTTGTCCTTGTTTACTCGCACATTTACCTGTAAGGACTTTTTGATCCTCCCAAAGAGACAAATAAAAGTGTGCATGCTCAGTCACGCGTCTCGCGAAAAACACTACCGCAGCTGCCTTGACCTCTGTCTCGCTCAGACGACCCTTGTGGCTCGGCTTGTATGAATCGGGTCGAAACACATTACCCTGCTGAGAAAAAACCTTCAGGCCTGCACTTAAACACAGTCGGACATTATTCCCATACGCCCATGGCATAGTGACTGTGGCCCTGTGTTCACTCAATTATTGAGTATCTTAACTTCACATACAACCAGTTCCGCGTCAAGCTGGTCTAATACCAGTCTTTGAAGCAGAACAGGTTTTTCTCTTGCCCTTGTTTGATGTTCGTGCAGTCGCCTGTGGACAAATGATTTGCTTCCTTCATTCCTGCTTTGTTCTTTAGTATTAATTTCCGCCGTTGCAGAATAATATCTTTCACCAATAACATCTTTGCATATTCATTAATTCCTTATTTTGTAATGTTCTTCATGTTTGCCTCTTTTAAATCATGTTGAAACAATGCAATTATCAGGTGTTGGTTCGGGTTAATAGTGTGCAAGATGTTGTGTGATGTTTGAGCCGCAGCAGTTGCTAAAACAGGTTGCATGATTAATTGGTCTCTTTACTCTTCTTTGGTACTTCTTTGAATTTACCTCTGTATAGAAAATAGTCTGAAGAGTTGTATTTTTCTCTCCCAAAATGTCAGACCTGGAATTGATTGGTCTTATTTTAGATCTTCCTCATATTTTATGAAAACTAACTGTAAGTGTCTGTAAGAAAAATATATAACTTATAATTAACTTGTCTGTTGTTTTGCAACTGAAACCTGCACAAAACAACATTTAAATTGTATTTTAGTATTTGTAGTTTAGCTACCAAAAAATCTTGATATGGCCTGCAATCTTTTTGTCATTTCATTAGATAACATTTGGTCAAGATTTTAACTAATAGCAACTTCACAAGTCTGGCACTAAACGCCCTGCTATCTTTGATGAAAAATGTGTGAAGTGATATCGGTGCCTTTTAAGGTCATTCACCCAGGCCAAATATATTCAGAGGAACAGATGGCGATGCTCGTACCGCAAATGATAATAGAGCAAGACAAGTAGAAACAGAAACCTCACCTGCCCTCCTCGCTCCAGCTGTGATTTGTGCCACTCAGAGCACTAATCCTTCAACTTTGCTTTCAGACGCTGCTCATGGATCCCCAACGTCAAGCATAATTAGATCGAGATGAATTAAAAAACAAAAAAAGTCAATGCTAAGAGGCAGAGTACTTCAGGGATGACAAGGAAAAATCATTGTGTCTTGGTTTATGAGACACAAACAGCCTTAAGCCTCCCCCAAGAAAAAAAAATCAGTCAATTCAAGCCAAAAGTTACAGCAAAACTTTTTTCAGCTTTTCCAATAAGTATTACACCCAATATGTGAATGTAATGACAGCAGCATTTTACAGATTCCCTGAACTGCGGGGATTACAAACTGATTAAGGCGAAATATTTTACCATTTAACTAGCTTCAAATGTGAGGGATAATAGTGGATGAATAACAGAAAACCCCAGGTGTAAATCCCCTGAGGTGTGTTTGCCCTTTTCACATTAGACATGATCCAACAGCTCCACTCTCAGGGTGCTTGTCAGCTCAGTTTGTTCAGACCAAATGTTGCGTGAAGAAATGTAACTGTTAATGGGGAAAAGTGACACACAAATTCATATTTCTGCCATTTAGACCCATTGAAGCACAGCCAATGGTTTGTTAGAAAGATTCATTGTTTTGCATGAGTGAGCTCCTCATAGAAACCCACATGTACAATACCCATGACGACCGTTTCAGTATTCCTGACACTGCTGATATCCTGGGATTTTTTGCACACAGCATAGTTCACTCAGAATGGTGCCAAAAAATAAATAAATAAAATCATCGAGTGAGAAGCATTGATGAGAGAGGACAGAGAAGAAAATCCTGCCTGATTGGAGCTGACAGAAAAGCTAGGGTAACACAAATAACTGCTCTAAAAAATAAAAAAAACTGTTGTGAATCACCCGATCTGAATCCAATAAAACACATTTGGGATGTGGTTAAGTTGATTCTCAGCCGATAAATCTGCAGAAATGATGTGACGCATTCAAGTTGACATGGTCCAGAATCTTCTTAACAGACTGTTTCTAGTATCTTGTTGAATCCGTAAGAATGGAGGCTCTTTTTTAGATCAAAGAGATTAGATTAATATGGTGTTCCTAATAAAGCGCTCAGTGGTATATGTGCTGTACACATTAGACCAGTTCATCTTATCAATACTGTCAACAACACGGCTATCAAAACTGTTGCTGACCGTTCACACAGACACACTGATACAATTTGATATACTTGAGTTTCCTGAGCTTCCAGATTTGACCACTTGAGGTCAGTGTTGGCCAAGTGTCCTCCTAAAGCTGGACGGTTCACATCAATCGCTTTTGCGACGTCAAGGTGGTTAAAAATCAGGCTGAAAACAACTACACCCATTTCTATTTACATCTTGAATTTGTTAAACTGAGTGAGGTGATTATGTCTCCAACTGTGGAGCCAACATGCAGTTATGAAATGACTTATGAAACTGGAGTGAATATTATATCACCACATTGTTGCAATACAAAAAGTTGAAGATTGAAAAAAAAGGTATAGTATTCACTGCACCATACTTATAATATAATTAGTGAAAAGTAAGTAGCCTGAAGTGGTTATTTTGCTACGTCAGCTGAAGGACTCTCTTTAAGAGATTTTCTTCACCCCAGTAACCATAAAGTAGGAGTGTGCTCAATGGCCTTTGTATAATAGCCTTAGTGAATGTGTGTGGTTTTGGCTGTGAAGCCTGTGTGGCCTGGAGACCACCTCACTAGGCCCAAATGTCTGTGTTCAGACACAAAGCAAAGTCATGTGTGGACCACCCCACCTCAGTTACAAAGCCATAAAATCCCCAAGGCTTTTCAACAGCCAAGCAGGAGAAAAGGAGTCACTGGAATTTATTTCGGCACATTGAATAATTTAGATCGACTAACTGGCTCACTCATTAGACCCTCATTACTGCTGCATGTAACTACATTTAATCTGTCTTCTCTGTCCAGATAACCAGGTCCTGCAGTTTGGAAAGCTGGTGAGCACCTCCAACACCTATGAGCCTGTTGCCCCTGGAAACCCCAGGAAGCCTGTAACTGTGACCACAGACCAGCCACTTCTCTGGAGCATGGGGATTCGCAAGGACAGGGATTAGCACAGGAGAGATTACTCTTCTTTTTTTTTTTAAAGTTACACACTGAATGAACTGGATTTCCTATCGATTAGCTACAGCATTGAGTCGGAAATGAGCTTATGAAGTCTTACATGTGACCTGATATCTCACATATATTTTTTTATTATTATACTGACGTGATCAGTATGGATCACAGGTAAACTCAAAACTGAACAAATGGATCTGATCAGTGTTTATAGGTTTTTATACGCAAGTGGCCAAGCCTGCATCTTTTTATACTGTATTCTTACAACATGCCTTGTGTATATTATTCACTGTACAGGGTCAAGTTAAAAATGAACTAGCCTAATCCTGATTATGACTATGCACCTTTATATGACAAGAAGCCAAGCCTTATTCCAATTAACACCTGGTTCCTTTCATTGAAAACACATTTTGATAACAGGCACTTTTTAAGTAACAACTGACATAACAGTATTGTAATGAATTATCACATTATCCTTTTAAAATATGCATGTATCTGCTTCATATTTCACCCACAACATGTGCCTTTGACATCACTCCATTCCAGTGTTACCTTGTTATCACCAATATCATCCTAAGTGTTATGTAACAGAATAAAAGGTGTTTGTGCCTTCGTGTGAGTTCATTGTTGTACTTTTTAATGCTGGGAAAAGGCAAATTGCCCCAAATGATAATAGTAGGAGAGATATTTGCATAGACTGGACAAATCAATCTGTGGGTTTCCATTTGTTTTATTTACACAGCGACATATAAATGTTGTGCACAGAATGTAAAAATGTTATCCCCTCAGACCCAATCACACCAGCCCAATAACAGTTAACAGCATCATCTCCCGTCCAAAAGTTGTGAAGTTTGTGTTTTTTCTTGACCAGGATTTAACCGCCACTAGAAGAAAGAACACACACAAAAAAAACAGAGTTAGAAACTGTAGAAATCTAAATGTCTCCAAATATTTCACTGTAGCGAACAGGTGAGCAACAACCTCATTGAATCACAAATTTACCAGCCCTAAATATGTACCCATAAATACAATGAATAAGTTAATGACATTATTATCATATGAACAGCTGAAAAAAGATAATTTTTCTATGGAAAGACAAACAACATCAAATTTCAAGTTCATAACTAAATGTTAATTATAAATTAATGCTCTATTTTAACTGTACTAGTAGAAACTCAGAATTTGGTCTTGTTTGTATATTTGATCATTTCTGCTGCTAACTGATTAATAAGGGAGTTGCTGACACCATGTAATGTTTTGGACAAGAGCTATGATAAGACTATCAACACTTACTGTACTTTTGTCAGTGGTAGTAGTAATAGTAGTATTATTAATGTCAGAGTTACTAAAGTATTTCATTTCACTTGATGTACATTAAATGCCATGCTGTACAACAGATGAACAGACATAAAAGCAGTTAGTTAATTCCTGCATACTCCAAACAGATATTGTTTACATTACTTTGCAGAGGCAAGAGACAATTAACATCAGATAATCAGTAAAGGCTCCTTGACATGATCAACATTTGAAAGAACACCACAGAAACTCCCCATCTTTGTAACAGTCATCACTGATAACAGTGAGACAAAGGTTTAGGCAGCACTTCAGGTCCTAATAATAGGTTGATACAGATGTACTTACACAATGATGTTGTTGATGGGGATGTGAATGAGTTTAACGAAGAAACCGATGAAGCCCATGATGGCAAACCCAATAGCTGTGGCCATGGCGATCTTCTGGAATTCTGTATGGGGAAACAATCCATGTTAAAATAAAATACTATAAAATAAAAACGTCACTCAAATACAGTGATTTACTCTTTTTACTCTTTAGATCACGAATGCATTCACCAAGCAGCTGTGCTTTATATGAATGGTTTGACACAGTTTACGGCATACCGAAGACAATTAACGTTAACATACGTGTGTGTATTTTTTACCTTTCCTGTCGGGTTTCGTGCATCTTTTTACGAGCCTGATGGAGTCTTTGACGAATTGCCGGCTGGGCTCAACAAACTGCATTACCTGATCCATGGTGTTCGTTCTGCACATAGAGGTTTTTTAAAAGACAAAGGGTTAGGGTTAGTGTCAGAGTTGAATCTTGGACTGGTCTTGGTGCTGACGTTGACTTTAGCACACCACTGAAAACAAGCCTTTAACAACTCCCACACCCAAAATGACCGATATTATGCCACATATCATATTGTTTTACCATTAAATGTTAACCAGTATATCTAAATACGTCTCTATGATTGAACAAAACTAAACAAAAACGTAGTTGTAATGAGTAGCCAACTCCTCTTTGCTAGCTATCGCAAGAAAAGCTATTAGCACGACGTACGGTTAGATAGAAAACCAACAAAAACAAAAGTCAAATATTTCACAGGTAAAACATTAGAATAAATAAATAATAATGCTTTTAAAAGAACTAATATCTGAAGTAAGAGCACTTGGTTTACCTGTGTCCGAGGTCGTGTGTGATGAGAAGGCAGTCAGAGCAGTGAGGGCCACGTAGCGTTCAGGCAGCTTGTTAGTGGAGAAGAGCTGACGTAGCCTTTAACCGCGCGTGCGCATCCGACGCTGTTTGTTTTTTATTTGAGCTCCAATCGTTGTCCATAGCGCCACGTGCAGGCCAGGAGGATTACATACACGGAGGCAGCCAGCCGACAGCTATCAGTACAGCAGGGTTTGTCTCATGGCCCTGGGATAACGAGCAACACCCACAATACCAGGACCCTGAAACCTATATTTTTTTTTATATCACCTGTGTTTTTCAAACTGTAACATATAAGAATATCATGTGTGAAAAAAAGGCGTAAGCTATTTTATTATTTTTTCTAGATGATATCCCTATTGCTTCCAACTACAGTATTTTGACTTCAAAATAAATGCACTTACTTTTCCATACATTATTGTATTGTTTATTTTTTAAATAACTTTATTTAAGGCATTTTCAGTAATAAAGACATAGGCTTACATACATACATTATACATTACATTATTGTTTTTTACTACATGTAAACAAATGTGTCTTGGCCTATATTTTTATCCGGACACACTCGCTTAACAACAAACAGTACTGTGCATTTCAGTTTAGTGAGGCAATAAAGGGCAATTTTCAAAATTTATGAGAAAAAAGTGTGAACTTTGATTTGGAGTGTAATTATGCACCTTTCATAATACGCACATTGTTTAGAGAGAGCACTGGTCCTGTCCTGCACCCACTGCTCTTGTTCATGCAACATTCTTTTGGTCTTAAATACCCTCATGTGATTTAGATTAAGATACAGTTTCATAATATAATTCTTAGTCTTCTTCTCTTGATCTTTGTTCTGCATTTCACTCATCATTTCAAGCCAAAGTTTTTGTGCTGCATTCAAGATTATACTGTTTTCCACAGGGCAATAATCTTAGCACACGACCATTGTAAATAATACCAAAACAGCACTACACTATACAGTAGGATTTCAACATTACCTTTTACATATGTCCCTTGAGGTGACTGCAGAGTAATAAAAAAATGTTTGGGTGGTACTTGCTAAAACCTCCCCCATGTTATTAATAGTCAAAGCCTTAATCTTTTTTAACCCTTGAAGGAAAAATTCACACCAGTGTCACATGTAACTGCATCTGACTACAGCCAACCCAGCAGCTTGAAAATGTCAACATTATCCTCATACCCAGAGAACTCTTCAAAGTTACAAGCAGACAAACAAACAAGCAAAGTTTGTATTTTCCAGTCTTATAGGTTTAATTTTTACATACATGTTGCCACATTAACACATTCCCAATGTGAGACACTTTGCTGAAGCCTCAACATGCCCAACATTATAGCCACATATTAATTACAACAAACTGTGTCACTGTATGGTGGTTTATTTATTACCTATCAACAGGAAAGGCATCTGAAACTGCAAAGTGTATAATTCAACAATAATATTTTAGACAAAGTTTTGCAGATGAATAAGTCTATTTTGACTTCAAATGGTTACAAAAGCAGAACAGGAATCACATAATATTGTCATCTACGTGCTTTAAATGTCAATCACAGGTATACAATATTTCATAAAAAATGTTATTTTAAAAAAGAGACACATTTTCACTGATGCCAGAAACTTTCTGCCACCGTAGACACATCTAAAGGACATGATTGAGAGACTTTCAGAATAGATCATGAAAAAGCAACATCATGCAGGCTAATGTATTCTTATAAACTAAAATATTACAAGATCAGCGAGAACAGCATCAGCACTACAGATACAAAAACAACGTTAAGAATAACCACATCTGTTAGTAGAAGCACCATAAAAAGGATTCAAAACGTTCAAAATTATTTCTTCAACATTTTTTCAATTTCTATAAAAAGTACAGAAAAGTATTTGAGTGGCAGTGAATGTGAACAAACAGTTTCATAAAGGGGTAAAACAGCATGCGATTAATAATAATGCAATTTCACTAAACATTTGATTCTTTAAAGCGCTTGGAGCTCTTTGTAGTGATTTACTGGTTTTTGGACAGTATTGTAGTTCATAAAGTAATGTCATAAAATACATTTTTGACACAACAGTAAACAGAAACATCAATGCCTCTATAAAAGTGCTTAAAAGTGCTGTTTGAAAGATGATATTAATATATAGCATATGCAATGCCCTTACTGCCCAGTTAAGTGTTTGCTATTCATTCCCAGGTGATGCCAAGCATGCTGCAGCTGATTTCCCACAGTTTCTGGGCCAGGTCATCATCAGAGGCAGCTCTTGAACACCTTGTAGGGGCACAGTCACTGAACACACACAGGGACAGAGAATGGTCATTACTTACTGTGTCACACAAGAATGTGTTACACAACTACATAAGTGATTTCGTTGTTTTGTTAGTCAGCAGGTAGAAATAGTAGGCAGCATGAAGCAGCACTCAGAAAGCCCTTATGTAGCCAATTGAAAGTTGGATGAAATACTATGTGTAGTACCTGAAGTAGCCTCCACTCTGGCTCTCCAGACCTGGTTCCACGGCACAGTAAATGGTGGTTTGTGCTCCCTCCACCGTTGTCTTGGTGAAAATCCTGAAAATCTTCACCGCCACCTGAATACACTGGTGCTGGTGCCTCCACAGGTCAGACTGCACCACCCCCGGGTGCAGAGAGAACACGCTCACCCCTGTGCCTGCAACATATGTACAGACACCCACACAGTCCATACATACTGTACAGTATCTTAACACATTCAAGCAAGTACAACCTGCTTATTTACACAAGTATTCTGATGTTATGATTTCACACATAAATCCGTGGAAAAGGCTTAACTAGATACAGTGACTGCGTCAAAATTAAATTAAATAGCAAAATTGGGCAACAGCATTTGCATTCTATTCTAATTTTATTTTCTCCCTTAAAGCCCAATCGTCTGTTCCTCTGGACTGAGTTATATTCCAGATCTAGAGAATCAACCATTAGCTTGGAGGGCTTCTTTTCTTTTTTTCTAAAGTAATTTCTTTCAGTTCTTGTCTATTAGGCAAGACAAAAGGAACAATGGACTGAGACAGCAAAATGGCTCATTTCCAGTCTAAATCTGATTCATATGTAAGCTTACTTCCTCAGAACAGACAAGAAAAGACAATCATATGGAGATGAAGACGAGCACTTATACGTTCTGTCAGTAATGGAAGGTCTGGACTCGCTTGCCACTGTCTGGCCCTATGTAAAACTGAATACGTGGCTATTTTTCCTGATTCATATCTCAGTTTGCCTTCAAGCATCCAAGACTTTCCTTATCACCTCAGCAAGAAACATACATGCATACATACATGTCTGCAACACAACACTATGGGATTAAATCTAAAAGCAAATCTTCCACCGAGTAATTTTTCTATCGTCTATCCCTAATATGTGGTTTTATTGTGCATTAATGACATGAGACTTAACTATCTCACCTTACCTTGTAACCGTTTGGCTAGTGAGCGTGCAAACAGGACATTAGCCAGCTTGCTCTGCCCGTAGGCCTTCATCGTATCATAACTCCTCTCGCTGTTGATGTCATCCAGTCGAAGCCCAGTCCAGGTGTGCGCCACAGATGCCACAACAACGATACGGGCCGGAGCTGAGCGTTTGATGAGGTCCAGCAGCAGGTAAGTCAACAGGACGTGACCTGGGGAAAGTCATGAGATGCACAGAGTAATGCCACACAACTCTCACACACAACATATCACACAAGCGGCTGCAAATCTAAACTGGAATATGTTTGGAGTGCATCAGATTTGACTAAATATTATGGTATATCTACTGAAATAGGAATCCGTGCAAAAGAAAAAGGGCATACTTGTTTTCACCTAAGCCATTTTGATGCACTTTGATGCAACTCCTCAGTTTTGGTGGCAGTGCATTTTAAAGGATTTTTCATGCAAATACCAGTCAAAAGTATTTTTACGGGTGTAAAATCCTAGAATTATTTATATAATAGTGCTAACCAGCATCAGTGTACCATACCTGCCTTGTTAGCTCAGCTCTTTATCTAGCTTATTTGGATTAGCCTTGGATGGAGTGGCCTTTGAGTAAGATGCCCAGATGTCCAGCTGTGCTCACAATGCTAATGGGAGAATATTCTTGCCAGTCTGGCATGTACCAAAATCTCGGCTTCACACACAGCTCACCACTTTGCCCATTTTTGGATAAGCCAGGAGTTAAAAGGAGTCAGGTGGTGCCACGATGACAATGGCAGAGCAGCTCATCCTCAGCTTCGAAACCACTCAGAGGCCTCATTAATCTTTACATACACTCATATACATATTGCCATTCAACAGCACATCAATTTATCTACAAAGGGCTTCAAAGGGATCATTAAGAAAGCTGAAGGAGGTATGAAAACTGAGGCATCAAGAGCCTCCTGGTTCTACTCCCGTGGTAGCCTGCTTCTCTTTGCACAAACGGACCATTCATTAACTTACCATGTTTACTGTACCTGACTCCTTGTGCTGATTGAATAGCATACATCATGATAATATGGCTGAATAATTACTTTGTGCTGTACTTGTGACTCCATGTGATGCTGAGGTCACAAGTGGTTCCTGTTCATAATCACCATCTCAAATCAATCATCAGCTCTAACTGTGTTGTCGGTAAGAAGCTCATTATTCCCACCATACACTAACGCATGTGGATGTGGAGCCAACTGAGGACACACTATTGAATTTTCTCTTCATTAAATAGACTAATCTCACAGAGCCTATAAAGAACAAGGTATCCTAGTTGCAATTGATGCTCTTCGTTCACACTGAGGAGAAAGGGTCGATCTGTTTACCTATACCAGTAGTTACTGAATATTATTCTCCCTCAGTAGTACATAAATCATCAACCATGAGGTGGGACATGAGTTTATTTAGACAAAGTGTGACATGAGGAAGGAAACTTCAAGATCTGGTTTGAGTCTGGTGCTTTCCTTACAATTGTTCTGTTTCTCCTGTTTTCCTGTTGACCCTACCAGCAGTTTCCATTATGTAACATACATGTCCACATATAGAGGATGTTTGTGAATGCACAGGTATGTATAGTACTGTGCGCGCCCATACGTATGTGTGTGGGTGCCAGTTTCTGAGCACAACATGTTCTTGTCTCCTGTCAGCCTGTGACAAAAATACCACCGAGGAAATGATCATTTGGAAGGAAGCCATGGTCCAATACTGGGAAAACACTGACAGCTTGAAGAATACAGCAACCTTGGTTCATTTTCCTGGATGATGTGCAAGAGTTGTACAGTCTGCAACATCTCTCAAAAAATATGTCTGATAATTACCAAACCTGAGCAATAAATTATTATATTATTATATTTTTATTATAAGCATCACAGCCAATTAAACCACTTCACTTAATTCCATGGCTGCTCAACAGAGTCCCAAAAATGTACATGAACATGAAATTTCAAATCATGGTACTCTAATAGGGACTATAAATTAATGTATGACTTACCCAAATGATTGACCCCTAACTGCAGTTCAAAACCATCCACAGTCTTGGAGTAGGGACACATCATGACGCCTGCATTGTTTATCAGGATATTCACTTGTTTCTCCTCTGAAAAGAATATTAGTTGGTTAGTTCAATATTCCAGAAGTATCATGCATTAAATGGAGGTATACAGTGGGTGCAGTTAATATTTGGTAGATAGACACATATGTGGACGCACAGTAAAGGGTAATTTTGAGTCAATCTGAAAAGTCTTTCTAAAATGTGTCAGTTACCCACCTTTGATGATGAGGTCAGCAAATGCCCTGATGGACTTGGTGTCGGACAGATCCAGTTTCTTGATGACAACATTCTCATTTCCTGTGTCTTCCAAAATGTCCGTCCGTGCTTCCTCTGCCCTCTCCAGGTCTCGGCACGCCATGATGATTCGTGCACCTGGAAAAACAAGTGTAATAATGTTTAATTACACAAAGAGTCAACACTGTCCCTTCTGGCTTTAGATTTTGTAGCTGGTTCTTCCCATTCAACTAAGTCTTTCTCAAAGGCAGAAGCTCTGAGTTTCTACTAGCTCACCAGCGTGCTCATTTCTATTTCTCTGTGATGCATGCTGAGTTCGCCCCCTCACCACCCTGACTTAGAATGAACAAGTAAATAATAGACTAGTGCATTTCACAGCAACTCTCTTTTCTCCATTTTGTGTTTTCTAATCAAGGCATTAATTTTGTTCTATAAATGAATTTTACTTCATGACAGATCACAGGACACAGATAATCAGCAGCCACACTTCAGTAATTACATTATGCCATAAGCTTGACAGCGATTTATTAAGGTATACATATTCTACACACAGGAGATTGCAACCCTCCAAAGTTTCCCAACACAACAGCTTTGTTCATTTGCAGGCACACAGAGCTTCCTATGTCAATTAAGAGAGGAAGTACCTAAATCCTCTAATGTTTTCTAAACTCTCGTTCAGCATCTCATTTAGCTGACTGCCCCACTCACATGAACACAAGACTCTCTCAGCTGTGTCATTCTCATTCGCCTGTGACGCAAATTACGATGCATTCTCCTTAATGAGACTAGAAAGGGTCTTTGAGGACGCGCGTTCTCGCACACACACACATACACATGTACACACGTACACTTTCTCTTATCCAGACAAGCATGCATCCTTCTACACACACATACAAAATAGCTGTTGTGCCCAGCAATTATGGAAGCGGAGAGCCATTAATCAGTTGGAGTGCGGTGTCTGTGACCCATCACAGTGTCTTTGTTTCTCCCCCGCTGCTCCCATGTGGGAAAGCCCAATTGTTCCCACATCTCCCTGGTAGCCAAGTTCACTCAATTAGATAAAACAGTACGCAAACAGTGAGAATGGAGGGGCACGGTGAGTCAAGTTAAAGATCAGGCACCAGATAATCACCCACTGAATGCATGCATAAATAATATAAAAATATGCAAATGAGAGCAAAAAACAAATAACAGCTCAAGTGAGGCTTGATCGTTGTCTGCATATTCAGATTCAATAATATGTAATTATGGCATCGCTTCATCATTTCACTTTTCAGACATTAACTTTTGTCATTTGACATGGATGAGTAATATGCACATTTCACTTGTAAAGAAGATAAATGCACTTACAAATGTAACCAAACAAATAAAGGATTAAATGTCTGGTAGGGGTTCTGCCCCAAGCAACTGCCTTCTCATATGAATCATTAAAAAGCTAATCATGTTGTCATCATATTGTTACATAATCCAATTTAGTGGAAGGTGATGCTGTAATTTGATGGAGCATTCTCATTCTCCTCAAACAACGAGCACAGTGTGAGATTTCCACCAGTGTGCTGTGTTTTAATCTCTCTGCACAATCCTTTCCATGCATTTCATCCAAAATATAACTTTCTGTTTTACATTACAGATTAAACTCAAAATTAAAGGAAAATTCTGAACATGTGCACAGTGATTGTTTTCACAAAAAAAGGAGGCTAATGCCATGCTGAGCCTTTCAAGTGCAGACGAATGAACAAACTGAATCACATATGCAGAACCAGTTTTCATATTACTCACTGTGGGCATGTGTGTGTGTGTGTGTGTCTCTTTCAGTCTCTGTGTGTGTGCACTACTGGGTGCACCCTCCCATCTCTCTTTGTTGCCTGTCTGGCTCTGGAGTGGAGCAGACCCTCACAATGCTCCCTCTGTCCCCTTGATGCTTCGTCTCTCTTGCGTCGCTGCTATTTGTCTTCTCCCGCATTTGCAAAGTGTTAAGCAAGATGCTCTATTTTGTTGACAAAGCTTCAAATTTCTTCCCTGTCTGCCTTTGGACTTGGAACTCATTTAGTATGGTGTGCTCATAAAACCACTCGATAAAGCCTGATAATGCATCACAGACATAAGCAAACAAGTAAGTATAGGATTAAACCGGATTCTATGGTGGAGGTCTGAGGACAGAGGGCAGAGTTAAAGATCATGCTTCACAGCTTTAAATCACCCAAGCATTAGAGGCTCTTAAGTCCATTGAAAAGCATGGAATGTGTAAGTCACAGTTTAAAAGTTTGTTTAAAAGAAAAACAGGAGGAGAAAACAGATGTAGAGGTGAAGGGTGCATATCAATGCAACCCAGTCAGACCGAGACCCAGCTGGACAGTACCTCGTCTTGCCAGGTCCCTGGCCGTCTCTTTGCCTATACCGGTGTTGGCTCCGGTGATGATGACTGTTTTCCCATCAAGCCTCTCTTGACATGACCAGCGGTTACAACACACACTACTGAACAACAGAAACAACTGTTAAAGCACAGGAAAAAAACCTATGAATCACAGAAAACTTACACAATTTAGATTTTTTTTTTTGAAAGTATTTGTCGTCATTATAATAAGTATTTTGGAGAAGTTTCAATCCCTGCTGCTATTTCTGTCAGTAATCTGTCTCACTCAACCTGATCCTTTGTGGAATTTTCCACTAAAGTTCAGAAATGTTGAGAAAATAGATCCAACATACTGAACTCAATATTGAGTGATTCCAGTAACAAAACCTTGACATTCCTATGACATTTAAGAACACCTAAGTACATCCTGTAGCTTATAGTAGGGGATCATTGTATTCATATTGTTCAATTGATTGTGAGATGAAAATCAGGATATTTTCTTGCAAGAATGGAAAAGAATCACAATTTCAAACTCACAGTAACATATTCAAATGAGCAGAAAAAAGTCACAGTTCACTCTAGGCTATATAAATAATGTATAGGCAAAGAAAAACGATCTGAGTTCACGCAAAGAGCAAAATCTATACATCTACTGACAAATTTGGAGCCACGGTGGAGCATAATCCCCTTTACATGTCTGGCATTCCTGTTAATACTAAAGCTAGCCACCTACAGTAACCTCTGTCGTTTCCACCGGCTGTGCGTCTGTTCCTCGCCTACCTGCAGTGCATTCTTCCTTTTGGAGCGCAGAAAACAGAAAAATCCACCTCAGGACTTGAGCATGAAATGAACACAACACCTCCTTCTGTCTTCACAACAGTTCATCAACAGATTTCGTGTTTGCCTTCTCTTCCCCAGCCCCGCCGCCCGTTTGTCATCACAATATCAGCGCTGGGCCAATCAGGAGCGAGCTGACGCATAATTGATTCACAAGTTACAGGCTGGGGAGCTGAAGGGAGGGGTGGGAGTGTGGGTGGGGGGGCTCTCCTGCTGTCTCCTGCTGTCTGACAGGCTCAAGAGTTTCTTTTTTCACCACAGGGCATGCGGTGAACATAATGTGCAAAAAGAAAATGAGAGCCCAAAGATGGCTGCTTAAAGTTTCAGCTCTACTGGAATAGAAGGTTTATTACCTGTAACCTAATGGTTAAATATGTCTTTATATTAATAACAGTGAAAAATGCCTTCTGGCTACTTGATCTCCCCCTGATCCAAATTGGACTACACTACTCATATCTTATCCCAGCCTTGAAAATCCCCAAATTACCTGAAAAAAGAAAAAACGAAAATCCATTTGGAATATGAGTGATGTTTTTTTGTTTTTTTTATTAGCAGTAGCTATTATCATTTCCTTTTCCAACATTTTTGCATAGCAGCGTCTATGACCTATGAGTTTTCCCAGTCAAATTATAGGCTATTACAAACCCATTCTAGTTTCCTGTTTGTCCACTTAACACACATACTTGTCCATCATCACATACCAATATTCACAAAATCTACATTATAATCTGTTAGGCTATTGATGTTATGGCTGTGCTAATAAATATTGATTCATAGCTATATCGGAGATGTGCGGTGGTTTATCTCCAGCGGACGCCCAGCAGGTGGCAACTCACAGCCCACAACTTTAAGGCAGTGCCGTCATCCCGACCTGCCCTGCAGCTCTGTGCAAGGGCACAGTCCCTGAAAGGAAAGAAAATGAAAAATATGGATATTAGGCCCACCTGTTTTGCACATTTAACATTTTTACTTCGCTTCAAGCTTTTAGACGACCTATTTTTTTCTGTCTAATCTTCATCTGCTGTGATTGGTATGAAAGTAACCTAATGGTCTTCATTGACAGCGCATGTGACAAGATGATGGCTGATGGCTGATGTCGGAATTTATTTCACACATGGTTCGATTTGGTTAAATTATTAATATTAGACTGATAGGTATTGCATTTCAAACTGACTTGTAGAATCCTCCATTGTCCAGCTGGTGCTCAGGAGTGACAGCGCAGTAGACGGCGGTGTAGGCTCCCTCTGCTGGGGTCTTGATAAACCGACTGAAGAAATGGGCAATATCCACAAGAGGGCGCTTGAGGTGCCGGCCTATCTCAGTGTTCACTACCCCAGGGTCCACCGCGTAAACTGTCACACCTAAGACTGCAGGGACAAGGATTCAAGAGGACTTTCTTGGTATAATGTGGATGAAGGTTTCTCAGCAAAAGAACATTTGACTTCAAGCCCATGTGTAGATTGTTGATTACAATCATTTCCCCAAATCAGTCTCTGTGTTCTTTGTTCTGTTTTGTTTTTATCTCAGTAATGAGGCTGACAGACAAAGTGTGGCAGGTCTAGTGATGATTAAATCTCCAAAATGACTGTGTTTTGACTGTGTTTTCTACAAACATGTTCCTCCATGCTCAGTTTCTTGCCCAGAGCGGTTGTGGTTGAAGCATGAGACTCTCACATTGGCAAGAGATGCAGATCCATTTTTTATGCACAGTAAAAAGAGACAGAGAGGCACAGAAAGAGACATAAAGACCAACATACATAATCCAATTTTCTCACTGTCACATACATACTCCTTACCTTCAGTCCTCTTGGCCATCTCTCTGGTGAACAGGACGTTGGCCAGCTTGCTCTGCGCATAGGCTCTGACAGGATGATAGCTTTTCTCACCACTCAGGTCATCAAACTGGATCTTTCCAAGGGCATGGGCTGCCGATGACAGGTTGATGACCCGGGAAGGGGCTGAGTGCTTCAGCAAGTCCAGTAGCAGAAAGGTCAGGAAGAAGTGACCTTAACAGGGAGAAAGTGGGCGGAGACACGGAAGACGAGGTGAAATGGATGTATCAGTAAGTTATTACAGTAAAATTTAAATCTCCTACCCAAGTGGTTGACTCCAAACTGCATCTCAAATCCATCTGCTGTCGTAGCATAAGGACACATAGCCACGCCTGCATTGTTGATCAGGTAGTGAAGAAACTTTTCAGCTAGAAAACACAATGTTTATCACCCACATTAGAGCCAGTAATACCACCCTGTATTCTTGGGTTTGCATATGTCTGAGTGTGTCTGTGTCTACACCCACTGTTGTAGATATTCTCAGCAAACAGGCAGATTGATTTGGTGTCAGACAGATCCAGTTGCCTGGCGACAACTTTGGCTCCCTTCACGTCCCTCAAGATGTCACGAGCAGCTTGCTCTCCTTTTGCCATGTTCCTGCACGCCAGAATCACCCGTGCACCTACGCAGATTAATACGCCTTAGTGGTGTGCTACATGTTTGCACGTGCATGCATGTTGAAATCTGATCAAGGTAAGGCGACGTTGCATTTACTTTTAAGCATTTCTCTAAGTGTTTCTTCTGTCGGCGCATGCGGCAGCATTCTCTGCTCTCATGTGTCTTTAGCTGTCTTGTATTCAGACCAATACAATCTCAATCCATCTAACAGTTTCATACATGTGCCACCTTTTACTATGTGTTATTCTTGCATGAGCTTGTTAGGCTGAAAATGTTTCCCACACTCTGAGTCACTCTAAAAAAAAAGAAAGAATGTCAGAAATACTAAGAGTATAAGTCACCATGGTACTTATTATTCTGTCTTTAAATGTGCAGCTCTGGTACTTGCCTCTGCTGGCCAGGTCTTTAGCTGTCTCTTTTCCAATTCCCGTGTTAGCTCCTGTCACTATTGCCGTCTTTCCCTCCAGACTAACATCTGAAGACCAGCTTGGGACCAACAGAGACCTGAGGATATAAATGATTAGAGAAGCATTAAGGTGGCTCTTGACTCATGAGGGTGGAATCCATTTTACTGAATAAGTGAAAATGTTTATTTGACATGTTTGTTCATCTCACACCAACTAAATTACAAGACATGTGAGATTTACTCTCAGTATCTAAACAGAAACCTACTGTAGCAACAATATCTGCCAGTCTTAAATCAAGTTAACAGGTAAAAACAGTAATTTGTGTTTGGCTTACATTTGGTATTTAGTCCCGAAAGCAACTATACAACTTTTACCTCATCATTTATCTGGTGATGAAATCCTTTGAGTTTCTTACCTGATTGCTTGCATTTCTGTAGTTGCTGATATAAAGTCCAGATATCCTTCCAAAAATGTTGAACGACTCTTGTGTGTGTCTCAAGACTTGGAGACTCAGAGAAATGAGACCAAGGATGGGAATGAGAGAGGGAGAGAAAGAATCACAGCTTTATTTTCCCTTAAAATGGTTCAGAGTGCGGTGGTGGGGGGGGGTCATCATTAGATACAAATCCCCCTCTGTTTGTAGTGTGTCATTCTACTAATCAATTAAAGTGAAATTACAAAATCTTTCAGAGAAAGCAATCACATGTCATGTAGTACCACAGTTTTCCAGTAGGTCAAAGTAAGAGGGCACTGTGTATACACATGGTTGCGAGATTCATTTTTCTCTTTGTCTCTTCAGTTTTATGCCAAAAAGTATTGATGCTGTCAAAGGAAATATTCTTTTTATAGTAAAACCCAAACAAAACAGCAATACCCTCAGAGTAAAACACGTCATTCAATTTAAAAGGTCAGAATTAAATGATCACAGCAGATTGTTAGTGTGCCTCAGTGCTGCGCTCCTGATGCATGAATCTGAAAGCATCTTTTGAGAGTTGGATCTGCGGCTTCACATGTTGCTTAGTCGAGCTAATTAATCTACTTTTTCATGGTTTGATTTGAGGGGATTCATCCAGTTCAAGGAAACTCGTCTTGTCTTGTGAGCTAAACCATGATCTGTGAAGTAACTGGAAACTAGATTTGATAAGTGAAAATTCACCATTTGTGAAAAGTCACCACTCTTTCTACAGCTGAAATTCAAAACCTGGAGCCACAGGTGAAGCGACTGTAATTTCAGCATTACGCTGCCATGGATTTCCTGGTGCTTTCCACAGGAAGGTGTAACTTATCAGCTACCTTTATTTGAAGCGGTTTGTTCAATTACTGACTTGAACTACATGGTTACTTCATTTGACCCTTCAGAGTATGATATCTGATCCTGGACTATCATGGGATGTGATTCTATATCTCTTGAATTATACAATTCCCTCTTATACAAACAATACCAACCAAGCCTTGTTTTGTATTGCAGCCGATGTTTAGAACGTCTGAGGGATGGTAATTATTTGAAATGTGCCGTCTTTTGACCCACTATGCCTTTACCACTGGGAGGTAGACTGTCGCAACATGCGGTGGTTTTTGACTCAAATGAAAAACAGTTTTTAAACAGATGAAGACCTGAAAAAATAAAGTTGAAATCATTTAAATCTACAGTCAAGTCCTGTGTCGGCTGGCCAGCCAGATCTCATGTAAACCATGTGAAAGCTAGTCATAACTTCCTGTTTTTACAAACAACCATAAAATAAGCTAAGAGAAAATGCACACTTACGCACACACAGACGCACAGACATACACACTTACACACACACACATAAACATACTCTTGCTGACCCAAACCAGGTCTAAATGAGTGCTGCCAGCTCTTCTCATGTGGTCGCTCTGTGACGCTAGCTGGTCTGACTGCTAGATTAGTTTCTCCTCACAGCTGCTCACCATCCCCGGGCCTGATGAAAGGCTGCCTGTCTGTCTGTCTGTCAGCATGGGGACAAAGACAAAGAGGCCTCGCCACATGTGTAATTAGCATTGCTTCACAATGATTATAGATGATCTTGAGGAGATAAATGACTTTTTCTTTGTAATTTGCTGATCCAAGAATAGGAAAGTTGACAGAGAGAAACCACAGAGGGCAGGATGGCAGCCATCCCTCAAGGGATTAAATGCAAAACATATTTAATTTCAATCAAAATATCCTTTCAGTCATTCATTTCAATAGGTTTCATTGATATGTACATATTTTTTTGTAAGGCTGAATACATATGAAAAACTATTAAACTGAACAGTCCCTTTTCCGGAATGTGTGCGTTTTACCAGCTGTTGATGGCTCTACTAAACTTCACACATCCACACCACAAATCAACTGAGAGGAGGCACAAAGGGAACATTCACTTATTTCACAAATACATCATGCTTTTCTTCTTTTGAAATATATACAGACATTGATCACACGCATGAATATTACTTTGAAAAAATTATTTAAAACAAAATATTATAAACAGGCTGACATTTTACTTTTCTTCATTAAGGCTTGCACATTAAACATAATGAAACAAAACAAACCAGTAATAAAATAGCTTATCAAATGCACAGCATTTTTTCTTAGACACAAACTGCACCTGTGGTGCAATACGAAGAGAATAAAAAAAGTCTACATACAGGGGGAACAAGCATCGTACCAAAACTGGATGTGTCTCGTTACTGTAAAATAGCTTTTCTTAGATCAATCAAAACCAGAAAAAGGCAAGTGAAATGCTTACAACTCACTATTATTTTTTCCCCCTCAAGTTGATTCTACTCTGCCAAATCTTAATGTGGCAAGTAGATTGAATTTTCCTGCATAAAAATATTTACTTTCATGGCATGATTTTCTCCGAGCAAACGCAATTATTTCCACATGGTGGATATCTAGTTATGTAAGAAAACTTCTGAAATCATCCAAATGTCAAATCTAGAATCTGGAAATCAACAGACTTTAACCTGGGTTATAATGAAAGGTGGGAAACGTAGTACCTTTTCTGAATAAAGCCCCAGCTGCAATTTCCATACAACCATAAAAACATGACGTTCTTCCAGTCTGAGCTCTAGTTCCACATCCAATTCCCAACAAACTTCCCCATCATTGTCTGGAATGAAGGGAGTTTCCATTTGAAAAAAGCCTGCAGCTTTCCATTGGAAACTGAAAAGGCACTTTAAGAGATGCCTGAGGCAACACTCAATGACTAATGTATGAAAAGGGACATGTTCTTTCATATTAGCTTCAAAAAAGGTGAGATGGGCAAGGCAAGAACTGATAGCTTCATGTTGTTAAACGTTTCTTCCTCAGTCAACTGATCGATAAGCTTCATTTTAACTGAAAGAGTTTGTGTCCTTGCTCTTATCTGAAAAGCTGATCTTGTTGGACAAAGGGTATTTTCTACGACCAAATCAGAAATCATTTTTGCAAGGTCCATCTGATAGTTATCGAGATGATCGCTGAGCTACTGTAAAAGCCATTTGGTCACTCGTCACTTTCCGAGTGGCCGCTCAACCACCGCTTCCTGGACGGGCAGTGTCTCGCCTTGCGACGTGATGTGGGAAACAGAATCCCCATGTGACCTCAGACTGTTCTGGAAAAATGGAGCTGTCTCGTTGGCCTCTTCCTGAACGGGGCTTCCAAAGGCATCGTCCTGCCCTGCCCCGTCACTGCCAACAGACGTCTGGCTGACGTAGACGACAATGACGTCACCGCTGAAATTCATCACCTGGCCACTGGAGATGAAGGTCGTGTTGTGATTCCCCGACACCTGACCTGAACAAAAAAAAAAGAACATGGAACAGATAAAAAGAAGAAATTGTGAGTGGTTGAAAACAGGTAAAAACAAAACACAAGAGATGCCATAAAAGGGTGAGGAATCTCGTGGACGAACTATTGATACATTGATTTTCTACAGTTTCTTTTCCTTTAAATGGGCTAGTCTAAGAAAAACCTTAATTTTGCAGTTCAACTTTTACCTCAGTGGTATGTTTTAGAAAAACACAATAGAGCAACTCCGCCACGCTGCAACAGCTTGGCTGGTATTGTTTTAACCTTCTGGATCTTTGTGTGTTTGTCATCAGGGTAAATCATGGTCCTCTACTGTAGGGGGAAGTACCTGGAGGCGGTTTAGACTACTTTGGTAGGTGTTTATGTCTGTGGACAGATTTTTCACCAGAATAGCATCACATCTGCGCAAAAGAGGTGTGTAGTTGAGATCAAAATTAAGGCTGTGTTTATTGGACGTGGAGTATTGAGCACTCATGTAATATTGTAGTAATGACTACCAAGCACTCATGTCAGAACCAAGCAGAAACCTCAAACCCTAAGGCTGAAAAATGAAGCCAACAAAACTTGCTGTTCTTTGAATGGCCACTTGAGGCTGACACCAAATATGAGTAAATCCCCATAGACTCGCCTGTTAAAATGTCAAACTTTACAGCAGAAATAAACGTGGTTACAGCCTTGCAAAAAAAAAAAAAAGGTTTCCGTCTCTGTGGCTACATTCTTCCTTTGTGATGACTAGATGGAGTCCAGATTTTTATGCAACTCCTGCATTTGAACGTTATTAAGTTTTGCATAACTGAGGGTGAGTGACAGTTGAGTGAATGTATGCTTAGAAGCTAGCATGCATCGAAATCTGGTCTGCACACATGCCCCTCCTCTTTCCCCATTTCCTCCCCAATTCCACTCTACGGGTGATGTCGCAGAGGCCACGTCAATTTAAAAATAGTCAAAGGTGATAATGACAAAATGTTGCTGGGTGTGATCCAACACAAGATGGTGTCTGATTGGGAAATGTGTAGAAACATGAACATATAGATTTTGATTGTGTAAGACGCTGCCTTCCCTCCTCCACAGTCAGACAGAGCTTCCCCTATTCATGACATTATGTGAAAAAGGGACTAAAACTTGGCTAACCTCGGATGACAAATGGACAGTGGGTGTAATGACCATGCAGGGTGACCACAGACAGGCCGCAGCTACATAGATTGCCATATCATATCCTTTTTGCCATATTTGTTTCAGAGTGTCCAGCACTTTTTTGCGTGAGAAAGTCAGGACCTCTGAAAACAGGCAATTTATCACAGGGTTTAGGGTTTTACAGGCATGGCTGAATGAAATAAAAAGAAAAAAAAAGAAGAGTGTTGTTCAACTCTTTCTAACCTTCACTAATATGTTTTTTTTTCCTTAAAAGGGGATGTTCTTGTTTTTCACCTCGTCTCTCAATGTGATTCCTGCCCTAAAATCATTTGCACAAACTTGTACTCTTGCTGCATTGACGTCCGTGTACTGATCACCCATGGATCTGAGCCAGCCAGGTGAATTATGAAATAAAACTGTGCCTTGTTGTTTTGTAAGCCATCTTTCACCACATTAAGCCTCTGGTTCCTATTTTATCCAGCCGCCTGTCTGACTTTCCAGCCAACAGCGAGAGCCGACCCTCCGTGACTCACAGCTCACGTCCCATTTATTCACACATATGTGCACATAAACACATAACTGCTGCAAATCTAAACAAACAGGTCATATCTATACATACACATGCATTTAGAAAGAACACAAAAGTTTTCTAAAGTTGCAAAGACAGACAAACACAAACACACACTCACAGAGAGAGTGTGCCTCTGTGTTCCCCCATCTGAGAGCCTTTCCCGGAATACCAGTCTGAGAGGTCTATCTGCAAACTATGTCATTTCACCACAACTTTGAAAACAAAGCTCTATGGAATTTGCTTGGGTTCTTCTGTTTATCCTTTCTTAATACTGTGCTGTTTTTTCTGGATAACCAACAAATCTAGCAATACAGTTTTTCAGAGAGGGGTCTCCTATTATGCTCCGAAACCTCAGTCTACAGGATCAATTAGCTCTTGAACAAAGAAAGTTCACACTACACCTGTGGAGCCACCAGGTAAGACTGATGCTGTATACTGGACTTGTAGGACTTCTGGACAGGTGAAACCTTTTGACCTTTAGTTCACCTTTAAATAGCATGAGCGGGAAGCCTATTTAATCATGTGCCATTACTGCATGATGGGAAATGGTGTTCATCTGAAGCCAGCAAACATGTAATTAAAGTACACAGCCATCAGTGAGGGTTCAAAAAAGTCTTCACAAGTTTGTGTGTGTGTGAGTGTGTTTTTGTTGGGTGGGCAGGCTTATAAAAGTATTACTCAAGCTGCACACATCTTGTTTCAATTAAAGCTGCGGTCACTTTGCGCAACCCTATGGAACTCTGGGTAAACAGGAGCTTTGTAGATGGCATAGTTCACACTGATGCGGACTGAAACACTGTATGTTAGTGTGTGTGGTTCTGGTGGTTCATTGGTCATCAAGCACACATATATTATTCCTCCATCCTGTGTGGTCTCCTGAAAATTCAGGGTTCAACTATCACTACTGGCTTTAATAAAACATATTTCTTGGAAACACACAAGCTTCTCATTCTTGTGCTGAAATCAATCCCCTGTTAGCTGTGTTCAGCATGTTCACCTAATGATACCCCAGTTTGAGCTAACCACTGTCCCGATCAGACTGTTCTGATAATGCTGATTTTATAACGAGCCATAACCACCGGGTGGCTGAGGCACAATACATAAATGTTTCCCAGATATTTTTTGACTTGGCAGAGTGTAAAGGCCCCTGTGAGAACAATACAAGTTCAACCCACGTGACAGTAAAACTTTCCATTAAAACCAACATAAATTTCATTCTGTTATTCTTGGTGGCTTGTCCCACCTCTTCTGTGGATAGGGAACGCTGTTATGTAGTATATCAAATCATGTATGGGTATAACCCTGTGGCAATACAGTGGTGACTGCCTACACAAACAAAGAACACAGAATCCACCTGGCAAACACAACTGTGGACACACAGTCTTTGTAATGAGCCATTATCCAAATAGCGCACGACCACAGTGCATACAGTTTTCATTGACGTTGCAGAGTGGATACAGCATCTTTGTATTGGCCTTTCTGGGAAGAAGTTAAGTTATGCAATCTAAAGGTTTGTTATTGTATCACATTTTCAAGTTTGTTTTAAATTCTATGTTATAATTTAAAAAAAAAGAAGAAGTTAATTGTAACACTACTGTATGTTTGAAAGTTATGATCACAGAATGAGAAGATCAGACTAATTTTGTAATAATAATAATACAATGCAGTTAGTTAAAAGCAGAAAATACAAGAATGGATGAAAATGATTAGTTATTAATAAGTTGAAGTCAATCATCATTATTGTCATATCACTTAATAATCAATTTTGATATTGTGGTATGTCTAATGTTACAGTACTTATAACCTTGACAAAGGAAAATGATGTTGACTTCATATTTCTTTTTCACCCTTTTGTAATATTTTTATATATATTTATATTTTCCTTTTTCTGGAAGTAACAGACTTCCGTTTTGGCTGATATGAATTCTTGCGGTTTTGAATTTTCACTCACCTGAGGTAAGAGTTGGTTCAGCCAGCTGACTATGGAGGCTCTCAGGTGTGCACTCCACCTCTGATTCCCCAGATGAGAGCTTGTTCCCATTAGTGTCCTCCCAGGAAAGTCCTTGATTTTGCTCTAGGCTCAAAGCCTCGGGGGGCTTGTCCAGGTAGAGCTCTCCGACAGATGAGGGGGTCATCAGGGGGCTGACGGAGGTTGTACTAGTCTCTGTTGAGGTGGAGTCCATGCTTGCCAGTCTGTATAGTTCCTCCTGTTTAACCTGTGACCTGTCAGTCAGGAAAGGCTTGACCTCTGATGACACCAGCGCCTGGGACAGAGGCAGGCAGAGTTCAGGGAGGGGACTGGATGGAGGGACGACAGAGGATGTCTGGAGGAGCGGAGGCGAATGAGAGACAAGAGATGCAGCACCTGTTTCACTCCTGCACAAAACTATCTTTTCTTGAGTTCCTTCACCTTTTTCTCCACTATTGACTCCCCTTACACTCTCACTCTTCCCTTCTCTCCCACTCTGTTCTCCATCCCGCTCTCCATCGAGCCCTCCACACGAGCAGGTCCCTGGAGTCCCGGGACTGACGGCCTGGCTACAGTCCTCATTCTCCCCCACTTCCAGAGGCTCGCGGACAGGAATGACACACACACAAGAACCTGCCAAAAGTGGAGACACACTCACGACCTCCTCCTCTTCTGAGACCTCCTCTGGTTCTCCAGATCCCTCACTCTGGTCCTCCGTGAGTGTCTGCTTGTTGGTTCCTTCTTGCCCTGTCACTTCCCCTGTGAATGGCAGCGAGACCTTGGCGTCAGGAACAGAAGTGGGGATTGTGCATGGAGACTCATCTGTGGGGTTGTTTGGTGCTTGGCAGATGAGTTTGGTCGTCTCACATGGTGAACACTTGGGACCCCCACTATGGTAAAGAGGGGCCAAGGTCTCCTAGAAGAAATAGAACAAATAAAGCAGCACTGTTAAACAATAAAGTCCTGTATTTCTTTTTCCAATAACTGATGATGTTTCTTTCCAATTCATTTCACAAGTAAATTAAACCTGATTCTTGTGTGTTTTTATTGCTTTGTAACTGAAATTCGACTTTACCTGCTGGATCCTAGTCCGCTTCAGATTCTGAACACAGGATCGCAGATTCACTAGACAAAGAAACAGCATGTTGTATCTTTATACACAATCAAAAAAAAACTTTATTTATTTCTGGTGCAGATTATTGGCAGGCAGTTAAACATGCAGATAAATCAATTTGACAACCAGCGTTCACTTAATGTGGTTACATCAAGAGTTCATAGTGTGCGATCCTCATGATGCATGTCTGTTTTGAATTGATGTTTACTTTGAAATCAGTCGAAACGTCAGTCTAAATCTGTTTTATCATTGGGAAGAAAAACAACGGATCTGATCGAAAGGAAACTCCGAGATGAACACAGAGCTGTAACTTACCAGAGAGTAGCTTCAGTTTGTCTTTGTAGCAGAAGAGGAGCAGGATGAGGAGGCACAAGACCGTGATGACTGACAGAACTGAAACTATGACCCAGGAGGGAGCTGCACATGCGAGAAAGACAAGTTCAGAGTTAACTTTTGAACTCTACATGTGCAGTCAGTCACGATAACTGCCAAAGGAAAGCCATAAAATAAATCAGACATGAGACTCTGTCTTATTTTCCTCCATTTTGTCATTTTTTTATACCTAAAAGTCGCAAAAAGTATCATCTATTCCATCACTTTGATTTATGTAGTTGTAAAAAGGTTTTATTTTTGGTGACAATATGCTCATGTCTTACCAGACACAGGTGGTCCACACTCTGCGTCATCCTCAGGGCTGCCTGGACGCTTCTCACTCCTGCCCTCAGCTTTACAACTAGGAGAGAGGAGGAAAACACAGAGTGAAGAGAAATATCTACACGTGGACATTTTTTCCCAGTAGAGTGAAACGCCATGACGAATGAGAGAGAGAGACAGAGACGGAGATTAAATGAAAAGAAACTCCCTATTCCCTCCCTTTCTGACTCCATCATCAACATCATCCCAGATGCAGCCAGCAGTGGAAGCTGCTGTCTGGTCCAGGGTTCCAGAGGAAGCGGTGAGCACATTAGTCATAGCAGCTGGCTGATGTTGAGGAGATACCCAGATGCATTTTCCCTTAAAAAAAGATTCCAAGCTAAAAATTATGTGTGTGTGTGTGTGTGTCTGTCTGGGGTTGCGGGTGTGTGTGTTTGTCTGTTTAGTATTTGTGTGTGTGCAAACACTTACTTAGTCCATGGTTTGCACTGCTCATCAGCAGAGAAGAAGCCTTTCTTACATGGAACACAGATCTTCCTCCCATTAGTCGACGCTGAAATGATGAACAACACATATTGAAGTACTGTACGTATCTGCAGTAGGTGCTGGATGTGAATGACTGAGGTGTGTTTTGTGTTCGTGTCTCACCCAGATCCACCTCGAGTCCAAATCCAGCACTGCAGGTGGGTATCTTCTCACAGTACTCACAGTTGATGGGGAAGCACTGGAGGTGGGGGCGGCAGCGACATGGCTCCTCCGACACAAGGTTCTCAGCCGTCTCCATAAAACCCTTAACTTTTTGTAAAAAAAAAAAAGGAGGGGGCGAGGTTAGATCAAAATCTTTTCTTAATCTGTATGTCATTTTCACCTTTCATCTCATCTTACTTCCACCTTTTGATATACATTCATGGGGAACAGCCTTTTTTAAATTCACCACATCCTAATTACACATCAAAAGATTTTCTGTGATGACCGGAGATTTTTGGACAAAAAAACCCAACTCTAAAACCTCAGATTATATCAACAATGTTGAGGATGTAGTTTATAGCAATGTTACAAATTTTGAAATAAAAATAATGACCTGGGTCACAGAACTTCTGCTGGAGACAGCGCTTCTCATCGGTCCACCCGGGCTGGTATTCACCAGGATTACATCTTTTACATACCGTCTGGTGAGACTCATTGCAGTCAGAAAACACACGAAAGCCTAATGGGGGGAAAAATAAAATACAAAGTGAGACCAAGAGACAGAGTGAGGGGGGAGGAAAAAGAAAGAAAAAAGGAATTTAATGACCCATACATAATCAAAGAGACCACTAAAAACTTAATGGAGGAGGGAAAGAGGAGAAGGAAATTGATCAAATTAGGGCACTTTTCCCTTTTTTAAAGTAGGGGGTACTAGTGGAGCAATGTCAGTTGTGTTTGTGTATTTCTCTGTGTGAGTGGGAGTGACAACGAGCTATTTTAAGTCATTTGTTCTGTTTTTAAACATCCTTCCTTTTTTCATTTAGAATCTTTATGAATGGAAATCTATTTTCACATCATGCTGCTTCCATTGACTAAACCATATATGTAACATGCTGACTATAGTTCCTTGTGTTCCCTTTGTTCCCCATGTGTATGTTTCAGCGTGTTTTGCTGCATTTGTGGGGTCAAGCAGCCTTGCAGGGACCATTACTGTAAGCTGGACCCTAATCTGTGTGTGAGACTTGGTTTTAGGGATCAGGTATAATAATGTTTAGGTGGTTGGGTTAAAGCATTCAGTTGTGATGGATAAGCTTAGAGAAGGCATGTCCAAACTATGCCACAAAGGGCAGTGTGGCTGCAGGTTTTTGTTCCAACCAATCAAGAGCTCACAGTTCGACCAATCAACTGTCTGACGACTGAGATCAGTTGATTACTGTAAATGAGTCAAGTCTGGTGGGTTGAAATAAAAGCCACACAGCCCATTGTGGCATACTTTGAACGCCTCTGGGTTAGGGGAAGGATCCAGGACACACACTATGTCAATGATGGTTCAATTATAATAAATCAAGCATTTATAAGTGTGTGGATTATTACCTGGTCCACATTTCTTGCAGCATCTGGAGCCTTTCAAGTAATGTGTTTCCTCACACTGCAGAGACTTGGAGACTGCATACTGAAACAGAAGAAGAAGATATAAAATTACTATTCTGTCATTTTGTGCATTTTGTGTGTATGGTATTAATGAATGAAGTGCGTGACAGTATGTTATTATCAGAGCTATTATTCAAATGAACACTTAACAATGCTAACATTACTTAAACCCATCAGTGCTTCACAGCTCAGTTCCTCAGCGAATGCCACGCTGTGCAAGTACGGCCATCTTTCCTCTTCTTTAGTTCATCGTTTCAAATCCACACATGATATTTTGAGATGGCGGTGAGTAATGAGAGGAAGAGGATGGTTTTAACATTTCCAAGACATGGCCAGGAATTCTTTCCACACTCTCAGAAGCACCTGACCACAGCACTGTACAGCCTCCAAACCAGCAAACCAAACCCCAATAGTACCCAATTACATAAGGGGAACCAACTGGAATTAAACGCAATCACCCTCAATTCTCTTGGAATTAATAAACACTTGGCTGCATGTGGCTATACTCTCATAGTCCATACTAATAAGACGAGTCAAGTATGTGCTTCATCTTTTCTTTTATTTCTCATATCATGTTTATGCACCAAATTACATAATCTGTTACATGTGCAAATCGATTAAACAGTAAATCTTACTTTGGTTCTGATAATTACCATGATTTAGACAAAGTAGCCTACTGCAAATGACAGGAGTAGATTTACAAAAGGCATGATTTAAAAGAAAAAAAAAGATTGTGTGGCAGCTGTCAAGTTAAATAGTGAGTTTGCTCTTGAAAGATCAGTCTGTTGTACAGTAGCTCACTAAAATCTCCTGCTGTGCTACAGTGCTATCACATTAGCATTGGCTACCACAGCTCATGCTGCAGAGAAACATTTGGGGACTCTAGTAAAAAGGCCACAAAGGTAAGCCAAGGAGGCTCACACATTCTCACAGTAGCCTATATACTGCACTGCACACACCCACTATAGCCACCCCTTAATTAGGGGCTGGTAAAAATCCTTGCCACACTGCTGAATTAGAGAATCTGGCTGTTATGATAGAAACGATGCCAAAGCCACAGTGTCTATATAAATGTAGAAAAATACAACCTATGGACCAGGCTTCACCCTGACCTCAGACTTACCTCTTCATTTCTTTTCTTTTTTTCTCCACATTCAGCACTTCTGAGTGTTTTCTTCTAGTGAAATTTTACACTGTGACTACGACTACATTCATACTGTAATCTATGGAGTAAAGAAACACTGGTACTGCAGAGGTCCAGTGAAGTGAAATGTGACATATCCACCCTCCCACTCTCCACACCAGCAACATAGCACATTTGAAACTGTCATCATACTCCACATCTCTTTTCTTTCCCACGATGCATCTGTGCATGTGTAACTCACTACAAAGATGCACAAGGCATTGTGCTTCTGGTCATGATTGAGCTCTCTAAATAAGAACAGCTGCATAAAAACAGCCTTTATATCCTGTAATAAAATGTTACTTTGGCCATTTTGTTCACTCATAGTTATGCACTGTTTAAAGTGTCATTTGGTAATTTTTCTCCTCATTTAAATGCTAAATGAAGTCTGGACTTCCCCTGAAAGCAACAAAACATTTAGTTGCACAGAGCTGGCAACTTTACTTACTTGTTGACATTTAAGTTTCCTGTAGACAAAGAACAATACAATTCTCAAGGAAGCACTCAATCATTGTTTCTCTTGGCATCAAGTTGAAAATTAAATGATATACATTAATAGCAGTTTAAATTAAGAACACAGAGGGCAGGGCACTTAGTCTAACATGATCTGTCTCTTTGTTATTTCTTTCCCCCTCGCTCTCACACCTCCACATTTAAATCTGTTCAGTCTCAGTGTGTGCCTCTGCTCGGCCTCAGGCAAAAACAGTGCAACATGAACACTGGCAAGAGTTTAATTATCTCCACTCTGCCTCTCTCACATCAGCAAGTCTTTGTTTTATAATCTAACCAGAGGAATAATGATGCACAGCGCTCATAGCTCGGACCGCAGCACTAACGAGGACCATGTGCAGCAACAGACAGAAGTGACAGAAGAGGAAGGTTCCCATGTTAAGAAGTTCAGATAGATAGATAGATAGATAGATAGATAGAGATAGATAGATAGATAGATAGATAGATAGATAGATAGATAGATAGATAGATAGATAGATAGATAGATAGATAGATAGATAGATAGATAGATAGATAGATAGATAGGTAGATAGATAGGTAGATAGATAGATAGATAGATAGATAGATAGATAGATAGATAGATAGATAGATAGGTAGATAGATAGATAGATAGATAGATAGCAAGCATACATATAGATACATAGATACACACTGTTGGTTAATTCACACAACTGAACCAACTGAGTGCACAGGAAGCCAGAAGAATGAAGAATGCTGGGAACTGTGTTTTTCTTACCACCACATCTAAACATTGGGTCTCAGTTATGTGAGGCAGTATGTTTTGACACACTAAATATATATGGAAGAGGAAAAGAGCTGATCCACCCCTTATGATTATAGGTTATTACATTGGTCAAGATAGAACATCCAACCTCAAAGCTAACTTTATCGACTCTATGGATACACATATATAGTTTGTGTGTGTCTTAACTCAAGTACAAAGGAGAGAGGGGGGTAGAAAGGGAAAATAGTCAAATGAATGGATAGAGTTGTCTGCTTTGACAGAAAGACAAAAGGGTGCATTAAGTGCTCCGCCGCCTCAGTGCTGTTCTGAAACTGCCCTTTTTCAATCATCCTTCTCTAGATGTGTTTTGTTTATCTTTTGGAAATCCATCAGCAGTAGCGTGATCCTATCACACAGGTGTGCGACAGTGAATGCATTCCATTTGCTGTCAGAGTGCGAGAGAATTTGCATAACGGCCACGGCGCCCACTGGCAACGGGCCTAAAGAAGCACAGTGTGACTGTAGTCCTCTAGGGGTTTTAGTGATCCAAGATAAGGTGCTGTAAATGCAGATTGCACAACAATTGAATCTTTGTGTAGTGATTCCACTTGAGGTTAATTCATTAAAAGCCATACAATAAATCCCTCTGAAGTTCCACCTGCACAACCTGAGATTTGTACCCGTGTAAAATCACTTACAGTCAACTGATAAATACTTTTAAAACACAAAAGGCTCTAAAAGAATGTGGGAGTTACACACGGACAGTTCGCATTTGTTTTGTATACCACCTCTGGTGCACAGTAACTAACATACTTCAAAATAAAAATGGATAATTAGCAGGATGTGTTAAAGCTGCCGTGGATGAATAGAAAATGTAAGAGCATAATTTAAAGAAAGTCAGCAGGATTAGGTTTAGCAGAGAAGAAAGGATCCTGCAAAAAAAGGAAAGAAGCTGTAATCAAGTCCCTTGACAACTATAATCTGTGCTAATTGTTTTAAGGGCATTTGACGGACTTTAATCCGGTTGTGTTACAAACTAAAAATCATTATAATCCCTACTCCTCTCTCCACACAAAGCTCTATTGTCATCATAAGGCTGCACACTTTACCAACCAGCAGGTCTAATAGTCTGAATAGTTAAATCAAGTTTGGATCTGCACACCTGAGGCAACATAGTGTTATTGCTCAAGCCAAGGTAGACAAAACATTCACTAATGATACAGCGGTGTGTGTGTAAGTGTAAATTGATGGAGGCGTAGATACACATGAGGTTGGAGAAAAAAACACATGAAGACAAGAAGTAAATAATGCTTGAAGTGAAAAAGGTTTTTTGTAGAAAAACAGGCCGTTAGACATTGTGGATGACATAAAGGATGGATGGATGGGTGGAGGCCAAGTGAAGCTGACTAATAAAAAGTACAGAACCTGATTGGGTAGGTTAGGGAATACATCCACCAAACCTCGGCTTATTCATGACACATTGACTTATAGCCCCTGACTATCTTGAAGTAATTTTGTATTGCGCAATGACACAGCCCATTTAAAATGATGAGGGGAAATAATAGGAAATAATCTGAGTTAGTCATGGTCAGACGAAAACAAAGCCAAAGATTTAAGGTGTCACCTTGAAATAAGCCTTGATGAGAAATACATTCTGTCTTCCCGTACACTGATTTGTTTTCCAGGCATCGTCTCTGTATTCGCTTACTCCTTACCACTTCTTGAGAAACTGTGACTTACATCTGATAGTCTGTGAAAAGCATCTTTCTTCAGTGCAATTATCTCTCATCTTGGACAATAAGCAGTCCCCCCCAAAAAAAACAAAAACAAAAAAATTCATCTCTTGCAACACATTTTAGGGGAGCAGAGGGGAAAAAACAAACAACACAAAACAAAAAAAAACAGGGCAGAGTTCTTGTCTGTTCCAGTCAAAGTCATAACGATGCTGGCTTACAGTAATACAGACAAACAGGCAGTGATAGATCACTGGTGCCCAGCAGTCCCACCACCAACCACATCTTATAAACTGCTCCACCTGGACAGAATTAGCTGCTTGGACTCAACAACAACATGGACAACGTCATGTCATTGGCCATTCTTTTGTTTTGTTTTGTTTTGTTTTATTTTTTTAAATTATGACATTGGATCATTTCAGACATTGTGAAACCTGGTTGTTTCAATGCCAGTAGTCCAATCCTTGCCTGAGCTGTGGCACTGAGAACAAAGAAATGATCATAAAAATGGCTTGTTTGTATGTATGTATGAAACCTGGTGGAGATGCTGACAGTGGCAGACAAATTAATGTAAGCCTATAACCTATGGAGAATTAAAAAAAAATACAGTGACAACTACTTTGGATCTCTCTATGTCAGTTATTGGTCCCTATGCCTCACTTTGAGAACCGTCTCCTCTGGCGGAGCTAACGGGGTTCCCGATGAGCCACTTGGCCCGCGCCGGTCCCCTGTGGACCGGCAGAGAATGTTTGGTGGAGGGGGGGGGGGGGGGGAGAGAAGAACATCCAGTTGCCAGCGGCGTTTTTGCGGTGAGAACAGGGGAGGTGGACTCGACCCAAACACAACTGTTTCCAGTCAGTGTCCCGGCGTAAAAATTCAAACCCTCCCTCCACCCCCATCCTCCCCCTCTCACCAAAATCATCTGACTTATTGATACATGGTTTACTGTTACATCTCCTTGTCCATCAACCCAAGAAAACAAAAAATCTCAGTATTTTTTCTCTCTCGTTCAAATAAGACATGACAGCTCCTGAACAGTACTGTGACCGCGAAGCAGCACAAAGTAAAGTTATTATCCTCTCTTTTCTACATCAAATACACTCCCTCAAGGCCATTTCTGGTGACAGTTGTGTGTTTTTACCTGTGCGTAAAAGGCGACCAGAGCACACGTTATCCAGCCGCGGAATATCCAACTTGTGGAGAAGTTGAGTCTCATCTCTGCTGGTTTGTGAAGACTCCCGCAGAGGCGAACTTTTCTCTCTCAGCCCCAACAGATGACTCTGAACACCCCGAGATCCGATTTCTGTCTTCAAATGTCCTCACAGTAAATCACTTCTTCTGGCGGAGCCTCCACAGCGTCTCACAGGGCATTCTTGCGCCTTCATTCCCGTTTGGGAAGTTGCAGTTCCCACCTCTCCTCTCCTCTTCTCATCCTCCTCTCTCTCTCTCTGCCTTCACCCACGCGTTCTGCTGAAAGAAGCATGCAACAGCTTGTGAAAACTGAGCGAGTGAGTGAAGGAGGGTGGGAACTCCACCCACGTTGTCATATGGAAGGCAAAAAAAGAAAAAAAAAGTTAACCTCTCCCCCCCGCCCCCCCTCCTGGATCCATGCTCTTTTTCTTTCTTCCTGAACGAGTGTGTATGTGGCAGTTAGTTGTTCTCAGTAAAGTACAATTATCACAGCAACATGAACTTTAACACAGTGGAAAGCCTCTGCAGTCACAGTGCAGATGCATTTTTTAAAAAGTGTTTGCCATGTGACATTTCCTATGAGAATGACCAGTATTGACCTTATGAGCAGAATAAAAATTCAAATATGACCCCGCACATTCAAAAGCAAAGCATGTGGTCACTTTCAAAGATTTCACTTCCTGCAGGTGCCGCTCATCATGGAAGCAAGTAGGGCTGATCTCAGCATCCACTAGTTCCTGGAGCGTAGGCCCTGGAACCGTCCTGACCGTATTTAAACTCTACAAATGCCACTTATTTAGAAAAATAGTGGAACCAGGAAATTTTGCAGCTGGGAGAGAAAGTGTATGTGTGTGTGTGGGAAAGAAAAAAACAAAACATGCACGCACACTCACACTCACACACATGCACACACACAGGGTGTATTTCCCTCAGAATTTGCATGGCAGATTAGACCCAACCTTACTTGGCAAGTCAAGAGAGGGAAGGTCTGAGAGAATGGAGAATCTGTTCTCTTCAAGGTGACAGTTATGCAAATATTAAATTACATGTTTGGGGCCTGGATGGATAAAACTGGGATGGTCGACTGGCATCAGAGGAGGGGGAAAAATATGGGGGGAAAAAAGGAGTATTTTGGAACGAGACATGAAAGAAAGAAGAGTGAGGCACATTTTGGACTAAGACAAGAAAGAAGAGAAAGCCAAACCTGTTTAAAAGTGATGATTCAGAGATTTGTGTCTGTATAACATGACTATTGCACACTGAAGTATCCTGTGTATCCATAACAGTGTATCCAGCTGATCGTCTCATGATCGGCACAACTGGCAGGAGGAGGGGGATGCTTACAGGAATCTTTTACCTCATAAGCAGTTTAATAGTGGAGAAAGTGGAAGAATAATGAAAGTTTTACGCTGAGCCAGTGGAGGTAATGGGTTCTGTCCTCCCTCTCGCCCTCTTCCTGTAAAAACATGCTGAGAGAAGCTGTTTTGTGGTGGGGCCTCTGCAGCTCGCACAGTAGCAATTAAGAGCCAGATGTGACTGTTTTAGCAATAAGGAAACCTCAGCTTGACTCTGAACGCACCCCAAACATTCACACTGAGGTCCTCCCTTAACAACAAAATTAAACGAGAAGTCCCTGTTAAGCTCTACTTCAAACGCAGGAGTCAAAATGAAGCTGGTTTTTGATGTATAAAAATGCAGATCCACTGCAGGGAGACGCCACGCTGCTTTTTACAAGCATCGTTTCTTCAAAACGACCTGCACACAGACTGTGTAGTTGTGCAAGTGCTGTGTGGCTTGTGTTGCTTAGCATCACTCGCAACTACAACCAAAGTTCATAAAGCGGGCCTATTCCAGACAGCTCATATACATAAAATGCACACACACACACACACACACACACACACACACACACACACACACACACACACACACACACACACACACAGAGGCAGCCCATAAGCCGCTGAATGGTTCCCATTAATGTAACACACTCATTACTCACTCCAGAGTAGAAAGCAGCCACAACCCATTTTGGTACCAAGGTTTTGGAGGAAGCTTCACACACTGAGGAGTACACACACAGACAGAAAAAACAAAAAAACATGCACATGGTCCTCAGATTATTCCACAGATCACAGTGGAATAATAACACTGAAGCCTGGCCACCATGTTCCGGTGGTTTCAGGACTGGATCTGATCATTGCTCCTGCTCGCTTCGGAAACATGTGATCTGTGAGTCACCCGAGTGACCAACGTGAGTAAGAGCTGCCAGTCGATGCCATTTCTACACACTAACAAAGCAATGGGACAAGTTTTATCAACACAAAGTGACCGTGGAGGAAACGCAGGTCAACACACAAGACATGCATGTGGATACATATTTGCATGTGTGCCCCCCCTCCCTCCTCCTCCTCCTCCTCTCTCCCAGCTTGATGCTGAAAAACCAAACAAAAGTTTTAGCAGAGAGAATGTTGTTTTTAACACACACAGGCTGGCACTATTTACCCTGAATGCAAATCAGATGTATCAGGAATCTGCTTCTGCACACACATATCTACAGACACAGAAAGGTGCGCCCTCACAGACATAATCCAACACACACCATCTCAATGGTTTCCAGTTCCACTCCCTGACGTATTTCAACTATTTGTCCACCTGCTCATAATCAGTAATGATGGTTGAATATTAGCCGGATATGCAAATTCTGTTCTTTATCAATCATTCTTCAGTCAACTCACACAATGTTCAACCACAGAATGAGTGAGGCCGAACAAGCCTGCTTGACCTGTTCCTACTTTCAATAACAAATCAATATCTCCACTAAATGTCAGTCAGGACTGTCCAGAACCTACTACCGACAACAGTAAATACTACTTTATTGTCACTACAAGGAAGCTTTTAATATCCTGCAAAGTATTTGAGATCCTCCTGAGAGCAGGTGCACACTTCTTGCACTGAAACCATCCTTTTGAAGATTTAGGCCAAAGTTAACAACGTCATAATGTTCTGAAAGGACAGATAGTGTGGATTGAGAGATAGCGTAATCTCTCTCAGATCTGTGTCTTTCTGTCTGTATTTATTTGAGGTAAGTTGTTGGGAATGTCCCGCGAGATGGACTTTGGTTTGCTGTACTAAGAAGACAATAGACCACATCAAAGGGTTGGAGCTAAGGGGCAAGGGGGAGTAGAAATAAGTTTGTTTGCCAAATTGCTTTGCTTTACGACCTCCAACACCTGTCAACACTTCGGGCCATAATCATACCTCGGAATGTTTTACCGCATGCAATAAAAAACGCTGAAAACATTCGTGACTTTCAATGAAGCTCCCAGAATTACATTTAAATACACAACTGATCTCCATCTTTTATTACCATGACACCAATTTCAAATATACATAATGAGTACCACCCTCTTTAGTTCAGTGTATGATACAGTTATTTACTGTTTCTCATAGAGCATACCAAAAATGAACAGAAAAATGAAAACAAAAAACTAAACCAAAAAAAAAGAACCAAACACCCACTTTAAAAAAAACAAACAAAAAACGTACAGTTATCAGAGACACTGCAACACAGAGACAAGATGCAACGGACAGGGAGGGAATAATTATGATCAGTGTTCTCTTTAACTTCACATTGCCAAAATGGAAAAACAAAATCAAAATCCATTAACAGTAGTGACAATGTTCATTATGTATAAGACTGAGAATTAAAACAAATATATACAGACAGGTGACAGATTAAATGGAAAAACCAACATAAAGTGTCTTAGTAAGCTGCCAGATGCTCCCTGGCATTGATTGGACTGCAACTACTAGAAGGATAAACAACTTCTTTCACACGGTTTCCCTCATTTGGTGGTGATTGGGTTGAGAAGTAATGATTCACATCGTTATCATACTCATCAAACCATCCATGCTCCATGGAGAGGGGCACTGTCATCCTGGTTCCTCCGATATTTCTGGGTTTTCCTTTCATCTGTCACCCATCTGTGTGTGTGTATATATATATATACGTAAAATAAAGAACAAAATAATAACATGAAGTGCAAATTTCTTTGGAAGTTGGAATAAAGTATGTTTTTTCTTCATTAAGACATAAATAAGTTATAAAATAGAAGCTATCAAAACAAAATCCAGAGACAGACTTTGAAGAAATAAAGGCAAGACATTTTTTTTTTTCAGCTTCAGGTAGGCGTTACTTCTGAGCCGTACAGACACACTGTACAAGGCATTCTTAACAGACTGAGAGCCATTTTGTGGTTCAATCCTTCAGTGTAATTTCACTCACAATGCAAATCAGTGCAACTGTCGTGCAAACCTTTTGCTCCGAAACGGCGTTTTAAAACTCTAAATGAAATCCAGCAGGTCGTGCTGAAGAGTTTTGTTTCCTAGAGACGATATAATCTCTTCGGAAACAAGAAGCACTGCACTGAAAATTTAATTTAATTTGATGATACTTTCAAGTCCGGAAAGGTCCAAAAACCGAGTCCCTATTTATTCATTTGGGTGAATCTCAATACTGTTCATTTTCTTCCTCTCTCCCCTTTTTCTGAAATGTCAATGTTTAGAACACTGATTTGTAAAAAGCAAATCTATAGTCAGACAACGCCTTCATCATGATTAAGAATTAAGGAGAGGAAAATGAGCAGAGGGAAAAACCTCAGCTGTCACTGCAAATAACATTGCTGTTCCCCTTTGAATAGCCGGTTGTCCCACTGTTCTAAAGATCTTAAAACAAAACACAGCTTTTCGACAAACCTTCATTTCTCGAAACTGAATAAACAGTACACTTGACTGTCCTGTACGTTAAGCTGAACCAGTGCTTTTTTCCAGTAAAATTAAATGCTCCCAAAGACAGCAGGGCTTCATTCGTCAGATAAGTGTGGTGGTCCATCATCCAGGCCAGCGCTGTGATCACTTCTTTCTCTGGAAGACATTGGCCAGCATTGCGCCTGAGGTGGTCAGCTGACCCATCTTGCTCAGGAACTTGGTCTTGGCATCCTCACCCACCAAGCTGGAAGCTATGGACATGGACCTGTAATGAAAATGAAAAAATCATGAGAAAAGAGATTTTTATCACAATATATGAGCTAACTTGACAAAAATAACCACATGAGTTCCAAAAAATCTGTTGGTAGGCATACGTCATCCTTCAATCCAGTTTGTTAGAGGAAATGCTGTTTGCTGATACACGTCCTCTAGACGTTTTACAGTCCAACGGCTCTCCAAGTTCCTCTTTTGAACTATCTGGGATTCTGACACAGCAGAGCAGTTACTGCATTCTGCCAAGTCCAATTGCTCAACAGGACAAACATCTCATCTCAACACCAACATCCAGCTACAGCCAATGACTTTAACAACTTTAGACACACTGACTAGAAAACATTATTACACAGCTTCTAAATAAACCCTGGTATGTGGAAAAAAACACAAGAATTTTTGCTGAAATACCTCATGTCTCGTGTCATAAAAGGACCAAACTCCCCGTGAACTGTGTGGTTCAGTGGATCATAAATACCTCCATCTTGGTGGGAGTCCAAGCTATTTTATAAGTAATGTTCATAATCATCCACTGGAGTATGCTATTAATACATACATTTACAAAAGCTATGATTATGCCAATTTTATGTAAATTCCACTTTAAAAAGTCTTTATGACCAGAGTTATGTTTGTCATAAGATATTAGGGTTTCAGTATTATTCCATGCAGAAGCACAGTAATGAATCAAACAGATTAAGAAATATGGAAATTTCATTTTGCAGAACTTCTTAAAAAGCAAAAAAAAAGAAAAAGACACAAGTTATCAATTAAGGTCATGCAAGTCAAAGAAAGACCTGACAGGCCAAAATGAAAGAGGAACAAATGTCCCTTGGCACAAGCTCAGAGTTTAACTGAGGGTTTGGAAGAACACACCCAACACTGAGGTTACGCATGTCCATACGCAAATGCAGACATGGACACAGTTTCTACATCCATATGCACACACTTCTCCTTTTTTTTTTAACAAGCCCAGAGCACATGTTAACAAGATGAGAGAACGATCTTTAAAAAGACACCCACAGTATGGCCGGTGTCCCAGCTGTCTTGGCTTCAACAAAACAACTCCTCTCGTTTTTTAGCCTCTCTCATTCTGTGAAGATACCCACATAATGAGTGTGGTTCCAACACTCCTGCATGCTCTCCTCTCCCGTGGGGAATAAACCCACAACATCGGCCCACTCCCAGAACTGTTGAGTGACCCCTCTCTCAACAGTCAGGGCTACTTCTTCTCTGTCCAAATTCTTCTAAACTACCACTTAAAAGCCGGCCCTCGCTCCTGTCACAGCATCTTGCGCAACAACGACCACCATTTCGCAAATCGTTTTTTAAAAAGTGCTGTGAATGGGACAGTTTGATTGTTCTCACCCTTGTGCGTCTGCCATTCCTCTGTTTTCCACCTTGATTTCACACTCTTTGATCATAGAGCTCAGAATCACCTGTGGGGAACATGACAGACACAGACTTAGCAACAACTTTGTCTTTAAAAAATGGTCTTTATGATATATCTCATAGAGAACACTGCCATCTATCCAATACTTCTTAACAGCATGCTTCCATGCACTAGAAACAGCAGAAGTGGGTTAAATTCTGCAATGAGAAAATAAAGACATTTTACTGTATGTAGTGTATATATGTATGTTTTCCAGTGAGGAAAATAATTCCCGTCTCAGACTCTCGTAGACAGAGCGGATGTGCAGAGAGGGAAAGAATCATCTGATTGTTAGTCACCTTGGGAAAATGCTCACATGAAATGGGTCGCGTGAGATTCTAAGACACAAATAAATAAATAAATAAATATGGTAGAGGTGTGTGTGTCTGTGTGTGTATATGAGTGTGTCTAAGAAAGAGGTCAAGAGTCAGACTGTCTGTCTTCCTCCTTATTGTGTGAGATCCCGTGGGAGAAAGAGACGGGGGCCAATCAGAGCACGAGTATACAGACGGGATTCTGCATTCGTGTTTGCATGTGTGTATTTTGAGTGCTGGAGTCAATATCTAATCCCTGCTGGTGCGTGCGTGCGTCTCTGACCTCGTGCTCTGGAGACAGCTGCTCCATGTCGGTGCGGAGGCACCTGAGACCGGGGAGGAAGTGGTTGACCATCACCTCCTCAGAAATGACTGCACAGGAAATTAAGGAGTGGAAATGAAATAAAAGTACTGAAGTTTGAAATTCCAGGGCAGGGCCGCAGATTAAGTGTAACTTCTCATTAACCAGGCTGCCACGCAGACAGCCAATTATGAGTACTCATTAAAAAATGTACGACAATTCAGGGATGAAAACAATGGAAAAAGACAAAAAAAAAACTATTTGAGCTGAACAAATATATGCATTAGCAAAGTGGACCTTCTGATAACAAATACTTGTACTGTAATAACACTGTTTTTGTTACTTACATGAAAGTGAAACAGTGCCTTATCTGTCCAGACTTTGTTTGTCTCTGCATGTATAGACGTATGAACTGAGAAGCTGTTTCCAAGGCCAAACAGCTAAAAATACAGTTTGGAAGGTGTTTCCAGGAATTAGTAGATGGGTGGAGCTTAGTTTAAAATAAATCAAAATATTCATACGTCAGAGGCCCCAAATAACATCTGATCTTTCAAATATTTTCTTTAAGTCAGAGGTGGCACAAAGTTAAATTTTCCGCACAACACTTCTCTTGTCTTTAAGGCGCCTGCATGTGCTCTGCCTCCCATCATAGCCAGTGGAGCTTTAAGGGACACATCGTGAATGAATCTATGCTTTTACAGATTGGGAATGTAAAAATTCAAAGCAAGTCACACTGATTACAAGAAAAAAGTTGTGCAGTGGGAGGTAAAGCCTCTGAGGTTAGGGCTATACCTCCTGGACACTGGTGCACTGTGAAATCACAGCCTGACAAAGATCCACAGGAATGAACCCCAGACCAGCTGCCCTCTTTGCATGTGTGTGTGAATGTGTTGGAAGTGGGTGGGGTGGAGTTGACAGAGGAGAGACGCAGAGGAAAAAAGAGTGGGAGAAAAGAGGAATAGTATAAAAAGAATCACAGAGCGACAGGAGGGAGGGAGCAGAGGTAATGTAAACGTGAGACCGATCCTGGGCACTGTTACTGAGGATTGAAACTGATGTTCAGTCCTTCCCTCTCCTCTCACGCTCTTTCTTCTACTCTCATCCTTTCCTTTTGCTTAAGTAACCCTGTAATTACCTCTAGCCCCAAAATGGAGGGAGATTATTTTCCCTTTCTCCTCCTGCCAAATGACAGGCAAAACTCTGCCAACACACACACCGAACCACACACTCACTCACCGTTGATACAGTACGTACCACCGCGCAGGCATGTGCCGGAGAACATGTGACCGAGAGCAGCTAGCATTTGACCGGTTATTCTAACGGCCTTCTCACTGACTCACTGCTACACCAGCTAACCCTGAGCCTAAGCCAATGTTGACACAGACTTCTTGTAAATCCTTTGGAAATACATACAGCACAGTAGTCATAAGTGAGCTGACTACACATTTTCCTCATAGGTTTTCACAACATTAACTGCAGCAGCGAGTACCGGTGTATGGAAAAGTGTTGAGGCTACGGATAAAAGTCCTCTCATAAAAAGTTAAATCCAGGGGGCGAGCCGCATATATCCACACCATTAAGCGTGATCTGTTCAAGGATACAGCAGCAGGAGAGGGCGCTGTAGGCCTCAAACAGCTGCGTGGCGATGTCAATCCTCTTGCTCTCCACTGACTGGCTGTTGTTAGCCAGGGCCAGTTTGTGAAGGTGAGGGAGAACGACTACAGGGAGAAAAAAAAAGACAAAGCTTATCGGACAAATTCACATAAAGATCATGAGAAGTGAGGTCAAAAAAAGGGGGAGAAAAAATGTAGACCTGGATACACATAACATTTCTATCTTTTACGTACACTCATCTCTGAAGCGAGGCTCTGCATTAGGCCCGACTCTTCCAAACGTCCTTATAATTTCCATGTGCAAAGAATGCTGATCTTGGTACTGCGGGTCCTCGAGGAACGATGCCAGCTGCATTTTTACACGCTCCAGCAGCTACACATAAAAACAGAAAGCCACAGTTTAAACGTTTTAAGATTCATAAAACTATTGATTACAATTGGCTGTGGATGTGCACAGTTGGACGTTGAAAAGGTTTCCTACCTCTTTTTGTGTGACAGTTTCCATGATGGTACCAAAGGCAGGGATAGTGGATATCCTCACTGAGCTAAAACCAGCAGGAGAGCAAGACAATGGTTTTACCATTCATAGTCACCGTACCAGTCTTTCAGGTTTTCTCCATGTTCTCGGTTAGAATCGTAATAATCAGAATGAGTCAAACATTTACTCCAATTAATCATAGGACTTATTATAAAATGTGTTAACTGCCAAAGCCATTATTTGGGATTTAACCGCATTTACTCAGAGAACTGTGGTGGCCTAAGGTCATTACTATCAGTTACTGACAGCTGCAATTTTTTGGGCTTCATTTTATACACCAATACTTCTCTAAATGTTTGGCTGATCTAGTGAGTTTAATTTAGATTTGGCAGAAGTTGATCATCTGATTACCAATGATCTGTTACATTTAAGCATAAATATTTATCAAAATCTGTCCATCACCCTAATCCACCAAAGATGTTTCAAAACTGTCTTAGTTTTGAGTTCAGTTGTCTGTTTACTTTTATTTTGCCCATATCATTCTTGAGCTAATGGCTTGTTATCATAAAATACACCAACATCAACACGCGTAATCAAAACATCTGTCAGCAATCAATGGTTAATATGAACTCCAATAAGCCAAGTTAACGGGGTGCAGATCGGGTGATATTAGATATTAGATTACATAGATATTAGATAATGATTTCACTGTCAGTAGGAGCAGAGACGATCAAAAGATACACATGGGCAATAAAAACGGATTTCTCACATCTATAAGCACTTAATTAATGTTGCATTGAACATATGTTAAGATTTTAGAACAAGTATATTTTGAATTTGTGAATTAGAAAAAGTGTGTGTGTGCCCATTAACATGTGTATTTCAGTACAGAAAAGATGAGATGAAAGGGGCTGCATTCCAACAGTGTCAACACTAATTGCATCATTGTGTCTAAATCACAAACACAAAGAATGAGGAATGGGGTTTTCTTTAAATTCCTTGAATCACTATGTAAACCATGGCTAAGAACAATGTCCTTTGTTTATATTGCAATGAACAGGACAAATGTCCCGCAGGACTAAACAAAAGAAATTTAAGTATTCACCCAGCTTATATTTAGTCTTTCACTGTGGCTCCCGATCAGTGTTTATTGATGACAGGATTCAGAAAGAGACACAAATATCTTCAGGCTCTCACTTCCTCTATTTGCGTGGTGGTTTAAGAAACTGCCACGTCAACTTAATTTTCCAGTTTACTGAAGGATGCCACATGGTCGCAACATCTTCTTTTTTTTTTTGTGCCCATTCCAGCTCAGCAATATTTCTACTGCTACACACTGTAAGGCTACAGCCCACAAAATGACAATGTTCAAAGAGAAGGGTTTCTTGTGTCGTTTGACTCACAATTCGGGCCCACTGCACAGAGTTATAAGGGCCGGAGCCGCCCGGCGATCTACTAATGCTTCACTCATGCCTCGGAGAACCAACTGCAAACCCATCACACAGCAGGATGAGACAGAGGGGAGAGGCAGGGTGGGAGGAGACAGAGACAGGAGCAGGGAAGAGAATATAGAGGGAGGCAGGAGAGAGGTGAAACAGGGAGGTATAGAGATAGAAGGGATGATAGAAAAGAGATAGAGAGAGAAAGGAAAAATAGACTGACAGGAAAAGATAACCAACCACTAGCTGATGGGTCGGTCAGGAGGAGGGGTCCTGCTTCAATGGGGTGGGGTGGGGAGGAGGAGGTAGAGTGGGACGGGTTACGGATGAGCATGCTAGGATTGTGCTGTTGCTACATGCCGGCAATGTGCACACACATCAATCTGGCTGAAGACTGGTTAGTGTTGCAGACTGATGAGGCAACGAGAGCTGGCATGGGTTAGTGTTGCAGAATGATGGCGCTGACATGCAGTGTTAATGTTAACGGTGGTTATGCTGATGAACCATCCCAAAGGCACAGCCTAAACCTAAACAGGAGCAATTCCAAACTATCACTGTGACAATGCCAGGAAAAAAAAGGAGGAAAAAAAATGTGTTGGAAATTGATGGGAGAACCTGAAAATAAACTCTGAATCAAAAAATACATCGATGGCTGATGTATTTTTGATGAGTTTGTTTCATGTTGAATTTGCTCCTGGCAGGTTACAGACTTCAATGTGATAGTTCTCAGGTGGCAGAGAGAAGGGGGGAGAGAGACGCGGCGCGTTATCGTTGTTGTTCCACTTACATTTCAGGGTCGGAGGACAGTGTGATGAGAGCCGGCACCACTCTCTGAGCTACCAGCGTCTCATTCACCCCCTTCACCAGCAGCTGATCGGATTGGACAGAGCCAGCCGTGATGTCACAGAGGTGGGCGGGGCATTGGGACAAGAGCGAGCAACACCGCCAATAGATAGAGAGAAAAAAAAAGGAAAGGAAAAAAAAAAAGCAAAACAGAAAGGGAGGAAAAAAGAAAAAACAAACACAAAAAGATAGGAAGAAAGTGATATACAATGACAAGAACCATAGCTGCAAGGCACGGAACGGCACTGCATGTATCAAGCAAGTGTGCATACACACATTCACATTCGTACACTACACACACACGCACAAACACACACACATGCACACGCAGGTATGCAGAAGTAATGGCAAAGGCAACGTAGCTAAACTGCACAGGTACTTTTACAGTATGGTGAGCATAAAGCTGTGGGATCTGTCCACAGACACCAGGTCAGATTCTCATTTCAGTTGGCTTTAACTAATCTGATCTGGGATCTGTGGTAGAGGTCCACCGTCCAACCCACAGGTTTGACAATGGTGGACAGCTAAACACTATGGAATGGTGACAGTGAGATGTGTCGGGAAAGGGAAAAGTACTTCACAGAACAGGGGGAACATGAACACAGCCTACCACTCCTCCTTCCCAAAGTTTTAGTCAATGTAGGCCGAGGTCTACTGCTATGCCTAGAGAACATTTGACCTTAAAGTGTGCACAGAACTCAAGGGACTGAAGGGACACTGAGATGTGATCTGTTATGGCTGTTTCCAATGGTTTCGGCCAGGGCTTTTGCTTTGGGAACCTGGCTTAAAAGTGGATAGACTCGGTGGAATAAAATCACGAGGAAGAAAACAGGGAAATGGTCATCTCCTTTTAAAAATAATAGTAGGATTATATTTCCACAAGACCTGAAATACTCAGAGGAGTGAGAAAATATTCCCAAGAAAACACTTCTGATTGAATTACACTTTCCAACAACACTGAAAAGGAACAGGCCTTGAACTCTTTTGACTATTCTTTCGGGCTGCTGACTTTTCCCATTCTCTCTGACGTGCGGCAGATATTTATGCAGTCACTTCTGAGACTAGTGCACAGTGAAAGGTCTAATGTAAATGGTCTAGCCATACAGTTGAAACCAGGGTGCTGAAAAACTACAGGATTTCCCCACTCGTAAGACAGAATAGCTAAATACCAAATACGCAGTAAACAGCAGCAATAGCAAGCAGAGCTAGCACATGTGCAGCACATTGGTAAACATTAAAATAGAATCTATAATGAAGGACTTTACAATTGAGTATAATTGAACAAGACAATTTTAGCTTATACATATAATTAACAATGTGTTAGAACCAATCATGAGTCATGATTACAAATAAATGCAACTAAATGCAATTAACAGTATACACTTATAGCACTGGTATAGTAGATTATTTTTATGTTTCCTCAAAATGTAAAAATAAAAGCAGCAAATGCATCAATAAAGACACATTTTAGGTAGTAGTTATGAAAAATAATATCCTATCAAAACTCTTAACTTGGTGTTGGCTCCGTAGATTATCTGCATGTTTGTGTGCGTGTGGTTTGTACCTCAAACATCCGCGCTGCAGTACATCGGACCAGTGCTGAAGTGTGGACCACGCCATACCACAGAACAGTCAGCAGCAGTTCATGGTACACTGGGTTGGCACTGAAACAGAGGAAAACATAAAAAGTGAAAGTTTTAGTTCTATGTGGGGGTACTGTGTGTCACATCCCATAAAAGCTATGATAAATCTACAGTTTGTGTGTGTCTTACCCAAGTTCTACAAAGGAGGCCTTAAGGCTGTCGAGAGGCGCATGGGACAGTGACAAGGTTGTCATAACATCCTCTAGGAAACCCACCAACAACTTACGATCCTCCTCCTTTGGAGAAACAATACCATGCTTTTGTCAGTTATAGGATGTGGACAGCAATACATTTTAATATTGACAAGCGTATGGTGAATGTATTTTGGGACATACTGTATTTTAGCACATGATTCAACTGGGGAGCTCTAAACATGATTTGTTGACATGTCGTGCTAAAAGTTAAAACCAAAAAAATCACCACTCCCACATTCTGCTCTGATGTGTTTTGGTGAGAACTTTCCTCCGTGACGAAGAACAATAACTTAAAGTGTCTATATTTATGTATTCAAAAAAACAGCTTCATTAAATACTGCAGAGAAGAAATAATTTTCTTCATCTTAGATACACTAAAAAGCACATGGTGTGATTCTATTCTCTGTTTAATTGGCTTCAAATGTTCTTCTCAGGTGTTTTCAGGTCTGTTATAAGTTACCTGGTTATAGCATGTCAGCACTCCAGTGGCATAGATGGGGACAGTGGCTTTGGTGAGAATACCGTTCCCTGCTGAAGCATCTGACGGAGGGATAACATGAGAAGAGGTTAGGTCAAAAGAAATGAATGATCACCCTAAATTAAGTTGCAGCCATTAAAATTTCTCAAAAAAAAAGAAAAAGATAAAAGTTAAGCATCAAGAAATAGACTAGAAAATAGCATTGCATTATGGTCTACCAATACTACGATCAGATTTCCCTGTATTCACATTTATCTTTCAGTACTTTACTGCTATTAAATACTGTTGTGAACTGTACCATAATTTGTTTTTGTCCAGTTAATTTGGTATTTTGATTGTAACATTACGTCCACCGCATATACATTGTTGCGGGTTTACTAAAAATCTATTGAAAAGGACGACTGCCAAGGTAAGGTCGTGATGACTTCAACACTGACTGGGCCTCAGGGCAAAACACATTTCAGAAGTGGCCACAACACCAAAACTAAGTCACTTGGCAGCATGTGGAGACCAAGCACCTCTCACAACTACAGAGACATGTCTGGAATTTGAAAAAAACGAGGGGAACACCCAAAACTGACCCCAAATAGCTTGTTTACATCAACATTGTCTGAGCCCCACCTACCAACATTCTCTAGACGAGCTGAGAAAATCTCTGAAAACATTGTTTGCGTGTGTGTACGTGATGTGTGTGTTAACTCTGTCCTTACCAACATTTTCTTCAGAGAGCCGGAGAATCTCCTGGAACTGTGGTTTAACCTGCAAGAGGTCATGAGGATGAATAAATTGCCATCATTTGATGTATAAATATCACTCACATTTGGTAAAAACAATCTCAGTTCTCAAGACATCACTTGGTTTTTTTAATAGTTATCTATACACAAAAGGCACAGTGAGTACCACTTGCTGTGGACTCCACTCAGTACCGCTGTGTTTGAAATCAAACACCTGATGACTCATTCATTACTCCCTAAATACTGAACGAATATTTCAAATGCATACAAATAATTTAGCTTCTACTTTGTGACATTTTCATCATGGAAAAAATCAGTCACTACATTTTAGATTCAGGTTAGGGTTAGGTTAATGGAGCAGGCTCTCTTTGGATTAAAAGACAAAATTGAGACGTGATGAGCTTCAGAGTTTAGCCAGCATCAAGCACGAAAACCAACCATCTGTGGTATCTTTTACCTTAGTGTTAGTGAAGATCTTGCCAAAGGTGCGACAGAACCTCCAGAAGAAGCGAGAGAACTCGTGGACGCAAGTTGATGATGACACATTGATCCCACCCACAATCTCTATGAGCTGAGGAAGGCTGGAGACCAGACAGATGGATATCATTGTTCATATATCTGCATAATATATGGTTGCATGACCTGCATGACATTTGTGTTATGTACTACTGTAAACTGGCTGCGTGTGCTACATTGTGCATGTCTGTAACTTTTTCCACTACATCTTTAACTGTCTTTATTCACGCCGCGTCACTAAATGTGTAAGTGTATGTGAACATTTCTTACAGTTGATTGACCACCCATAAGAGAGTGTCCCAGCCAGTGGTTCCTTCATGCTCTAGCTGGTGGTCATAGAGTATCAGGAGGGCACTCAGCATCTCCCTGCTGCCTATGATGGTGGCTACATCCTGGAGGGGAGAGGCAGGCCTGGGAAACCGTGTCACTGCAAGATACAGGATAAGAATACAAATTAAAACATCCTCAAGGAGAAAAATGCATGAAATTTACACAGTTGGAATTTGGGGATATTTATCATATTAAATCTCTTCTACTTGACTTCTGTGTGGCTTTTGAGTGTATAAGTGCAGTTGTTCTACCCTCTATTGCAGGTATGTCTCCGTGCAGCTTGACTCTGCTAGTGAAAGGTGCATTCTGTAGCACCACAGCAAACAGAGGAGGGATGAGAGACTGCAGGGCCGACAGGAACACATGCAACTTGTGCTCATCCAGACTATGTTCTCCTTGCTACAGAGAGAGGGCAGTACAGAGGGTAGGAACCAGGAAGAGAGGAATAATGATTATCGAGCAGTTCATCACATCCATGGCCCCAAGATCTGTTAGGCTAGTACTGCATGTAAACAAAAGTGATAATTACCATAAGTAGTTTCTCTATACGTGCCAACAGAGAGGGGATGAGTGCAGACTGCAGGGTCCCCAACTCTGTGGTCCAGGCAGCAAAGGCAGGAATAAAGACCTGGTGGACTGCACTGACCACCCGCTCTGACGGGTCCCCAAGCGATAGCAGCATCAGCTCAAAACCCTGGAGTAACACATGATTCACAGAAGTCGGGTTTGAAACTCATCCACAATCAAACACAGCAGCAAATATATTCCCAAGGGTCCAGTTTTTGTTTTCCATCCGGTTGCTAAAACACAGTTTCCACAGCAAAGGGAACTGTTGATGTGACATGACAGTTAAATACAGGGTGGTAGTAAAAGAAGTCTTGGCATATACACATACTTGTGAGTACTTGTCAGGGTCATCTATGTAACCCATGATAATCCCCAGACTCTTGACCACAGCTTCCCTGACCATGTCAGCCTTGTCCTCAGTAAGCATCTGCTGCAACATGGACAACACCAGGGAGCTGCGGATCTCCTTCTGCAGAGACAGACAGAGATAAATAATTGATCTATATTATAGTCGTCTATATTCATGCACATGCAGTTTTAATTCTGTCTGGATAGCATATTCTTACAGGCAGATATGGTGCTAAGGCTCCACAGGACTCAGCCACCAACAACCTCCTCTCTGGATATTTGTGGTTAATCTGCAGCAGAAGACAACAAAACACAGTGGGCAGAGCAGTGAAACGATAGTGAAAATTGAAGGTAGGTGAGCAGCCACCATGGAATGGAAACATGGACATGTTGACCCTCTGGGAAACCGCTATTTATCTTTCTAGGCAGGTTCTCAGCCTCCAGACTGCTGGCAGCTGCTGATGCCATGGAAGCAGATTTTGTTTGTCCTAAATATGTTGCACGAGGTGACACAGGTGGCAATGAAAACAAAATTGCTATCACATTTAAGTCAGGGACATTTAGGAGGTAATTACATTGAATTTCAGGATCAACAGTTGCAATTACGACAACACTGAATGATAAGTTCAGAAAAAGTAAGACAAAACTGAGATCTTTTTTTCACCAATTTAGCAGAGGTTAGGGCTTTGTGCAGCCTTCATAAAAACACTATATCTGTGAGTGTCAAAGCGAGAATAATAAAAATAGCCAGGGATAATAATACTGGAATAAAAAAGCAAGTCATGCCCCATAAAAAAGAATAAATGTCACGAAAGGTTTCAGAAAAACAAAGGCATATGCAAATCAAACATGGTAGTTCTCCAACTGCATAGCTATTAAATATGAATTGATCTTGCTAACACTTAAGGATTAAAACATGGTTTTAAAATGAAACTTGATAATAAGACGGATATATAATCTTGTCTCATGCTCAAGAACATAATTATTTAAAACAATATATACATATAAATATTATGTAATATCACTGTTGCTAGGATCACCCTTGAAAAGTAGGTGATCCACCTCAAGGGGCTTTTCCTTTAAATAAAGTTGATAATAGTTTAAAATAGCAGGTGTGAAAATAAGTGTCAAGACATGCAATAACAAAGCCACCTGCAGTGTGTGTATCGTACCTGTTCCCAGCACTGAGGAAGTAATTCAGCCTCAACACGGGTCGGACCCACGTGCCTCGCAAATGCAACACACCCCGTCAAGATCATTTGTCTTTGGAAAGACACACACAGATATATGAGAACACAATGCTGGATATAACAGTGATATCTTGCACATGTTCCTGTTCACACACACACACGCACACACCTCTGCTCATCATCTGGTCTCTTGATTAGGTTAAAGAGGATGTGGAGGAGCTGGTCTCTCTCTTTAGGCTCTGGGTGAAGGCAGGCGGTACACAGGATGAGTGGAATCAACTCCTGAAGGAGAGAAGAAGAGAGACAAGGAGAAGTGGCATCAGTTTCCATTCTATGGCAAAAGCAAAGTGAGGTTGAAACACACGGCGAGAGAGTGTTTGCAGTCAAGCAGGCCTGGAAGTCTGGCACATTGGGGAACAGCAGAGGGGGAGAAGGTGTTTTTGTTTTTTTTTAAAGAGGAGAAAAAACGGGAGAGTCACAGAGAAAAAGAAACAGGGGTCACCTTCGAAACCAACAGGAGTCTGCCAACACCAGTAAAACCATGCTTACCTTCAGTAATACCCTGTTGGTGTTACACCTCGACTCATTTGGCTTTGGAGTCACACACATATACAACACTTTGGTAACTCAAATAGCGCATGCACACACCCAGACCACAGCTGCATATAGACAGACACACACATACCTAATGCACTAGTTACCCCGACTAAAACCCAGCTCAAGCCCAGAGTTCAGACAGAGTTCATGGGCCTTCCAGCCAGAGGGGAGAGAGCTCAGCTGCCCTTGATACAGGGCCTCCACGGCCAAGTTGTGGTCAGCCCTACATTCCCGCCACACACACCCAAATTAGAGAGTGCATACATAGTTAAAAATATGTTTTTTTCAAACAAACTTCTTTTTTTTTCCAGGAAGATATCATGTTTTCTTGCCAAGTGCTGGAAGCAGGAGCAAAACCCCAGTGCTAGATGAACAGACGGTCCGAGCCGAGAAACTTGGGTAAAGATAGGCTGTGATGAGTCACTCGCTCAGTCCTGAACCAACACTCTGAAGTCTGTGCCATGCTGGCTATCTTTTAACGAGTAAAAATATGGCATTTAGGAATCAGAGGGTCATTTTAAGTGGTTACATGACGGGTTCAATTTGAGTCAAATGAGGTCAAGCATCAAAAACCAGCAAAAAACCTGCAAATTAACTGAATTCTGCCAAATCTAACTGTCGCATTCAATCATCTTCAGTCCTGGCCTCTGAAAATCTCATGCATCCTCACATGAGATATTTTTGGAGACTCAACAGCACTGGCCTGATAAAACAAAAAGGAATTCATGAAGACCACACATTTGAAAAACCAGAGCCCATGCTGACCCTGTTCTATTTCTGTGTGAACTCCTGCGTTCCTGATGTAAAGACTTCTTCAGGGGGTAAAACATCAGACCGGCGCTGAGTAAACACTGTGGGCAGGTAGAGTGGACAGCACGACGCCAGGACCCAGAGCCAAGGGGGCCTGATGCTTTCACTTCAAAGAGCAGAGCAACTACACGCTTCAGTACAAGCCCCACAATGGGCAAGAGCCTGCATGTAACGATATCCACAGATATCCGCCCCACGTGTCCTTTCAATCTTTTGTAGCCACGCTGGGCCACGTCACATTGTTAGTCAGAACATGACAAACCGATCACCTGACCTGCGCTACTAGTACTAATACGTTTTATCACCCGTTAGTGATAGCCTACAAGTATCCTACCTACTTCGATGATTCCTGACTTTTCCTCTAGTGCCACCGTGAGGTTGACATTTGTGGTGCTGAGTGAAATTTTTCATCAATGAAAGCCATAAAAAAAAAAAAAAAATCAGGAAAAGTGTGTAAATTCCTATTAGCCTTAACCCCTTTTTGCTGATTAAAAAATTCTACCATGCTATTCTGGTAAACTGAATGTGTTAGTATTGTATTTTGTGAGCATGTTAGCATACTTTAAGCGCCACAGTAAAAACAGCGACACAGGGCCGCTAGCTCCTCCACACTCTTATTCCTTTATCTTCTGTAATCTATCAAGACTTTGTGACCATTTTTTAAAATTTTAAATTTTCAAACGAGCCATGGTTTGGGCTTCTATGATGCTTTAATCAGTTTATTACATTTTTATTACAATAGTCTGTTTTAGAGTCAGTTTTTTATGATTAGAGTTATAACTCCTCATCTTTTGTCTTGTACCTGCCCAGATAAAACTGTCAATATTCTTTATCTTGCCAGTAGTTCGTTAAAGCTCACAGTTAATCTTTCTCGGAGAAAAAGGGAAGTGAAAATTTTATATTAACTCTCTTTAGAGTGATACCGCTTCCTATGCACCCTCCGCTGTATGTTAAACAGAAATTAAACTGTGTTTCACAATATTGTTGTGACTGACAACTACAGTAAGTAGTAAAAGTAAGAAAATACAAATAATGCAGAGCTGTAAAAGAAAAAAGCACAATACATTAAGATGTGCACTGTGCAGTTGTGTATATTGAAGAGGAAAGTGATGTTTAATGATTTACAGTGTCTGATAATACAGCCAGGTGGCAGGCACAGTTTTAATGTATCATTCTACCGTTTCAAGTCAAACACCTTCTGTTCTTAAGTGGGTGTCACATTCAAACAACTCAAGGTGTGGCTCTAGACTTGTGATTGTTAAAAAGCTTCAAGTTGCAAGATGGAAGTGTGAGCAGCTGCGTGTGCAAGTGTCATGGTCGGTGAACGTAACGGATACAGGACAAAGTCCGCTCCTCTCAAGATCCCTCTGAGGCCTCAGTGTTCGGCTGTGTTTTATTGTTTTGCCGTCCTCTCCCTTCAGTTTGTTTATCTTGATTGTGCGATGAGATTAAGTTCTCCATAACTGTCAGTGGCTGATCAGACCCCTATAACCATGGTGATATGCAAAGCAGCCCCAAAGAACTACTCAAACCAGATTAACCTCTTTACGCTCTATTTTTTTTGCATTGTGTCATGTTTCAACACTTTGTGTGCAAAATACAAGCACATAACATTTGTATACACATGGACACACACACAGACACAAATTGCATGCAAGTTGTTACATGTGGACAGCCCACCTGTGCAGGTGTTTGCATCATAACTTTGATAAAATCTTCATATTCTGTATTCCTCAGAAGAATTTAACATTCAGCTTGGTAAAACAAACAGTCTATATTTAGATATCTGGAATCACTGCACACCTCGTGTCAGGGAGTTAAAAAGCAAATTTCTCTGGTTTCATTTAAAAATGAGAATATAAGATAATGTTATTAGACTTATGAAATAACATCAGCCATTTAAGCATTTGAAGTGATTAGCACTGAAGCAAATAAAATGGACAAGAAACCAATGAGAAAAGAATTAAGATACACTGGGTTGAAGAGACATACAGTACATGACCCACCTAAGGCTAAAACTGTATACCTCAGGCTATCACTGCATGCTTGTTCATATTTTGGCTACAAATCAAAGTTAATATTTTCATTTCAAACAATGCAAGATAGCATTAGAACTGTTTCCAGAAATGAGATAGATGAGGCTTGCATAAAAAAAAAGGAAAAAAAAGTGACAACAGTTGTAGCCGACAGGAGCTGGGCATTAGTTAAATATTATTTGGCCAAGAGGTCATGTGAGAACCATGCAGATGAGTGCGTGAAAGACTCACCTGGCAAAGATGTGCAACCATTCTCTAGAAGAGAGGCATGCATGAGAGTGAGAGAATGAGTGAGACGAAAAGAGAAGAATAAAAATAAAACCAGTGAAGGCAAAAAGGACAGCATACGTGAGGTGGGGGGACAAACAGCAGAGGAGAAATGATGTTGACACTGGTAAAAAAAAAAAAAAAACACCGTCGTAAAAGAAGGTGAATTTTCCACTCAATAGATAGACACAAGTCAGCTGGATATTTGCAGGTTGCAAAAGTCAATGTTTACATCTCTGAATGAGCTCTTGATTTCAAAGAGCTGCCGGCAGAGGAAACAGTCAAATCTGCAATTTGCACAAGGGATTGAAATGCTAAGTGCAGATTAGATAATAGATGTGAGACATTAGTGTGATTACCATAAACAAACCAACAGCCATGCCAATTAAAGCATAGCCAAGGAGACAGGCAGCCTCTGCACACAGTGTGTAACACTACATTGCATGCTAGCTGATTTTTTGGGGGAATGCCTTGTGGCACAAACCAAAAACAGGGTGGTGTTCTTTCGCTGCAAACATAACAACATTTTTCTCACAATAGCAGATGGTGAAATGGGTGAATCACCAACAGAAGATTTCACTTTCAATATGTTTATCACCTTACACGGAGCTACAAAGACAAAAATTCCAACTAAAGAGCCAATGTACTTTTAGTTTATGGAAAATGTTGCATCAGGGACTGTAACAACAATACAGATAATAATCATGTAAAGATTATGTCATCTTAAAATCCTATCATTAGTTTTCTCAAGTATCTCAATTTAATATCCTGACATATTATGCAACATCTTCCACCATAACACTTAAGATGAGAGTAGTCTGCAGTTCTTTTTAAATGTTAACCCTGCTTAGCCGCGCTGCAGTGTGTGTATCTATCAGACACAAGGAGAAGAAGCCTGTGATGATGACTATAATGAAGGAGTTACAAGGAGGAGTGGAGGAGCAAGAGGAGCAGCAGAAGTGGGGTTACCTCTCGTTTCGCAAGAAGGACATTAGGGACGATATGAGGCAGACAGCGGCCCAGCATTAACATCACGCTCTCTTCGCTGTCTGCTATACGAGACACCTGTAAAAGAGAAGGGGGATGATATACTGTTGTTGCGATTTTACGGTTTGTACTGTATGTGTGTGCATGAATGAAAGTCTGTGTGCTGACCTCTGCTCCCAGGCGGCTGTCAGAGCACATTCTGCAGAAGGACAGCAGGGCTTGCTGGAAGGCTGGGGATAACTTCCTGAGACACCACAACCAAAGACACACAGACACACATACAGAAAAAACAAAAAAACAAACAGTCAATGCAGTCCGTACCACTGGCTCTGTACTCCGTAATAGATTTCCCTGAGAGCGTAGTGCTGCCACTCTCCCATGTCATTGTTGTGTATCTTAGTGGGATGAAAAAACCCAGAGCTCTGGATGTTGGCAACAAGACATGATAGAGTCAGTGGTGCAAGTTCAACAGATGCTGATGATGAACTATTTATATCAGTGCATTTTTTCTGAGCCGTCAATGATTTGGGTATTTTCAAGGTAAAATATGAGACTAAATGGGACGGTATTCAAACCCCAAAACAAACAACAGCATGGGCTAGATTGTGGTAAGAAATGTGATCACATGATCATAGGGTGAATTCCCCCTGGGACTCCTACAGTATGTCGTCTTAGGAAATGAAGCAACTGTTAAAACCTACATTTTTCCTCAAGAGGGCAGCAACTCAGCAAGCTGCCCACTGTGGCTGCATAGTCTGTTAACTAGCTCCATCTAATGGTAAGGATTTGGAACTGCAACAAATGGTGCAGATTCAGGTTCCTTGCTGCAAAATATGAGAGAATTTAATCTATTTCATGAGTCCTAAATGTCTAAAAATGCAACAACAAATACAACATCATAGACACTAGGGCTGCAACTAACTGATTGTTTTCATTATCGATTAATCTGTTGACTTGATGTTCGGTCTATAAAATGTTGAAAAATGTTGAAAATAGTCAATCAGTGTTTCCCAAACCACAAGATGACGTCGTCAAATGTCTTGTTTTGTCCACAAACCAAAGAAATACTCAGTTTATTTTTGTAAAGGAACAAAGAAATATTCACATTTAAGAAGCTGAAATCAGATAATTTGGACTTTTTTTCTTCAAAAACTATGTAAACTGATTATTCGATTATCAAAATAGTTAACGATTCATTTAATAATTGATTATTGTTTGATTAATAATAAATTGTTGCAGCTCTTATTTATTTATTTATTTGCTTATTTGATTTGATTAATAATGAATTGTTGCAGCTCTAATAGACACATCTTTCTCTATAGGAGACATACACATATTTTATCATGACAGTTATTACTTTTTGAACATATTATACAGTACATTCCCCTCTTGCCTGTTTCTTGTGTGCTTGACTTTCCACTCACCTGTTCGGCTTATCAAACTGGACAGGAGGCCTGCTCTTAAGCTTGTTGTGGGGTAGTGCGTGGGACTGTGATGTGTTCTGAGTAGAGGGGGGATCTGGGTCAGTCTCAGGCTCTGAAACCCCCCGAATGTCCAGATACTGGCCATTATCTGTGGGAGGCTGGAGGCAGGATTAGATTAATTTAGTTCCGTCAAAGTTCGCCAACAAATGCCCAAATACACTGTAATTATCAGATTTTCTTTTTGGTTTTTGATTTTCTATCACTCGCTGAAATCTAAGTGTTGCACACTCATTCTGACCACATACCACAGAATTGGGGTCAGCCGAGGAAGTAGTAGTTGTGGTGGAAGAGGAAGAGGTGTTCGGTGTATTCTGGCAAGCAAGGTTGAGAGTGGCCGGAGGTGGGGAGGCAACGGTCCTTTTCAGTGTCTGAATCTCACTGTGTAGCAGAGCAAATGAGAGAGCCTCACAAACACTGCATAGTTTTACATCAATAAGCAGGTCCACAGTTCAGAAGCAGCGGTAGCACAGCTTTGTAAAATGCCTTAACAACTTTGCATTGCGGCGAAGTAAAATCTATCTGAATCTTTATGGTAGCAAATAAATATCCCACATGGGATTAAACTAAGTTCCACTTATGTATCAGAACAGAATCCATGGTTTCCTCTGTAATTACATGCAACAGTAGCGCTAGCAGGGAAATTTCCATACCGACTCCTCTCATGGCCAATTTTGGTCACAGTTATGGTAATAATGGGGACTGAAGTGAAACGTTCTTAGATTTTTATGGATGAAAGTGGTGGTGAGTGCTCTTGTTGGGTTGGCGTAAGTGGAGGAAACCATGTGAGTACTATGGCATACTAACAGTGGTCATGTGTTTAATAAAATATGTAGCACAAGTGTAGGCAGTGTCTCAACCCGCCGTACATACAGACTGGTTTACATGTATTTGAACACACACAGGCAGTCATGCACGCACCTCTGCAGTTTCTTGATTTGCTCAGCTAGGCTCTGCTTCTCATTGTTGAGGAGGCCGATCTGGTACTCCAGCTCTTGTACGACTTCTGTCTGTTGCTACAGAAAGAAAAAAAACAAACATTATACACTCACTCAGGTCAAACGTTTTCATGACTTGGTGATTCTTCAGATATTATTGCCACTGTAGAGATGGCAAGAAGAAATGGCAATAACTTTTTCATCAACTTTTTCATCACCATCACTGCGATTCTATAGACTCCTACTTAGTAGTAGAGTAGTGGTGTTGAAATGTAAATCCTGTTTCTGTCAGAATAATCATACCAGAAAAGGGGCTGTGTGGCTGTGATAATGAATTATCTGTACTTTGGAAATGACATAAGAATTTGATTGTGAAAAGAAGATTTGATTGTGGGGGGGAAAAAAAGCCCCACTACTCCTGTCTGTCTTGTGACTACTCAAGCAGGTCTGGGCCGCTGCACTGAATGGACTGCGTGACAGACGAGAGTCACGCAACGTCACTTTCACTGATTGAAAATGAGATGTAGATCAGGCTGGACCAAGCGAATAATTTGACGACAGCCATATGGCAATGATGATGGCAGTGAGTTCAGAGAGCGACTTGCAATTGAAAGAGAGCTGTTTGCAAATGACAGAAAAACTGCAAACTTCAAGATATAGTTGTTTGCAAGCTGTGTAAGTTACAGCTAACACCTTAAAAATTTAGCACTAAAACCTGAGGGCACATTTTATATACAGCATATACCCATACAAGTCGCTGTTTAAGTTGCATTGGTCTATTCTTTTATGGATAATGCATAGAAATAGATATTTAAACACATATGCAGTCAAATGTAATTTTCAGTCAACTTGACAGCTCTGGTGCATACCTGCTGTGAAAGATCTGGTTTCTTTGGAGGATCTTGGGTGATGCAGTTTCCTGGAAGATCGCCAAATTCCACCCCTACCGACACATCAGCTGTGTTACGAGGCGAAGGCAGGGGCGTGCCGCAGTTCCTGTAGAGCTGTAATAGATCAGGGGGTTTGGGGATGTTGAGGCCGACATCATCCCACAACTCAAAGTCCTGGAAACAAATAGGAGATAAAGTAAGTCACCAGTGTGGGAAGCGGGGGATGTCATCTGCACTGAAAAAGGAGGACACAATGCAAGTTCAAAACAAGATAGCTGATTCCAGTTGTTGAATTTATTTATGGTCAAATGATCCAACTGCATCACTTAGGATGACTGCCCTCATGACAGACAGACAGCTCTTATTTTACTAAAAGAATTAAGGCTTTTGTGCTTGAATATAGTCAAAAATGAGTCATATATGATCTTTACCTGATCATCGTTTTCATCAGAGAAGGTGATGGATGACAGTTTGTATTCGTTTTTTAATAAATATTCATTCACAAGGAAGTTTAAGGCTCTTTTCTCCAGTGGGCGTATGGGCTCCTGAGGCAGAGGTAGAAAGAAAAGATGTTTATTTGTTTTTTTAACTCAAGGCCTTGCAGTGATAACTTGACATGGGTTATAAAAGGTGCACTTGTAATTTTTAGTTTTATTTGAAAAGAAGACAGAAAATACACAATTCTTTGCATTGTCTCTTTAAAAAACCCCACCTGAACTTCAGGACTTGACTTGAAGTTTTTTCTTTCCTGACAGGGCACTTCGCTCTCTGGGAAAATTGAGAAAATACTGAATGAGGTTGAAAAGATGCACAGTGTCATTCAACTACAGGAATTCTCTGTGTGAAACAAAAAAAAAGAGAGAAAGCTGTAACAAAAGAGGGTTCAGGTGGAAAAGAAATTAAAAGTACGCCACACCTGCTGCCTGAGTCAAGTTGGCGCGCAGAGCCTGAATGGTCTCCTTTGCTTTCCGTAGTTCAAACTCCAGCACTGGACAGGAAGTGACAACACACACACACAGGAAGTGCATCCAACCAAAGACAGGGAACAAACAAATAAAACAAAGATGGGCATGAAAAACAAAACAACCACACAAAGGATCTTGAGAGTCATAAAACAAAACAAAAAAGAATGCATGCAAATCATGGGTCTAAGGAACGCATGCAGCAGAGGATCATGGTAGAGCCAGCTGTATGAGTTTGTTTGACAAGAGTGTTTAATGCACTGAGACATAGGATTTCCTGCCCTTGTTTTTCTCACATTAATAATATGTGACTGACTTTTAAAAATGGGAGTCCAATATGACTTCAGCTTTAGCTGAGGTGAGTAAATGTATTCAAGCTACTGAGATGCTGTCTGACAAAGGATTTCTTCCAGGCAAATGCCTCACTAACAAGCAATTCAATAATTTGGTTTCAAGCCACTCAAAGGACACGGATCAGTTACTTCTTAATAGTTTAGACCATGATACTAGAAAAACACACATTTAACCTGTAAAACCTAAGAATCTGAATGTCATAAATGTCACTGTTGTTGGTGTTTAAGAGTTGTTAAATAAAAAAAGAACATAATAACAACAAGCTGTTTCTGACGTCCACAATCAGAAGCAGCAAACACTTGGATGAAATTGTTCATCTGTGTACTGGAATTGCTAAACTGACACTGAATAAAGAAAAAGAACACACAAGATCTTGGACACGTTAGATAAAAAACACACGCAAAAGTAAGAAGCGATGGAGCTGGAAGACTATGTTGCATGGCTGTACACTGAAAATCTGCCACCTGATCTGATGCTGTTGTTGTCCCAAAAGCTGCCATCTACTGTAATGTCTAAGATTGTGGTTCAACGGGTGCTGTGGTCGGTTTTTAAGTACTTAACCCCACCACCAGGGGAACTGTGAAGAGCAGGTTATCATTCTTATCAATTTTTTTCTTAATGATAGCCCATATTATGCAATTTCCTCAAAGTCAATTCTTCAATTGCTAGAGTAAATGTCAGCAATAAAACAATAAATCTGTTCTGACTCCATCATCCTTAACATTTCCAGCAGATCAAGAGTGCACAGCATGCAAGCGCAACAAAATGGAAAACCAAGAACTGAATAACGGAGAGGGAAAAAAAAAAAAATAAATAAATTTAAAAAAAAGCAAAAGGCTAGTCTGGATGGAGTGACTTGTCCAGTATTGTTCACTGGGGTTTGATCAACGTCAGGAGAAAGCCAGAAAACCCAGAGTCAGACAGCTGGGGGGCAGGCATCTTGGCAAGATAGCAAGAACAGATCGGAGGGGGATGAGAGTGGGGCTGGGTGAAGAGGGAAGAGGGGGAGGATGGGAGGTGCCAATTTCAGGGAAAGTGGGCAGTGCGTTAATAATAGTCATTTTAAAAAGATGCATAAGTAGTTGGGAGCATGGAACCAACATCTCTGCTGCATGGTTTTGTCTTACTTTGCCCTTGCATTATTATATCATCAACTGAAAAAGCCCCAAACCATGAGCAAGCTGCTACTACAGAATTTGAATAAAATAATTGATGTAATTAATTTACAATAAATAGTCAGACTGAGTCTCAGTTAGAAAAAACAACAACAAAAAAACAAGAAAAAAAAAACAAAAAAAACACAATGGACACAATATGCTACCGTTTAAACAGTATGTGTGAACAGTTCCAGAAATCCATAGTGCAATTATGGATTGGGGCTTCAGGATTCACTGACTAATACCAACCAAATGGGTGGATGACTACAGAAAGCTGGCAATGGATGTCAACCACTGTACTATGGCCTAAACAGTAATGTTTTCACGTTAGCAGTTATAAAATAGAAAGATGAAAACAAGAGGAAGAAGAAGTTAACATGATGTGAATGGTCCCTGTATGATGTCACTGTCCCCCTAAAAATAAAAGTCCCTTAACAACAGCATTAAAAAAAAAACACTCATTGCACAGCATTGGCAGCTGCTGCTCCTAAATCAGTGCTCTGTGATCAGGTGACATCGCCATCGCAGTCTGATGTTGATGCGTTTGACTACAACCATCTAATGGTGTGTCACGACAGAGCCGCAGGTGGGAATGGAGTGTGATATCAAACAATGCTGAGACAGGTCCTGTGCCAAAAATACCACCCACTAACTCAATGTGAGACAGCAGAGGACACCTCCAGCAAATCAATTAAAGAAACATACTGCCCAAATTGTAGAGACAGATACTGTATCTTTAATTGTGTAATCTAAAATCTCTGCAGCAACAAAACATGATGACAATTAGTGCTTAGTGTGAATTATAATTTTGGGGGTTTAAAATTATGTTCATTACTGTGTCATTATTATTCAAGCAGCTCTACTGCCACCTTGAGCTAGTTGCTGTTGGATTTAACTGACAGTCTTCAATGCATCTGCTGGGCGTTTTTGATTTTATTTTTATGCCACCTGTCACATTCTGTTAATCTTCAATTCAGATTTTGATTTCCTAAGGTTAGCCCGGTCTCTTGCTTTTTCAGCCCTGATGGTACGGTTCACCTTACCTGCCACGCGATCGTCTGACTCCCGGTTGCCATCATCAGAGTACCGGGCAAAGTCCAAGGAGTCCAAGGTGCTGATGCTGCCTGCTCGATCTGAACAAAAAAACACAGGGGCGGCAGTGAGACCCACATACAATAAGAATAACCACACAGTTAGATGAGTCCACGGTCGAGCAGCTCTCACAGCTAAAAATGTGACAACTCACTGATCCTCAAGAGAGATTGCTTTACACACACTGTCCCCTCAGGGGATCTCTGAAGGGACAGGGTCAGCTCCACAGCAGGAGGCCTTCAGTATTTTGCTAAAGAACTCTTAACCAGGCTGGAAGCGTGCCGACAGAGCTTGAATAAAAGGATGGAATATAACCACTAGGCCACCTTTCTTAAAAGAAATTTTTTTAAAAAGATGGAAACTTTATTAAATCCAGCTAAAAGTGGAGACCTTTAAAAACTATGTGGGAAGGTTATACTTCAGCCAAAGAAGTTTGACTCAACTGCACACGGGGGGAAAAACAAATCAATCATAAAATTTCATCTTTGCTGAGACCTTCAGAGTGTGGTGGTGGAAACATCCATTTCCAAAGTACATCCACCAAACAACAATTTTACATCTGAGTGTGCCAAAAGTGCCATACAGTAAGTATTGTTCACTCAAAGAGCAGATAAAGCCGATACATAAACATACTCAGACTCCTGTTTCAGCCAGGCCGGCCTGGTAGCTTAGTCAGTGGTGTTGGCTTTCCTTCCAAAGAATGAGATTGGCTTGTTTGTTCTCTGATAACGAGAGGGAGTGGAAGGTCAAGCAAAATGCAGCGTGAGGTCTTGTCAGCCTTAAAAGCCATGGAGCGCCGACTTGAAGCTGGTGTTAAGAGGATATTAATAAAATTTCCTGAGCTGACAGAATCAATGTGTATGTGTAATATGTTTAGGTCTCAGCCCTGTCACTGTACAGTAACAAGGCTTATTGGTTGTTAGTGTATGTTTTGTGTCTCAGAGGGCTGTCATGCTAACATCAGGCTAATCCCTTCTCCTGTTAAGAATTCTTCCGGCTCTCATTACTTCCCAATAATGTGTGACAATGTTTGCTGGTAAATAGCGGCAATCTGCGTGTGAGAGAAAAACCTGTAATTCCACAATCATTGGGAGCATGCACAGATGTCTTTTGTGTGTGTGCCTGCCTTATTTGCAAAAAAAAAAAACTAAAGCAAGCATTTCCTACAGGTTGACCTTTCAGTCCAGTGCCTGTGGCGTGTGCTGCCTGGACTGTGATATATCTGCCTCTTCATACTGTCACCTCCTCGCTGCCCTCCTGCCAGGCAGGTTGTGCAATACACACACGAATCCACCCACATTGGCTGTCTCCCTTTCTCTATGATCTTTATGGATCAGTGTCACCCACTCGCATTCAATCAATCATTACAAACGAGTTTTTATTGGTGTGCAAAATTAAAGAAGCCTCTTATCTCATTGGTAATTTTGTCGTACACAGAAATCTCATCTCTCTCACAAAAGATGATAAGAGACAAGAGCTTTTCGGGGATCAGAAACAGGAGAGACAGACTGACAGACAGACCGACAGCTGAGAGCTCTTCCTGCTTTGCCAAATAGAATAAATAAAGCAGGTAAATTAGAGGCGAAGAGAGGTGCAAGACGTGACAGAACAAAGACACACACGTTTAAACAGGGTGGATAAAAATAACGATGAGAAGAAGAAGAGTGTACAAATGGTTAACCGCCGGTATCCAATGAGATTTTATTTTAAATGGCGGGGATGTCTGGCCCAGGCTGTCAGCTCTTTTAGAATGCAGCTATAATAGGATGAAACAATGGGGCACAAATTATGAAGGATGCACATGCAAGCAGAGACTTGAACCTGGGAATAAATCTGTGCCTCTATAGCAAAACTCTGATTATGAACAATAAATAAGCAGAGAGATCATACGCCGAGCACTATGATTATCAACTGGAACACACTTCTCTATAGAGGTGGTATAACTGTACATTATGTGGCCACTTTTAGGCCTTACCAAACCACAGTTACTTCTGAGATACGGCGTCTTACTGTTGACTGGTTCATATGTGGCAATTTCATGTCACGTGAGCAAATAATTACCCAACCAGCCAATAAGGGGTGAGGAGAGAATCTTTCATCCTTCGTTGGTGGATATTAGCAAAGTGGTGAGAGATGCCTCGCTGTGTCATGTGCCTGGAAGCAACAGCTGCAGACATAAAGGATCTCCTCCTAACACTGTCAATGGATAATCCACACACACGCTCGGTGCAATCGATTAACAGTCATTGGTCGTGTATTCATAACGATAACATCACAATGGCAGTTCTGCACTTCCTTGTGCTCATATTATGCTTCATCATTATGCATGATAAAAAAGAACGGGGACCAAATAACTCTGATTATGCACTACATAGACAAGACAAAAACCAGCCAAGCAAAGTTTCATCTTACACAACAGATGATGATAACTGTGAGGTTATCATGCTGCACCACGTCACAGTGTGCTACACCATGCATCCTTTCAACACCTACTGGCAGCACAAAATATAGCTAATATGTTGTTATTCAAACATCAAGTAAATTAAAAGAACTGTAGAGGTTGTTTCTTTTCTGGGGCTACAACAATAGAATACAGTCACAGGTCGAAATGCTTGGTATTTAATGTGTTGCTAACTGACTGTCTAAACAACTATGAAGACAGATAGACAACCTAAGATCCAAAGAATACAATAAACAACAAGACATCACACATTGTGTCAGTATCTATCCTCCTCAAACAACAATTTATTAACTGTATCATTATGCAGCCATCCCTCTCACACATGTGGAAACAGGTCGTTCCAGTGATCATGTGACGTCTTGGCTATCAGAACATGATGGAAACAAAAGTGACATTTTCTTAGGCTGAGTCCATTTCTTTCTCCTCTCACAACTCAACGAGCTGCCTTACTCATTTTTGTCTGCTAGTCTTACATTTCAGCTTCCTTCAAGATTTGGTTGTGTTTTGTTTTTTTGTTTTTTTTTCCCTCTCATCAATAACTAACAAGACTCTCTATGACTTTCCTGTCAGTTTCAGTGTAAGACAGTTATCTTGTCCTTCGAAGACAACATCATTAAACATTTATTCTGTTACCTCGCTCCAACCTTCTGGGGGTTTGTATGCTAATGCAACCACGTGACTACTACACCACTACACAACTAACTCGTATAGTCATGTGTACAAGTGTCAGTTGACCTAACTCAAGTATTCGATTGTACACAGTAGGGTTTCACAACGACAGACAATGGATGCAGTGAATGTGACAGGCTGCCATTTCCTAAAGCTAGCCTCAGGCCAGTTACCTCGACCCACAGTCAGGACTAACAACCCCAAGACATCAGGTCATTGTGCATTTCAATTGCCTCTGAATGAAGGAAGAGAAAATCTTCTCATTATAAAACATCCACTCATTATAAAACATCCACTTTCTCGTCTCCAGCATGTATTTAAATGCTGTGGTTCTCTCAGCTGGTAAACTGCCGAATGTTTACTCAATGAAAATTCATTATCTAGTCTTAGCCTGCAAAAAAAAAAGATTGCAGCTGCAGTGGCATTGTCATGACATACTGTAAATAACCTGAACCATTCTTAAAGCAAGCAATTGAATCATAGTGAGCATGAAAACCTCAAATGAATAATGAAAATGGTTGGATTGTGTTGGAGACTTTGCATTCTGCCTCGTGCCACACACGTTCAGCTCTTTATATTTGCTTCTCTCCGACTCTCCGTGCGCACATGTACTGTATTTTAACAGACAATCCCCAATAGGGCTGCTGTCACTTACATGCTTTTCTGTTTCTGTTGTCATGCATCTGAACAGCTCTGAACTAAAATGCAGCCCATTTAGCCTACCCATGACCAACAGTCATTCCCAAGCCACTTCAGAGCTGCTGCATTGTCATAAAAGCACAATATTATCTGACAAAAATCCCCATATTTACTTATTCACACCATTATCACTCAGATATAAAGTTAGAAGCACACTCATGTCAGCTGCTGTATGGCCAATTTTTCACTTTCAAGATGGAGTGGATGTGTCACGATTGACCCAATTTGGACAACTTGACATTCTTCCTATCCTTCTCCTAAATAATTCTGACAAGCAAGCTGCAATAGAGAATATCAAGATGAGTCATTTCCATTAAAATCGAAGTAAATGTTGTTAAGAGGATCCAAAATGTGCACACAATGCATTTGTAAGCTCCATCCTCCAAGGTAAATCAAAATATCTGCATGGTAATTTCTTTCTGCCAATTTGCTGTGTTCAGACCTGCGGGACCTTTGTAGTAGCCTGCTACAGGTCTGTGCTCCACGTGAATAGATTTGCTCTGCTCACCCAGTGAAATGGGGCCACAAGAAAAGCTTTGCATATTCATATGCCTCATACTCAATGCCAAGCCCTTGTTCATTGCTGGACACTGGACTAGAACTTCATGGTACTATTACTCCCGTCGCTGCATATCAGGCTTTATTTATTTGATGCTTGGGATATCACCATGGGCATCATTTGCATTGATGAATGTAGACACTTTCCAAAATATACTGTTGAAAGTTATTGCATAAAGCAGTCCTGTAGTTGGATGGGGATGCTAGAGTCATAGCCTTGGCCAGCAAACCAAAATAATATTTTGTCTAAGCACAATAGATGGAAAAGCAACACTCACAAGCCACTCCGGTTCATTGCAACTCAGAATATATAATGTCTTACTGTGCATTCTACAGTAAAGCACTAAGTTTGTAGTGCAGCCTTCTCTTCAAATTACTGTCTTGGATGCAGTCATATAATACAGCATTAGAAAAGGACGTTGTGTGAGCCTTCCCTTTTTGGATGACCTCTCCCTGCACTTATCTGCAGCAGTTCCTGACCTCTGACCTCCATGTAGCCTAAAAACAACCGAAACGTGTATTTTACAGTAGAACTGCATTACAGTAAAATGATCACTACGTGCCTGGCATGATACAGAGTATCCACCATCACAAGTTATCTTATGTCAGCACCGTAGTACAGCATAATCACATTTGTGTGATGCAGTGATGCTTTATTGTGTGTCAGCTAACACAACAACAAGCCGCTTGTTGATTGCCGCCGGGGCCCTGGACGAGGAGGGCAGGTGCAGCAAAAACGGACCGACATCTCTTGATCGATTGGTTCAAGCTAACGTGGGATAGCTGGTCGGGCTAACAGTATAATGCAGCATTAAATATAGAGCTAGCACACAGCTAACGTTATACGTGACAAGCCCTGAGGAGCTGCTACTTACTCAGTGGTCCTCCAGGTCCAAGAACCTGGTCTTTGGCTGGCGGGGTGCCGCTCTGTCGCTCGAAGTTGCCCGGGTTGGAGAAATAATCCCTCAGTCTCGGGAGCTCCCTGCCTGCCTCCAGCAGCTCGGTGTGAAACTCCAAGGCCGTGAGGATGTACTGGTCCCGTAGTAGCTGAGCAGCAATGACATCCACCGACACTCGTGTCTCGGCGCTGCCTGCCATAGCGGACGTGGCCGCGGCCGAGAACGAGATGCCCTCACCGCTGGGGCTCGTCCGGCTGCCAGACAGCAGCAGCGTCGGAGGCTCAGCGTCCGCAGACGGGGAGAAAGGATTGCCCAGTGGCGGTGGCGGCCCTGGAGCTCCGTCACTCGGGCTCCTCTCTGTGTCAACTGTTTCATTCGGGCGCCGTTCAGCCTCTTCCTCGGAGTCACTGAGATTAAACGGGTTGACCGACGCCATTTTTGCACTATAAAGATTTTTTTTAGCAACCCAAGCCTGCTAAGGCTAATCAGGACCGCTTCTTCCTGAATGGATATCAAGCTAGCGAAGCTTTGGTAGGTAGCTTTGACAACAGGAAAGAATGCGAAGCTCTGATTGGTCCAATTTTCCTGACGTTAACGTGAAAGCCCGCCTCTTTCCTGGGATACTAGGAAATGATTGGATCCTGGATACAGAAAGGAAAATTGGGCAGGGCACATTCGACAACATATCACCTTTACTACCTAATATATTGTCTAAGAACAAAAAGCTATGAAATTACAGTTCCCAATAAAACTGCTCTGCAGTGAAAAATGCTACCGACCAAATTATAAAAACCAAAGCTCTTCAAGAGGGGTAAAATCTAAAATAAAGCTCCCTGGGAGATACATATTTTTAACTACAGTACCCACAATCCAACAGCAAAGTAGATACGTAAACGTAAAACGTCAGTCACAACAAGGAAGTTGATGCTCATGGTTCCTGCATTTCTTGAACTAATCTTCTTAAAAGAGAGACAGTTGGTTTTGTAAAAGCACGCACCTAAAGATTACGTTGATCTTGTTTCGAACAACAAGGCCTTAATCTGTCGGGATCTCTGTTTATATATAACAGGTTATGTACGAAGATAAATGGAACCTGAATCAGTGTATCAAACAGGTGAGCTGTTGAAATGGTAGTTATACTTCTGCTCGCCCATTCATTCATCAGCGACATTGTCACAGTGTCAGATTCTTCATACACTTCATAGAGGTAAGACTAATTTCATGATCATAAGATGCGGTTAATTTTCTGAACGACTCTCTTGTGAACATATTTAAATACTGCTAATTTACTGGCGCAATGATTACTATTGGAATCTACTTGAAACAATTTGAAGTCATTATTTTTGCTTATTGACAAATAACATATGGTGACAAGGATTATTAGGTCCTTAAGCACTCCTAGTTTAGCACACACTGACTCTATATTATGCTGAAACTTTGCATCCTAGTCCTAATATATTTCTCATCCCCACTTTGTTTCATGTTCATCTACCTGCTGTTTGAATTGAGCCAAGTCTGATTGTTTTGCAGACGCAGCGTGGTGTTGACACTCAAAATGCGGATGATCACCTTCTTCGTGGTCGGTCTGACAGTCCACGTGGTCTTCTTCCTTTCTATCTTTGACATCTACTTCACCTCACCCCTGGTCCATGGCATGACACCCCAGGCTACGTCGCTGGCACCCCCTGCCTCCAGACTGGTGTTAGTGGTAGCTGATGGTCTCAGGGCAGACACTTTCTTCACCTTGTATCCCAATGGCTCATCCAGGGCACCATATCTGAGGTTGGGAAATTGCATTTATATTGTATTTGGATGTGTGTTAATTAGTACAGAGCTGGAAGCAGTATGCATATTTGCATTGAGTTTTGTATGTGTGCTTTTGTTTGTGTATACTGTTATCATACTGGTTAGCTGATGTCTCTGTGTTTTTCCCAATTATCAGGAGTGTGATTGAGGAGAGGGGCACCTGGGGGGTGTCACATACACGTGTGCCCACAGAGTCTCGGCCTGGTCATGTTGCTCTCATCGCTGGCTTCTACGAGGATGTCAGTGCTGTTGCTAAAGGTAGGTGTGCATTTGTGCATGTTGATGAGTCCAGTACAAAAATCTAGGCGAGAGATGAATGAGTGGGAATGTTTTGCTCTCACTATTGTTGTTTGTGTGTGTGTGTGTGCTTGCAACTGCATGTCCATTGACCTTTTCGTGTGTGTGCATTTTCAGGCTGGAAGGAGAATCCTGTAGAGTTTGACTCAGTGTTCAATGAGAGCAGACACACCTGGAGCTGGGGCAGCCCTGATATTCTTCCTATGTTTGCCAAAGGTACACAGGCTTGCACACGTGCCCACTCTTGCACACGCAAACACACAATCACACAAGCATAATCAATATAAACAAAAGGTCACAGATAAAGTCAGTCAAAATCAAAACTCAAATACATCAAGTTTTATCAAAACACTATTTTTCACATTACTCTTAGATATTTTGATATTTCATAACCTCTTCAAAATCACTTCTAATAAATTCTCATGTCCTTATGTCTGTCTTGTAGGTGCCAGTGGAGATCATGTTTACACCCACACATACCCAGCAGTGGAGGAGGACTTTGCCTCCACTGATGCCTCCAGGCTGGATAGCTGGGTGTTCACTCAAGTCAAAGTACTGTAGTAGAAATACAAACAATAATGATGTTTTGCACATTTATGTTCAGAAATGGTTTCTTTAGGCTTGAACTGTCTCTGAATCAAATCTATGACACATAAACTAGGTTAATATACAATAATATCAGACTTGTTTGATACCATCATGGAGGTTGTTGCTCTCCGTAATAAATCTAACCACTGTTTCTCTTTCTGAAACAGTCATTCTTTCAGTCAGCTAAGTCTAACTCAAGTCTGAGGGACAGTCTGCTCGAGGATAAGAATGTCTTCTTCCTACACCTTTTGGGCATCGACACAAATGGACATGCTCACAGACCAATGTCACAGTAAGAGACAGCATACGTTTAAGAACTTTTGTTCCAGATATATTAAATGTGATTGCAGTCTACAGTTCATAACAGAAAATCACATGAACATATTGTTAAAACAGTATTGGTATCTTGTATTTTAGGGAGTACCTAGACAATATTGGTCTAGTAGACACTGGGGTAGCGGAGCTGGTGTCTCTTGTAGAAGACTTCTTTGGTTATGACGGAAGAACAGCGTATGTGTTCACCTCTGACCACGGCATGACAAACTGGGGTAAAATGCTTTTTCTTTTTACCATCTGCAATTTAAGAAAATAAAACTATAATAAAATATTTTTGGATTGCACATTAATCTTTGCATTTGTGCTTGTTTTCTTTCATCCATATGTCTCCAGGTTCCCACGGTGCAGGCCATCCCTCTGAGACTCTCACACCTTTACTGGCGTGGGGAGCTGGAGTTCATAACGCACAGAGAGTCACTGAACCCCAACCATATAACGACGGATACCTACAAGGTGCTGCACTCACATAATGCTCAACACTGCTTATTTAAATGTGAACAACTAATAATTTTGGGGAATATGGCAAAGTGATATTTTGCTTGAAAAAATTCAAAGGTCTTTTTAAAAAATGAATACTACTGTATATGATTCTTTCCTGATTGTAATCCCTACTGTCTCTCTCAGACTGGAAACTGGAGCATCTCCGTAGGGTTGATGTGAGCCAGGTAAGACCCAGGGTCTTAGACTATAGTAACAATTATTAATCACTGTCACTACACGTAGAGTGCATGGGAGTAGTAATGAAACAGAACAATGGGTGGTAAGGTCATATCTCTCCATGTTGTTTTCTGCAGGCTGACATTGCTCCCCTCATGGCTTCCCTCATTGGTGTGCCCATTCCTGTCAACTCAGTTGTAAGTCCAGAGATAATCTAGGCAGAGAGTCTTATATTGTATTCATTTATTTAATTTATGAAGTTGTAGAAAATATGCTGTCGATTACAGAGGCTTTGTAAAAAGTGAATAAATAGAAATTGCGAGTTCACATTTGTTCATCAAACAATTCTTTCTATGAATATTACTTTATGACTATTTTTGTCTCCTCAGGGTGTGCTACCACTTCTCTACCTCGACAACAGCGACCTGTTCAAAGCAGAGAGCATGTACACTAATGCTATTCAAGTCCTAGAGCAGTTCAAGGTAAGTGTCTTCATACACAATACCATTTTAAATGATGTATTATGCTGATGCACATCGAGGATAAAAGTAATTTGTTTTTTTCAATGTATGGTGATTGATGGCTTAGCTCTATATACATATCTATATTTCTTGTAGATGAAAATGACCCAGAAGAAGGAGACAACCTTGTCTTTTCTCTTCACCCCTTACCAGTGAGTACAACAAGTGAATTTATGACTTGTACTAAAAAAGGACCGTGTTAATAATGTGAGTTTACTTTTTGTTGTGTCACACTTCTTTCATATTATATATGAAGTGTGGGGGGGATTAGATTGAAAGCAAGAACATTAACCAGGTGGCAATGACGGAGAAAAGAGTCGAGAATTTATTTTCAAATTATTCTATTGTTGGTCTATGCAAATATGAAGTGGACTGATGCATTGCTTATGTTATCCTTTGTGTTTTGTAGGTATGAATCCAAGTGAAACTTCTAGTCATTGTATTTAAGACCACATTTAAATGCAATTTCACATGCTTATTTTTATTGCTTTGCTTTTTTCTCTCCACAGACTACTGACTGAATCAAAACAAGCAGAATTCATCCGCAAGGCCAGAATACTGATTCAGCTGGAGAAATATGAGGATGCTGTGAGTATCAGGGAAAACACAGTCTGGTCCTACACTATAGTCATATTAGTCTCTGTAAAAGCACCTAACTCATTCACAGTGATTTAGATTTAGATTTGTTTTGGATACTTACATGGGTTAAGCTGGTGTTTGCACTGGACATACAGTTAGTTTTTTTGCACTTTATACTATTTGCTGAAGAAAATCCATTCCATTTTTGCCATTGTTTTTTAATGCATTTCCCATTATCTGTTTCTCATTTCAGATCTCTCTGTGCCAGTCTCTAATATCCCATTCCCTGGAGGGACTGGTTTACTACCACACCTATGACAGGTTCTTCCTGGGTTGCAGTGTGGTACTGGGATTTGTAGGCTGGACCTCATATGTTATTTTAGTTATACTGAAGACTCATGCCAGCCTCAACAGACATCCCAGTGTCCTCCAACAGGTCAGGGAATACACTATAATCCCTGTTTCTTTGCCTTTCTTGATTTCTTCCACCAAAACATACGTAATGAATTTTTATTGTTTTGTTGAGTTTCTCGTGTGTGTGCATTTACAGAATCCGAACCATACTCTGCTGAAGCTGTGTATGAGTGTGGCAGCAGTGATCACTGTGTTCCTACTTATCCAAAGGAGCCCTCCTACCTACTACATTTACTGCCTGCTGCCTGTTCCTGTTTGGTACTCTGTTCTTAAAGAGTGAGTAGTTCACACAAATGTCAAATAAATGAAAGCATGGAACACGTCTTTGCACGCACGTCATGTATCGTGCCTTGTGCCATGTTATTCTCAGAGACCACCCTCACATAAAGGATGTGGGCAAATATCAAAGGACATCAATGAGACCACACAGCAATCAATGAATATAGCACTTTTTGGTGGCTCTAATTTAGCACACACTTAATCATTAATGCATGTCTGTCACAGCTGTGGCGAGGTGTTGATTACATCTTTGATCCCTTCATGTTGGATCCATTCATGATTCTCCTCTGTGAACGGATAAAACAATGTTGTCTTTATTTTTTCAGTGTTAGAGCAGGAAAAATAATCTCTTTAATCTATTTTAGGTCTGGGACACTAACAGATTTGATCCAGTCTGCTCCTTCTCTTCCATTATGGAAATGTTTTGGCTATTTCGTGCTGGTGGCCTTTGGAATTGAGCTACTGGTAGGTGTCTTTAACGTGTTCTGATGTGCAGTTAGAGTCATTTATTAGGTATACTGCATTACTTATAACATAGTACGCATCACATTGTTCTCAGTGTATAGGGGGGCTTACCATGTGTAGTATGAAGCTATGTACAGGCCATGTGTATGATATCCGTTCTCCTTTGCTGCCCCCAGGTGGTGAGTTTCTTCCATCGCGCCATGCTGAGTGTGGGCCTGGTTGTTCTCTCTCTCTGGCCCTTCCTGTCAGGACTTTTCGGCAAGGCCAAGGTAACTGTGTCAAATAATAATAATAAAATAATACACACATTGAGAAAGTGGCATATGTATAAAAACGTGACATGCAAACATGTCAGGAAATGTCACAGTATTTGAATATTTTAATATCAACAGTTGAAAAAGGTGAAAAGGCAAATGGTGTGCCTCCAGTAAATTTGGGAAAATATTATGTAAATTCCCTTAAGTACGGAGGCAAATTCCCCTAAATATTCAAAATATGTAATGATAACATACCACATATTCTTTTCAGCTGGTCTTCAGCTGCATTTAAACTAAACCTCTGTTGGCACAAATAAGCAAACCACAGAAACACGAGCCATGACATAAACAAAACGATAACATTTTGTAACTTTCCTCTTTTCTGACCTTTCACTCATATTGTCATTTTACTATCAGATTAAATAATGGTTTGTTCAGTCACTAACGATAAACTCCCTGCCTTTGTCTCCCCCGTGTAGTCTCGCTCTTTGAGCTGGTTTCTGGGCTGCCTATTTCTGGCTCTGTTCCCTCTGATGCCAGTTGTGGGTAGAGAGCCCAACATTCATCTGGTGTGAGTGCTTCCTCTATTTGCTTCACTTTATCAGATAGTTTACTGAACCTCAAAAGCCAGATTCTGGTCAGCCATTTACAAATAAAAAATTTATGTGTGTATACTCAGGAAACATTCAGTGCCATCACAAAGTGGTGAAATTTGACCAGTCACCAGTGATACACAATTCAACTATATTCAAAAACTAAACAAGGCTTATTGTAACAAACAACCTGAATATGCAAGTTGGTGTAGTTATCCTTTAAATAACTAATGATGTGAAATTCACAGAACTACATTTAGATAAAGTGCTATAGTAATTAATAGCAGCATCTTTTTGCCTGAGTACCTGTTAAGATGTATGCTATGATAACTCTGGAGAGAGACGTGTACTGTCCCTGTTAAATGAACAAATAAATACATGAGTCTATAATAATAAGATAACATTATTCTGTTTATTTGCTCAGAGCCTGTGCTGGTCTGCTCACTCTCTTCACGTCACTTTGTTACCTCTGGTCATCACGACAAAGAACGCCGCTACATCTCGGTGACAGTCAGCAGTTTGTTGCCCAGGTAACTACAGTGCACGCCGCGTTGTATGCAATTGTGTTACTCAAATTTTCTAAAAATAAAGGATTACCTGTCAAACTCAACAGATGCTCCTTGTGGCGGTGTGTGCATACGTGCCATCCCTCACACACTCCAGTCTGCAGCAGAAACAGGGCCTGCCGCTTGTTAATCAGATCATCAGCTGGTCCACATTAGGTGGGTATATGAGCCTCCTGGAGAGATTAAAAAATATAAAATCATATTTCTTATGTTAAATTTAGAAATATTGATCAGATATTTAAGATATAAATCAAATTATTTTAGTCAGTTAAAAACATTTGCTCGAAAAAGGTCTAGAACCGAAACGTTGCAATAAATTCTGCAAGTTGGCTATGTGTGCAGGGACTCTTTGTTTAATTTGAATTTAATTGTCATCCTCCGATGCACCTGCCAAGGAAATAGATGTGCAAAGATTTGAGCTTTTTCAGTCAGTTAAAATGCAAAATCCTGGACTGCAGTGTAAGGCCAAGCACTTTTTCTTTTCTTTTCTCAGGATCTTCCATGCTGGTTCCGTTGTTGAGCTCCACACGTCTTTTCCATCGCCTCCTTAGCATATTCCTCTCTCTCACAGCCACCTACCTACTGCTCAGCACTGGGTAAGACATGAGAATATACACACAAACACACACACACACACACATCAAGCAGCTGCACCAACACTTCAAATCATCACATTTCTAATGTGCATACCTTCTCCCACCTAGGTCAGAGGCCTTGTTTCCCCCGGTGTTATCTTGGTTGATGTTTGTGTGGATCAACATTGAGCAGGAAGCCATGCTTGCTCAGGGTGTCTCTGGCAGACAAGAGGTAGAACTCCCATGTGATTGTTTCCAAACTCACAAGATTTTGTAGAACAGCGTAAATTACATAAAAATAAGAGTCATATTTCAAGGCTTGTATATATTTGAATTTCACTTTTTGCTACTTTATGCACGCACTGGATCTCAAAGCAGAGTTCACTAGTTCAAATACTTAAAATGCTAAAGCCACTCATCTTAGTTTCTAACACTGATAAGGAACAAACTAATTTTAAAACATATACCGTATCATGTGTTTATCAGCTCTTCTAGGCTAATGTCACATCTGTACATAGTATGCTATGCAAATATATACTCCAATATGACCTAAAGCATTGCAGAGTTTAAATGTATTTACTTACTATCTGCAAATGGTTTAACCAAGCAAACAAGACAATTATTTACATATGTTAACTTACTATGATCTTGAGGTGGGTTTACATGCTCTTTACAAGCTCTACCTAATGTACATAAGGTCTGAAATCATTGTTATGTGCTTGATAGTTGCCATATGTGTGAATTCTTCTTCTCCTTGTGTGTTTTTTTCTTTCTATCTTTCAGCTCTCCACTATTGATTTCTCTGCAAACATTGACATTGCCAAGATTCGACAACTGAAGCTGGATGACATAAGAAGATCTTATTTTTTTGTATCCATGTCAGAGGGTTTGCTATGGTGATATTAGCATTATGACGGGTCCACTGTTGTGTTAGTTCCTTCCTTAACCATACGCTCTCTTCAGGTGTTTTTTATAATAACAGCCTTCTTTGGCACAGGGAACATCGCCTCCATTAACAGGTATGTCTGTATGTGTGTGTTTGTCTCATACTGTCTTGGTTTTACTTGCATTGTTTAGAGCAGCTCATCTCTTGTGTAATGTAAGCTTTATTTCCTTTTACTTAATGTGAGCACTTTTTAGATTGCACCATGCACGTCAGTCTTTTCTGTGAAACATTAGAGTAACCAAGAAATTGATATCCCCTAGACAGTTTGTCTCTACATGATTAAGGAGTTTTACACTTCTGGTGTAGTTGTGTACAGTCACTTCCTCTATTTCTTCTTTTAACCCAGTTTTGATCCAGCATCAGTTTATTGTTTCCTGACTGTCTTCAACCCTTTTATCATGGGAGGCCTAATGATGTGGAAGGTAACATATTAGTGCATATTTTGTACACAGTATATACAACAGACAGTAAATGGATTGCATTTCCTGTACTTATTAATTAAACCTGTGTTCTTCCAGGTTATCATTCCATTCATAATAGTAATGTGCACATTTGAGACCATCCAGGTTACAACGCAGCTTTCGTCAAGGAGGTAAAAAAGAATTTGCCAAAAGAAGAGTGAATTTCAACCTGTCGGATTGTACACAATTTTGTATATTCTTCTCTTTCAGTTTGTTCCTAATAGTCCTGGTCATCTCTGACTTAATGGCTCTGGTGAGGGATTTTTTTGTCAGGTTTTCAAAGTGCTGTTTGAATGGTCGATTGGAGTACTTTTTGCCCTACCTTTTTCTGTTAGAGTAGACTGAATGCACACCTCTAGCAATAATTAACTTTACATCACTCTTCCTTTCCTCAGCACTTTTTCTTCCTGGTGCAAGACTATGGCAGCTGGTTGGACATTGGCACGAGGTAAGTTAGCTAAAAAGTATATGGTTTCAAGTCTTAATCAATAACCTGAATCACATCTACACACACACACACACACACACACACACACACACACACACACACACACACACACACACACACACACTGTCCCTCCTCCACCCTTTGCTGTCTGAAACAAATCCACTTGAACTTGAACTAGTTTTAATACATTTCTTTCTTATGTCTCCTACAGCATTAGCCACTATGTGATAGTGATGTCAATGACCATCTTCCTGATGCTGCTAAGTGTGGTCACACACATACTCACAACACAAAGACTGATCCTGTGGAGAAAACCCAAATTGCACTTCCCCTAAACAAAACATGTGGTTGCATGTGTATTTAATGGTGTCATTGACCTTAAACTCTCAATTTTTATTTGTTTTGTTGGGGTGGGGTTCTTTTCATTTGACATTGGTTTTATAGTATTTATAGTTAGTTTATATAAGATATGGGATATTAGTACTGAGTATGAAATATAGTACAGTGCGAAAGTTTTGCATCACTTTGCTCAACGCCCTTTTTGTGTTTTCTTATTATTTAGGAAGTTATAATTTTCTTCAAACTCTTCGAAGAATTTTCAACATAACTACCTGCGAAAAGTGACACACCGAGAATTTTACTTTTGGTTTAGAAATATGAGTTCCTTCTCATTTTTGTTTGTTTTTCCGTCATTGTTACAATATGTTCTCAGAAATAATTAATCAACTCGTACAGCTTCAATAGATGTGTTTAATAGAACATGTCGCAGAGTGGCCTAAGACTTTTCTCTCTGTAGTGTTTGCACTGTATTCTTTTGTACACTTACATTGTTTTTACATTAATCATTGATGAACTGACTCAGAGTACTTGAATATTTGACTGTGAACCATGTCTTTGCCAGCATTGCTGATTTATGATCCACCAAAGAAGCGCAACTTGATAACTGGTTAACTGTGTGACACTACTTCCTATAAAGCTGCCTAAAACATATCCTTGTTTGCAGGACGAAGGGATCTTATTTTAATTTCTGGTGACTTTGTATGTACTAATGAAACTGAAGCAGTGGAATGGAAACATGAATGTTCATGAAGAGTTATTAAATAAAAAATAAAATTGAATATACCCATGGTGGTTGTCACTAAAATGTTATCTAATTGCACATTCTCTCAACTGAAGTTTGATTTATTCTTGGCTAAAGAAGCAAAGGAATTAATTCAATTAATTTGACTAATTAAACTATAATGACAGGTCCACATTAAAGAATCAACTGCAACAAAAGTCTGTTCATAAGGTTCCATTGTTTTCTTTTTTAGATATTTGATCCTCCTGGGCATGGATGATCCCAGCAGATCTGTGCAGTTTGTGCTCTGCAATTCTTAACAAAAGGGTCTTCTCAGTTGCTCCTAGAAAATACTCCTAGTGTTTCATTGGATTTAAATCAAACGACACACTTGGCCGGGTCCTTTTTCTTTTCTTTTTTTTTAATACCAGTGCATTTGGGATTATTTTTTGAAAGTTTCTCTCCTGCTTCTTGAGGCTGGGACATAACTTTTGCCATGTTCCATGATCAGTTCCTTATTAGAGACAACCCTCAAACTGAAGAAGCTTTGAGTGATGACAGGTTATTTATACTGTCGCTAATGCAGAGTCACAGTTGAAATCAAATGTGTTGAACTGATCTGACATCCTGACTTCTGTTGCATTTTTACTTTGGGGTCTGTATTTTCAGTGTAGTCAGGCTCGCTCATTATTATTTTATTTTTGATAAAATGACAAAGATGCAAGTCATAGGCTCCTGCGGATTGTGCAGGTCATGACATTGTCCTTTTTATGAAAATTATTTTTGAAAAATACGCTTACTCTTTTGCAAAATAATGGATGATTTAAGACGCCCACCAACATGACTGAGAAAAACTTTTAACACATCAGTCAACAACAACAACCAGCATCACCACATCCTCTCTTACTTCCTCTATATTGTTAAGTAAATGGCATTGAATGTTAAGTGCAAAGCCAATGACATCTGTTGATCATCGATTTTCAGAAACAAGATTTTAAAAAAGATATGTATATAAAAACTGAATAAATATATTTTTAAACCACAATAGATTCTCATGACTTTTTACATTTGTTGAGATTAAAGTTGTGTTTCTTGCAGATTATTTGATGGGTGGCTGATTCCTTCATTTTTTCATTATTCTGCTCAGTCATGTGGTAATTAATCAACTACTGTATGTGCAAAGACGGTAAAACCTCATAAGCCAAAAATGCACATGTCATTGTGCACCCAACAACCACTTTTCTCTAATCAACACACATTCACTCAATATCGATCCCGCATGACTTTCCAATTGTTTGCAGTTACATTGTGGATGCACAATAACGGCCAATTGTGGAAAGGGGGCGAGAAGGAGGAAGCTGCAAGCTCTGTGGTTGTACTGACATGTGTGTGCAATAGCCTCTTGTTCCTGGTACTGTAGATGCATGCAGGCAAACAGAGACACACACACACACACACACACACACACACACACACACACAATATGCAAAACTGGACTGTGGTTTCCGACAGCACACACACACACACACACTTCCATAAATACATTAAATTACTGAAACCTTAACTTGGCACATATTTCCACTTCTCATACAGACAACACACACACCCAGAGGACACGAGCATTCGGACAGCAACAGACCCACACGCACAGTTTGTCTCCTACAGAACTCTTTTCTCATGCTCATTGGAAACTTGACTATTGCCTAAACGGTGACAATGTAATGTGATGTAGACAACATCATTTCTTCTTACTTCGCACGCAGGAGCACTCAGCAGCTTCTTCTTCTGAAAGGTAAGTAAGTTTACTTATAAACTCTGGTTTTGACTTTGTCTTCACTCATAATGCAGTTTAGAGCAGTCTCTTTGTAATGATTAATGATTACTGTGAACGCCTTTACTTTCAACACGCTATAAATGCTGCAAGTTTTCGATTGACTTTGACCGACTAAAGTATTTGGTGCACAGCTGTTTATTTTTAGCACTGTTTCCTGATGAGAACTGAGAACTCTTGAAATTGTAACTACTGTAAGATATTCATCACCAAAAAACATTTTCTGATTAAAATCTTGATCTACGTAGAAACTGTAATAAGCAACAGAAGGCACAGTAGTAATTAGCAATGTAAAAGTCAAAGAGAAGTCGGATCAGCCAAGTTTCACTGGCATGTAGCCTACTTTCTCTGTCTTTTCTCTATTGTGTTCTGTGTGTTTTTTAATTAGAATTAGCACATTTTTAAACCGTTCTTTCATTTCTCCCCTTTTCTCTCACTCACTTGTATCTGATACACTCTCTTCCCTCTGTTTTTTCCCCTATTTAGGATGAATACCACGACAGCTCAGACCGAGCTATCCACAAACATAACCTCCACAAATAGTACCTTCGGCTCTCCAATTGTTGCTGTTAATAATGAGTACAACACCGCTCTCCTGGCCATCTACTGTGTGGTTCTGGTTACTGGTACCATCAGCCTGAGCGTGATGATTCACATCCTGAAGTCCAGCTCCACATCAAGCACCTCAATCGCTGTCCTCAACCTCATCTTTGCCCACTTCATCTTTCTCATCACTGTGCCCTTTAGGATTTACTATTATGTGACTCAGCACTGGAACCTGGGCTACGAGTGGTGTAAAGTGACCAGCAGCATGATCCACATCCACATGTACATGTCCTTTCTCTTCTATGTGATCATCCTCATTACACGCCTGATGACGTTCTACTACCACACTGGGGGGCTGGCCTCCTTCCAGAGGATTCATGCACTCGCGGTGAGCACTGTGGTGTGGGCCGCGGTTCTTATCACGGTCCCTTGCATCATACATTTTTCCTATGGCAAAGATTCCTCATTTAATGAAAAGCATTGCTTCAAATTCGGCACCAGCATAAATACTCCTGGTGCCATAGTCTTCAATTACATGATAAGCACACTGATCATAGTAGTGGCCACTGTGCTGACAGCCCTGCAAGCCAATGTCCTGAGGGTGTTATACAGGAAGCATCAGGGATGCACCTCTCAGCAGGAATTCGGGGCTCAGCTGAAGAGCTTGTGCTTTGCCCTCATCATGGTGGTCTGCTTCGTCCCCTACCACATGTTTCGACTCTACTACTTGGAACACATTGACGACCTGCAGAACATCAATGAGGTGTTTCTGAGTCTGACCACTTTTAACTGTTTGGACATGCTCACTTTCATGGGGCGGAGAACCTGGTATACGTGCGGTTTCTTGGGAAAAATGTTTTGTTTGTGAGCGGGGTTAAGAGGATTTTTTAAAATTTTGACTCTATTTTGTAACTTAATTTTACTGAACTGTTCTTTATTGCTTGTCAAACTTGGGGTGCAGCCCCATAAAATGGATCAACATAAAGCGCACATTTGAAATTCAATTTTGTATATAGATTGTTTTCCCTTTTTGTTTCTTTTCTTCTTCTTTTTTAACCATTTCATTGTGGTAGAGACTATGTGGAGCTCTGTCTACTTCAGTGGACTTCCCTAAACTCTATGTTTACGAAAATATTTAATGCAAAATGAATGACATAATGAGAACTCCCGTCATTTATTGCTCTTTGTATATACTACACAGGCTTAAAGCTTTACATTTGGAATGTATTTGTACTTCAATTTTATTGGTTTGGTATCATGAGGAAGTGTGTATTTATACTTTGCTAACATTCAACCCCTATGTGCATGGCTGAAGTGTGTAGCTTTGTTGCTGAGAAGAGAAATAAATGTCTAAAATCATTACTTTTTCACCATTATTTTGTGAAACATTACCTTAAGCCTCTTGGAGCTCTTACCTTCTGCCCTAAGAGGGGGTGTTAGAGGCCCTAGCTGACACACACACACACACACACACACACACACACACACCTGGTGATCCTTTTCCTTTTGGTTTATGGCACTGGGTTACTGTTTAACATCCCCACCCTAGTTTGAGTTTGTTTAGTAAATCGATCTAATGGCTGGGCTATGGTGGCGCCATCCAATGTGTTGCTCCATGAATTATAAGCCGCTCAGCTCTTTAACCTTCCCCTTTAATTTTGTTGAACACTTTGACCATTTTCCCATCGTCAGTGTCACCTTAGGCTAATGTCGCACTGAGGGGCTTCTCACTACCGGAGTACACCTGGATAAATGCACATCCCAGAAAGAAAGAGGAACACAGGTAAGTCAAAAGTCTCCCGTGACATTTACTGTGCAGAAATACCAAACATCCTCACTGGACACAAGACTCAGGAGCGATGCTGTAGTTTTTGTGGAGGAAGTGAAGCTTACGTTTAATAGTTTCTCTAGGAAGTTTGGTGACATGTTCTGCTAAATCGTGTGGTTTAATCTTCATGATAATGTAGGCTCTGTTCACACACACTTCAACCACCGCTACATGTCTTGTATCCATGAAATGGTGTGCTCTTTGATTCTGTGAGATATACCGTATTGTGCGTGCTCAAGTCTGTTTTATTTTCTGTGTATGTGTGTTTTGATGTGAGTTTACTGAGATATTGTTATCCCCACTCTTTCCGCGGACAATATTTAGTAAAAAGAAAAATAGATAAGAGAGAGTGGATTTATCATGCATGCTGTGCTGTAAAGATCATGTGATAACCCATTTCACATTCTGTAAGAGGTTGTTATCTGTAACAAGGACAGTATTAGAGAGCAACAGAGTGCTAAGCAGGAAGGTGGTAGTACCTTGCCACCACTGCACAATACTGCCACCGAAAGTACATGAAATTAAATAAAATTTTAAAAAAACAGGACTGAGGAAAAGTCAAATCTTGACTGGTGAAGTTGATGAAGTTTTGTTGAGAGTGTGAGGCAGAGATCTGACTGGTTACCGAGGCTGTAGTGTGTGTGTGATGTTGTGTTGGACTTCCTCAAATTGTACCGATCTAAAGTTTAGCCTGTGTATACTCTTTCCAGTCTGAAGACACATACAGTAGGCTTTGCTTTAGCTGGAGAAAATCACACTAGTAAATTCTCTCCATTTAATGGTGCTAATGTTACTGACCAAAAAAAGACTGTAAGACTTTTCATTAAGTGGTGGCATCTGCAGGGAAAATTAAGTAGTCTGTCACTCAGGGACCTTTCTCAGGAAGTGGTTGGGAAATTTTACTGTGTGTAACACTTAAGCTGAAGACAACCATCTGCTGTGTGTTGTAAAGTGTTGAATATTTAATGCCTTATTGAATTACACAAACTCTGCATCGCAACAGTGGTTGAAGAACTGAACAACACGGCAACAAGTCAAACAAATACAACAATAATGATAATCTTTGGACGATTTTAAAACATTATACTCATGAGCAATTTTTTGTTTTTGTTTTTGCTATTGCCCAGATATCAGGAAATATCATTCGCTCTTGTCAGGGAGGCTGATGATCATCTGCAACTATTAAAACCTCTAATCCAAATAGAGGAGACTCTATTATGGCCAGTTCACACAGAGATAGCCTCTTAGCAAGGGCTTTTATGGCAGCAAAGAGCTTTCGGTTGCTAGGCGGACATACGGTTTGGCAGTTACGTCCTGAAGAAGTCATATGTTTTATTATTTTTAGTGTTACTACTGTATAAAAGAGCCATTCACATGTTTTTGACCATTTTATAATTTGTAAGCTTCTACATTGTGGTTGAATACAGTATGTTTCAGTAGATTAGTGAAGTGAGCAAAATTAGTAGCTCAAATGAACATAATCTGCTTTTCTAAAGAGCTTCAGTGTTTGGAGTATGGTATCTTAATCCAAACCTGTAAAAAGGAGGGTGTGGGTTGTCACAAGTGCTCAAAATGTAGGACGAAAGTGATAAAAGGCACTTGTGATTATACTAATAAAGACGTGAATTCCTATGCTTGTTGTCCTTGCACTCAATGGTCTGAGGATGGGGTGAAAAGAGCTGTTCACCAATAGATATGTAGTCCAGGAGATTTTTACTTTTCATCTTACACAGAATTCTTTCTGATATTGTGCTCATCTCTAAGCCTCAAAGTAGAATGGATCTTTCTTTATTTGTTAAACCCAGCTAAATCACAAGAATGTCTCTTAGAAAGCTACTCTCACGTAGTACATGCTGTATTGTTATAACTTAATTGAATCTAGTATACTCATGCTGGAGTGCTCTGTGTCAGTCCTTTGGCTTTTTACATGACTGTGAACGTGATTTTGAAGAGTAAATTCTTCACTCTCAACAAACCTGATGAGTCAGGAGGTCAGATCTACTGCCTAGTTAAAATGTAAACTCTATCAAGTCTCTCTCTCCCTCCCTCCCTCTGTCTCTTTCTTGTTACCATCTCTTAACCCCTGTGCAGTGTAGCTCAAGTCTGTAGGCTAACACTGTGACTGGAAACTAAATGCTCTATGACCTTAAACAGACAAAGCCGTGTGGTGATGATGGCATTCTGATTTACTGCACCTACAGCGGTAATTTGCCTGCTTTATACTGTATCTGCTTTTCTTAGTGGATCACTCATTACTGGTGTAGGGCATCAAATCTCCTGTAATACTGCCTCTTATCATTTACGAGCCTTCTCTAACACAATACCCCCAAACAGATTAACTTTAAGCCACACAGTAAGATTGAGCACAGTGAAACTCTTGATGTAAAATGAGTGGGTTGGGAGATTTTAACAGGTTTATGGTGTCTATGGCATTCCTGTCTTGAAACAGGGGACAGCTCACTCCCAACTGTAAAACTTTTGGTTTTGATTTCCACATTTGATGTTGTGTGATTCTCTTCTACATACATTTCTTGGGAAAAACTTCCTGTTGTTTAAAGTAGCTGAATCAAGTGTCATGAATTATTTGAATGGCCAGTTAAACTACAAAATGGCAACTTCCACTTCCCCTCTTTTTTGATTGTCTTACAGTTCCTAATTGTATAATCCTGACTGAAAATCCTCATTCATTTCAATCAGCATTACAAAGACAACAACAGCACAATATCTTCTCCAGTTTCATAGATGTTTAACTAAACGGTAGTCAAATAGTATAGCAAAGATAGAAAATATGTTTATGGCAATATAAATATCGCATTGAATAAACAAAAGTATAATGTAAACAAGTTGAATGACACTTGGCAGAGTAACAGTATGGCCAGTTTATGAACAAAGGCTTGGGATGTAAGCCCAAGAAGTGTGTTTGTGGAAGAGCTAATGGAAGTTATCAGTGTTTTCCACTTCACTTCATGTCTTTATAGATTATATCTGCTGAGGTGGTGGTGCCATTACTCCACTATTGATTAGATTAGGGAGCCTGAGAGGGACACACACACACACACGTAAATGTCTATATAAAAACAACCCCCCACACACATACGTATGCAGATACGAGTGCACAAAGCTTGTTCACATGCACATAAAGAGTAAACTGTCATTCAGAATCTTATAAAATCGATCTCATGGTAAAAAAAAAAAAAGAGAGAGAGAAGGAGAAAGAAAACGGGACAGAGGGGGAGAGGGGAAATTACTCCTTCTGCTATCTATCCATCCTAGTGATAAGTGTGAGGGAGAAGGACAGATAAGTAATGTGTAATAAAGTGAGAAGTCTTGGCCACAGCTCCTCCCCTCTCTCTTTTCCCACCCAATCGGATGGGATTATAGATCTTTTATGCCAGGGATCTCCCTTGTCATGTCCGAATTAGATGAAGCAGAGGCAAGAAGATAGGGAGAGGGAGAGATTTAAGGGTGAACTGGGAAGAGAATAGGAGAGGAAAGAAGAGGAAGGTTTGAGGAACACTGGGTGGAAACAGGAATGAAGTATCCTCCTGCTCCTCAGAGTAAATCTCTGTTAGATATGGAAGTAGCCAACTACTGTGAAGGCCTGGATCCATCATACAGCACACTGGGCTTTGAGAATGCAGAGGTGATCTGTGGAGGAGGAGGTAAGTGTAAGTGCATGCAGAAGAGATACTCAAAGATGCAGAAAACAAAAATAAGATTATTTACGTTTAAACTACATGAACATACAGTACACACATAGGAATAGATGCACACATACAGTACACACATCCAACCACACTGAAGCCTAGATCAATTGATGCACAGACTGACATGTTGTACTAAAGTGGAGTGACCTGCCTGCTAAAATACATTGAAATTAAGGTAAAAAAATCAAACCAGCATTTTTATTATTTGTTTCTTTGCCCATATGGGACTTCACTACAATTACACCACAGAAAGAAAGGCCTCTTTGCTGAAGGGGGGTGGGTGGATCACTGCCCCATAATTAGATGAGGGGGCGAGCCAGTATGTAAGAAAATAGAAAATAAAGATGAAGTGAGACCAGCTGAAGGCAAATCAATTTTTTTTTTGCAATGGAAATCACTGTTGGTTAGTTTTTACATGCCATGTTACGTCTAGACGAAGTGTTGCGGGAATTCTTGACATTTCGATGCTGACTAGTAGTGCGTATATCCACTTGTCTGTTAATGCTACAGTAGTTGTAGGAAATACTGGCAACCTGCCTGTTGCTTGTGTGATGCTTAAGTGGAAATCTACAGTATGGCTGTGAAGGGAAGAAAAGGGCTGGGCAGAGGTTGTTAAAGTGTGGAATAACATTAAGTTTAGACCAGAAGTGCACTTTTTTGTGCCATAAAGATATAGAAGAGCATGCATTCAGCTCAGTGAAAGTCTGATGTCACCTCAGTGTGAGCAGAAAGTGGACACTTTGACACACATTTTACTCAGGCACTTCCCCTGCGCATTGTGGGTAGGTGGGATGTAAATGTGTCTGTTCATGCACCAAGTTCATATTGCACATGCCATGTTCCTGTTGTGTTCTGCTTGGCTAACTTTGACTGCGCAATAAATATACAGATAGTGATGATGACTGAGGTTTTGAACATGGTGATGATGCCCGCTGATAATGATTGCAATCATGATGACTATGATAAGAATGATAATGAAACGACAACAATAAAAAATAAAGGCATTGACAATAATGTTATGTGCATGGCAACAGCCATGTATTATTTTTCCTGATTTAAATCATATAGATCCACACACTGTAATGTAATCTGTAAATGAAACGACATGCAAATGACTGCAGCGAGGATCTGCAATGTATGTAGGCTACATACTGTAAAGCTAGGAAGGATGTACATACTGCTTCAAAAGGATAGACTTTAACTGTGGCTATTGTCAGTTTTGACAACATGGATTTTGAATATACTGTATATTTCAAACAGTGAGATTTCATGCAGTTACTGACAACTATTTGGAAAAAGAAAAAAACCTTCCAAATTTGCTGTCCTGCCAAAGCTACTATCAAAAGACACATTATGTTGCATGATATACAGGAACAACCTGAACAAGACTTTGGTGACGGGGGATGAATCAGCTGCAAGCAAATGACATCAGGCAGTGAACATCAGGCAGTGAACAGTGAGCTCTGGTGCTCTCAGATACAGACCACACTGAACAATGTCTGGATGCTTACTGTAACACGTTGTTCCTGTTTGTTTAAGTATTTATGTCTATACCAAATTGTGTATGATTTTATCTCTATTTATATATATGTGTATGTGTGTGTGTTTACCTGCGTCAATGTCTTTGTGTGTTTCAGACAGCATGCCAACGGAGCAGACCCTGCCCGGTCCAGACGGGGTCAGCAGCAACTGTGCAATCTGTGGCGACAAAGCCACGGGGAAACATTATGGAGCCTCCAGCTGTGACGGCTGTAAAGGCTTCTTCAGACGCTCCATACGCAAGAACCACGTCTACACTTGCAGGTACAGAAAGCAAGAACATACAGCATGAGCACACATACACACATAAAATAACACAAAACATTTATGCAAATTCTACATTTACATTTAGACATGCTATACAGACCTAAAGTACATGTATGTATGTGTGTGTACAGTATGCTCATCATCATGTGCAGATATTCAAACAGAAAGAACTGATAACTTACTTTTCAATCTAGTCATCACATTGCAGGGCATTATGGTATGTTACGGTACACTATGTCATCATGTGTCTTGCTGTGTAAACCTATGATTGTGTGTTCATCACATGTAGGTTCAGCAGGCAGTGCATTGTGGATAAAGATAAGAGGAACCAGTGTCGTTTCTGCAGACTCAACAAATGCTTCAGAGCTGGCATGAAAAAAGAAGGTGAGGGAACTTTCCTCCTGTCCCTCGAATAAGGCAGAAAATAGAGAGTGCAGAGTTGTTACCACTCACGACCAAACATGTTGCATTTTCCTCAGCACTGAGGCTGATATAAAATAGAAAGGGTACCATTTCTGGGGCATATGTTGTTATTCTTGGACGAAGACATTATATACAGTCAGTAATCTGTAAATAAATATACATTCAGCACATCTTGTTTCTAGAAGGCACAGACTTGAAACTATAGTGACACTGAAGGAAAGAATTTGAAAGCTGTTTCAAGATGGCTGAAATTGGCTTGGTCATAAAAGAGGTGATTACTTAGCGTGTGTATTTATGAGGGGTATAACCTTGGCACAGAGCTTTATGACACCTAATCATGTGTTATTCAAACATGTTGTTCTGGATTGCAACTGGTTAACGTTTGACTCCTGCTGCTGATGCCAGGCTCTATAGTTATTTTTCTAAATATTAACTGCTGTAGAGTGCGCTGTCTTTGTTTCTGCCAACAAACGACAACCCAACCTAAGGCAATTCTTGAAAACAATGGGAATGGGACAGGGAAACAGTGAATCAATTCATATTATACGGAAAGTACATGAAGTCCTTTCTCTTTCCTGTTCTTTTTGACATCCCCTCATATTTCACACACAAGGTAACATTGGCTGTTTGATTTTAGCCGTACAGAATGAGAGAGATCGGATCAGCTCACGCAGAAGTATTCCCGACTCCCAAGACCTGCCGACCATTACCATTCTGGCCCAAGCAGAATCACTGTCCCAACAGGTGACAATCCAAGCCCTGAGAATTTCCTATTTTCAGTCAGCGCATCATTTAACTTGACTAAACTGCTGACGCATGAGAAAATGTAATGTAAATGTGGTGTGAGGAAACTGTTATCTGCTTCAGATCACTCCTCAAGTCGTAGTAGAAGACATTTCAGATCAGAAGTCAGCCACCGTCGGGGATGTATGTGATTCGATGAGACAACAGTTATTGGTGTTGGTGGAATGGGCCAAATATATTCCCACCTTTGGGGAACTTCCACTGGACGACCAGGTAACTGAGCTGCAGTGCATGATGGGTAATCAGTGATTAAGCAAGTCATTCTCTTGCTTTTTTGATGTTGATCTTACAGTGCACTAAATACGGTACACTACACTAGATAAATGCCCCCTGTGTGATTCATGTCAGGGCAAATGGGGAGGCATTGTTGCATTGTTTGTGTTTTTTATTCAGCTGTGGGTGTGGGTGTGTGTGTCTTTGTCTCCAGGTCAGCTTGCTCAGGGCTCATGCAGGTGAACACCTCTTGCTCGGGGTTGCCAAAAGGTCAATGCTATTCAAGGATGTCCTGCTTTTAGGTACAAACTGACCACTGGAATGACATCTTATTTATATGTGGTGCAATAAGAGGCTTCAGCACTGAAGTGAAGAGACTGATCAAATGTTGTGTTAGTTGAGAATGATTAACTAAAGCTTTCTGTTTCTTTCTTTACGACTTCAAAATTGTCCCTTGTAAACAACATTACTCATTACTGGGGCATGTGCCAACACCGTACTGTAGGTAAATCTGTTGCTCGCATTCAACATGCACGTATTCAGCATTGCTGTGGTTCTTAGGACCATCCCCACACCCCTTTACCATAACCTTGGCTGCAACACTTATATAGTCTTAACAAAAGCCTACAAGATTTAACTTATCTTATTCTCAAGGCTAAAACTATTCCCCTCACCCTTCCTCACAAGTACACAAAAACACTCCTCCCCATACACACCCACATACCTGTCTCTCCCTTTCAACACACCTGTGTTAGTTTTTACAACATGAGTACTGGCTGTAATCAACAAAAAAATGCAGTTACGGTATGTACATGATGATATGTTTTAGAAAAACAGCCACACTTACACAGATTTGAAGAAGCAGCAAGTTACGGCAAAGAAAATATTCTTCTTCAGCACTCAAACTCTGATCCTGGAAGCTGAAAATGAACAACAATGATTACAGTGTACTGACCAATATTTTCTATGCCCCACAGGTAATGGCTGCGTGATACACAGAAACACAGCTGAACCTGAGATATGTAGGGTAGCAAATCGGGTGCTTGATGAGCTGGTCCAGCCTTTTCAGAATATTCAAATAGATGACAATGAGTATTCAGCGCTCAAGGCCATCGTCTTCTTTGACCCAGGTAATAAAAAAAGTAGTGCGGTAAAGGCAATAACAAATGCTAGTAGTAACCTCTTTATTCCTCTTCAGCCTATTTTCCAGCTCACCTTTGCTTCTCCATCCAGGAACATTGTCTGTGCATGTCATTTCAATTGTGAACTGATTGTTAGTGAAAAGGTGGATTTTTTTTCCTTTTTTTAATAGGTTCTTCTTTAGGTTTAGGAAATTATTTGCAAGATTAAGATGGCATTCTGGAAATTATTTGATATTAACTTCAACACAGACTTTATGACAGCCAATCATGTATTATGATTACTGTGGTTGATAAAATGTAAAGTCCTATGGATTTATCACCACATCATTTGCAAGACTTATTAATAAACAACTGTTAACTTACAGTAACTAAATGATACACGAATGATATAAATATCTTGTTTGTAAGAGGGTACTCAATTTATATGTAAAATATTTTTGGCTGGTGCCCTTTGCCATATCTATCCCAATCCCAACCTATTACATCCATCTGGTTACATTTCCCCTCAAAGTTACAACAAAATCCCTCCATTCCGATCCTGGCCCCCGTTTTCTCTCCCCTCTGGTAAATCCCCTCATTTTGCCTTCATACTCCAGTATGTCCATAATCATTCCATCAGTTCCACTCATATCTTCAGCTCCATCCCTGATCTGTCTGTTTATTTTTTTTCCCCTTCCCCTCCCTGTCCTTCAACCCTTCCACACTCATTCCACCTTCACTCTCCCCCACATTCATCCTTTTGCCTCCCAATCTGCAGATGCAAAGTCTTTGCGGGACCCCACAAAGATCAAGGCCATGCGTCTGCAGGTAGGTCACAGCATCCAAGCTTTAATATCACTGAGCATTTTGTACACTGACACAATTATCATCAATATACCACTCAACTTAAAGAATTAAAGGCAGTTTGCTGACACTGATGGAGACTTAAATTGTTTGTGTGTGTGTGCAGGTTCAGATGAGTCTGGAAGACTACATTAATGACCGTCAGTATGACTCCAGGGGTCGTTTCGGCGAGCTGCTGCTCCTGTTGCCCACCCTGCAGAGTATCACCTGGCAGATGATCGAACACCTCCAGTTCATTAAGCTCTGCGGCCTGGCCAAGATAGACAACCTGCTGCACGAGATGCTGCTGGGAGGTGAGACTGGGCCCATGTCTGTGGTTGTAAACCTGCAGAGAGAAAAATAGAGTGACCTTCAGTTAGACCACCAAATGTGCCAGAGGGACTCCTCAGTGGTATTTGTGTGGAGCTGCACAAGGTAAAGCAATGAAGTGTACAGCACATGCTCAGTAAAGTTTTCCTGGCTGTATGAGTACATTTGGTAGACAAAAAACAAACAAGCAAAAAAAAAATTCAAGATTTTGCAGGCAGATCGCACAAATTTGTATGAACTATGTATACAAATATATTCTAAATAGGACGATGACAGATGACAATAAATGCAATTTGGATATAAGGTAATAAGTAATTGTTTGCCATTTAAACACTTTGAAACTGAGTAACTATCAAATTTTTAACAATTAAATAATTAAGACAATCAAATGACGTGATCTCTCTCTAAGGCATTGGCCCATTGGTTTGCCATGTGACTGACATGACTGATGCACAGACTAGGTTTGTTGAGCATGTTACAGAACTGCTTACATAGATTTCTTAGTCATTTTAAATGAAATCATGGAGGCCTAACACTGTTACTATCCAGAACAGGCAAACATCAATACACTTTTGTACGTACAGATTGAAATCAAATCTGTTATCTGCATAAATTTGGAAAACTCATCTCACTAAAGTAATTAAAATCTTCAAAATGTGTTGACGCTTTGAGAAAAACACACACAGGCACACACACATACCTATTTTTGGTCTGATTGGACATCGGAAGAAATCTGTGTCCTTGAGAATTTCCAGGGTGTGGGTTTCTAGAGGGAACATCTGCTTAAAGCTTAGCTGATTAACGATTCACTGTTTTATGTGTTCAGGCCAAACATCTGAGCCCACACAGCTGCACCACCCAGCACACACCCAGCTGGCCCAAGACCCTATGACTGGACACACGCTGGTCATCGGCACCATGCCTATCACTCACTCTCTGCAAATAGGTAAGAACCGCATGCCTGACAACTGTGGTGAGGCACGCATACAATCACACAAACTACATCCACTCATACAGGCCAGTCGTCCACACACAAACATCCAAGTTGATGTTTGATTTGTTCCTTCTCATATAATGTCACAAAAGTAAGTGCCAGGTGCATTTCCATTAGCAGATGAAACTAAATAGTCATCCAAACAGGCATCCTGAATGTGAAAGAACCCATTAAAATAAATGAATCAAAGACTTGATGAGCACTGGCCGTATTCTGTGCTTTCATTTTAAAATAAAAAATGCATTTGGCAATATTACACCAACTAATGGCCACACAAGACTGATGGGAACTGCATCTATAAAGGAGCAACTATATATGTACCATTTCCTTTGGGCCACTGTAGATGCATTTTACAGACAATAAACATATATTAAAATTACTTTTTTTCCAAACAAAATCATTTTTATGATCAAAAAGTCAAATTAAATGTCTCACTGTCTCTCCCTGCCTTTTCTGCAGCCTCTCCAGACACTCCCATCCCATCGCCCCCACAGGGCCCTGCTGCCCCAGAGATGTATAAACACTTTCCCCAGCCTCTTTGTCCTCCAGCCAGCCCCTCTCCTCCCTCACAGACAGACCCCTGACTTCTCCCAGTACTCTGTCACAGTATCTGACATGGGATCAGCTTACTTGCCCTCTATTTATCATCTCAGTCATTCATAAAACTTGTGAAAGCAATATCTGTCCAGGATCTGAGCTTAGACTTTACCCCAGGTCTTCTCATTGTGACAACTGGTGGGGATGCAACAGCAACAAAGGTATGATTAAAGCCTGCCATGTGCATCACTTTCACACTTCAATATGTCAGTTTTGAATCGAGCGATCTAATCTGAACGCCACAGCAGGGTTTGGCAAATAATACATGAATTTCCTTTTTTTGTGGTCACCCTAATTTAATGTACTGGTTTTCACTCACCCAGTTTTAACACAAAAAGATTCAGAGCATGTAAGAGTGAACACGAAGGCAGTTAAATCTAAATTATTAAGTTTTATTGAATAATCTTTTTGCTTGATTGGACACAGATGTGCAGAAAATGTCATCAGTCTTTTTTGGTTCTTTGAGCGGAGTTCATCACCTATGCATATCAAATGGGAATTTCTGATAATGTGTAAATGTACAAAATACCATTGAATCAAAATTACCAGTGGAAACAGCAATGGAAAACAAATTACCGCTGGCCATCATGAAAATTGAATATTCTTGATTTGATTTTTCTTTTTCTTTTTTTTTTTTACTTCAAAACTCATATCAAATTGTGTATATGTAATAAACTATTTTTTTTTTACACATCTTTACTGGAAAATATATACCTATTGTATTTAGTACTGAGCCATGAATATATAACTTATACAATAGCACATACAACTGAAATATGATATAAGGGGTATATATAGTTTGTGGGCAAGGACATCACAGTAAGAAGAGATATGTACTAAATAATCTGTAAATACTAAATTTTTGTGGATAAATTATTTTAATATCATGCTGTATATACTGTAGTCAAAATTATGCAAATATTTGGATACTCAATCAACTGTCGTGCTTTATCCGATATCATGAGTTATATTTGTATTTTTTTTGTATTTGGTTTGTATTGATAACATGTCAACTTTTTCATTTATAAATTGATTAAACTGCAATTTTGTGGAACGCCCGAGTACTGTATTGAAAATGAATGGTTCAATGTGGATTAACCATATGGTACAGTAGCACCCTCTTACTGTCGAGAGAAAATACAGCACCGGCTGTGAACGGACTACTTACACATATGCATCAGTACACGCTGTGAAATGAGAGTGCATTCATTCATTCATTTTCCTGCTTTTGAAATAGGGAAAAGTAAACAAAATGTAAGATCGAAAAAATGATTCATTTCCAATTTATCTGTTGTTGCAACCCCAACAATATAATTTTTGTAGATATTTGCTAAAAGAGGAAAAGTAAAATTGACTTTTTTCATATTTGATCCTGAAAGGAAAACAATATAGACACACTGATGAGGATAAATTGACAAAAATGTATTTCAATATGGTTTCCACACATGCAGTAATACTGAGTGTGGTTTCTCCATTACTTCCTTCATGGAAGTCATCATGCCCCCCAACAGTTCCATTGGTTGGGGATGTACAGTTTGTATCCAAAGCTTTATTGGCAAGCTATTGAGACGGCACTGCCGGATGATGCTGCTCATCTAAAATCAAACTAGTTTCCCCCTCCGTCCATCTGAGAAAACATACTCTGGGACAAACCCTAAAGCCAAACTAGAATGTAAAACTGTCATTTAAGATCAAACTGAGCTGTAATGGGGCCAACTGTATTTCTAAATCTGTGATTTTGTTTATGTCCATCCACAAATAATCATTTTCTTGGGCTTTATGTATGTGTGTGAGTGTTTGCATGCAGTGGATGAGACCAGAGGATAAAGCTGACAGCTCCTATTCTCTGTATATTGTTGTGTGACTCAGAGAAAACACTCAGGTTATTTATGGCAGAGGAGATGATGCTGTCTAGAACCAACATGGCCAAATCCTCCTATCAACTCCATAATGGACAAGCTACCTGGCTTAGGTCAAAACAACATCACTACAATGGGAGGATGTGCGGCGTGCATGTGTGTACACTGTATGTGTGTGCATGCTCATACCTGCGATTTATTTATAATCGACGCGGGTGCACGTGTGTACACTTATATATGTGTGTTTTTTGGAAGGGTGTGAATGTGTGTGTACCCAGGGAGTTTTAATCAAAGGCCTATAGTGAGGAGATGTGGGGGCCCTCTCTCTCTCTCTCTTTCCTCAGATAAAACTGTGTGTTAGCATGCCAGTCACATATCTCATCTGAGACGCACCACTCTCCTCCCCACACCTCACCACAGCCCACACTGACAGCATGCTATTACACACCAGTATGATGCTCGCTCCACCTGAGGAGGACGACGAGGGAGAGAAATAGAGGGATGAAGAGTTAGAGGAGGATGGAGGAGCAAAGGGTGGACAGGAATATGATTTGTCTTTTATTTATTTTTCTAGTGGGATCTACAGTAGTTCACTTGTTAACTTGGCTGTAATTTCCTATATGATCGTACTTGGGCTGACCCTTGGTATTGATAATTATGAGTGTATTGTGGAATTTTCATACATATTTATTGATCTGGGAATTGGTTGATTGATTAATTGAAAGTAATATAAAGACTGAAAAAAGTATCAAAATTATACTGAATACACCTGCTGAATGAAAATATGCTGTTGGTGACAGACATATGCAACACATTATATCCTGGGTTGTCACTGATTAACATTTATTTTACATATCTTTATTAAATCATTATTGAAACTAAAGTTGTCCAAAAATTGGACCTGGATCGCAGAAATCCACTTCTCCTTCATCTTTCCATCAAATAAAGGATCCATCCATCCCTCTATCCACCCATCCAGCCTCTTTCTCCTGTAACCACTAGATGGCAGTACAGGTCTGTGATTTCACAATAGTCAGACTGCCCTTTATTACGTAGTGTACTTTGCCCTTCCTCTGTCATTCTAGGTCAAAATAATAACATGAATGTAAAAAATTAAATGTAACGAAAAAAATCTTATTAAAAATATATTTTGTTGCCTTAAGCATACTTACCTATTGCAGGATTTAAGACGGCACACAGTGTATTTCAATCATTTTATTTCAAATCCTGTCAACAAAAGTGAAAATCATATTGGCATATGATTCATGTTTTTAAAAATACGTCGCTTAGCCATGACGAGTTAAATGCCCATTAAATATTACATGAAGGTTATTTAAACAACCAAGATGATTCTAACAAGAGTGATTTAAAAAAAAAAAAAGTAGTTATACACTACATAGATCTGTATCTGGAAAATGGACAGAGCAGATTGCAAAGTCACATTATAGGCTCTACACCATGCAGGGGAATATCAGTACAGTCTGAAATGAATGGCATGTGTCAACGATCCCAGATTAGAGTCAGAGATTGCAGACTATCATTCCTCACCAGTGCATTTACCCATAATTCCCCTCTGTCTCCAACATATATAATGATTCCTCCTCTAGGAGACAAGGTGAGGCTCTATGAATCTCTGCCTCCAACTCTGGAATGAATTTAAAACCTCTCCTGAGTGATTTTCTGTGTCTCCGTTCTGCGACTGTGTGTGTGCGCGTGCGTGTTGCATGTGTGGTTTCTGATTATACCACAGCATGGGTAAAGGGAAGGAAAATACAGTGACAGCTTCATTTCCAAAGCTGAGTTCACATAAATGAGGGATTAAAGCAAGCAAGAGGGTTAGGGCTCACCTCGGCCTTCTATGACAGCTTCCCCTCCTTAAAAATCACTCTTTTCCTCTCCCTGTCTGTCTTTTTCACTCTCACCCCTGGTTCTGTCTCCATCTTTATTTCTATCTCACTTCTTCCTTCTTCCTTTTTAATTCTGTCACTCCCTGTTACCTAAGACACATCTGTTTTGTTTAGTTCATATTGCCCAGAGAGACACTCACGGTTTTACTGTAAAAACGCTGCACTGTTGGCTACATATACACACACGCATGAACGGCACGCACACCCGCAGACACACACATATCCACACGCACACTCGGTGATTTACACAGTTGCAGGGAGCTGGGGTGTGCTCTACATCATGATGATGGGGACCAGGTTAGGGCAATGAAATTAGGGGTTAAGGCCAGGGAAGGGTGTGTGTATGTGTGTGCATGTGTGTGTATGTGGTAGGGTACATTAGGGAAATGAAAAGGGGTGGACCACTGATGGCTTGTGAGATGCAGACTTGTTAGAATAAAGGAATATAAAAAAGACAGGGGACAGAAGAGATGACAGCGTGGATGATAAGATGAGTAGTGCAGTAATGAAAACAGCCCTGTGTACCCCGAGATTACATAGCGAATGAGACTGAATGGAGAGAGAGGGGGGTGGGGGGAGGGGGGGTGAGAGAGAAAAAGGAGCATAGTATAGAGGGGGAAAGGGGGAGAAGGAAGCATGAGAAGGAGTGAAAGAAAAAGGAAAGATGGAGACTAATTTATGATGCACCATGGTGAGACTCAGCTGGAACAGACTGAAGAGAAGAGAAGAGAAGAGAAAGAGAAGAGAAGAGAAGAGAAGAGAAGAGAAGAGAAGAGAAGAGAAGAGAAGAGAAGAGAAGAGAAGAGAAGAGAAGAGGAGAGAAAGAGGTATTACAACTCCAAATGAAGCAACCCCACTCTGAATGATAAGTGTCTCACGCGCTGCAGGTTATGGAAAGTTCACACAAACAAATGACTCCCATTTGCCAGAGGCGAGGGACACAACTGAGAAAGTAGGGGCGAGAGAGAGAAAAGGAGGAGAGAAGAAGGAGGGAGAGGACTGAACGCTGGAGCCCATGATTTCAGATAACTCCATCTGCATTGAGAAAATATTTACCTTTTCACCCCTCTAATGTTTTCACGGGTTTGCAGCGTAAACTAAAGCACCTTCAATCCAAAGGATATTAGGAACCCTGTAGTGAAGCGCAGTAAAAATCTGTGCTTGGTATCTTAAATTGTAGGGCGCCTTTGGACCTTGGTCAATAACACTAAATGTATTGCAAATTGTGGCATGTAGGTGGGCTATGTTTTGCACCATAAGAGGTGATATCAAACAGTAATGAGAGTGCATGAATACTGCCCTTATTTGTACACTAAGCAGCATGGAATCACGGCTAAGTATGGCTGAAAACCTCTCTTCGAAAATGTCTTCACCATAGTTGTTTTTTAACCGTGTGGCATGGAGGCCAGAAAGTCTGCAGGTTTTTCATTCCAACGAGACAGGCAGCTGTGTTTTTCCTTTAAATTAGATGTTTTCTTATTGGGTTCAAATGACAATCCCCATTGGATCACCTGCACTAACTAACAGACCCATTAGTCTAGGTTTGATGTGACTGAATAAGAGTTTGGATAGACAGCTGGATACACTGGCGGATGCAGGGATTCCAACTATGAACTGTGCTACATTTCTTTTTACTAGATGAATGAGCATTAGCTCTTTGAGGGTGTACTTGACTTATACTTTGAGGCAAAATGCTTTGAGCTAAATGCTTCTTTAGTGATGCAGCGATCATCATTGGAGTAGTTTAACACCCTGATTGGCAAATTGGAGTTACAATAAGGCTTCTAGTCACTAATGACCTGTTGTTAATACTCTGGTTTCTGGCTGAATGTATCTCTGTGCTGTGTAGAGTAGTCTTGGTAAAGATGAGTTAAAATTATCAACTACTGCATCTTCTATATCGTCTTCAAATACTAGACATATTCAGCAATAGCGCAGAAATCCATCACAGAGGCTGAGATAGAAGTTTCTCCGGTGACATCACACCAGTAGTCCATATACTGCCATAATGCAGTCACAAGACATATTGCGAGTTAAATAACTGGTGACCCTCACTTTTTTCTCATTTCCATCTTCATCGCTCCCGCCACCGAAGCTCACAACTGTGTGCAACAAGTACAAACATGTTCTCTGGGTGCTTTCAATGGACATTTTGGGGATGAAGAGAGGATGTTACTAATAGAAAAAGACATATAGGAATCAAGTTGGGGGAAAAAGAAAGAAAGAAATAACCACCAAGCACCAGTGTACACCATAATAACGTCTAAGAACATGTCTGTGAATATTTAAAAAAAAACAGCTTTACCTTAGGTTGGACTTGTCACTTGCTTCAGTGGAGGTGGATCCTGGTCATCATTAGCATGCTGAGGGAAATGTGTGCACCTATCAGTGTGAATCAGAGCATTTCTGAGTAAATGAAGTTTAATCAAGAAAAGAAAAAAAAAAGATCTAAATGCACCTCAGGAAGATCAGTAGCATTAGACAATAGCCACTTTTATCTCCAGTTCACAAGACTGTTGGGTATCCATTTTGAATTTTATCATCAGAAACAAACCAAGTGTAAATAATTTGCCTTTCATAGCACAGGCAAGGCGTTTCATTTCCAAAACAGCTCCGGATCTAATTATTTTACCCCGAAATTAGAACTGAGCTCACTTTAAAAGGTACAAAGGAATTCACTGTAAGCGTGTAATTAATTTTATATTACTATTTACCTTTACGTCAGTTAATTATGATCTCTACAGATGTGTGCGCTCCACACAGACACACCCACACACACAGACACACACTACCTTCACTATGTATAGAGAAGAAGAAAAAAAAAAGTGTGAATTTTACACACATGAGTTCCTGTCCTAATCAAGGGCTTTCTCAACTCCTATCTGAAAGATACACATGACTGACTCCTTCAGCGGGATACCTACACACCGTGGATGTGTGTGATGAAACAGTCAGTGTATGTGCGTACGTGTGCTCGCAGAGGCTCACCATCCCAGCAGTGGAGTGGTAAAGGATATTAGGCTGCAATTGCGAAAAGATTGCAAAAAGTGACATCCTTAATAGAGAAAGATTACTGTGTGCAACATCACTTTGATTTGAGCTGCATACATTTTCCTCACATAGACAGGCCGCTGGACAGCTACGGAGTGGGAGCCATTGTGTTTCAACGTGCAAATGCAAATGTGCGTTAACGTGAATGTTTGTATACGTTTTGAAGCAGGACACAGTGAGACACAAATGTCCTGTTCGACAATTATTGTTGGCAGGTGCATTTGTTACACCTGTCCATTTTTTAGAGAATTCCATGAGCGTGTGTTTTTGTGTTTGGTCCAAAACGCTCTTTTGTAAATATAAACTGTAACAGAGCTTACAAAGCAGAACTTGTGAAATCTTTTTACACCTTGGTGGTTTGTTGGTCAAACAGCATGGAGAGTGAGGGAAAAAGTGAATGTTAAATGCAGCTGTCACCACGACTGGTTCACAGGGATGGATATGTCCGGTGTATTGTCAGATATGATCACTCAAATCCAATTAATCAATTAATTAATGAGTTGCTCAGTGTCTTCTGCAGCAAATCAAAACAGGCTGGACTTACAGTGAGAAGCAATCAAAAGTTTGTGCTGCACTTTCCGTATGTCTTTTTTATTTCCTTTGATGCCTCAAAATAAACACTGCTATAAACCGTGTGTGGTACACAATGTATAATTTGTCAGTAGCCAACCCTATGGGCCAAATCATTTGGCTAATTAGAAAACACTTCCTAGAAGGTTTACCTCTCATTTCCACCTCATTAAAATAACAATCTCCATCACAACAGCCTTCAATACAGCTGGTGTCAAGTGCAGAATCAAATCTGGGATTGTGCCAGGGGAGGAGATGTCAGAATAAAAGTCCCCCGCCTCAGGTCAAAATATTCTCAAATCCCGGCGGTGGACTATCAGTATCAATCAGAAATAAAGTTTGTTAGCACAGAGCCTGGGATGAGCAGGACAAAAGCACCAGGGAGGTCCTTTATTTAGCTAATTCTCCTCTATTTGAGATGTACATATTTCTACAGTGCTTTGATAAGGCCTTGGGGACATGCATGTTTTAATTAGACCTGAGCAGCCTGAGCAGCCTGGTTGAACAGTTCATAGAAAACTTTGAACATTTTTGCTGAAAGCCCCTCTCTCTTTGTGACAGGCAATGTGTAATTAGCGGCATATGTGCATTTGCATATATGCACCCTGTGACATGTTGCATCTTATTTGAATAAGTAGACATGTCTCAATGTGATATCCCTGAAGTGAATACATGAATATGAACCGCTAATTATACCAATCTTGCAAATGATCTATTTAAATATTAATATCTTTTCACTTTGCATTGTTTGCTGGGAGCTTTTTTAGTCAGTGAGCCATGCGTGTTTGTTTGTGTCACTTCCACCTAGGCTGCGGTATGGTCCTCTGTGTGTAGTGTAGTGTACGTGTGTGTCTCAGCATGCTGTTTCATGTGCGGATGCATGTATTGTCTGGATGCGTGTACATGGTCTCCAGTGGAGACAGACAATGTGTGATTCTCATTTTTACACTGACAATAAAAGCCAGTCATTGAGGCCACTGTGTACAACAAGCTCTGGAACAGGAGAAGAATCATTTTGTGATTCAAGCTCAAACCTGGCAGAGGAGTGCAGCATTCACCTGGCAAACAAGTCCCCATATTTTCAGGTGGAAGCCAGATCATAATTATGAGATGTTGTCTTGCTACTCAACCTATTCTCATTATTATACATTGCTTGTTATTCTATGCAAAGCAAATGAAAGTGGACATATTTGGCATGTTGTAATAATGAATTAAGCATTCCCCTTGAAAGTTTTTTTTCCTTAGTATATTTAATGTGCTCAGGGTTGCTCTTCATTCACTGCCATTCAGACATGTTGATCAGGATTATGTGGTTAGTCTGGCTCACAAAGCCAACTCAATAGTATCTCAAGCTCTTTTTTGTAAATAAAAAAGCTCATCATTTTCTCAATTTAACAAATTCTTTACTCACAATAACGAGAAAAAAAAATTCAGTTGGTAATTTTATTTTGATTATTGCTGTGTTCCCCTTCAAAGCACTTAACCATTCTCAAGGGAAAAGAAAGTCTAGTCTGCAACTGGTTTTTCAAACTTACTATATTTACTTACTTACCATGCAGGAATATCTTGGGGTAATTTGCCATAATAATAAAATAGCAGTCTTATGAATGCAGGCTATTTCTAGCATCTAAAAGTCAAGTATAAAGTTACTTAAACTGGTTGGGTGAACCAAATTCATCTGGTTATGGTGAACTGTATTCAAATGTAAACTTGGATGTTATTTTTCAGTCACATTCAATCACGTTATACACAGATCCTGTATATTACACTCTGCATAGCTTTCTTGTTGTGGTTTACATTGATGCAGTTTCCTACGTCTAATACAGTATGTTCGGGTTGGGGCTGAGTGCATGGTAAGGATGTATAGCGAAAGAAAATTTAATTTTATTCAGAAGTTAAAGGTTGTTTTTTTAAACAGCAGAGTGGTGACATGTAATTGCACTCATCTTTTGATTCTCAACGCTGATGTTTTCTACTAAGTGTGCAGGACAATGAAAAGCCTCTGGACAAAGCGAGGCTTGGCTGATGAACACTACTCAGCCTTAATTGCATGCTAGTTTTGATGTACGGCAATCATGAGGTCATCTGTTTGAAGTGGATAGGTTTGTTTGATCCATCTTTGTGTGAGTCCATGCATGTGGGTGTTTGAATGTCTTATCAGCAGCTACCTGATTCGATTAAGTCAGGCATAAGGAACTGGGGAAATGTGTTTTTTTGTGTGTGTATGCATGAGTGTGTGCATGTGTAAACAGGCAGGTGTACGCCAGTGAGTTTTAGGAGAGGTCTGGCTCTAAGCCTACAGTGTGTGGATGCAACAGTTAATCAATCAGCAGCACAAACTACAGGACAAGACTGCTTTCAAACTCATTAAAATGAGTATAGCATAAGAGAAACATACCCTTCGCAAATTAAGTTGTGCGTCCTAATTGTTTTCATGTTTGTGGGCCTTTCGACAACTTCAGAAAGCATTTGTTGTTGGTTGATGTATGCTTGCTGCGCCTCAGGCAATGTTTTTTATGACCATTATTATTCAAATGAGCTAGAAATGTGTTTTGAAAGTCCTAAATCATTGAGCATGAATGGCTACCCTTGGCGTTTATAAATGACTTTCCACACAAGCAAACCTCCGCCTGCATGGCTTACTTCACTGAGCTCATTTAGGTATTTGAGTTCCGTCAACAGAATTTGTGTCAGCTGTACATTGCTATGGCAAGTTGCATTAGAAACTTGGACAAGATTTTTCACTACCATTTTCAACTTTCTGAGTAATAAACATTGTTGCACTGGTAAATAGGAAAGTGGCCAAAAAATGAGCTTCAGGTGGTGATCAGCAGGTGAGAAACTGAACAAGGAAGTATTCATACTGGTTGAAGACAGTATCACTGTGTATCAGAGCCATTTATTGAAACTGTCTGTTTTATCATTGCAAAATGCTGTAATTAACAGTTATGCTTAATGAAAAATATCAAATGTCACATTTAAGAGTTGGAAGTGGCAATTTTTTAAATCTTTTTTCTTCAGAATTAAAAATTACAAATGGATTTTCTGTTGTCCATATCAATTATTTGAGTAATTGTTACAATCAGTGCTGTATAGAACATACAATATAGTATCACACATGCATTACTGTGGCTATCTATACTTTTTTGAGAATTTGTTGTCAATACATGGCAATTGTTTATTCTTACTTTTTGTAGATTTTCATGAAAATGAAACATTAATTATATCATTATTTGACAATGTATATCCATATTGTGTATGTTAAAATGAAAAAAATCAGTCTTTAACCTCTGAATAAAAAGAAATTCAATTTTAATGTGTTTGGCTTGATCCAATGGACATATTGTGGATTTGATATCATCAGATGGCACACAAATTGCACATCACTTTCATCCCACATGTGCATTTAAGCTTTGTGAGTATCACTTAGTGTTGTGTAGTTTTGCGAGGCATTAAATGCCCTCTCCATTGAGGTTGGGGTAAGAGGGCAGCCAGTGGAGAAATGATTTGGCGCGAAATGACACACGAAAGCAAAAAAATGTGTAGTGATTACACTTAAAATGACTTAAGAAATGTGTGTTTTATTCATACGCCATTTGGTGATACCAGTCTGCAATTTACCATTGTACAAATACTGCCAATTTAGTTAAATGTTACACTACCCAGACTAAAGAGGCATGACTAGAAAACAGCTCAAGTGGCAGTAAAAGTGAAAACGTTTTCGAAAAATTACTGTACAGCCCTCCTCCACCATGCACAGAAGCAAAAATGGAAGCAGCTTCTTCCTTTGTTGATAAGATTTGGTTTGTAGATATTTTTATATCAGTGCAACTGCCCAGAATCAGTGTAAAACATTCAGCTTACACTAAGACACTGGCCCCGTAGACACACACACTTGAGCACACATTGACAAATGCATGAGCACAAGCTTACACCCCATGTCTCATCATTTCATTGTGTCCAGACACACACACACATACACTCCCTCTCTCTCTCACACACACACAGACCTCATCTTGATTAGGTTTTCATAAAGTCTGGGACTATGCTGAGTCTGTAATTGACTCTGACAGCAGAAGACTCCATGTCCTATGGCTATGTTAAACGAACAATTTACATCTTCATTTCAAATTCTACATGGATAAAAAGCTATTAATTACATTAGTCTGCAAAGAGCCATTCCAGCTGTGTAGAATATGTGTGTGTGTATCTCCGTCCGTGTGTGTATCTCCCATCCTTGCACATATACACTTTTGCTCATTTGTATATCAATTCTGTCTTGCGGCCAAACAATGGCTAGTAAGTGCTTCTCTGGAGATGAGTTTATGAGTGTGGAAAGGACTTATACTCATGTGTATTGCTTCACAAAGTAAACACACATACAGGCAAAACGGCAACTCCTATATGAGCGTTTTATAGACACGGGAACATTTATTAAATCTATTGACTTGGCACTGGTTGAAAAGGCATTGACCCTCACACTATCTAATTCCCAGTCGTTGCCTGTTTCAGAATATTATCATTTATTGAGGCTTGTAAAAACCATTTCCATAGATAGATAGATAGATAGAAAGAGGGAAAGATATGTGCAACAGTCAGAACAAGAGAAAAATCAGCTCAATCGAAGAGGAAAAGAAAACATGCATATCCAAAAAGGGGGGAGGAAGGTGTTTTTGCATGACGATCAAGCAACTTTTCTCTCTTAGAGTGCTTCCTGTCAGCTTCAAAGAGCGCTTTAAGAGGCTGGGAAAGTGGCTCTCTGAACAGCAACGAGAACAGAAGCATCTCAGCCATCATCTCCAAGCCATCTGCGTGATGGGGGGAACAACACAGACCCCTGTGTTTGCTTTGGAGATAGAACGATCAAAGAACAACACTAACCATATAATGAAGGGACAGATGGACCTTATATCAAGTAGAGAGAGAGAGAGAGCGAGAGAGAGAAAGGAATACAGTGGAATGGAGAGATAGAGAGAGAGAGAAGGAGAGAGAGAGGTGCAGACAAAATCAAACTGCAAATGCAACAATCTTTTTAGAAGAGAGAGAGGTGTGCAGGGGGGATATGATGTGGTGAAAAAGTGCGAGCCATCTCGTCGCATGCAGACTGCCTGCACTGAATGAGAAAGCTAAAAGGTAATTTCACGGATAAAGAGGAGGCCTAATGCATAGAGGTAATGTAGCAGGGGATGGAACAAAGGCAAACTTTCATCTCTTTAAGCTTGGATGGAGAGAGAGTGAGAGAAAGCGAGAGAGAAAGCTTTGATGCTTTGAAAATGATAATAACAATCTCAAAGTCAGCCTCAGAAGAGAATGTGCCCCCCTCACTGTGCCCCATCCCCTCCTCTTCTGCCCCCTACCACTTAATACAACTGCACAATGACTGTCTAGGACAAGGTGGGCTATATGTGTGTGATGAGGGGTGGTGGTGGTGGTGGTGGGGTGACACTTAGGGCCTCCCAAATTACTCCTGGAACAAACACAAAGATGATGAGAATAAAGAGGCTCATTATATCTGAGATTAGATGATTATTGTGGACACACCGAGGGATGATTTTATGTAAAGATGATATTTCACATAGGTGGTATATTGAAATACGGATGTCGATAAAAGATTCATGGATCGCAGTTTCCCATTCCCTTTCTTTCCGTCTTTGCTCCATATTAAAATGAAGAACTGAAGCAGTTTTAGTCACAAAGCTTCCTCTTCCTTTCCCCCTCCATCTCTGTTGTTGCTATGAAAAGAAAAAAGAAGAGCCCATATTGTTTTCAGAGCTTCCTTAATGCACATCGCCACTGGAAATGATGGGCATTACATCCCATCTGCCTTCAAAATGATATAGGTGCATGCGATGCGGCGCTATCACTGAGGTGGGAGTGCCTACTGTCTCTCAAGTAAAAGAAACTTCAGAGCATAATGGTGCTCAGACATTCGAAATGGCATGTTCAAGCGCACGACTGCAATTTACCATAGGTTAATTAAATAAAATAATGCTGCCTTAAAATAACAATGCAGAGTGGTTTGAAGCATTATTCAGATGGATGACATTAGATGGGTGGTGGAGGGTAAACACAAGTGCACCGAGGAAATCTACATCGTTTTTATTGGTATTTTCTTCAAGTTTATTACCCAACTGGAATACACAGTTTATCCAAATGTCCCTGACAGGCTAACCAATAACGACTGCGAAATCCAGCTATATACTCTGAGGAAGAGCAGCGAAGCAGCTAAAAGACGTCTTCCTCCCAAAAGAAGATTTCCAGTCATAATGGCCCAAATTTCCAAATTATCAACGGGGTATGGTCCGTTTTGATTGCCTTTCATTGTCTTTAAATTGAACAGATGATGCATTTAAACCGTCTGAGTGCTTGAGCTCATGATCTTTGACCCTCTGTTTCATAGGGGGGCGGAGGGGGGGTAAACCATTAGCTGACTACCTCCAGCCACTTTGTGTGTTTTGAGTTTGTCCGTCAAGTGGACCACCACCCCCACTGTTGTTTCTGGGAAAACACAGATCTTCAGCTATTCAAACAACTTGCTTCAACTTCAATCTGTCCCACAAAATGTTATCTGGGTTTACTGTGTTAAAGATTATATATTACCCCTTTTTTTTACTAAATAAGAGCACAATGTATTACCTACATCAAAAAATACACCATGTATGCTTTTAACTAACAGTCAAAACATTCATTGCTTGATCGCACCGAAATTGTCTATATCATTGCTGCTTTGTTCCAAGGTGTGGCCTCCTGTTGATGGGGAGAATTTGAGCTCTGATCACAGATTGAATTCCAGCATGAAATGTCCTTGTGTCTTACCTCATTGGTTATTCTGTCCTGGTTAGCGCCAATTGTGCGCAGAGAAAAGCCCCCTTTTTTTATCCTTCCTCCCTCATTTCGTTTTTCTCTCCTGACCCCTCAGAGTATCACCAGACCTCAAAATTGCATTGAATATATAAATGCTAATGCTAATAACTGCTAGCAGGAGCAGATAATGTCCTTGACTGGTACAAGAAAAGATCCTTTTCTCTTACATGACTCACTGCCTCTGAATAACATTAGGAGAGTTCACATCCCAAGCTCTTATTTCTCTCCTATTCTTTCTCATTCTCTTTTCTTTTTCTTAATTTACTTGACTCCCCCCTCAACTCTAGCCTTCTTGTAGTAGGGGAAAAAAATCCAGCTGAAGTGTAAAATATTTATTCATTTATCTGCGAGATAAGATCTTGCTGCCTCGCTCGAAATTCCAATGACATCCATTTGCCATTAAGTCAACGCAACACACAAGCAATGAGGCCTCTGGAGCTTGTCTGTCTTTTCACCCCCCCCTCCTTCCATATCGTGGCTCCTTTTTTTATGCCTCTGGAAGCTTTTCATGGTAGGAATTAAACTATAATACTTGTTTCAGTGGCATGCATGTTAATGGCTGCAGCAAAGCTGTCATTTAAGAGACATGAGGAAACAGCTGCAGCGAACAAAATGGCCTCTTGTGGAAAGACCCAGGATGTCTTTGGGACTTTTTATTGTCTCTCTATAGATGGAGATCTTACTGATACCAAAATCCCTGCAGTTCTGGAATGAAATGTTCAACTTGTTATTGTGCTCTCTGATTGGTCTGTGTTTAAGAGTGTCCAGTGGGGTCCAAAAAGCTTCTTAGGCCTTCGCAACAGGGCCTGTCAATAACAATAGAGGAATTAAAGGACCATGCGCAGGAAAAAGCTCCATGACATGAATAAGAAGCCAAATATTCCATTGTTTCATATAGGAACTTGGTTCTCTTTGAAGATGGATGTGAAAAGAGCTGTGCGGCAGAATTTGCCCTTGCCTCAGTTTCTTAAAAATGAATTATTTCTCGTCTGGCAGGCAGCTCTCCGGAGGTGAGAGGCTGCCTCTTAACATGAGCAGGTATCAGTCTTAAAACCGCTCAAAGTAATTGTAGCTTTGAAGTCACACACATCACAGATGGCACAGTCAATATTGCACCAACTTGTCTGAGTACTTTCCTCCCAACTCTGCTGTACTTCTGCTCCCTTTCTTGTGACGAAAAATACATTATTTGTCACAAACTTTTTATTAAAAGAGGCCAACCATCAATCAATCCTGCAATCACTCATGCAATCACATTAATCATTCTCCCCTGCCTTATTTGCGTCATTTGGTATGAGAATCTCAAGACCCCAAGTGAAATGTACTTTACAGTTACATCTGGTTCTGCATATCCTTTTGACAGCATACTCCTCAAATCATGTCAGCAATATTCAGTGAGAGCAATAGTCGCTTAAAACTTCCATTAGATTTCTCAGAGTTTCAAACAAAGTAACTTTTTGAGGCTATTTTTCTCTTTCTTCCATCTGCTTAACTCAGGATAACAATGGGGTTTCTTTGTGAATAAAAGAAGTTGGAGTACTTGAGGATCTAGCACTAAGCAGCAGGTCTAAAACTTAAGCTCGGAGGTTTTATGTGATAGGCTACTCTACTTTAATATTAAGAAATCATAACTACATTAATTTCAAGGCATATCTATAATCATGGTATAAAAATGAGACCACTGCTGAGACAAGAGGAAAGGTCTCTTGTGGATTCCGGTTTCAATCTGTGTGAAACTAGTCGGATTTTGCACGAAAGAAAATCTACAAGAAAAGTCATTTTAACACGAACACCTCTTTTCAAGTAAATCACTACAAACACAGACAAAGCAATGTCAGGATGAGGGAGTTGTTAAAGTACTTCATTGTTACAGGAAGCAAGGTTTTATGGAAAACATGGCCTTTACCACATAAAGCCGGCGTAACACTAACAACCGCAGCTGATTGTAAAATACCACAAAGAAAGCCTGATAAGCACCAAATAGTAAAATAGCCACAGGAGGCCACAAACACTTAATCACAACCAACCGCAGAATGCTGGAAATGAGCACGGCACCACAATCAATCCATCTGTTGCCATTAATGAGAAGATGAAACAGATGAATCATTGAGACACATGAGTTCTCGGGTCTCCGCAGGTATAACGCTGTTAATCATTACCACCTTTCAGAGTACCTGGTTAAAGAGGCATTGTTTTGAAATCCTTGCACTGCTATCTGATCCTCTCTGACAAAATTTATCAGCGGAGCATGTGTGAGACAGACAGAGAGAGACAGAAATGTAGGCATCGCCAGCGCCGAGAAAGAATTGAGGGAGAGAAAAAAAGCCAACAGCACAAACAGAGAAGGAACATTGAGACACAGAAGCAGACATAACAGGAAGACAGCGAGCAAAGTCTTTAGGCCAAGCTTGAGAGGTTGCACACGTTTCCTGCCTTGATTAATAAAGTCTGGCTGGGGCTAGGTCAGCCCGCTGCTCATCTAGCGCCGCTCCAGCCTCACACACGACTCACAAACACACACTCGCACACGTTATGGTGCAGTCTGCGAGCATTCCTGTGTTGACTGACATGACCTAACCCCTTTTAATTGTCCTTGAGCAGAAGCTGTGCCAAAGGCTGAATCTGTGAAAAATACAGAATCAGTAGTCGTCCATCTGTGACCGTTTATGTGTTTGTGCAGACAGTGTGCAGCCAAATTTGGTACATTTGATATGTGTGCATGCTGCATTTTTCTATGTAAGACTGTGGGTAGAAATGTGAATGCATGTGTGTCTGCTGCTCATGCAGGCCAACCAAAGATAATACAATAATGAGGTCATATCAGTATTCATCTCACAGGCCGGAATAGGGTGGAGTGTTGATAGAAATGATGTTAGGCCATCGAAGATTAAGCACATTTACTCAAATACATACTCAGGTACTTTAAGCCTAACCCGTCAAAATGGGTCCATTCGCCCACTACATAATGGGGCTCCTATTACAAACTGCATTTAAAAGAATCAAATAAAACATGTAATTTTGATCAAAAAGTAAGAAACACTCACCAAAATGCATCATTAGGGCAGCCCTTGCCCACAGTTTAAGACATTAAGGGCGTTTAGCCATAAGGAGTGGTGAACATAATGGGCTGGGTGTGGGTTCATTGGGTTGTCTGCTAACATTTTTATTGCCTTTTTGCTCCATACTTTACCCATTAAAGAGTTGGAAATGTACAAAAATTTGCTGCCAATTTGTCAGTTATTTGCCCGCTAAATGTCGAAGCACTTTGCTGTCATTTGGGGTGATCAATGCTTAATGAATTAGTCTGTTTTTCACCTCCGTTAAAGGCAGACGTGCTTAGCACCTTCCCAATCCCTTTGAGACCCTGTCTGATGGAAGCCTTCCACCCTTAATTTATGAAAAGTGAGGAGCTAAGCAGTTTGTGCATCTAGAAGTGCTAGCTTTTTGGTAAATTGCTTTTTGTGAATTCACTTGAGTCCAAAACGGAACTCAACCTCAGCTTTCATTAAACGGAGGATGAAAGAATGTCTTGAGAAGTGGTGGAAATAAAGGGAAAACAGAGACAGGGAGACTAGAAGATAAATGGCAAGAGCTCAAAGCAATGTTTACATGATGGGAATGAGCATCCTAATGCAGTGATGATTGCAGAGTGTTTCCAGTGATTCCATTTAGCCTATTGAATTAGCTGGATCTGGAGTCAGTGCACTAGCCCTGTCGCTCCAGAAACAGGCATCAAAATCCAATTAAATACATTTGTTAAATAATGTAATGATTGCCTAAGCATACTTTTCAGTTGGACTCCATTCATTTTGACCCATAAAAATGCCATTGTTTTCTGAGCTTTGGGAAAGGTTATGCAGATTGATAGAATTAATTGTCTGGCAGTTGAAAAATGTCATTAGAACACTTAGATGGCCATGATGGCCCATTTATATCCCCAGTCTGTTAGCGGTCAGGCATTTTAATTTGTAACTTGACATGATAATGTGGCTGCTCCCCAGCTCACAGACACAAATATTACTCACATTGATTAAAAGGGGCCATTCCTTCCTCCTTCTCTATTGCTGGACATGCAGAATACATACAGCGCACTGTTAACTTTATCTGACTAACATTTAGCTTGCCATGACTTTTACTGCTTCTATTTTAATGTAGAATTTAATATGAATCTGTAATGTGCAGATTGCAGACATGTGCAATTGGACATTAGTGTTAATGTTGATGATAGAATTGGCCTGGCTCTCAAAAATATGAATCAAACTTGAGAACAACCATGTGTCTATGGGCACACACTGCAAGTAAAAAACGTTCACTTTAAGAGCTGCATCTTGTCCAAAGAGACTGGATACCCGCCCTAAAATGATTTAGCTTTAAATATACAAAAGGTGAAACAGTCCTTTTATACAATAAAATAACTGTTTATCTATTGAATTGCCTCAAAAGACTTTTCCTTTGTGCATCTTGGGAGGTTTATTTTAATCATGTAATGCAAATGTTCTTGCATGGAGTATCTTTGCTCGCTGTCAATTATATTAACTGCAATATTTAACCTGAGTAAAATCCTTGCATCAGCTTCAGGGAGACAAACAGTGCGTCTGTGGATATACTGATCAGACTGCAAACATCTCTTCAGAGGTCACCGACTTGGCTTGAGACTGAATTAGACACGGATGGAGAACTCTCCTGCATTATGAGTGGGGGGAAAAGGCTATGTTTCCACGGTAACATATTCCAGGGTGTGAGAGGATTGGATCATTAAACCGGACTGGAGATTTCAAGGTCAAAGGTCAGAGTCGCAGTGGTCCGACGGGAGCAGCTTGTGAATCTATCATTATACGGCGCTCATAAACATACAGCACACAGCACACATGTGTGGAGGTGGAGTATATCAAAGCAGATGCAGGTGCGTGCACACACATTTGCGCGCACACACACACACACACACACACACTTCTCGAATCCTGACAATTAAAGAAAAGAAGATTTTTTTTCTCCTCATTTCCATCTCTCACAAATCAACCTGTAATGAACACATTACATTTAGGCACATTATGGTACATTTGCCCAGCCAATGGTTGTGCATCAGTTTAAGTGATGGTCATAATGTGAAATGATGAGGACTGGGGTTGTAGTGGTCACTTTTTTTTTTGTCACTCTAAAAAGCTTGCCAATCTGACTTATCTTCAGGAACCATTTAATGTCTCTTCTGCAAACTGTTTATTTTAATCAATAAAAAAGGCAAATTTATGCAGTTAATATTAATGTACATGTGCATTGTTAAATGACACGGAAATTTTCACTAAATCATATACAGAGCTGCAAGGTTTCTTAATCTTGACTTCAGTCATTTATAGAAAAGTAATTACTGTGATTAATTGTTGTTTGGTCTTGTGAATTTGCATAGCTGTAACTCTGTAACTCTTCACTAAGCACACAGAAACTTACATGACAGAGGTCGACGTTTACAAATTGCATTCACCTACTTAAAGCAATGGACCAGCTGGAATAAGCCAGCAGCAAAGCGCAGAATGAGAACACAAACAGACACATGTTTGGTGCTTAACAACAATGAACACCTTCAACGATGCTCTATCTTTTCTCTCCCAAGTGTCACAATTGCCTAGCTCCTGTGACACGTTTTTTTTTTCTTCTTCTTCTTGCAATATTGTCTTTGAAACTGCTAAAGCAGAATGATCAAAATGCTTGGAGACAAATGGAGAGCCTCTGGTTTGGAGTTTTGATTTGTGAGACTGGAAGGTGCTATACAAAGAACAAATGATGACAGTTTCGAGTGTAGTTCTCTATATTATTATCAACCCTTATCAACTTTTTTTTCAAAGCAACCAGATGTGTTACATGTCCCCACTTTGTACTGGGTACCTTGCACCAAACGGAAAAGGGAGCTTGTTTCTTGTCATATGATGTATGTGCAAAGACAGTTAAAATTAGGACCTCAGCTTGACTAATAAACACAGAGTGTGCAAAATATTAGGAATGGCATTTTAATAATGAGCTCCATCCCATTTCTCACAGTCCACGTGTCAATTTGCAAATCCTTTTTTAACCTGTGTGTCTTTCTCATAATCTGAATCTCGCCCTCAGAAGAGAGGCAGTTTAAAAAGGTGAAATCAATAAAAGATCGAAGCTTTCATGTGAAATCCCTTGATCAGCCCATCTCTGGGAGAAAGCACACATTCCCAATATTTTGCACATTTAGTTTCGACTGGGTGTTAGGTGGTGCGGAGTGTACAGCATGTTTTAAACTGTCTTGAAAAGATGACTATCAATGACATAAAAATCAGTACATCTAATACATTATTTAATATACTCAGACTTAGATAGACTTCTTGTGACTATGTATCAGCTACTTCTTCATTCATTTTGACTTCTACAGGGGGTCTGTACAAGATATACGGAAAAGCTCTGGAGATGCAATACGTGATTCAGAGTAAAGGAACGCAAAATAATTTTAGGTTTGCAGGTAAAGTCAGCTCCAGGCAAAAAAAAAAAAAAAAAAAAAATCAACAGCCTGCAACGGCAGATTTTTGTATCATCTGGATCAAAACACCAGTTCTACTTACATATTTTTGTTGTCCAACATGCAAGACTGACATGTTCTTTTGATAAACACAGAAACTGTGGATGAAGATGTATACTGTAATGTGCACATACAATATTTAACTTTTCTAAAAAAATATATATGTTATTAGACTTAAACTGATAAATAACTTAGTGTCCCTGTTTGTCCATAACATTTGTAATGCAGCTGTAAAAAAGAATAAAAAATAAAATCTGTTTTTATTTAAAGATATGAATCATTGTTGGTTGCAGTAAAATGCCAAATAAACCACTGTCACCACAGTCAACAATGAAGAGCACAAAATTTCACTTTCAGGTAAGTGCTGATTGGTCCTACGCCTATCTGGTTGGTGTTGAATCAGTTGTCAGATGCATAATTTTACATGTTTGTACCAATGTGTGCACAACCAAATCTGAAACTTGATGTTCCCTTTTGCAGAGGTTGTTGCCAAGAGGGGCTTTATTTGACTGCCTTAACAATGGAATAAAAGGCTGCCACAGCTACTTTGGCAAGAGCCTGTGTTATCCCTAAGCAGCTGAGACAAGAACACTCCAGGAGGTTTGTGTCAAATAATAAGATGAGAAAATATATTAAAAAAGCAATTTTTAGATTCCACCTACAGTATATCAATATTATTTCTCAGGTATGAGATTACAGTAAACCTAACTTAAAGAGATAGGTTGTGTTCCTTAGTATGAGATAGTTACGCATACATCTACCTGCAGTAGATTCTGATCAGTGCACTCCCAGTTACAAGAGTCAAGTGGGAGCACCAGCAGGGAAAAGCACACACGAAACATACACTTTTAAAACTACCCTCTGAAACAAACCAATACCGCATTTTTACATTTTTTAACAAGTACTGTGCTGCACAAGTACTCCACAGGCACATCTACAGATTATACAGTGTGCATAGGAATATGGTAGTTTGATAGTTGGAAAATGTAGCGCCAAGGAAAGTACAATTTTCACTGGAAGATAAACCGCTCAAAATATCCGACATGAAGCCTACATTTGAATGCATATTGTATTGTTTCCACGGTCATGTTTTAGATCCAAGATGTCCAAAACATGAATTTTTTTTCTGGTGGCGGTGTGCACTGTACACAACAACCTCACACAACTTCAAAACTCTTAACCCCCTTTAACTTTTAACATTAAAAGTTGAAGATGCAAATATAAAAGAGACAAAGAGTCTAGCAGTCTAACATGATCTTTACCAGATCCATTTTAGTAGCAGTTGTCACAGAGAACAGTCCAGAGGAGCAAGACAAATATGAATCGTTGTATTAAAAATCTGTGTCGGAAGCAAAAAGTAATTCCAGCCCCCTGTTCTTTACTTAAATTTCTGGTGGCACCTGCATATGGCGGCTGCACTGAACCTCAGACACAGAGAGGGGTGTAGAATGAACCCCCATCACAGCCGAGGGTGACTGGATAACAAGTGTGAGGTAGTGAGGGAGAGGTGGAGAAAATAACCTCAATTTACACTCATTTTCACTTTTCTTTGGCAAATGTAGCAACATATTGGGTTTTGCTGGGGCTGAGCCTGCTTTCTGTCCAGTGTGTATGTGTATGTGTTTGTGTGTGGCATGTGTGGACAATGGGCAGACTCTCCTGGTCTCCTAGTTGTCCTAACCCCCTGTGGTGAGGCTGAATACCACACCTCATCCTGGGCTTCTTTTCTCTCGCTCACTCATTTTCACACTCCCCTTTTCTCCACTTCCAAAAGCCTGAGACAAAAGCAGGCCTGTGTTATTGCCATTTTGTTTGTGTGTATGTGTGTGTGTGTGTCTGTGCATGTGTGAGTGTGTGTGTGTGTCCATGTGCATGTATGTGTCCATGTGTCCTGTCTTGCTCCTTCAGGAAATAGTGCATCAATGGGTATTATGTAGATGTCTGAATAGCTGCCACCCAGGGTCTGGTCTGTGTATCTGGGTCTTTATAATTCTGTCTGTGTCTGTCGGTCTGTCTTAACAACAGGATTTTACAAAACAAATTCATAAAGATCAGATCGGAGATATATTTATATATATAAATATATATATATACACACGTTGCTGTGAAATGGTTTTAAAAAGCCATATGTGCTTTTCAAATGAATGTTCCCCTTTTGTTTTCTGCTTCCATTATTGCCTTCCACTGACCCTAATAAGAGAGATGATCAATGGAATTATTAAAATACATGATTCATTTGCTCTTTCAGTCGGCAGTCCTTTGTCCATCTTCAAACTTGAAAAGCCCGTACATACACTAGCACATAGTCACTCTCGTTTCTGTCTTCACCAGTGCATCTTTTGTCTATTTTCATCCTTTATTTGGCATAATTGTTTCTCCTGCTCCATCTGCCAGTAAAAGTAAAATGATGATGGTTCATATTTGACTCCCTAGCCACCCTACACTGCACTGAACACACAATGGGCTATTGTAAACACCAGTCTTAGCCTGTGAGGACAAAGCTTTTCTTCTTCTGGGGAAAGCAACCTGGTCTTGTGGAGAATATAGGAGCTTCATCACAGGACCTGTTCAATAAAATTGTTGATTCAAAACCTACTAAAAGTGCCATTCTTGATCTGTGACAAACACACTTTGTTTATTACATATTTAAGAAAAAAATAGACTTTCTTTGAATAAATCAGATCACAAACTGGACACCTGTGATCAAGACCAACTCATGATCTGCATATCTCTGCATCTGCCTGCCTTTCTAACACCTTACCTCATCTTATATCTTATATCATCTATATGAAGTCATTACATGTAATCACTTGCCAATAAATGGAAAATCATCATGATTTTTTTTATTATCTAAATTTGCCTCTGCGTGCCACCATTAATCCTTCACTTCCACCAATCTTTCCAATCTTGATGCCTGTCTCCAAGTGCCATTTTATGTCCGTTTCAATTTTTCACAGGACTTTGTGATGAACGACAATATTAAAGCAGGTAGAATGCTCATTTTCTACTCATCAACAGGCTCAGCATGTGAGTGTGTGTTTCCTGTGGAGTAGTGGAGGGAAACGGATCACTGAGCCTCCCTAAGGTCCTGCAGAGTGATTAGGCTTTAGATAGGAGATCATCAATTCATACTGGGATCCATACCTGCTGTAATGACGGGGGAGTGTGTGTGTGTGTGTGTGTATGTACAGTAGGTGAGTGTGTGCAGGGGGGGAGCAGCGGGGTGGAGGTGGGGTGTTAGAGATAGTCAATTAAAATGTGAGGCAGGCTAAAGAGAGTGATTATGTGCTGACCTTTCCAGCAGTTTTAGACACCCTGACCGTGAAAGGGTTATAAGGGAGTCTAAATGGAAACAGACACACACACGCACGCACACACGTAGAAATCCAGACTTTCCATACACTGCATGCCCTATGGATTGAAATTAATTAAACTTCTTGGTGATATAGTGGAGGCTGATTGGAAGCTAATGTCCTTCTGACTGTTTACCTGCCCGGAGCTGAGACAACATACACCAGATCTAATGGGGAAGGAAGAGAAGGGTAAAGAGGATGAGCCCACGTGCACACATACAAACACACACACCACCAAACTCCCACACACTCAGCAAATTAAGGCCAATCTCCTTAGCTGTTGTTGTGAATGTTGTAACAGCTTGCTAATGAGTGAGTGGAGCGAGCCACTGACTGACTGACTGACTGACTAAGTTCAGTATTTTGATACCTTGATAACCATGGTAAACTCACTAGTTAGCATTATTATTGCTTTTGAAACTGCATTAGGAGCAGGCTAATGAGTGGAATTTGAGTGTAGAAAGTTTTCAAGGTCAAGAATGAACTGTCAAGTTCAATAAGCTGAAACGTAAACAAAGTAATTACAATCAAATCAGACGACTGAAAAACACAAATGGAAATATTAGAGGCTCTGGATAAATAACCAGCTGTTCAGCTGACTGTCAGGTTCCTGAAGAAGATGTTTTCTCAGTCACATCAACACACAAAAATGCATCACGGTACAACAGATGTCAGCTATCTTCCTATAGACAACATGTTAGGCCAACAGTTCTGTTTAATACTGACTCCTATCTGGTATAGGTTAGCAGATCAAACAAGGTGGACAAGTAGGCCATGTCATTTTCTGAACTAATGCTGAAATTAGTGAGTCAATCAATTAAGTTAAAAGAGAAAATTACAATGAATTCATCCTTTGAGAAGTTTATCAAGCAGAAATGCCAAATATTAGCTTATTTCTAGTTAGATACTAGTGCAAATTTAATATACAAAGTTTATGTTAGTAACAGTAATAGTGCATTATCTAAGAGTTAAATAGCATCTGTGGTCGGATTTTTCTATAAAACAGCTCTTACTGCTGTGCATGTGATGAAAAAGCCATAACAGTATGTCAGCCCGCCTGATCTCAGGCTCCACATCAGCGTTCATTTCCCCAAATGAAATTATCACAAGTCCTACAGTGGCCATCTTAAGTGTGGCAACCATTCATAACCATTGGAGAAAGTTGATTTGAAAGCACTCTAATTCAGCCAGGGAGACATTACAACAGGCATAGACAAAGATAGAAAAAGACACAAGATGGTGATAAATAGAAGAAATGGAGAGACGGAGGAGAGCGATAAAGGGATGAATAGCAGCAGACAGTGAAGGTGGACATCCTGTATAGGAGACAATCAGGCTGTCCTTTATGACTCTCTGGGCTCATAATAACCCAGCTAAATGTTTATATTAACACAGCATATCAGACTTGCCATCAGAACAGTCAATGATAGAGAAAAAAAAGCACACATAATTATACCTGGGCCTCGAAATGAACTGTCGTTAGTTTCATACACATACAGAGGGAGGGATGGGAAACGTGAGAGAAAGAGAGAGAGAAGCAAAATCTAATTTACCCCTTCAAATCACATTCATAGGCTGGGACTGTCAGGTACCTCCTGAGAGTAAAAGATGACAGAGAGAGAGAGACAGACAGAGAGAGAAAGAGAGAGAGAGACTTAGGAGGCTAAAAAGGTCAAGGGACCTCAGCTTAGAGGAGATAGCCAAATATTATGTTAATATGGACTCCATTTTACATTCAGAGCTAATCAGCGTGGCCCAGAATTAAAGGGGCAGATAATTAATTCTAGAGTAAGGGGTTATCCTGCCTGCCTATTGTCTTGGTCGGAAAGAGGAGGGAAAAGAGAGAGGGAGGACAGAGAAAGGGAGAGGAGTCCCTCAGCCTATGTTAAACATGCGGTGATAAGGGCTGAGCCGGGACATGGAGGGAAGTGAGAAGAGACAGAAAAGAAGAACAGAGGAGGGATTCAAAGGAGAAAAGTGCAAAAGTACGTTGGTGGAAGTCACACACAAAGGCAAATCATAAAAAAGGTCTCAGTGTGGGAATGATGTCTGCAAGGGTGATTTTTTTTTTTTTTACACCTTCTCGTCAGCTCTCTCATTTCTATCAGCGGAAGGAGAAAAAAAAAAGTGTGGTGATGTGGTGAAGGATGAACTGGCTGGTTTGGACAGGTTGGGTGACTATCAATGCATCCAGAGGTGTGATAATGGTGTTTGATGAGTGCACTTGATATATGTCCTCTCAGTAACATTGAGACGTATAGGGTAAAGGTGTTGGACTTAGAGGCGATCTGTCTCAACAGATCATATAAGTCAGTGAATCATATTGAGCCCTAAATCAAATTTCTTCGCACAAAAAGTGAAAGTAAATGACAAAGAGCCTGAGATCATTTCATTTGTCTCTGATCCACTATTACTTGATTATTTCGGAAAGTTTCTTGTGGTGTTTGATCCATGAAAATGCCTGAGAGAAACAGGTGCTTTATTTGACAGATGAGTTAATCTCATCAATAACCTGTCTCCTAAAAGTCATTATACTATAACCAATGTTATTTGGTAAATAACTTAATGCCATGTATATTACATTTACATATTTAATTCATATAATCATACCGCAATTGATATCCTTCATAATAATATCTATGATTTATGTTATATCTGCAGCACTGGAAATAATTAATTGAGATCTGTTAAAGATCTCTGTCATTGTTAAATACTGAAAGAAAAAAACATAAAGGATCACCTGCTGGCTTTTGCAGTATTTAATCAAAAGCAAAATTTGATGCAATTTGCGAGGCGTCAAATCACCTAATAAGGACGTAGAAAGCGGAAAACTCTTTTTCTTTCTTTGCATTGTATGACTCTCTCAATTCTGTACAGGATTGAAAAGAGAAATCGAACAAAAGCAAACTTGGCACAGCAAATCAGCAGTCTATGAACGTATCCTGTAAGTAGACAGGATTGAGGATGTAATGCAAGATACAGCGAGATCAGTGGAACATGGTAGGATTGGCAGGGTCATGGATGGTCTCAAGTCAAAACAAAAGCCCTGAAATCCTATCTACACCCTTACAATATGTAGTTGAAGATTCTGTTTTTATGACATTTTTACATCTAACGCACTTCAACATAGTCAGTAAAAAAGAATCCAATGCGAAAATGTAAAAATGCGTGTGTGTTTTTTTTGTGTGTGTGTGTTTGTTTTTTATCACTGAATCCTCCCTGCAGCAAAAAGTGGAAAACTGTTCCACAGCTGAAGGCTCAGTCCCTCTTTATTTCTCTCTCTCAAGAAACTAAACTGATTCTCTGTCTCGATGTCGCCATCTTTCCGTGCTCATGTTTAAACCATGAACGAGACAGCCTCATTACATTTGACTCCCTCACCTGCCACTGCAGAGGCGAGATGACATGCAAACAGACACACACGCGTGCGCATACACCTGCAAGTGCATGCTGAATTGTCCAGCACAGCGTGACATAATTTCACAACTGTACACACAGACATAAAGCTACATCAAAAAACTGTATATAATTACATTAATATGCCATCCCATGTCCATATGCACACACAAACAAGATGCATGTGCACCCAAACACACACACACATACTGTTACACACCCAGCTTATGTAGAGTATGCCCTGTTTACATGGACTAATGTCTGTTAGCAGGTACTTACTTTGAAGTATCATCCCACCATGCCTGTAGAGCAAGCTCAGATTATGTTGAGGCTGTCACTAAAGGGTATAAACATGGGCCTACACACACATACACACGCTCACCCGTGCGCAGTGAAAACCCCACGCTGAACACACACACACACACACACTGAGAGCTTACATTGTATCAGTCTCCCTAAGCAGTCTAAACACATCGTCTAGCCGGGCCTCAGAAGGTGTGCATCACTGTTCTGATTTACATACATGAAGTGCAGCAAATGCAGCCTGATGTTTTCACCTCTGCAAAAAAGATTACACCGGCTGGTGCTTTGCAACATGAAACGTTCCAGCTAAAATGTAATTTTCACCCCCATTGTTGGGGATGAAACCAGGCAAACGACAAAAGATGGGATATGACAGGAAAGCTATGGCAGAAGGGGAGAAGAATAAAAGACTGGAAGGAGAGAGGGAACGGCAGGATGAAAGAGGGAAGATCCAAGTCTTTGATATTCCGGGAAACTGAATCTCAACAGGGGAGAAGACGAACTAGTTGGTTAAATAAAATCACGCAAACCTGACCTGTGATAGAGGAAGCTGTTGCCTTCAAGTTTCATGTGATCGTCCTTCTCCTCTTTCCCCCTATGTTCTCTTTATTCAAACTTCAGTAGTTAACACTGTTAATCAATTGACCTCCATTGTGGGCTAATCCTTAACTGTGCCTAATTCATTGAGCTGAAAGTGTCATTCGACTTAGCTCCGTTCACTATCTTTTCAATGACACTTGCCCAAATGGGACTAATATGGCCTCAATAGATTCACTTAATTTCCATCTGCTCAATTTGGCAGAGGATGAGTATTAATATGAGGCAAAATAGACTTGTTCTAACCTTCCTCCTCTTGTCTTTCAATATGGAAAATCTGCAAATGGCTTGTGTGTTTTCTCGGAATTTACCAAGCGCAGTTTTGGGTTTTTAGGATCCCGTAGTGTAAGAAAAGTGAAGTCCAGTACTTCTAAAGTAGCTCAAACACGAGAAAATATTTTCAAAAATATTGATTTCCTCTGCTCAGGTGTGGAGTGTTAGTGTCTTTATGAATTTCAGCCAACGTATTTCATGGAAGCAGTGTTTTGCTGGTTGAATCTGAGCCCTGTTCAATGCTAATGCAATCATCCAAGTTTTACTCCATTTTCTGTCTCTTCTGGCTGAAAGACCCGAGTGTACAGCTCAGACAGGAGCCGATGCATGTAAGAGTACTTACAAACACACTCACACACACACGCACACACACATGTATTCATATACACACTATACTGCTGTAAAGCCTTCCTTTGTCTCACTATCAATCCTTCCTTCCCTGGACTATCATATTGAAACATGTTTCTTATCATGTCAACCCCAGCTCTGGAGGGAGGGGAAGTGCTGGCGAAGGACTGAAGAAGACGAAAAAGAAAGAGGAAACGAGAAGAAAGGATAAAGACAGGCAGAAGAAGGAGAAAATGGAGAGAAAAGAACAGAGAAAGAGGTGAGAACGAGAGAACATGCAGATACGGGTGGGGGGTGGAGGGGGATAGAAGGCAGAGAAACCAGAGAGATAAAGCAGGAGTAAGAGCGATAGGTAGTCATGTAGCTGATATCCTGGTGTCATTATCATCAGCGCCAACAGAGGCCACCTATATGAATCCTGATGCTTCGTCTGATTTTATGGTTTCTCTGGAATCTAATGAACATAATACAGTTCTATCACGGCCCCAAACACAACACGGTACCTTTACTTGCTCTCACTCTCTCTGGGAATCACATTGACATAATTAAATCTCGATAAGTGCAAACGATAGACAGATAGAGCAACACTTTGTCTGCCGAAACAGTCCAAAGACCATTTGTGCCTTTTGGAATTATTATGCTATCATTAGTGTGTTAGCATGATGTCATCAGGATGACATGTTAGCAGTGTAAACAATACACTACAGTGTATTGTGTTGTTTGTCAGCTCAATATTATCTGCAATTTGCCTTTGTATTGCATATCTCTTCATCTCAATGAGGTAGTGGAGGTTCATTGGTTCTGTTGAATCAGTGCTAGAGAAACATTTACTCGGAAACATAGCTTTGGTTGTTGGCAATAACAACATTCTGGCCCAAATGAACTCCAGCTATGTAATTGTAAGGGATTTTTTGTTGTTACTGAGAAGCGTTTTTGTACAATTATTCCCATTTCCACTGTCAGATATATAAGCCATTGGAAGGAGCAGACTGTGCGATGGTTATCATAACTCAGAAATGCATTAAAAAATAACTGCGCCGCGGCTGTCAAAGACAATTGCGCTTACACACACGCACACATTCACACATGAGCGAGCACTTAGGGCGCACATATGCACAGCTGCGAATGCGTTGAGGCAAACATGCGCGCACATTTAAGTGCACACACACACGGGGAGAGAAGGTGTTCCCACAGATAGTGGAGTCGATGTTCTTAATCCGAAGCAGACCCCATCTGTCTCCCATTATAAAGACTCTGCCTTAGCCCCAAGAATGTCTACATTTCATAAATATTATCTGGGCCTGGCAAAGCCGGCCGGACAAAAGCCAGAGCGCAGAGCATTTCTCAGGGCCACATCAGAGCATAATTAGCAATCATAACATCATCCCTACATGCCATACGGCCTTATTTTCTGGAAGCCACTTAATTGCCTTGAGGTAAAAAAAAAAAAAAGGAAGAAAGAAAGAAAAAAAAACAGGAGAAGAAATAGAAATAAATGCTTCTTTACCCTAGAAAACATAATTAGATAGAAGTAATAACAGCTTAAAAGTGGGTCAAGTAATCCCGAATAAACAAAACAAAAAAAAAAGTTTAATGAAGTTACTGTACTGGACACGAGGACAAGTTCTGTTCTGGAAACCGTGGTTGGTGCAAACGCTGTAATGATGGCAGCAAGAGCCCCGAGGGGAAATAAGGTCTCGGGTCAACTGTATATAAATGTTGACCTTAAAAACCGAAGACAATATAAAGAAACAAATAAACTGTTCACCTTTTCTTTTCCTTTTTTTTTTTCTCTCTTCTTTTTCTGTACAGCTTGAAACATCCTATAATACCTGCAGGAGAGAGGAAACAGCAGATGACATACTGTATATAGTAGGAAGCAGAGGAGGGGGAAAAAAAAAAGATGTAAGCTCATTACTGAGACAAGTTTAAAAAACCAGAGAGAAGAGAGAGAAGAAAAGTAAAAGTTAAGCACTTCCTGAAACTTCGGTTTCCTTTCTATCTATCTTTCTTGAAGAGTTTACCCCCTCCCTGCCATCACCACCAGCACTCCACCTGCACCCCCCAACACCCCCCACCTTCTCTTACTCATTCTCTCTCTTCACTCTCTTTGAGTTAAGGAGGGTAAGGTAATCGTAATGAAATGACCCCGCGAGGCACGATGGCAGCCCTCGCCTGATAAGTTATTCCTGACTGGCTTTTAAGCTGCTGTCAAGCAATTTCCCTTGAAACCTCGCTTTGTTTTTTAGGGATGGTGTGTGTAGTTGTGGCGGTGGTGTTGGTGGTGGTGGTGTGTGTGCGTGTATCGTGGCGGTGGTGGTGGTGGTGGCGGTGGCAGAGGGGGGGCTGCTTTGACACCCCTGCTTCTCTCCCATGAGGGGTACAGATGACAACCTCAAGGTATAGGTATGTGTAGTATGTGTGCGTGTGTGGCTGTGTGCACTCATGGGTGTGTCTATGTGTAGGTGCAGCAGGAGACATCTCATAGATGACAATCCCACTAATTGAAATGACAGATTATTCTAATGTGCAGAAAGTCATTAAAAACCCAGCTGCCGTTTTTCTTCCTTTTTTTTTTTTTCTCTTTCCCCTAGCTGCGAATATTTCTGCCTCTAAGTCAGAGCTGGAGAATCTGCACTTAAAGGAGATGTTAGCTTTCCTTCCTTCAAGCTCATGATTATTATCAGGATCAACTGCCACATAGTTAACATCCAGGAGATACTTTTCCTGACTTTCACTCAAATGAATACTTCAGCTAAATGAGAAAGTTTGTGGGGTTGGACAGTGGATTTTTAGTCGCTACCCAGGGTAAATACTCTGAATCAACTGATAACCAGGGTTACTACTTTATGTACAGCAGGATAATTTCAGTTAGTAGAAGCTCTGAGAGTTAAAACACGTACCCAACCCTTCCTGTGTTATCTCGCTGCATATAACACACATGCTGTATATTGCATTTTTATCAGTTGCTCACATGTGACAGCGCTGAGGAAAGCCAGATTGGAGCTAAAACAAGCCATAAACCAAGACAAATCTGAGTTCGCTGACATCCAGCATGCCTGCAAGAACCTTGGATGTTAAGGTTAAGTGTCAAATGCCTATTTTTGTTCCTCATAACTATACTGAAAAATTTTCATCGTGCTTTCCAGACTTTTTCTAGCAGTTGCAAAGATACAAAAAGCACAATGCTGCTCTGACTATGGGGATGTAAAAATAAAAACAAAACATCTGTTCTTAGAATCACGGGTAGCAGTGAAATCATCCAATGCTTGGTTTGATCCTAATCCAGACTCGTCTTTCTTGGTTAGTGTTGATAAATTTACCCCAAGCCCTCTGCGGGGGGCCCACTATTCATTTCTGAGTCAAAAGCTTGTCAGTTCTCTGTACATTGAGCTAAGACACAACGCACAAGGCTTGAAGATCATAAACACAAAATTTTCGTGCATCCAAATTTCTCGTCTGAGTCACAAATACCTAACTATTTTTCAATTTCAGATTCCCACCATTTTTTTTTCGCCCTCTCAAGCAAGCAGACTACATTGATATGGCGTCACGATATCCTAAAACATTCAGCTGGCTGATATGGAATTTCTCCCAGACTGCCTTGCAACAGATCCAGACAGCTAAAACACCAACCAGGGACACATTTTTCCATTTCTCTCCTCTGTCTCCCCTCCTCTTCTCCACCTACTCCTCCTCCACTGACATTCAGCGGAGGTAAATATTTAACAGCATGCTATTGAGTGCCGTGTGCAGTGTGGCACAGGCCAGGCTGCGGTAGAGATATGTATATAGACAAGACTGTTTTATTAAGAGTCGCTGCAGACATATTAAGGTAAAGTATGCCTGACACCTAGGGAGGAAATTGCCAGTATATGACACTATTCCTCAATACTGTGGCAGCTCGCCTCAGTGCAATTTTGCACAAGGCGAGTGACACAGAATGACATGCAGAGAGGGAGGGAGAGGGAATGAGAGAGATGAAATAGTGAGAAAGTGTGCGGGGTGATTCAAGACTGAGGGGTGTGTCTCCAAGTGTGTGCATAGTTATATCTGTGAAAGTGTATGTGTATGTGTGTGTGTGTGTGTGTGTGTATGTGATGTAGGTGGCATGCAGAGTTTGTAATTGCCTTACCCCATGTGAAGGATTGACTTGGAGATAGTGCTGTTTACCTGTGGCCTGCTATGTTTGCTGTTTGTGGTGGGTCTGCACTGAATGATTGATAAGTTGGAGGCAGATGCGTTTGTAAGTTGGAGGCAAACACGCACAGGTGTGTAGATAGGCAAAATTACACAACAACGTCCACGCATACTGTACCTGGATACCAAATGTGTGACTTACAGTCGATCAGATGTGTTACTCTTGAACCCCAATTGCTTACTTACGGTGGCCCTGACAGCTCAACGCGCTGCAACTTAAGAGAACCCGGGCAAATAGACAGACGTGCTGAAAATTGAGAAAACATCCTAATCCACTTAACAGCACATGTACTGCAAAGATCACAACTGTTATCAGAATAAGAGCAAAGCAAAAAAAAAGAAAAGAAAAAAGGTGAAACTTGGCTGGGACACACTTGTTCCTTAATGCTTTTAACTTCAAATATCACAATAGGGCATCATGTCCCAGCCAGGTTCAACTCCTTTTCACTGGAACCACTTCTATTTTGCATGAATTTGCAGCACATGTCAAATAGATGTTCCCTGAATCAGCCGCCACGTTATGAATTCGAATATGTTCTTAAGTTTCGGCGCATTCAGCTGTCAGGGCCACCGTCCTTTTCATATCAACAATCCATAACTCAGAGCTGTACTCAAAATAATCTGAAGTACCCTACATGAACACATATTGAGGAATAATACATTACTTAACATACAACTGCGCGCTAATACAGGAGGAGGCCATGGTTTACGTTTATGAAAGAAAGCAGCGGCGTTGCAGCAAGGATGCAGAGCTCAGCATTGTTGTGTGCAGACTGAATTAGTTCCAAATAATGGCCCACCTATTGTGAGAGATGGGCACGAATGACTGGAAGATGTATGGAACATGAGGCCATAAAACGACTTCTGCGCTTGTCTGAACAACCAGAAGGCTCAAACTTCGTCTTCCCTCATTATAATCTGAATCTTTTTTTCTCCACACACTGCAAGGAATGTACTTATTTCTGGTGAATGTAAAAATCACTTTTATTCCAGTCATTTTGAAATTTTGAAGGTACAACATCGGGAACAGGCTTCAAACCAGCATGTATAAGGTGCTCTCTATCTAACTACTGTATACTGTACCTATAGTTGTGTCCAAACACAAACTACATGTACTAGTACATTTGAACATAACCCTATAAACTACATCTGATTCTACCTACCTTCTTTCTTTCTTTCTTTCTTTCTTTCTTACTCATACTCATACACACGCATGCATATCACAAATACATGCAAATGCAAATGTTTTACAGTAAGACAAATTCAAGACAGAGCCAAACCTAAACAAATACAGTACAAATGAAAAAATCTTATTAGATAGTGCACAGTATGAATGTTTTGCAGAGAAACCTTTCCACCAAAAGTGATTGTCATTCATCAGTTTTAAGAAGGGGGAAATTTGTTACTTCATGTCATAAGTATGTCTAAGCAAATGTCCTAAAAATAGATATTTTATGACTCACTGATGAATCATGCACACTAAGCAACATACCACATGTTATTACAAGACACAGGCGCACACATACCAAATACACACACAAAACAATCCCCACTGACACCAAGACAGGCCAGTTTTAGCGCTTGTAGTTCCCATTTTAACATATAGAGGGCACTGTTGCCTACAGTCTCAGCCACGTCCTGAATGTCTGAACTGCCTGTAGTGTCTGATGGCCAGCATTTCCCCTTGAAAACACAGCAATTCACACAACTGCATTATAATTAAAAAGAACAACCTAATTAACCTAGGGAATGTATTCCATAATTCGGTAATATTAACATGATCATCCATGTGCCTCTAAATGATTGGTGATAAAAGCAAAAGCAGAAATTAATGCCACTTACTAATTAAAATGAGGAGATAAACATGGACTTATGAAAATGGGGGAATAGGGAGAGACTTTATAGTTTTAAGTAGTTTTATTATTACCGTGTCAAATATGAATTTGAGTCATTTTCTTTGAAGACTCAAAGCTGTGATTGGGATGAGTGGAGCATCACACAGCATGCTTTGCTCCCTGCCAACTCCCCAAAGAGACAGATACTCAAGTGCTGCACTATATCTTAAACATGCAGAACAAGGGCCTAGCTGAAAGTGATACACCAGATCAAATTGCTATCATAAATTCTTCATAATTCAATAAAAAAACACCACACAGTCTTTGTGTAACTAATACATTTTCACTGTCTTAGTATTCCGAAGCTCGACGTTGTGCGGCAGAAAGGCAGTACTTGACTGCTCCTGACTTGTGATTCCAAAATTGAATCAAAGGACAAAGAGGTGAAGCGACGATGAGGTGGAGAGACACGAGGAGAGAATGAAAGCGCAGTAGTAGCACACTTCTGTGGCTCATCATCACCACCTATTCCCGCCTGGCAATATATCTGTCAAAGCCCTCATCACCATCATAAGGTAGAGTCTTCCACTGATAATGACCCATTTAAAGTAAATAGCTCTGATCATCAGTGTAGTAACCATTATCATAGATATATAGCCGGGCATGTGACTACTGAGGTGTCACCAGCATACTGAATGTTTTTAATATCCATATGTGTGTGTGTGTGTGTGTGTACCACTAAACATCTACTTAAGCACTATTAGCATACAGCTATAACTTTCTTGTGGCAAATGGGTGATCCGGCCATTCAGGTTTTATGTATACTGTATATAGGCTACACATATATAAAAACGTGTGATGCATCAGTTTAAATGATTCAAACAAATGAATATAAATATTTAAAATACCTTGTGGTTCATCACCAAACATCGTTGGTGTGACAAAGACCTAAAAACATTAGGGAAATTACATATTGAAAAACTTGATGAATTCAAAGAATCACACAAAGATATTTATAATCACTCATGTTCAATTTTAAATTCAAGGAGTTCCGATCATGTGCATGTATTAGTAAATGAATACACATTGTTTATGTTTTTCCATTGTGACTATGTTCTTTCAACACAGCTCACAACTCACATATAAGGAAAATTTGGTTAGATGGAGTTCTAATTACGCTATAGGGGAACTACGGTAAATATGCGGCTGCTGTGATGCTTATATTAATTATTCGTTTCACTATGGAATGAAGAGTATTCAGGAAAAGACCAGTGCTCAGACTGCTTTTATACATCCATATATTATGAATCATTCAAAGTCGTTCTACTCTTGTCAGATTTAAGTTATAAAATTAGACATACGTCCATGTAAAGATATATATGAATGTAAGTGCTGTGAATTAGCATAATTCCATGCATATTGCATGCCTAAATATTGCATCTTTTAGTGCTGGTCACAATCAATTGTAGGACAGCATAAAATAGAGCATTTGTTTTGATAAATTATTCTGTTCCAACACCACTGGAGAGCTGTTTCAAATGTGTATTACTGTAGCTAGATGTTATGTCCAGGAATTAGCTGGAACATGATGTGTGGAATGTGAATATTTCCCTGTCCTTCATTAGAAATGCAATAAATTATGCCAGTGTAGCATGTCAGTGATTACTATTTAATAAAGCAGCATAATCAAAACTCAAGCTTTAAAGATGTGTTTTGTGTTGATATGTGCATATGATGTACAACTGCAGAATCATACACAAAAGTCATGCAGGCAGGGACACACACAGCGGCAGTGCAGGCAGTGTGTGGCACAGCCTGAGGCAATGTGTCGACCATAGTGACTCTTGCCGCCCTCCTACTTCCGTCAGACCGTCAGTCACAATAAAGCTGTTTTTGTGTGTGCGCGTGTCTGTGCTTTTTTAATATGACTCGGGACATAAAAAAACGTCAGGGACTCATTTCATGTTGGTCCCCAGCTGTGAAGACTTCTGGTTTGTTTTTGTGACCCAGGGTCCAAGGGCGAGGATAAATGTCCTCTCGTCCATGGCCAAAACTGTTAGAAATAACCCTGGTGTATAAACCCATATGATAACAGTGGCTTTAGAAATGTCTGCAATCAGAGGGAATGTCAGAACTGTGGAACTGCAGTTCTGACCGCATACAGCACACTTACTAATATGTGGTAAATAATAAATGAATGTTTATGTTTGATTCTATCCAACACTCGTGTATGTATCATGACCTGCAGTGTTTTAAAACCAGAACTAATGTTCATCTGTCTTTAATTATAGTTCCTGTACATGAAATTGCAAGTACTGCACAAGAGGCTGCAGGCGTTCGGAAAAGGTTTCTCTCTCTCTCTCTCTGTTATACACACATATAGATATGATAATATAGTGAAAACCAGTGTATAAATATGTAAAACTGCATGAATCACACACCAACATAGGTGTTATCATTTCTTTATACTTCTCATACTTCTTTGGGTTCAGTATGTCCGCCAGGACCAAGTTTCTTATGAAACTCACATCATTTTATTGCTCCAAGAAGTCCCAGGTAGCTTTATTATTAATGTACAAAATTACCAGACTATAACTTTGCATTGCGGTGCATATTCTCTTCATTAAGCTTGTTCTTTCAACCATTCAGTCTGTACAGGCTTCCTAAGGTTTGGATAATGAAGATTTACTGTATATTATGCAGATAGGGACCCACTTTCCTTCAAAACAGCCAATATAAACTTGGTTTAACTCAGTCTGTGTCAGGATACACTCAGAAAATTAATGTAATAAAAACACACATATGTCCTTATAAAGGTTAATGAATATAAATATAAACAGTGGGACATCGGTATAATTTCATGTATATTGCAAATGGGGCTCAGGTAGTTTGTCTGGCCTGCGCTGGCAGCAGCGAGTGCTGGAGAGGAGGTAGTTAGGGCCTGGTGCTCTGCCAAGCCAAACTCCTGAAGCATGCAGAGGGCTAATGCTTTGCCTCTGATGTGTGGCACTGAAAAACCACAGGACCGCTCGCAGGGTCCACTAAAACTCCATCACTCACTCACACCCCGGCAGAGACGAGGAGATGGAGTGAGATCGAGTCGCACCAAGGGAAGAAAGGGGGGAGAGAGATAGAGGTGAAGAGAGAGAAAGAGGAAATAGGTGGTGGAGGAGGGGGGGGCACAGTCGCAGCATTACAACCGCATGATTGACAAATGGCTGCGTACGAGGAGAAAAAACGAGAAGGCAAGGCAGAAAAATAGAGTGACTGTATAGTCAAAGTGTCTTAATGCATATTCCATTCATCTTTCTCCCCTAAAATTTCTCATTCCTCAGTGGCGTGGGCAAATCAGATAGCCTGTATCTGATGGAAACCAATGGAAGATTCTGGAGTAGATCAAAGGTGTGGCTGCGGTTTAGATAAGTCTACCCGCCATCTAGACACAGTTCATCTGTCTTAAATGGCTGCTCATTTCTCTTGTCAGATAGTGGAAAGGCTATATATAGCTCTGATTAAGATGTCTGGAGCAACACTCTGAGTCTTAAGTCAATACGAGACTTCCACGGCCTCTGCTGACATTGTTACACTGCCTATTAGGGGTATTTGTTTTAAATTAGCTGTTGTTCCTAGGCTCACAGACTTTTAAAAGTGCATGTTTCTGACACTGTGATAGCGCCATGGTCTAACAACTTCATTATTTGGCACACATCCACTTAGATGATCTCATAAAAGTCCAAATAATGGCTGGCTGAGGTACCCATGCTGATTTCACTGTTTGCTTTCTGACATAAACGTGGCCAAGAAAAGTAAAACTTTTGACGCTTTTGCAAAGTTGCAAAGCAGCTCAGATGTTTTTTAAGTGTTTTGCTGTGAAAAGTTGAGCGATCAAAGCTCGAAGTATGCTTGCAATTATTGAAAACATAAATCATAAAGGATCCTGATGAAATGTTGACCGTGACTCACTCATGTCATTGCATCAAGATATGTGTTAAATATTAACATTGCCTTCAACTTAAAGTATCATCCAACTGACAACTATGGAAACGGTGGGTACATAACACATTTCACTGATGTCTCTCCTTCATGAAATCCCTATGGTTGATTTTTTTGTTTTGTTATACAGCTGGCACAAGAGATTTCATACACGTCCTATATTTCACCTGTTTTATTTCGTAAATTTCTTCTCTACCATGGATAAGACACCTATTTTTTAGTATCATCTGCAGCTTGCTTCAATTCCTCCCACGAATATGTTCTATGTCTCCTTGCTATTGATACATAGCTACACAATTAGCATCAACAACTGCTATTTTCCAGTTGTCCTAGTTTCAGCTACGGTTGTGTTTACAAGACAAGAGGATTGTGTCTCAAGGTCGCACTACATTCTCAGCACAGACTGGACACCACAGTGATATCAAATTCTGATGAAATGTCTGGGTTGAAGCTAGCTGGTTAGCATGCTAATGTCAGTAGTAATAAGATTACACGCAAAATACAAGGGCTGCTCCCCCCTGCTGGAAACAGCCAATGAACTCTGCTGCTGAACTCAATGTTCTCCTACATGTATACAGCTGCTTTGCTATAGCTAACATATATGTAGAAACAACAAAACTTAGCTAGATTAGGAATAGCTGATCTTTGCAAGATTCAAATGCAACTATATTGCAAAATATTTTACATTCTTAATTCTCAATGCACACATCTCCACTGATGTCCATAGCCTATACTTGATCTCTTTGGTTCTAGTAGCCTAGGTTATCCTACTGGCCAAAAACCAGCTGACACACTATGACTGGGCAGTATCCAAAAGGACCAACTAATGCCTTTTCCCACCAGCTGGCCTCTATCACAGCGGCTGAGGAAACCATTGCTTTTTCCCCGCTCAGTATCAGTTTGTGTAGCCCACAGTGTTCTTACAATCCCCAAGGCCCTTTCACCAGTTTAATAGAGCAAAAATGGGCCTAGCACATACACACCATAGGCATGGAGTCTCTTGCTGCTGTTGCTGCATGATGTCACTGGCAAACACTCAATGTGGGGAACACACGGCCAAACAGCGAAACAATTTGTTTAATCATAAAGTGCATTTACATAAGGCAACGGCTGCATAAATGAATGCATAATTGAACAGGTTAATGCATAATGTAGTACTCCCCTGGGACAATAAATAAAGTGCCTTTTGAAAACGTGTGAGACAGAAAAAGATAGAGAGTAAGACAGGGTGTGTGAGGGAGAGAGAGGGAGACACAACATTACCCGCCAAATGTCAGACAAAACATGAAACACGTTCAACGAGACAATGCCAAAGCCAGCGAGGTAGTGAGAGGGGGAGAGTAAGAAAGAAAAGAATATGGAAGGAAATAAATAAATAAAAAGGTGAAGTCTTGCTAAGAGGATTTCAGGACATGCTTCGTTTCTTTCCATAATCTGTCTATTAGCACCAAAGTATTTCCAGCTCTCATAACCATGACAGGGACACTATTAGTGACAAGCTCACACACCAATACAACTTAACACTGCCTCCTGGGAATTCATCCTTCACTCGCTGTTTGTCCTCTCCCTTTCTCTCCCCTCTCATTTCCCATTTCGTTTCTCCATCTCTCTTTCCATGGCTACCTTTTCTGTTTCTTTTTTCTTTTGCACTCTCTCCACTCTTCTCCTCCATCTTCTTTAACACCCTCTTGCATTTTATAGTTCTCCAGCCCGAGTACTTTGTTGAGACACATCTGGCTTGTCACGCAAGCAGTAACTGTACAGTTTCTAATCAAGAACAGATAAGGAGAGCATCAACTGATCAACACACAGCCATGACTTCAGTTCTGCTGTATTGTCATTGAACAAGTTTCTCCCTTGGCGAAGAGGAAGAAGAAGAAGAAGAAACATGACAGTATAGTAAATGAAAATCTGAGTTTCTGTGAAGGTCAGAGGATGGATTTCTTGACTTACTGTTATGTTCTGATTGCTTTGATCATTTTGAAGTATGTTTAGCTATCCTTGTAGAGTAGCGCTGCAGATGTGTCTGTTGTGTATTATTCTGCTTCACATCGTACGCCACTTTTAAGGGTTGAAACTCAATGCGGTGCATTGTGGAGTAAACGCTTTGTTTAACCACTGCTGTGCTGAGCTTCAAACATTGGTCGATTACAGTTGCAACCAAAGTACAAATCCCATTTTCATGTCAATTATCTGAAACATCTTGCAGCACTGACACAGTGTGACTGATTTACGTTTTACTGCCATCATTCTGTAATTCTTGTGGCGACAGTGGCCATTACTCTGCAAAAGTTATGCAGTTCTGCTTTCATTTTCCAAATTATTTAGACATAACATGTTTTGTCTGTCATTTAATACAATGTCATGCTAATGTGACTCCATGAAAACCTAGGAAATACATTATGATTGTAAACACACATACCGTTTCATCTGCAGGATGCATTATTTTGTACCTACAAGCCTGTTCTGTAAATGATGTAACACTAAACTGATCAGAGGCCGTTTTTGAACTGATTATCAGTGATACTTGCAGATGGCAAAAAGACTTTGTGTCAGGCAAAAGGGAATCACAGCCAATCTCCCTCTGCAAAGCTGCCACAGCCACATCCTTTGAAACCCTTATAAATCCAACAACTAGAAAACAAAATAAAGCAAACGCACTGTATTCATTAAAGCTAAAGTTATGTGTATCTCTGAATATACTCAGATACCTGTCAATGTGTGTTTCCATCGCGGTGGTCCACGACGCAAGCGTTGCTTGTGTGTACGTGGCTGTCAGGTGAGATTGTAGCATTTACGCTGTGATGTGTCACACCTGATTATGGATACATGTTTCCTCCTTTCTCCACCGTGCTCGGCAAATATGTGTGATGCATGCATGAGTGTGAGTGCGTGACAGGCAGACATCAGCGGAGGTTTGGCGGCTGATGACAGCGCCGCGACCCCTGATGACGCCCTCCATTTTGTCACCGGCGACTCACGCAGATTACCCCCAGCACCATCTTCTTACTCTGTATGCTAATGAAACAGAGAGAGGGAGTAATGAGAAAAGAGTGACGGATGAAAAAAGGAAGGAGGGTAGAGAAACAGAGGGGGAAAGCATAGGAAAAAAAAATATGTGAGAGAAAGAGATGAAACAGCGCTTGAATGTGTGTGACAGAAGAAAATAAGAGACGGCAAAACAAAACAAAAAGAGGGCACATCTGTGAACAAACGCAGTGTGAGAGAGATGAAAAATGAATACAGTAGGCAGCATGTGGAAGAGAAAGAAAGGGGGGGGGACTAATGAAGGTCATCAGCAGCCATATTGGGGCTACCTTGGATAGAAATTTAGGGAGAGAGGTAGGGGAGGTTCCAGCGTGTATGATGAATGATTATAGGTGTGTGCGTGTGTGTGTGACAGTAATAAATTCAGGGTGTGGAATGGAAAAGGGATATAGGTCTCCGAGAGTGCTGAATTTCAAACACCGACCGGTCACTGCTGTGCCACTGATCGCTCTGCATGTGTGCGAGTCTGTCTGTGTGTGTGTGCGTGCCGGTGTGGGTGGCTTTGTCCTAAGGTATTGAGGAAAAAGACGTAGACGTGGCCCGGCTATAATTTATGTGAAAACTAACAGAGCTGTCCCGAGATGTCATTAGCTAAAAGGCAAATTTCATTATTTCTCTAATATGGAACATGATGACTCTTTTTGATGTCCCCCTCCCTTTCTCTTCTTCCTCTCTGCTCCCTCCTTCTCCAACTGTATCCACGCCTCCCACCGCCTTTTTGACTATTTACCCCACCCCCCTCCTCCTCCTCCTCCCCCTCCTCCTCCTCCTCTTCCATACCCCCATTCAGAGGATCACCTTATTCAGAGCAGCTTTCCCTTTCAAGGTTGAAGAAAATGGCCATGGGTCTGTGTATGTGTGTGTGTGTGTGGGGGGGGAGTGAGAGTGATTTTCATTCCTTGGTCCCACTGAAGGAGGTGAAGGTGACTCATCTTCAGCCCACAAGCACACGCACATCACACACACCTTGCACTCCATCCCCTCCCTCCATACCTTTGATGTGTGTTTGAGTCAATAATGGCTAATCAGGTAGCATCAGGCCTAGTCCTCATTTCCCCTTCACACCAGCCCCATTAGGGAGCAGGCTTTCTGGAGCAGGCCGATAAGGACAATATGCTCCTCTTTGGCAATCTCTCTTCCATATATACCCTAAATCTCCCACTACTCTCTGATTCTTTCTTTCTCTCATTCTGCTCTTCTCCCATCTCTACCCCTTGCTAAATCTCAAGCGTCTCTCCCTCATTCCTCCAACTCTCATTCTCCCCATCGCAGGCTTCTCTCACCTTTCACTTTTCTTTCCGTCTCTCCACCTTTCCCTAAATGCCCCATTACTCTCTTCCTCCTTTTTCCATATTTAACCTCTCTACTCTCTGAATCACACACTACGCCTCTTTCCCTTCATTACTTTGTCGGTTTCTCGCAGCATCCGTCTTTCACTCGGCTTCTTTTCCCCTTCATTTCCAAACTTATTCCCTAAATCCCCAATGTTCTTTCAGTTTCTTTCCTGTGCTTCCCACCAACTTCCTTCTCTCCTTCCCTGTAGTCCTCAACTCTTCCTTTACAACTTTCTTTCCCACTCCCTCAAATTGTCTGGCAATCACTTCTTCTTTTCACACCTTGAGGGAACACACCAGCATTTTTGAAAAACAGGCCTAATGGTCAACATGAGATGGGAACGCAGAACCAAAAATTTGTGCCGTTTCCGTACTCAGACAGGCACTACTGTATAATTTACAACACTTATGATGGAAGGTAGTACCTTCGTCCTGCGACAACTGACATTCACTAAAAAAGTTGCTAGAGGTGTGTGTGTAAGTTTAAAATACAGCTGTTGTAATGTTTTATCAAATTTTAATAGTATATCTATTCTATATTGTAGCCCTTATGGTTCACATGATAAAAGAGATGTTGATTTGGATATAATTTGTTTTAAAACTCAATATTATTGGAATCCTTAAAGGGTTATTTCTTTATTTCTAAAACTGTGCTATGTTTTACTTAGATTGATTAGAATTAATTTTCACTATAGATTCTGTGTTGCAAGTTGTCATTTGTGGTAATGTTTCATGGCCCATTAACTCAAATGTAAAGAGATGTGTCTGTTGTTTAGAACAGCGCTCTGCAAGTAAACCTTTGAAAAAGATTTCAGTATCTATTCTTTGTTTTTATACCTAACAAGTTTGTTGACCAGGTGACTAAAGTCTCTCTGAGAATCTGTATTGTTTAAGATCAGTAACCGCTTCTGAGTTTATGCTCCTGTATTGACAGTGAATCCCCACCCTCTGCTTCCTGGTGCTACTTGACCATATCCATCTACAGTATCCTACCTGCAAACCTTTTCATCTGTCCATCTTTCTATTAATTTTCCTCTTGTCTTTGTCCACCTTCATCCATATCACTAACTCCACTACTTCCATTACTTTCTCCACGTTATTTCATGTTTCATTTGTGTCTGATCTACAAAGCTAGACGCAGCGACAAAAAGATGCAACGTCTGCACTGTTAGTTTGGTCAAATACAGCTCTGGACGTTGCAACTATATATACTATAATATATATATTAAAAAACACTAAAATGATAACTGGATCCAGAGAGAATCATTATCTTGCACATAAAGAAGAAGATCAGTCAGCCAGACAGCCTAACGGGGAGGAACGGTGTTCTCATTTTGCAGCCAATCAGAGTTGTGCTTTGACTGAAGCTTGGAGTATACCCACATCCAATTTTACAACAAAAGCACTGACCATTAATCCAGAGGAACTCTCAAAACTGATGAATACCTACTGTAAAAAGGGTTCCACTTCAACCAATAAGAAAATACCTCTTTACTTTTTAATATTTTAATTACAACTCCCCAGTGGACATAATATTGAAATATGTAGCATTGGTTATGGTTGCTTCAAGTCCTCCTTGGGGGCATTTGAATTAACAGCTGGTTGTGCGGTTTATGTTTGTGGGTTAAGCATGACCATAGCAATGCAGGGAGTTCAGTCTGCATAAAGGCCATGCCACAATGAAATCATTACATAAATATGTAAACTATGGTTGTTTAATAACATTATTATAGCTTCTGAATACAAATGTTGTTTTATTTTATCGAGACACAGTATGTTTGCCTTCAAACTCAGCTGCATCCTGTGTGTCAGACATAATAGCAACACTTTATTTGGATATGATATTTGGATACAAGGTTGACAGTATTTGCAGTATTTTAAAAGATTGTTCAACCCTGAAATGGTTTACAAGTGATTTGTTGAACACTTTTGCATACATTTGCTGAACATTAGGTGAACACTGGAGAGTCCAATAAGGATTAAATGTTACAAATACCCTTGTAGGATAACTATCCAAATAAAGTGTAACCAACGCAATGAATGGATTTTTTTTATATGTATATATATCTGTAGAAAGCTGTAAGTGTTACTGACTAACTGTTGTGAATGAGCAACATTTGGGGGCTCTAAGGCTGAAAATACCTGAAAGGAATATTGAGGTGGATCCAAAAGTGAAAAATGGTTACTGTCATTTTGGCATTCAACCACCAAAATGTTAATACCTGTAGTTCATCTTTGAATCCTAGTGAATGTTTGTGCCTTAATGTTGAACAAAATTAAACACAATGAGTAGTTAATAAATGCATGTGTGTGGGTTGGTGAGGAGAAATCGGTGTTTGTGCTGCTGGGATACTTTGTCACTCTGTCTGCAACTTAAATTCAACTGCACCGTCACAATGTCAGCATTTTGCTATACTGTCTGCTGTATAGTGTCTATAAAAAGTAACCACATAACAAAAACTCACCTTTTAAAAAGTGAAACACTGTGAGAGTAACTGTCTCCCTTTCCCCTCTCTTTCCTTTTTTTGAGTGACCTAACTTTTAGAGGAGACATGTTGCCAGCACTCCTGTCAGTTTTATTTCTTTCTCACCCTCTCCTTCTGGTCTGTCATTTTCTGTTCGTGGTGTGACAGAACTGCCTCTCCCACTAAAAGTTTTTTTCATTTTAACAGTGGCAAAATACTGGGCTGGTCCCAGCTGCAGTGTTTTTTTGTTTTTTTCACATGACAAAAGATGCTTTCTCCAGGTAGGTGTCAGATATTGTATATAGGTTGTCAGATGTGGCCATTAAAAAAAAGAAAAAATAAATTAATATCAAAGACATTCATCAGGTTTCTAAAATGAGAGCATGTGTAGTCAGTTTCCTCCTGAGAAAACTCTGTGGTATGAACTGTGTAAGGGTCACGGTGAATATAGCAATGCTGAATAAGTACTGTAAAGAAAAGAAGAAGCCTATGTTTGATTGTTTTTACTGTGTTAAGGTCCAGGGATTCATCACTGTTTTCATTTTGTCAAACTCACACACACACAAATCAATTTTATGGATTATTATTTTTACTTTTAGTAAAACAAATGCAATCTAATTGAGCACAACGTTTATTTTTCTTATGCTAAATGGTCTAAATGAGTTCCTGAGAAAACCCTGTTACCAAATGACGGTTCTAAGTAATGATATATGACAAATAAAACATAAAACGACTTCTGTATATAACTTTTCTTGTTGTATTTACTACAATCGCAAGTCATCTTTGTGGATTGCCCTCTTGTGGTCCATATTCACCTATTTGCAACTCCACGATGGTTAAACAAACATGAGTCATTTGCAAACACTATTTGTTGCAGAGCTGCTTACAACACAAGCAATGAACGCAAGCTTTCTGTGCGATTATTAGCATGGGCAAACCACACACAGACCTACAGGGAAGCCCAGACCGGAGCTGATAACGCACACACACAAACACACATGGGCACAAGCATGCACTCCAACCATTTGTATTGTGAAATAAGGATCAAATAATGCTTTGTAAACACTGTAATGAGTGCCATGATGATCAACAGCTACCCTGCCTCTTTTTCTCAGTGTCTCTCGTGGTTGAGGACCCAAACTGTTCAACAACAACCCGACGCTAATTTGGGATAAAAAGAAAATACTGACTTGCAATATTTTGCTGGTTTACCACAGATTTCCAGGGGACCACACATACAGCAGCAGAGTACCACACACGCTCATTTGATGAAATTAGGTTAGGAAGGAGCCTGTTCTGTGCTTTCCGTCTTTGTGAGAGAAAGTGGTGTGGAAATTAAGAGCCTGTATGTGCCTGTGTGCGCGAATGTGTGCATCTGTGTTTGTGTATGTGTGTGTGTGTGTGTGAGAGAGGCTGACTAATCCCTCCACAGAGCTGAAACGAGTTAAAAACACATCAAAGGGAAGCTTAACCTCTGTGAAACCTCACCGGGTTTTCAAGAACAACAAATGATCATTCTCCTCATTGTTTCCAGGGGGACTTTTTTCACCGCTGCGCTGCTGACTTTTCCCTCAGTCCTGGGAGTTTTCAAAAAAAAAAAAGCCTGTGGTTTCATTTTTAATGACTGTGCCGTTTGTGCAAGTGTGCGTGTTTTTTTGTGAGAGAATCTAAATGCGCGTGGATGTGTGAGTGGGTGCATGCATGTGTGTTTGCACATAAAAGAAAGGTATTTTTGAGTGTTGACATGGCAGATGAGGAGAACCAAGCTAACAAGGACAGGCAGCGCTCGGGAAAATCATTAAAATGTACAACATCCTGACCAGGTATACAACAGCCATGTATATACAGAACCAATGAATGATAAAAAGGCTTTAGAAGACAGGTGGGATGGTGAAAGAGATGAGGAGGCCAACTGTGGTCTGAGACCTTCTTTCCTCACAGTTCTAATCATCACAGCACAACGGTGCCTTTTTTAAAGTGTGGATATCTCCATGCATTTTCTCCTTGCCTTTTGTTTTGCACGAATGAGCAACACTCCTGCTGAACCACTATAAAATATAAAAAGACTCATGAGTCACCTGTAGATGCATATTGAAATCAACACAGTTTGTGTGGGTGTATGAGTGCACCATTGTACCTGCTTCTAAACCATTTTTAGATTATTTTAGATAAAGGTTTTGATGCCTACAGTAGCAAAGTTACCTGTGTCCACGTCTTTCTGTGTCTCAGGTCTAAGACTTACACTGTATGCAATACCAACAGGTAGCCTCTTGTTACAAGCTTCTGGCTTAAATAAAATGTCACTGACATACTGACAGATGAAATAAAAATGGGTGAAAGTTGTGCCACTACTTACCAATGTATCTGTCTTTATTTTTCCGTCATGACCACACTGGTTCTCAGCAACAGGGGACACTCAACAAATAGTTTTAAAACTATAAAACATAACATAAAAACATATAGTATAAACATCCAGTCTCAATCACATTCAAGCACATGCTCACCAACAGGCACTTAGAGAGAGACAGAAGCACGCAGACACATAATGTACTCGCATAAAAAGACACACAGCCACATTTACCACAGTAGATGCAGGACACATGGCGCACAGCTGCAGCGCAATCAGACTGTGTTACAGCCATTCACATTAACATCTGAGGCATGTCTGTGGATACCCATGATGTACCGCCGCGCATTTCTCCCTAAGCAAGACTCATCTCCAGTGGAAGACACATTCATCAACACTTGCAGCTGATCATGTGATCGGTTAAGCTCATTTGTTCAATTAGGTTGAATTAAATTCATTATGGTTCATCAAAACTGGTTGAGTTTTTCCAATAAGTGCTGGCACACACACAGAAAAAAAAACATCTTAGTGCACTTAGTGCTTCAGTTTAGTCTCACAACATGATCATTGTTTGAAGTATTAAGTGGTAATGCTCTAAGCTACAACTGCTTGCAGCACTGTAATACTATGAGGATGCAATCAATAGGTTTTTTTTAAATAGAAAAAAAGAGTCTGATTTTTACAGCTACTAAAACTGCACATGTTTTCTGAGAATAATCACTTCCTGGCATAGTTGTAAAGATTGTTTTTAGCTGACGATTTGAGTAAATTCTATCATCTGCTGGATCTGGAGCCCCCTCAGGCAAAAAGCACCCAGGGACTTGACTTTGACCTGCAGGACATTAACCTCATACTGAATATACTCCCCGGTGAGGAGCTGGAGGTCAAGAAGTCATGACAGGGTAGAGTCTTCCGGGGGTTTTATTTGGTCAGATCCCTGCTTGTCCTCCCAGACCGAGCATCCTCCAGAGCGGCGGAGACAGAGCGCTGTGCAGCTGGCCTCAACCAGAGCGCTTCAGACAAAGCCTGGGACTCACCTGGCTTCTCTCGCCCAGCTACACTGATCTTAGCTTGGGTAAGAATCCGATCTGTGTCCTCCACCGCTGGGATAGGGAGGCGGAGGGATGAGGGAAGGGAGATGGCGGGAGGAGGTGGGCGGGCTCGAGAGGAGACGGGTAGGTGGATGGAGGAGCAGTGCTGGGAGGTGGGAGGTGGAGGGAGCAGTTGCTCTACTTGTCTACGCATGGACCTCTCCTGCTCCAGCTGCCTGCGCAACCGCTTATTCTCCCCGCTGAGGGTGTTTAACTGGGAAGAGAAAGAAAGAGACACTGAGAGAGACATATGCGCAGAGGAGGAAACATTTTGAAAAGAGTCCTTCATGTGTGACCATGAAACAGACTGAGGGAAAAAGAAAGAGGGGCAGTTTTTTGGGGGTATGTGTGTGGGGAGGGGAGTTTCAAGAAAGTTAAAACATCACACTCATTTAGTTAAATCAACAAAATAACAAAACTTAATTTCATGTTACCAATAAATATCAACCATCAAAAGTCAACAGCTATCATGTTGATGAGGTAGCTGACATCCTATTATATGCTTAATTCATCTTTCATACTTGCTTTCATGCCTGTTGAAACAGAAATGCAAATGGAAAAAATTGCAAGGGGTGGGGGTGTTGGGGGGGTTCAGGAGAGTATTGTGTTCACAGTTTGAAATGGTTGCAAGTGGGAGTCATGCAACGGTGTAAATTTCTACATGAAAACAACCAATTTGAGCGATCATTAGAGGTCGATTTGACACAAAATCATCCGTGACACAAAACAAATCGCACATCGTCAGAACATGATTGGGCTCCCTGAAACACAATTACAGACTAGCTAAATTGAGGGCGTTTTATTTTTTGACAAGGACATTTGGGTAAAGGCAGCGAGGAGTGTGAGTTAAAAGTGCCTTTAAAAGCAAAAAAAAAAAAAAAGCATTTGTATTTTTGTATTTGCTGCAACCCATAGTAATTATATGCAAAAACGTGCCAGTCTAAAAATTGTAATAAGGTGGATAAAAGGGAATGAAAGATTTAAAATAATGTATTTTTAGCCATGAGGAAGAGTAAAATAAGAACTTAAAGAACAGAGACAAAGAGACACATCGGGTAATGACAGTTGCACTCTCCACATCTGTTTTTTTAGTGTGTGTGTATATCTGTGTGAAAGCTGCGGTTAAAGAATGATGTCACATCGACATGTCTGGCCATGTGTGCGTGTATATCTTTGTACATGTGTGCGAGTGCGAGTGTGTGTGTGTGTTTGAGAGCGAAAGAGAGTAGGGAAAGGGAAAAACACAAACGGAGATGAGACAGACACATTTCCGGACGGTTCCGCTAACATTACCCTTCCAGACACCACACACACACACACACACATGCACACGCACACTCAATAAATCTGAGCAAATGTATTACATGTGATGACTAGAAATAGCTGGGTCTGAGGCTTAACCCTTGAAGAGCCGATGACATGTCGATGTGTCAAAACTCTCCAACAGTAAGATGCTTAAAAAGTATTTACTATCTACAACAGTCAAACACCCTACAATGCCTTCATTTTATGTTATGCCAAAAGCAATATCATTTCTAGATAAAAAAATTAAAAGAAAAAAACACTGAGGCTGACATTTATAATTAACTGTACATTCAAGGGGACCTGTTTAATTTTCCTGGTCTTTGGTGGCTCTGGATGCTTCCCTAATTGCAAGGGAGGGGGGATGAAATTAAAAATCACAGCTTGTCTCCTCAACCTTCACATCGGTACGGGTGAACTGGTGTGCATATGTTTGGATGAAAAGAATGTGTTTAAGTGGGGGGAGAATGAAAGAAAGAGAGCGACAGACAGAAAGACACAGAGGGGGATGTTTTAATGCTGCTGCACAAGCGTGTTTGCACTTTGCATGGCTCCGTTTCCATCCAAGTATTTTAATTCAAATTATGAAAATTACTGAGCTAGAAAAGATGAATAGACACAGCAAACTCTGAGCAAATTTCCTCATATTGGCAAAAAACTTTTCAAATGTGTTTTTTTTTAAAATGATGTTTTAGTTCAGTTTGAGCGTGATGATCTGTCAAGCAGCAGCAAAAGGAGTTTTCAAAATGTGTGTGGAAAAGCTGTCCATCTTGACCTCCATGTCATACCTGCGGCGGCTTGTGGTGGAAAATTGCCTCGTGCTTCCCCCCCTTTTTTTTATTTTCTTATCTTTGCATGGCATCATGAAACACTCTGGACATTAGTTGACACTAAGAAAAATAACAGCTTCCCTAATGCTAATCAAGTCTTGAAGGAATCTCATTTTTTCCCTCTGATCTTCATCTTTATCCCACTTGATGGAAATTCATTTAATTCACATTTTAATTTTCTGTGACATTTCAAAAGTTTGCATGAAATTTGCTTGACAGTCAGAGGGACGTCAAGCTTGTGCATGTGATGTGCGGCGAGCGTTAATATGCGCCTGTGGGTGGATGAGAAAAGAAAGAGTGCTAAAGCAGTTTGTGGCTATGAGTGAATGAGACTAATCTAAAGCAGAGACACAGACCTGATTTATAACCCGACGCCTCTCACACAGATAAACTGAGACATTCCATTCAGCCTCTTTACTGATATCTGGAAGTGTGTGCAACTGTGTATGTGACTGTGTGTCCAGTGGACAGTGAAGGGTATAGCCCTGTGTAAATGAACTGTCTATATCCTTCTTTCCAATTCTACTTGTATGTTTGTGTGTGTGCGGACTGTCCGTGTTGGATCGATGTGTGTAATGATTCACACTAGAGATTAAGAGGTGCTATTACACACCTGACCTGTTAAACAACACCTCGCTCTCGCTCTCTCTCTCCGTCTTGTCTCCTCCTCTCTTCCTTCCTTCTGTCTCAAACATGGAAGCTAACGCCATTTCCTTTTTCACTGACACTACATTAAAAACTTCAACAAGTGCCAGCTCTCGTCGTACCCCGTCAATCAGCGGGGCCATTCCACAAACTAACAAAAGTCAGGTGAGCCGTTCTCGCAGGCCCTGGAGTTTTGGAGAACTGAGGGGGCTGAGCAGCACTTTTGATTCGTCTCTCCTTTGGTGATTTGTTGACTCTTGTGAAGTTCAACAGAGTAAAAAATGTCAGCTTTTCCTCAGAATATTCCTCTGTGTTTTTTCCCCCACATTGTTTTATCACAGCAGGCCATTTCCCTATGCTGTCATGGAGAGATCAGCACGGCTGTATTGATATACATCCCTCTCTCAGTTTCATGAAAGGGAAATCATTTACCAGTGGAAAGAAACGTCACTGCTTTTTCCCGATACAATTTGTCCCCCCCCCCCCCTCTCCAACCCTTTCCCCGCACCGCACCCCCCCTCCCTCCCCACCCCGCTGCCGACTTTTCACTTTTATCGTAGGAAGAGGAAATGGATGCCTCTGTGTGCCTGTGTGTAAGTGCGTGTGTGCGTTTGAAGTTGGACGCATGAAAGCTTCCTCTTCTGTGTGAGCTCAACAGCAGGTGGGCCTGTGTGTGGGTGTGTGTTTCTATCTATTGGGTAAAAGGACTGTCAGGACTGTATATAAACGTGTGTGTCTGTGTCTGTGTGTGTGTGTGCACGCGGACTTACTTGTTGATTTAGCATTCCGATGGCCTCCAGGTTGCTTCGCAGTCTGGTCTGCATTTCCTCGATTTTGCTGAGGTTTAGAGCCACACAACTCTGATTTTCCATGCTGTAACACAATATCCATATGCATACAAACAAACATATATCAGAAACCAACATTTTTAAAATCCTTGTACCTGCAGTATTTTATTAAAAAAAATAAATAAAAATGTGGCCTCATTTGTCATCTACCATAAAAATCACATTTCAGTACACTTTGCATCCACCATGGTAAACTTTTAAACTCCAGTATTTTTGCACAGTGATTTGTATTTGCCTCGCAAAACAGTTTCAATCAAATGTCCTCTGAAATCTGGGGCATAAAGAAGTTGGCGTACATCATCTTCATTATAACCATCTTCATTTTAACTTATTACTAAACAAGGAGATGGGTGAGCAAATGGGTTCCAGGAATCATTAAATTATATATTAAAGCGCATATAAAACTAGGGAGAAAAAAAAAATACAAAAACAACATGAACGCCACCGCAGCCAGGGAACATTAAGAGTACAAGAAGCCATTTAAGATTTTAACTGTTTATTAAAAATGTTTGGGAAATGACAAACAAATGTTAGGGTCTGCTATCTTCAGACCCAGGGCTGACTAAGGAATGTCTATTAAATTAACGACGGTGGATAATGGTGCTCTGTACGGGCTGAAGAGCTTGCTGCCCCCGCTTTACGCTCTTTCTTTCATGCCCCACTGAACCTGTCCAGTTAGCATTCGGAAAAAAACCTTCTAAATACTTTATTGAAGACTTCTTAGCCCATTAAAGTACCACTGTACCTCTCCAATGTTAATTTTCTTGTAAAAGAGCAAGCTGGGATTTTCTATCAGAACAACGGATGGAAAGATGGTCCCGTTTTGCTTCAGTTGAGAAGACGCATGCGCTCATCGAATCGCTAATAAATGCATCTTAAATGTGGGTGAGCAGACATACACACACACACGTACACTTTTGCCCCTATTAGCCTCAGCTTAAAACATTTAAGATCCAAGGAGACACTGGAGGGAGATGTTGATATGTGAACTGACATCTTTGTCTGAAAAGTTTATGAGATTCATTAGTTACACAATTCAGCCCCCATGTATTTGTAACCATCTATGGTAACCCCTGACTCGAGAGACAATAACAAAAAAGTAAACAATAGTGACAACAACACCACTGACTAAAAATGTTCTCACTCTACCATCTCAACAAAGTCTTCTTGACCAGGATGACACCTGGCTTTGCAGTGGATCAGTTATGGTATATGGCATATATGATTTTTTTGTGATGTTGAGTTACAACTCACAGTGAAAACAGTGACTAAAAACCATTTTTAAACAATAAGAGGAAGAAAACACAGAATCTAAGCTGAAAAATGAGTGATGTGTAATATTTGTTCATGTGCAGTAAGATACAAAAAAGTGAAGGAGTAGACAAATTCATCACTAAACAAACACTGTTAAGTTGTATATCAGTGATAAAGACAATAAAGTATGAATATCTATGTTAAAACATATATATGTGTGTATTTTCATTTATATGCATAAAGAGATGAAATGATCCAGACAATTTACATGGAAAAAATTCCATACACACACTCTGAATCACTGCGTTTAATGGTCTAACTAATTTAGCTTGGCCAATGTAAACATTTTTAAAGAAAGCTCATTTCCCTCAGATGAAATTCATAAACTGAACATAATTGCAAGTGACCCTTACAGATCTTTTAATTTCACACCATAATGATGATACAAAGAACATTAATAAGGAGAAATGCTGAAATTTTCCTTTGATCTTCTAAATTGTAAACGCCTTTTAGAAGATGAGTTGCAATCGCTACAGCGAAGGACGAGGAAAGAACGAGAGGCGTTAACTCGAAGCACGATCCAACTCCATAAAATCCAACGCGCCACATCTACACAGATTCCTCTTGTGATTTAAACTCCTTCCTCGATGGTAATGTGGTCTTCAACACATCATGAAACATCACTGCTGCTGAGACAACTGTGTGAGATTTATGCACCCGATGTGAGAAGGCAGCGATGCGCTGAGTGCGTGGTATGACGCCTGTGTAAACATGTGTTCCTGTGTTTACACGCAAACATGGTTGTGTGTAATTAGCAGCCTAACCCAATCAGTGTGTATGTAATTATGGTCATTAGTGTCAAAGCCAAGCTGCCATGCTCTCTAAACTAGGCAATAAACTACAGGCTTCCTCTCTTGCTCCAATCTCACACTCATCTTTCTTATTTACTGCTTTCATATTGCTGTAAATTTTATGCAAGACTTGACTCTCTTCTTGCGGTCTCCCTCTTATCTCCTCTTTCTGTTTGTCTGTCACTTTAGTTCTCGGTGTTTGTACAAATTCTCTTCTGTGATCTCTGGGTTAGTTAGCGGTGCAACTGATGAAGCCTGATGCTTTATGAGCACTTCCCCCACATGGGTTTGTGTCAGGCAGTCAACGCTGACGGCAACAAACAGCATCAATCTCCGCTTTCATTACTCAGTGCCTTTCAATGTGCGCTGGTATGTCAGTGTTTTCAGATCTGCTCCGAGATACTTTGAGGTGAAACGATAATGACTTTGATAACGAGTCGTCTAATGAATTTGAGACTGAGGGATAATTCCTGTAAAGAAACAAACTGAAATATTTACATTTGGAATTCAGAGAAAACCCTGCTGTAATACGCTGCTTTCTGCACTATGTTCGGTAACTCCACATAAGTTGTATAAATGATGTATAAAGTATAAGAAAGATCATTATAATGCAATTAATTATACATTCAATTCACAGGTATGGATGAGTAAAAACAAGCTTAAAGCAGGAATAAGATTAAAAAAAGGGGGGGCACATTAACACATGATTTAATCAAGTCTAATTAGCTGCCTTGATTTCTTTATTAATTGTGAATGTCTGCGATGTCGCCTTTCACCCCTCTGTTCGTCATCATTTCAGAACTGAGGGTGCCACTGAATGACAGCGGCAGCGCAGTCCTTTGAGAAGAACGTGGGTTATCTTTGTGTCACTGTGTGTTACATTAACAACAAGTGTGCAAGTGTTTCGCTCATCAGAATGAGAAAGTACATTATGCCAAATTACAGATAACCTCAGACCAGCCATCAAGTCCTGCTAAATACATACATCCAAGTGAGCGACTGCACAGCCGATGTGTTTCATTAACATTATGGGAAACGGGTTGGTTCTGGAAATCAGCTGCGTGGGTGTGGGTTTGCAAAGTTGGCACCGACGCGAACGCTGCATATGAAGCAGGAGCCTTTTTTTTGTTATTGTGCGAGCTGTTGTTTTTTTTTTTCTTGTCATTGTCTTGGCATTTATTTTGTTCCTGAACACACAAAACTTCTCCATGTTAAATATAACAACGGCCTTTTCATTTTATCTAAATTTCAATCCTCCCCATTCTCCTTTCCTCATCTCTCTGTGGCTTTGTATTAGTGCAAAATATCATCCACAACGTGAAGTCATGACACTCCAGCTTCTATGGAACAGAAGGCCATATAATCATAATACATTTCTTTAATAAAGGCATATCTAATGACAAAACCTTCATGCTGTGTTGATTGCTGTCAGTGATAGTGACGGTGGAGAGACACTGTGAAGATACCTCCTTTGGCAGCAGTAATGAGATTTATACACTAAACGTATATGGCTGCCATGCAAATATCATGACACATCTGTTGCCTTATAGATTCATGATTTTCATACATATGGCATTTTGGGTAGGTGTCTTGGTGGGAGGTGTGTGGTGGGGGGTTAAGTAATGAAATGAAATAAATTAGGAATCCTCATAATAAAGAAAATAGGAGAGAGCGAAAAGAGAATGGACGGGGAGACACTATGGAAGAGGCTTTCATTCACTGTTTTTATCTCATTCCATGTTATTATATTCGCTCAATCAAAACCCCTCTTATGCATACATCTATATGAACTGCCTCTCTCGCTCTGTCCCTCTCTCTCGTTCGTTCGCAATTATGAGGGAAAGACAAAGAAAAGCGATTCATCTTTCTGTCGTGGCCCCTTAATGATATCATTAAAATGACTGACAGCTTTGAATAGCATTGGAAACCTACCCCAGTCAAAACAAATCTGATCCGTTTTGGAAACTGAAGCCTGGTGGTTCGTTAGGGGAGGGGTGCAACATGACTGCGTGCATGGGTGTAAAACAGGGTGAGGTGGGGGAGAGGGGGGGGAGTTGTTAATGAGGCAGACTTTAGGGGGTCACACCGGGGGTACGAGGAGCACCGTTGCAGGCAGGTGCCCCCACAAGCATCCCCCCCCCCCACACACGCACACACATACACACCCTCCTTTCTCACTTCCATCCTACACCCAATCCCATCTGTGCCACATTCATTTTCATTGCCTTAATGAACATAATAAATATATCTCCTCTCTATTGATGAATGCTATTTGACAGCCATGGGGGTGGCAAGCAGGAGAGGATGGGCCCTTGATTGGAGTGTAATCATTGTTAAAGGCCCAGCATGAATAACGTATTCAGATTGAAGGAGAGACATAACGCACGCACACACAGACACACACGCACACACAGGTGTCTGGGCCCATGGGGTGTTTCATTCACAACTTGGCACTCCCGCTGTTATTATCATCATCAGCTTTGTTCGGGCTAGATTGTGTGTGAAAGAGTGAAACATGGTGGGCAACGCTTTTGTTGTATGTGAACGCTTAACTCTGATCAGCTGGTGGATGCACACAAATGCATATGCACTTACACTGAGCAAACGGTCACACACACTCTCACGCACACACACACACACAAGCATGCATGCAGATGACTCACGTTCTCTCATCTTGCCAGACGCCCCGGTCTCGGATCTGGGCCTGCAAACAATTATAAAATGAAAAACAAACCTGTTTGTGATCGACTCTCTTTTGTCTCTTCCTATTTGTAGTTCATTGCTTTTCCAGTCTGCACTTGTTCACCTTGAAGCGCTCCATGTCTCTCTCCTTCTTCTCTGCCACTTCTTTCAGTCTCTTTACCTCCACCTTCAATGTGTCATTAGCCTCCTGAAGATGTCTGACAAAGCGAGGGAGATACAGAGACGGAGTTGAGCAGAAAAATATACATAGAGAGGCACCCAGAGAGAGAGACAGACACCTATTATCATCAAGAGACTCTTGTTAACATGGCAGACAAAATATTCTGCAATGCAACTGCAGTGGTGTCTGTGTTTCTCTCTTCTCAGAACAGCCTTTAACTAGCAGCTCCGACATTATCTCTGACACACAAACACAAACACACATCATGGTCCATTATAATGAAATGCTATATTTCTGCTGCCAATTGTCACTTATTCTTGCGGCTATTTTTCCCCCCAGTATTTTGTAATGCCAACAATTCTCCAGGCACCAGAGCTATTAAAAATATTATTTCAGTGATGATTATTAAGATATTTTAATACTACACAACATGAAATTGCTGTATTTTATTGAATGGAAGTAGAAATTTCCCATTTATGGAATATTGGAGCTCACTGATCTTTCTATGGAACACATCATCAGCGGTTTGTGGGATAGAACATAATTAGGCAGTGTTTTCAAGGTGTATAAAGATTGTTACCATTGCTACAGGTTACCATAACAAAACCGTAACAAAACTCGCACACACAAACACAAGTGTAAGCTGAGAGAAATGGAGAGAGAGGGAAAAGACAGACACAGACAGCCACGGTGCTGATGGGAGGGGCTGAGGGAGGTATGGCACCGCAGGGGGGCGGGATGACAGAAGACGGCTAGACCACTTTGATCTCTGGAAAGAGGAATATGTCACGCCCAAGTCTGTTCGTGCACTGTATGTGTGTGTATGTGTGTATGTGAGAGAGTCATGATGATGCAGACATGCAAATAGACAGCTCAGGTGCGAGTATGTCAGAGAATCCACTCGAACACATCAACACATGCACATAATTTCATACACTCATGCACTATAATAACCAGCAGCTCTTTCCTGGTGAGAAAAGGTGACCTTGTTTGCAGATGTAGCAGTTAGCTGAGTATTTGTTTTGTTTTGTTTCTTCATCTTAACAAAAAAATAAAAAAATACACTGCACAGAGCTGAGACACACACATATACACACAAGCTGATAAAAATCTCACCTGGAAATAAATACTTACTCTTTCTCGTCAATAACAATAAGCAGCACCTTGTTTTGGGCCTTCATCTGGGCAGAGAGGCTCTTGTTGGAATCTCTGAAAGCGAAAAGAGAATAATAAACATGAAACATGTGCCTATGTAATGGAGGAAGGAATATAAAATAGAAACATGTCACATTGTGCACTCATACTTTTGTTCAGCAATCCAACGGTCCACATTGGTCATGACCAGCTGGCTCTCGTGGCGAAGTTTAGCGTTGTCAGACCGCGTCCCCTCCAGCTCTGTTTGAAGAGTCTCCACCTACAAAAATGCAAGTAGCTGAATATGTCTTACAACTTAAGCAGATGTGGGTTGTTGTTTATATTTCCTATTTTTTAAATCCCTTCATCTATTCAGGCTGGGTTGGTGATAAACAAAACTCCACATTGAAGTTTTAAAGCAAAATTTGCATTAAAAATCTCAAAAAAAGGGGGGAAAATTGCTATTTCCTTTCCACATTAAGGTATCTTTGCAGGGTGAAGGAAGCCAAAGGTGTGAATAAAAAATAAATAAATGAATGTGAGGCTCTGAGATGGGAAGCCAAGAAAAGGTGACAGGAAATGTCAAAAATAAGAGCATAATAGCAATACAAGAGGAAAATTAGACAAATGGAGAATAATGAGGAATGAAAGAGGTGACATTTGCAGATGCTGGTATAAATCGCAGGGTGAGGAAATACGCAGGTGCCAAAGAGGAAAAATGGAGGTTGGTGGAGAGCAGAATCAGCCTGACGACAGGAGGGAAAGACAGGTGTGGGGTGAAAACAGGGATGGGATAGCACTGGCCAAACTGCTGACTTTTTCATTCTGCTTATCAGTCAGGACCTTTCCAGACCTAACTCTGGGGACCCTGACACATTACCCTTATCGCCATGGAAACACCTTGATATACCATAGCATCTTCGCACAAAGACTCGGGCAAACATGAAAAAAGTTTCCAATATGTGGGCCATGATTTGAGTATCTAAAAATATCACATGATTAACCTAAAATGTCAAAATATCAACTGCTGTATGAAATGAATCATGTAGTGTGTTTGTGCATGCCTACAGTATATGTGTATTTTGCAAACCATATGAATGCCAAACTATTTTACTGTTGCAAGTGACAAATTTAATGCAAAGATAATGAAAAACTATTTAAGTAGAGCTCAAATGGAAAAAAAAAAGAAAGAAAACACAATGGTGGATTAATTAAAATATCTGATGATGATCATTTCATCATCACAGGGCCTCAAGACAATACAGAAAATAAGATATTAATAAGAGCAATCACTGGAAGGAGGAATCACGACGAGAAAGATATATTAATTGTTTGCCAGTTTAGAGGTTCAGTTTACTCAGTTGATCTTGTTTTTACATACTGTAGCAATTAGGTTCACACAGCTTCACAGAATGGGTCTAGTACTGTGAAGGACAACTCAAAGTTTAAATTTGTCATTAGTCTGAAAGAGGGGGCTGGTGGGTTTAATGCCTCACAGTATCGCACTCCGTCACTGGCAAACTGGTTCCAAATCTTTCCGGTTGAGCTGCATGGAGCTAATGTGGGCCCACAGCATCTACAAAGATCGCGTCACCAGGGAACGGAGCTGCGCTCTCCTTTTCAACATCCACTGAAAGCCATTGATAACCAAAAAGGTTTTAGTCGAATAAAAAAACAAACAAAGAGGTCACCACTTCGTCTAATGGTAATTACATTTGGATTAAAGAACAGCTGCGTTTCAACAGATCCAAACATGAAGCAAAACAGTTTGAGCAATGAAATCATATTAAGCAAATTCAATTGTATTGTTGAAGGAAACTGAGTCAGGGTATCGATTGTAATCACATTTTAACAATGGAATAAATATTGTGAATCCCCTGCTGGTTCAGTTCTCATTCAAGTTCTGTTTCATGCAATTAACACATCTTCGTGTGATCCCCTGAACTGCCACAACTTCACATTGCATATCCAGATTAATCTATCTTATGTATAAAATATTTATATATTTGTTTCAATTGTGCCTTCCAAAAGCTCACAAAAAGAAAAGCGACACTCATCACAATACATTTGCACACAGCTCCACATAGACACACACACACACACACACATACATACATGGTGGCAGGATCTGTGGCGTGCTGTAATGACAGTAATTACCTGTGGTCTCACATTAACATCTCCCTCCTGACTGCCTGACTGGCTCGGCTGGTGGAGGGATGTAAATCACAGCGCAAGTCTGATGTTGTGATTAGGACTAAATTACACACCGTCACTCTGTTTCCAACAGTGTCAAGGGAGGCAGTGAAAGGGTGTGTGAGAAAGAGGGGGAGAGTGTATGTGTGTGTGTGAGAAAGAGAGAGAGAGAGAGGGGGGGACATTTAGAGAAAAAGGAAAAAAGGACAAGGAGGTGCGATTGCAAGAGGGGGGAGGAGTAAAGTAGCATACCTGCTTAACATTTAGATTGGTTTTGTTGCACAAATATTTTACCAGATGATGGGGGCTAAAAGGGGCAACAAAATGCATTTGGGACACACTTATAATCAAGTTTGGTGATACCGCCGGCCCTTTCAGGTCCATGGCAGAAAATATGAGTTTACTGCTGCACTGCTGGTGAAGCATTTGGAATCGGTACAGCTGCTTCAACTGTATTTATCATGTTGATAGTTTATTTTATCGAAATAAGGCAGATTTGTCCCGTCCACAGCCCGCAGTTTTCATTCACAAAAGATACAAGATGGACTTTGTGAACTCACACAATCTTTTTTTCTGAACTTTTACGTCTGAATTTGCTTTTATGACAAACCACAAAGTGGACCTGCAGACAGGAGTAAGAAAAAGGTGGGTGACTTTAACAGTTAATGGATTTTCCATCTTTCTAAGTTCTCCTTGGAGATGTGGACCGGTGTCACATTGCACATTAGCCATACAGAACAAAAGTGCATTTACACTAAAAGAGACCAACGTGTCCAACGTCATGGGATAAACATAAGTCAAAGTTAACTTTTTTTTCTGAGCAAAAGAGAGTAACATGAAGATGAGCAAAACAGCCCGGTTGTTGCTACCATCACCATCAAACCAGCGGAGCCGAATACGAGCCATTACTCTGTTCCACTCAGCTCATCAGAGCACATCCTCTCATCAAATTAATGAACACATTTATTGTTAAACACGTTTTTATAAAACATTCATTCATTCTGTCTAATTAAAAGACCCAACAGGCCTGACATCACTTAAATATGCATACTTATCACTCACAGGGTTTGAATTAAAGATCTACAAGCGTGTGTGTGTGTACTGTATGTGTGCATGTACGATGGCAGGAGAGAATGAGGCTTCCTAAGCAGGTCTTCTCACTCTAGGCTTAATGGTGATAATCATGGCGTGACCCAACATTAAGACCATGTGTGCGTGTGTTTGTGTGTGTCCCACTCTCCCTAATGGTGACGATGATGACATGTTCTCCATTAGACTAGTCAGTGGGCCACAGCAGATCTAGCATATTAATGATGCTGATGATGGCTTCTTTAATTACCTTCGTCTGCTGCAGCATGGCCTGACTCCTTTTCCCTGAGCCCTTTCATCACACACTCTCCTACGCATGCTGGTGGGCTGTTTATCAGTGGCTGCCATTATTGAAGTCCCCTGTCTTGCATCTAGCCTGCATGAGCACAACTACATTACAAGCCTTTGTGGAAGTTTCTTAACCACTTCCAAACTCAATTGGTGGTATCCTTTATATCTGTACAGACAGAAAACTAATTTAACAAACTACTTTTTCCCCCTTTGGTGCATATGTCCAGAGCACTGGATGTCAGGTGCTGTCAAACACTGAATGCCGGCACTGGACTCAGCTTTGTAATCTTCCTGACTGTCTTTTTATCATACAGATTCAAAAATTAATCATAATCTTGATCATTTCAGACTGCATTAGGTCAAGTTCCTGAAAATTAATCATTTTGATAGATTTCATATCTTTTTATTAATTGAAAAATGTAAGGTTTACAAAAAGTATTTTGGTGTTTTTTCTAATCAAATGTTGTCTATACAACTCAATTTCACAGAGTTAGTCCACTGATTCTGCATTAGTTAGGGTTGGTTAGTCCTTGAGGTTGAAGTAGTGCTGCAGAATTACTGACGAGACTATGCAGATAGTCTCGTGCAATTTATAAGAATGCTCTTTTTATTGGAAAGCTCTAACAATAGAAAGCTATAAATGTATCTTGGATGTGAAGCATTCCCATTTGGTAGACTGGCAGGCATTTAGTTGTTCAGGTGAGCAGCCTGCAGCAGTGCTTAGCTGACAGCAGCAACACAAAAGAACAATTTTAAGTTTTTATTGTTGCTGTATTGTTTAGTGATGAGCTGAAACAGCAAGTTTGGGAAAAAACACAGCCAGCCCTGCTGTGAATAGCTCCAGCGCACAGTTTGCACATTGCATTTGCAAAGTTGTTCATTTCCTCAACACCTTGATAAAACATTGGAAAATAAAAGAAAATATATGGATGCTGTTTATATATACTGTAGTTATTTTCCTATGATTTGACCTCTGAAGACCTATTTTGCACACAAGTCTCTTTTAGTTGATTTCATAATACAGTAATAAGCGTGGCCAGAATATGATACATGTATAAAAAAAAACCTCACAAAGTAAGAAAGGAAAAAAACATGCTTTTGTGGAAAATTTTGAAAAGGGAAAGAGCTGAGTCTTTCAGGTTTCCCTTTCACTTGTCATTAATCATTCCACTTTAAGCCAGCTAGTTTTTATTCTTTGGTTTAGAGATCGACAAAGATTTGATTGAATTTGAATAAATTGACATTACATAGCTTTGAAATCTGTGAATAGGCTATTAGTAAAGTCAAATCTGAACCTGAAATGATTGAAGTTAACTCTGAATAATGATAATAACAGCTTTCTTTCTTACTTTTGGAAATTAAACACTGTTAAAAGAAGTGTGATTTAAGTGTTGCAAACCTTGGCCCGGGTGACATTCACACAGGTGAATAAAAATAGATTCTTGCTCTGACCAACTGCAATTAACTAACAAAGTAAATACACACTCCAAGCAGGAAAAGCTTAAACCTTTTCACACCAACTTTCCTAGGGCCGCTACTTTATAATATTGAATATCGTAATATTTCCTGTCATAGGCCAAGGGAATATTTTTCATAATACCAGACAAATTATGCTGTTTTGCATCCTTTGTGCTCCACTGCTCAGTCCATCACTCATTTCACCGCTTTGGTTTTTGTACATTGTAACTTGGCATACGACAAATAAAACTTTGAACTCCTGTTAATGGCTATGATCATTTTTTGCTGAAACATAAAGCACAATAATAGAACTGTACATCATAAAAAGCACCTGAAACATAAAGTACAATAGGATAATTATGTATCATAAAAAAATACACTGTATGGAAGCTGCTAAGGGCATATAAAGTTCTGTAAATAACACGAATGAAAGGAAAAAAAAGAAAAAGAAAACACGGTTAGTTTGTCTGTTTGATTGTCCATCTCTTCTCTCAAATGAATTACAGCTCTGTGGCTTAATGAGCTGTGCTGGAGACTGATGGGACACAAGGACACACATGCACGCACACAGAACAAATACGAAGTCCATTCTATGCTTAAACAGTCAGACAATTGGTCCGCGTCTGTTGATTCATCAACTAAACAAATGAGCTTCATTTATCTGTCCTCATTTGTCCAACATCAAACCTGTGCGAGTGTGTATAGGCTAGTATGTGTAAGAACTGTGATCTAGTGTGGGTCATTCGAAGCTAATTAGGCCAGGCTTGGGGCCTCAATCAGGTATAATGAGTGAGATCAATGAACAGATAAGACCGTTCCAGAGACCAACTCTCTCTAGCATCACCAAAATGAAAACAGCAGTCCATCATGTTTGAAAAGTTCACCCACACAGCCACTTATAGGTGAAGATGTACATTTGTGCATCGTATACAAAAATGATTAGATAACAGCAACCTTAGGCAGTGACAGTAAATTGTCGTCTATAGCTACTGAAGTGCTGAAGAAAACGGAGGGAACTGAAGTTAATGGACATTTTCTTTGTCCACCTCCACGTCCAACTGCTGTGCGGAGTAAAGCAGAGTCTCAGTGCTGTTTGTGATTCAGTGTCTTGATCATGGATCCTCAAGGGAGGACTAGTCCTAGTCACCCCACAGAGTCAAGGCGATTAAAAGCTACCGTCTAATTGTATTTCTATAGGATGGTATCAATAGTTTTAAAGATTTTTGGGCAACTAAGGAACGCTGATGGGCATAAAAACATACTCATAAACTTTTGCTATCAAAAAACTCTGCTGCAAATTCTCATTAAAACTGTTTGAAATCTTTTACTCCATGCTAAACGAAGCTGAGGTAAACAAACTAATGACTATGATTGTGTGCGTGCGTGTGTGTATGTGTAAGAGGAAAAAGAAGAGAGGGATGATCTGATCAGTCACAAAACATTCCCCATGTTTACCATTACTTGTATTTGAACTGGGCTCATGCAGAGGGATGGGATCGAGTGAAGTTTGTGTATGTGTGCGTGCGTGCGTGCGCGCGTGTGTGCGTGCTGAGAGGCATACATGCAAGCACAGACCAACTGATATCATGCAAATCCTTTTTCTTCATATCAGAAAAGAGACACTAAAAAGGCCCGGAAAACACAAACAATATCCAGCTTAAAAAACACACACGCACACACTACAAACACACATATACACCCTGCATACAAAGACATACACACAGAAAAAGACAGAGCTATCTGAGGTTCAGCTACTGTGCACCGAGGCAATTTGTAATATAGATTTCCTCTATAGGCCACTGTAGTGTACCATTTACCATTTCAAACCCTTTGATTTTTTCACCAGCGGATAATTCATCTTCTGCTAGTCAATAACAGAGATTGGGACCTAATGAAGGAGTCATAGTCAGAACGGCCATCACACAGGTGTTTAAACACTGTTTGGAGGCAAATTCATTGAAAAACTCATCTGTTGTTGAGATGATGGAAGACAGCAACGGATGCAGATGGGAAATATGAGGGATTGTGTGTGAGCACCGGATCCAGCCAGCGACTATACAGATACACAGACAAACAGTCAAGTGTACACACATACAGACACGCAGTCACGCACAGTCCCAAACAGCTTATTACAATTACAGGCCTAAAGTAAACAATACATATGAAACTGATTGAGTCATTTAAAAACAGCAATGCATTGGTTGTGAATGCCGCTTGCTGTTATTGGTACAGCATCATATTTGCAGTGTGTTTGTAGACCCACTCCCTTGAAAGAATATTGTTCACATTTTGGGAAATATGCTCCCTTGTTTCCTTGCAAAGATTTGAGAAGATCTATACCACTCCAGGCTATATAGCCTGCAGCTAGTGTGCTTAGCTTAGCATGAAGACTGGAAGCAGGGGGAAACAAAAAAACTAGTTCTGTCCAAAGGTAACACGACCACTTGTTGGATTGAGGTGGTGACTTCCTGGATTCTCTGAGTGATAATAATAATAAAGACTGGTCACAGAACGGTCACCACAACCTTGACCTTTTGACCTTCCGAAATGGAAACAGCTCATCCAGTTCAAGTGAGTGTGAGTGCCAAATTTAAAGCGATTCAAGAGGAACTCTCAAGACATTGTGATTGCAAGGCTCATGTAATGTTTTGTGAAGTTGCCATGACCTTACCTTTAACCTTTGGCTACCGAAATCAATGGAGAGAGTGAAAATGGTTCAAGAGTCAACAAGACCGGGTGAAAACCTTATTCAGGCTGGACAAAGAATGGTCAATGTGCAAAACTGAGGACGCAGCTGCAGTATAAACTACATGGTGGAGCTGCTGTAAACAACTGAAATCATTGCATCGTTATTCCACGTTATTCCAAGCTTGTGTCAGTCGGATTCAGTCCTTTATCCGTCTTTGCTTGTCTCTGACTCTCTTTGCAACAATATTTAAATACAAAGCCAAGTTTCCTATTAAGCTGTTCTCATTTACATGTTTTTCTCTTAATCTTGTCAGACAACAGAACAAGTTTTAAATAGTGACCAATCTGTCTCTGGTGTCATGCAGCAGCAGCCTGGCTGTTCACAGAAGCGGCACGATCACTGCTCTTTTTTAATCACAGGTAGAGCTGATCTTTATAATCATGTGAATTTATAATGTAGAGCTTTTTCTGTGTTCTCGGAAGGGCACTTCTTCGGTAACAATCACGTTAAAAGGACCACCGCCTTGTGTGATGATCTGCCAGAGGGGCTTCTCTTCTCCTCTGCCTGCCTCTGTGTGTGTGTGTGTGTGTGATCATCTGTCTTGCTTTTTGTTAAGACACTCAGATTTGTTTACTCATTAATCAAAGGTGTCCATTTCAGATCTTTCTGGCCCACTTTACCCCTGGGGCAACTCTATTCCACGGGTAGCAGCTACGGTTTGTCCCAAAAGCCAGGATTTGTTGGTAGGCGTTTTTTTTTTAAATCCCTCGTGACAAATAAGCTACCCGATATAAACAGTTTCAAACCATTTCGAAAGAGCAGTGTCCAATGGGAAAACACCAACACTTGGCAATTAATGGTGTAATGCAATATTTCACCTAAAATGAGATTATGCTTTTGTTCAACTATACTGTCATATATATCAATACCAGAAAAAATATAGTCATTAATATTCAGACAGCATCCATAACATCAATTTAATCACCACGATTTCAGCTCAAGGAAATTGTTGCTTCAAGTTCAAAAGGAACAGACCTTTACTTTATGCTTTGTAATTCATACACTGGTAGCCATTGCCATGTCTTTTTCATGCAAGGCTCTGACTTGACAGACCCCTGACTAACTCTGACATATCATGCAATATGTTTGATCAGAAATTGTACAACAGAGAAAATATGGCCAGTCGCACAGCAAAGGCAGAGATGAAAGGATTTTTCAACAGTTCAGAAAGAGATGAACTCTTGGCGAGCAGTGGCTTGGCTACTGACTGACCAATCAACTGGCCTAAGTCAGTGTCTTACTGGCCCTGGGCAATCACTATTGTTAAACCCTGGTGTACTAATGTCAGGAGAAAAAAGGAGAGCCGCGCTATGTGAACTGCATTATTCACAAGGACAGAATGAAAAAGAAGAGTAGAGTGAAGGAGAACGACTGAAAGAGAAAGAAACAAGAGTGAGAGGAAGACAGGGAAGCACATGGGCAAGAAAGACGGCAAGAGAGGAGATCAGAAAGAGAGGGAGAGAGGAACAAAGGCAGACAGGAGGAAAGAAAAGGAGCAACTCTATGAAAAGACATTGAGCAAAATGCAAAAATCAAGATCCAAGAGAGCACCGTGGTGCATGGAAGCTTTCCACTGAATTCAAAGTTTGTCGAATCTAAATGAACATCACTTCGCCATCCTGGCTTTACCCTTAATTATCCATTCTGCCTTTGTACAGCGGCAGCTCAGCTCTGACAACTGCTCTCCCCAGAGATTCCCCCACGCTCCCAGCCAGAACATTAGGGAATATCAGGGAATATTACTCCCAGGAATTAACGCTCCAAATCACCTTGCCAGGTTTAGGTCCCGCATACACCCCTCCTTCTCTTGGACAAGATAATCCAGGCTGTAGCACCGGATATATGCCACTAATCATCAAAAAGGTAGGGGGTGGGAGGTGGGAGTGAGGTAGGAGAGAGAAGGAGGAGGAAGGAGAGAAGAGGAGAGGAGAGGAAGACCTTGGAGGGCGTTGGAGGAGAGAAGAGAGAGGAGGCCTCCTCTTGTCTACAGTAGACCTGGCTTTACGAAATTCAACATGCTAATTGTCAAAAGGAGTAGATAATTACATTTTAATGATATTAAGTTGTAAAAGTGGTGTAGCTTCCTGCGAGTGCAGAGTGTGTCTCAGTGATTTGGATGACAAACACCTCACCCACGCACGCTTTCCTCCAGCCCACTCCAAATTATTTGCCAAGGCTGTGTCACCCAGGTCTGGCGTGTATTTATTTACCTGGTCCTGTGCATCTTCTTTCTCTCTCTCTGCCTTGAGTTTCTGATTGACAGCCTGTTGAAGGTTCCTCCTGAGCTCTGCCACTTCTGTCTCCAGCATCACAGCCATTGACCTGCACACACACACACACACACACACAAACAAAAAAACAATGAAAATACTACAGTACACTCAGGTTGATATTTAATAAAAAATGTATAATTTCAACAACTTAAATGCATTTTTTGAAACTTATTTCAATCTATAAATGGTTTTCACATTCATTATCAAGATTAATGTTCCTTAAAATAAACAAACACATTTAAAATATTTAATTCCAATATAAAATTTTGTGAAAAGCCAGATTTGTACAAGTGTTTGATTTAGATTATGTGTGTGAGTGTGAGTATTTATGTGTGTGCGTATGTGTGTATGGCAGCCGAGCTAAGGGAATGTGAAGGGGATCAATATAAAAGGGTCTATTCCTGCCACGCAACTGTGCGTCTGTGTGTATGTGAGTCAGTTAGTGTCTGTGTACATGCTTGTGAGTGAGTTTGTGTGTGCCAGCTGCCCTGGCTACAGCAGGATCAATACGACAAATGATTACCATTTCCACAAACCTCCCTCCACAGCCGCACTTCGGCCGCTCAGTGAGCCTCAACACTCCTATCAACCCCGTCCACGCTCACACGCGCGCACATACCAAAACAAACCAGCCCTGCTTTTAACTCGCACATCTATAAATAAATGTGAAAATGAGGAATTAAAAGTGTACAAATAGGTGAAAATATTCATCATATTCTGTGGGAAAACATTCTGGGTGATCTGAAGTTATATATTTGACAGTTTTAGTCAACATTTAACAATACAATTTTAATTAAATCCACCTCGCTTCTCCCCCCAAAAAACTATGTACAGTTCACTATTTACTCCTCATTCTGTTCAGCACTTGTTATTTTTAGTTATCATTAAATGATTATCACAATGGCAACAGGTTACTGTGCTGTAATGTTTTTTAATTATTATTATTAATGAATCTCATTCATCAGAAAACAGTTAATCACAGTTTTGTCAAACCAACAGACTAATAGAGGTAACCTTGAGATATTCACATGAGAAAGGCTGGGACTGCTATATTTGGCATTTACTTCCAGAATTGAGAGAAATGACAAACTTACAGTCAATTATCTGCTACATTTTTGAATAATTGACAAATCCTTTCAGCTCAAATGAGATATTTTGGAGAGAATTTTAATCTTCATATCTTTATGAGACGGTGTGCAGAAGAAGTGGACAGAGACTGTGGAGTGTGAAAGATGGATGGCGATATGCAACATAAGCTCCCAGCTGGACTCAGTATGTGTTTTAATAAAAAAGCCAAAGTATAGTATTCATCATATGATGGTGCAATAAGGTACAATGAGCCAAAGCTTGATTATTTTAAACATCTTTTCGAATGATTATTCAATAATTCATGAAAGAAATCTGCATAAATTCTAAAGTATGTTATCAAAATAAATTACAGTTGACTCTCTGTCTGTTTCTTAACACACAGATTATTTGAGCAGTGAAGTAAAAACAGATACAAGAGTAACTCAGTGGTAAAAGCTGAAGCAGAATTGGAACAGCCAAAACAAAAAGGAAAGACAATGCTTGATAGATTGGTCCACGGAGAGAACACATGATAGGATGAACAGAGCGGGAGAAAGAAAGGAAAGAAAGAGACGAGGCATCCTGTGGAGAAAGGAGGGGATTTCCCACAGCACAGATGGAAGCCATTAGTATGGTGTTGTTGCTTAAAAACCTTTCATGTCTTTGCAGTTATTAGATAATACTGGGTTAACAGTAAACAGCATGATTCTGCAAATGGATATAATATGCAGACACAGCGATTGTTTTACCATCCAGTACCTAAAATTGGTTTAAATGTAATAAAATGCAATAATTCAGAATGTAACCTATAAAGTCTCCATGCCGAGTTTTAAATTGTCGGTTGACAAGGAAAATGTTCCATGGCTCAACTTAACCAAGAAACTCCCTGAGACGGAGACCGTTGCAGTGAGGTCATGTCGAAGCCAAAGCCACAACCACAACTATGTGCGCACAAACAGAAACACACAAACACACTCTCCACTGGGTGATACATGCTTGCTGATGTCATCACCACAGCTCTGGTGACACACAGGGGTCAACCAGGGGTCTCACCTCTGAACTCTGAACTCCATGACCTAGGATCTGCTTACCTACTGTGTCCCATCAATACACATTTGAATTTTTCTACAGAAAAGAAAATTGTCAGTGTTTTTTTAAAAAGTTGACCAGCTGGGTTATTAAAATCCTTAGAAATGAACATTTAATGTTTGATTAAAAAAAAAAAAACCCACAGTCTGTCATTTTGCTTTGTACACTCTAAGCAATGTACATATTTAGAGTTTAAAGCTGTTCTGTTTAACACATGTTCAGTTAAACAGCCTACTGTACGCCGCACATAAAAAAGCTACATGTTTTTGATTACTGAGCTTACACAGGGGACGATGGGAAATGGGATAACAGAGGAAGCTTCTTTCCCTCTTTCCCTTCTTACCTTATTTTCTCCTCTGCTAGCTTTCCCTCATTCAGACACCCCTCCATCCGCCTCGCTTCCTCTGCATGGGCTGCCAAATCCTCCACTGAGCAGGGGGAGACAGAGAAAGAAAGTGTGAGATAAAGAGCAACAGTTCACTTCAGACACTCTTGGTTAAGATCCATTAGAGACTAGACCTAATTCAAATTGCCATATGACAGAAAAATAGACAGTTTGATCAGGATATTAATACGATTGTCTCAGCGCTTTTGACTGAGTTGATTTTGTTGTGATTGTGTTTAAAAGAAAGAAGTGCGCAACGTGAGTAAATATTTCCACAGTGTTTCACATCTTCCAGCAGACCAAGGTTAATGGAATGATTACAATACATGCATACGCAGGGGTGATTATTGATTCTCATCAAGTTCAGCATGAGTGGGGAAATATGAACCGCGAGTCACCTTCAAAGCAAAAACGAAGAACTCCGCCACAGAGGAGGCACAAAATGCCTTTCAGAGGCGGAGAAGGAACGAGTGAGCATATTGCACTGCTTACACTTACATGGGGCAACAGCTCTTTTGTTGAAACACAAAAGAAGTGCTCCCCGACCACGTCAATAGATGGCACTCTTTACCTTGAGCAGGCCACTTAAGCTCATACACTGTAGTCCTTCAATCACATTCCCTTTTCAGCTGTCTCTTCCGTCTGCATGCAATAAAACCCCATTGTCCTACACTTAGTACTTTAGCACATCGAGCGGATGCAAAAATAAACCACTAGTCAGGTTCCTTGGTAAGGTTTGCTTTTGCAGGCCCTTTTCAGTTTGAATTTAAAATTTAGGATTTGCTTCCTTCCCCCCTTTTTTTTTTGTTCTGCATGCTGTTTTGTGAGTCAATGTTTCTTCATAGCCCTTAAAACCTTTTCACTAAATTCAGTATTCATTGAATATAACATAAACTGTCAGCCATCGGTGGCCAAGGCTTGTGAATATTGAGAAGGTGTGTGCATTGAATATGTAGAGGTGTGTGCGCTCCTGAGTGTGTGTGTGTATTTGTGTGTGTGTGTTGAATATTTACAGGACGGACCTTGACTTTGTGGGTGTGCATGTGTGTTTGAGTGTGTGAAATAGAAATAGAGAAATGTTTAGTGTATTGCTGTAGTGCTTTTAGGGCCACGCACCATGCTGTGATGGTAGTAGTTGGACAGATTGAATAGGAGGAAGCTAAAACCAACACCAGAAAGGAAGAAATACAGAGAAGAAAATCTACATTTAATAAAACCATGATTAATTCATGGTTTTGCAGCATCCAAACTGTTTAAACTGAAGCCCTAGGAAAATTGAAGCTGCAACTGGAATTACTAAATATTCAACGATGCACAAATACTTTTATTTGTGTGTGTATGTGAATGTATGCACCCGAGCCTTGCTCCTCTTTTTTTTTATGAATATCAAGGTGAAAGTTTGATATGACTCAATAATCAATAAAGCCAAGATGTGAAACCTTGGAAAGTGGGGATCATGTTTGCTTTCATGGCATTAGGTTAGAGGTCACAGGAGTGACACCTGCAACCAGAGGAGGCCATGGAGAGAAGCAGTCTGGACATTTAGACAAACTGTTCTATTAGCACCTAATAAAACCGAGGCCGAGGTACATGCACAGGCACAAATGTGAAAAAACTATTCTAAAAATATAAAGACAGACACAAAATCATAGAAAACAAAATGCAGCACACATGCACACCAGGTGTTTACCTTAGGCAAGCTCAGGGGTACATTTAGCCTAGTAGGGATTGATGACCAGATACCTGCAAGATTTAGTCCATAGAGGATTCCATACTGTGAGGTTTGGGCTCTTTTACAACCTGTTTTTAGTGGCTTCATGAGTTAAGTTATGACATTAGTCCACAATCTAAGATCTTGGGTCCCTCACTCTCTCACTTTCTTGACCCTTTTATACTGGCTTCACAACTTAAGGTATGACATTAGTCCATAATCTAACTCTCTCTCGATCTCTCCCTCTCAACACCTTCATATGAGCTTCAAAGCCCATCATACAGCATCAGCCTATAATCACAGATCTGCGGTCAGATTACCCTGCTCTCGCAGCTAACCTTTAACATGAGAAGGATGAAAACCGAGCTAACCCTGAATCAGTGGTTGGGGCTAGGCTGGGCCCTGCCTGCCCCTCATAAAAGCTTCATAAGGCTTCATAGGGGCTTCCTTTGGCTTTGTTGGGGGATTCGTAGCAGGCTAAGGTGCTCCCGAGAGGCGTCCCAAAGCCTCCCAAGACTCTTTCTCTCTCTTTATGAAGTTTCATGGGCTTGCAACACTGCTTTTGGGTATAAGCCACAAGGTGCAGGCACACAGCTGCACACCCTCATGCACACAAATACACCACAACAAAAAAAAAAAAAAGGTATGCACACAACAGTGGAAAACTCACAAAGACAAAGACTAACATACACACATAGAATCTAAAACTCACACACACACACCCCAACACACTCCCCTCTTGCTCTCTCCTCTTCGCTTTATTTACAATCCTCTGGCAGCGGTACAAGGGCCCGGGGCTATAACACACGGCACCTAATGCTCAAACTGCCAGGTAATCTCATGTCTGACATCCCCCTTTGATAGAAACTGATCAATAGACTCTTGTAAAGGAGTCATTTTCTCTGATGTTTCTACCAACCACTTCTCTCTATCTCCAGCTCTCTCCCCTTCTCTCTCTCTTTTCCCCCCTTCCCTTTTATTAGCCATACATTTATAATTCATATTTCAGTGGGCTGAGTTTGCTCTGAGACAAAGGGGGGCTTCTTTGTGTAATAAAGAACAATGGTGGTGAAATGATGGGGAGAAATGCCAGTGTTTGCTGCTGGTTCCGGTGAACAACAGTTTTGGGGATCGATAGAGTGTGAAATGGGATTATAGCTAGTAATAGAGGTGAATTGGAGGAGAGAGGCCTGTGCACGTGTGCGTCCAGGGATCCAGATTGGATAGCAGCACACACGCACCCGCACGCACGTATATACGCAAACACTTGTGCGCACACACCCATGCACACAATAATGATTTCATCATCTTTAGGCAGATGCACATCAGCAGCACAGAGGAGTGGTAATATCACATTTCTGTTTTTGTGGGAGTGTGGAAATATGGATATTGTGTTTTTGTTTATGCCGTTATTTCATTTGTTGTCACACGGTATCACATTTATTTCACATTATGGCCAGCTTTACAACACATCTTATTTAACACGTAAGAAGACAACATCAGTCACATTAGCTTGGCTTTCACAGTTGCTGTAGGTGAAGACAAACTTTTCACTAAACTATTAACCACCCATTTAGATTATAGTAAACACATGTCGTTATTAAACTGATTGGTAACACCATCTTTACTTACAGTATCTATAGCTTTTTGTTTTCTTTTGAGACTACACTGTGCATTATATATTTACTGCAAACCACATATACTCTGCTATATATATGCTCTGGTTCAAAACTAACTCACTTGTGTGTGAACATGGTCTCATGGAGTTATGGACCCCTTTTTGTGTACTGTAAACACACAGGCATGCTCTTAGCACCGTATGAAGTTTATTAAATCACTATTTGTCAGAAAGAGGATATCTATAGTACTGAGCTGGGAATCATACAGAAAATACACGCTGTCAAACAGTGACAAAATTTGAGTCAAACAGCAAGTTTAAGAACTTTTTCCCTCTCATTTTTAATCAGCTCTTACTTTCCCATCCCTGCATCCTCTCGGTCTGACTGAGTCTAGCTGCCTACCAACACTTCCATATCATCCCTATGACATTTCTCTTGCTCCCAACTCATCCACCTATCCTTTTTTTTCTCTTTCTGTTTCTCTCCTCCTTTGACATTTCCTCTATCTGGCCACTTTCACTATAATATCCATCATGTTGCAAAAATCCCTACAGTTATATGCTCAGTTTAACTGTGCTATACAGATAACATGATACTTGCCTCACATCACCAAAAAAAAAAAAAAAATGCTTTGATTGTGACCACAAAAATTTCAATTCCAAAATAATTTCCACATCAGTAGTAAGAATTATATGGAACTAGTGTGATTATTGCTTTTTAAACCTGCTGCTGGCTGCTACAGTACCATGTGGATATTTCAGTTCATTTTTATTTACTGGATGAGTAATTCTAGTTTTACAGAGCACAAAAGGCAGAGATAGACAAATTACTTGATACTGACTCCATACAACAATATGACAGGCTAATAAATGCATACATCAATGTAAGAATATCTTAAATATATTATTATTATTATTGTTTTTATTATTATGTCTGCTGATGAGCATCTATACAAGTTTATTTTTCCTCAGCATTTATTTTCCCATACCCTACGTACTATATGGCTCTAACTATCCGCAGTCTAACCTGTTTATTTTTTACAATCCACTCCAATCTAGAGCAGATCTGCTGTTATCAAGCAACAAAAAGAATCATCACCACTCATGGCAATGTTTTCAAAACACAGACAGGACCTTGACAAGGGCTTCATGTTAATAAAAAGGCCTTTTGTTCATGACAGTCATTTCTCAAGCTGACTCCTCACCCAGTCTATTCAGGCCATTGCTATATCCAGGTAAACAATGCCTCCTTTGTTATAATAATGCATCTTTATTCTTCTTAAGTCATTACAATAGGCTCTACGTCTCTAGACTGTATTTGCTGAAGGTAAAAGCTGAATAATATGTGGTTTTGTGTGGAGCATAGAGTTGAGGGAATGCGTTTTGATCACAGACAAAGGCCAAGCTACACAGCGTTGTCCTTCTGTCTCTATCTTGTTAATGAGCAGTATTCACCGAGCAAGCCTGCCACTGTCTGCCACAGAGAGAGACCTCAGATTCATCTCTCTGCGGACAATAGGTGATTGTATGTGTGTGTGTATGTGTGTGTGTGTGTTTGTACTTTGGAGAGTGTGTATGTGCTAATTAAAGCAGTGGGAGTTGGGAGAAATGGCCGTGTGTGTGCGTGAGGTGTTTGCCTGGCGTGACCGTAGATGTGTACGTTAATTCTTAATGAGACATTTCTGTGCCCAGAGAGACCCAGCCATCACCATTCCTGTACTGACACACTACTACAAACGCCACCACTGGGCATGTGCACGCACAGACACACATGCACGCACACAGATACAGACAAACATACACACACAAACCAGATCATTACCATACAGCTAAAGCAGTGCACCATTAAATCAAACCTCAATCTACAGTGTGTATGTGTGTATGTGTCTGAGTTAACTTTGTGTGCAGACAGCTAGAAACCGAATAACCACAATGCTGTAGCATTGCAGGCTAATATGAGCTAACTGATTGAGCTAACAGCAATGTGTCTGGTTCTCCAACAAAAGGCTGTGCACACAATACAGCTGCTCCACAGTGTGACAGGTTTCTAAAAAGCAGGACAACCAGCAGAACACAGAAAACTCAGTTGAAAATCTTCATTCTCTGTATATCGGAAAATAAATAATTTATAAATCAATCAAATAAAAATAGCATCTCATGTTCTTTTATACGGTATATACACAAACACACAGTGTATACACATACTGTTTACTGTGGGTTGACTTAAAGTTATGTGTTGATGGATAAATGGGCAGAGGGATGGACAAAATGAGTGGCTGATAGATTTATTGACTGATTGCTACCTGTCACTTGGTGTTTGCTGCGTAGCTCCTCCAGCTCTCGGCTCAGCTGCTTGATGTAAGTGCTCAGGCTCTGTTTCTCTCTGATGGCACCTCTCATCTTTTCCTCCTCCCTCTGTAACTCCCCCTGAAGCCTCTGCACCTCTCCTTGCTGTACATCCACCTCCCTGCTCTTTCTCGCAGCCTCCTGCCGGGCCTCCTTCAGCTCCTCCTCCGACTGCCTGAGGAGCGCCACACGGACCTGCAGGCATGAGTGAGGGCCAAAGAGGATCGGTGAATGAGCGACTGTATTTTCTTGTGCATGCATGTTTTATTCTTGTTGCACGATTCAGATCAAGGGTATTTTTTTGGCTATTCAGAATGCACTTAACAATTTAACAAAAAAAGAGTCTAAATATATCTTGAGTGACCTTTAATCATTATATTTTGCTTGCTCATTTACATTCCCTATCATCCATTTAAACACTGAAAGGCACTTGATGGGACATGCCATACATTATGGGATGTGTAAGAATAAACATGTCCTTGACAACCTTGATAGATTATTACATTTTTATACGCATTTTCCTTCAAAAGATCTCACTGAAAATAGCTCTGAATACAGCCACAGTGTGTGTATGACGAAGCATTCATGTAAAGCATTAAACACATGTGAAACCATGTATATATGCATAACGGAGATTAATAATGTGTGAATGTATAATGCATGTGGCTGTACAAATGTAGATGTAGCCTTCAATACATGTGTCCTTACATGACACAGGCTCATTAGGTGATAGTCCACAGGGAAACAGACTGAAAGAATGGCTAAGACCTGGCAGCAAGAAGAGAATATACTTATGTATCTGGTCTGATGTATGTTTGTGTGCCTGGAAGAAAAAAATGTGTGTGTGCATGCATATGATCTCAGTAAGCACAACAATGAATTAATAGGTAAGATCAAAAGTTTCCACCTTGACCTGCGCACTTATGCTTCCACACACACTTGTGGGCATGAGCATGTGACTGTGAGCGCACACACACATTCACACACACTCCCACTAAATAATGTGTCTTTCACTGCCAGCAATGTTGGCACTCTGCCAGGTTACAGTCACCACTTTGAGTAATTTGAATATTTAGTGTCCCATTGAGCTCTTAATTGGAGTCAATTTCACCAGCCTTGGCACCGTTTGGTGCTTTAATTAATGGTGAGACAATTTGTTTCTGCCAGGCAATCACAGGAAAATCACAAGAGGTGGGTGTGTGGTGCCAATGGAGGTGTGTTGAGTATTCCTCTTTAGTAAACTGAGTTTAGAAAACTGAAAATCCAGCCTGAGCATAAGCATCATTTAACGCCAATGGGTGAGGTCCCTGAATTCAAAGCAATTGGGTCAAAATGACTCTCTGTAAGTTAGAGGACAGGTAAGAAGGTACGCATTACTTAAATACCTTTTGGGTGTCTGCCAGCTTAAGCTCTAAGTGTGTTACTCTGCTTTTCAGCCGTGTCACTTCCTGTTCCAGCTGGCTGCGGCTGCTCAGGTGTGTATGGTGAGATGCAGCAAGACTTTGCTTCAAATCAGCTTTTTCCTGGGCTCTATAAGGAGGACAGCAAAGAGTGACTTATATATGCGAGCTGCTGTGGTATGCACAGTAGCAATTAACAAAATGTAAGAAACAAAATCTGATAGCGGATTATTAAAATTAAAATAAATGACTTGAGCAGATTATGATACATTTTCCATGAAACATGTAATATGCCAGTAATGTGTCATTTCATTAGCGAACTGTAAAGAGAATGAGGGAGAGTGGGGGGTGGAGGCAGATGGGAAGGGCATGAGAGGGGAGACAAGGACAGGAACCAGGAACAGCAGAGGAGAATGAGAGTTTTATAGACTCCGTTATTACTGTCTCTCCAGGTCTGACTTCATCTGAAGAATAGCCTTTTCACACTCCGCAATGCGCTCAACCTGCTCAGCGCAGCACTGAAACACACAAGCACAGACACAGACACATCCAAAATCATACATTAAATGTTGATAATGGTATGAAGCCTTATTTTTTTTGTTAATGCAAATCTGAAACTAACTTTTTACGCAACTGCAATCGGTTGTATCTGTGTAGGTTTTAGATTAAGTAAGAATCCAACTGAATTTTATCTCTCACTAGTTATCTCTAAATGGAACTGTATATATATATATATATTTTAATGGTTAGGGTGGCGATAATGTGCACCGTGGTGTAATCTATAATGTACAATCTTAATGTATAGGATGTACAAATATACAGCCTTACCCTCTGTAGCTGCTGTCTGTCTCTTAGCAGGCTCAGGTATTCCTCATCAGAATGAGAATGACTCTGTTTATACAGCTGCAGGTCACATTCCAACATCAGTTTCTGTGATGGTAAAGCAAAAGAAAAATAATTAATATTAAAAAAATAATTAGGTTGATTTTATTCAGTCACACAGACTGAAACCACAGTGACTTGTATTTGTAATGTGTAGCATTTCAACAAGTTTGGTTTACTAAGAAATAACAAATGACAGTGATGTGCCATTGAGGAAAGACATCATTATGCATTACACTCATTTGTGTATTGATTTGGTGCATCACAGAGCAGAGACACATGGCCTTGGTGTTCCAAACCCAAACCCACACCAAACTAAACGCTAACAAAAGCTAAAAAATATGTACAGTGCCCCCATGCCTCTGTTCATCATGTAGGAAATTGCTCAATGTATTACTTCTCTCAATCGTGGTCTATTAGCTACTGTCCTCTATATAGGCAAATTAAGTAACTAATTCAAAAGTAGACATCTTTGTAGGAAAGGGGGGAATTTTAACTTGTCCAGTTTTCATCTTAACATTATAGTGAAATATTCCATAGTCAGAATACAAATGGACTACAAGAGAGATACCATTAAGATACAATACTTAAGCTACTGCGTTAGATTCTACTTCTTTTTTCATTTGTGCTCAATATGAAAAGTTATAACTTGAACATTGATCTTATATTTATTTAGACTGCTTCTTTTCTGATAAGTATTATATTTTTTTCTACTATTTAGATTTTCGTGTAAACAGGGAATAAAGGCATTAGTGATTTTAGGGTTAGTTGAGCCCAACACTGACATGAGGTAGAGAATTACCAGGACGTGAAACTCCATAAGAGCTCCTAACCTCTTGATAGGCGCCTCACAATCAAAGTCATTAGCCAGTGTAATAAAGGGCCTGAGATACAGCCATTCTTCAACAGCCTAACTCTTTTATAACCAACAGATTAAAGTTGATTGGATTAAAATGACATTCTGCCCGTCTGACCTTGGTGGCAGCAGTTAAGTTCATCCAAATTAAATTTCTCCGTAATAAAGATGATTCATTTGTTGCCTGACGTAGTAAATATAAAACAGAAAGAAAAGGGAGAAAAGATTAAGTGACACACACCACTGCACACATGCACAAAAGCACACTTGTACGTACGCTTATGCATGCGCACAATGACACACGCACACACAAAAGGACGGATGCACCCATGGATGCACTCACACAACATTAATGGAACAGGCAAGCACCTGGGTGCACATGCAAGAAGGCTGAGGCACCCTTGTGGTTTTACCTAAACACTAAGACGTAGAATCCACACCTCTTAAACTTAAAAACATACATGCAACCAATAGGAATATGTAATAATATAAGGTTTATATTTTGAGTGATGACATCACCTCACTATGTTAACACAATTATCTGCCAACAAGTTTTATTGATTGCTTCATGTACATTTTACTAGATTTTAACCTGTAAAATGGAAATGACAGTTTTCAGGTGTAATTATTCTAATAGCAGGACTGTTTAATTTAATGTATGTATAGGAACAGTAGTTACATAAGCTTCAAAATAAGCCACTACTTAACCCTGTGAATGATGAGCATGTACTTTGCATGAGTGCACGTATACCTGTGTCTATATATGCTAATGTGTCCTGACCTGCTCTTTAAGTGAGTCCACATGGTCCTGCAGGGATCCTGTCAGGCTTTTGAAGTGGTGCAGTTTTTGCTGACTCTCCATCAGTAGATTTTGATTGGCCTGCAGCTCATCTGTTAACTGGTCAAAAGCCTCCTGCGAGCTCTCCCATTGGCCAACCTTTTCTTGGTACCTCCGCTCCAGCTCTGCGTGCTCTGTCTTCACTGAATGAGTTGCTAACTGGGACTCCCTTAGCTGCCAATTAAACATAGTAAAGACAACAAAGGCAGGGTTTCAGATTGTGGCTTCTCTCAGCACTAAAGACACATTAGACACAACTGGAATTTCAAGCCACTAAGCCTGCAAAAAATGCAATTTTATAAGATACTGATCTACATAAACTTCACTTGTATTGTTAATAACTACCATACCTGTTGCTGTGAATACTGTAGTTCCTCTTCTAAAAGTTCCACGCGACTTTGCACCCTATGCACTTTCTCTATCGCTGCAGAGTACTTTTGTCTAAAAATTGCCACCGTTTCTTTCTGCTCCTGGGCTTCCAAACTGGCGCCTTTTAGCTCCTCCATGGCTCCTTTCAGCTGCTGACGAAGAACTTCCATCTCATCCTCCTGCTTCTTTAGCTTCTCCTCAAATGTCACAATCTGGAAGCAACAAAAATGTACAATACTGTTGGCAGGAATAAACGTTTTCTCTTTATTCAACAACAAAGTGGGTAGACAGACTAAAACACTATTCAGTTTTAAAAAGAGAGTTGCAGGTTGACTTTCACCCTCAAGCACAGATGACCTTGAGAAAGTTTACTGAGCTGCAAATTGTGAGTCTGGAGTGATGGAATATGTTGAAAATAATTGATGATTATAACAGTTGGAAACCTTAATGTATGCACATAAACACAAGAATAAATAATCTAAAATGAATGTCGAAATGATTACAGCAAGAGCCAACACCATCATTATCATAATGCTACAAAATCAGTGAAACTGAATGCTTTACTTGATGCTTTATCATGACTAAATGTGCCTGAAGAAATTGAAAAAAAGATGTAGACAAGTTTTCCTATTATGGTGCAATATACCGCGCTGCTCTACAGTAACCTCTGTCATAATGAAAGGGGAACCCAGGAAGTGAAACCAGGCTTAATCCAGGTGTTACACTAGGAATCCTACCGTATCTCACCTTTCAAGGGGAGAGGTTGAGAAAGTTAAACCCGCTCCAACACTCAGCTTGAGTTCATCCACGTTAATCCTGCTGTAATCTGGATCTGAACATGAGGGTTTACAACTAATGACAGCCAACTAGTTAGATTTCAGTAGTTCACTGCAGCTTGGTTTAACCAGGGATTAAATTGGCCCATCTAGGACTAACATTCGGTAGAAGGGAGCATGACTGAGTAGAAAACTTGCTCATGCAAAGGAAGAAAGAGACACCAAACTGAAAAGGGAGAGGAGAGGCACCATCAACTTCCATTCTCTACTTCAAAATCGAAAACTGAACAACCTGTGTGGGTGTTAGCACTGTGTGTAAGTGTGCATGCGCATGTGTGTGTGCACTCTTAAAAACCATTGACCCAGTCCATGTACACATTTTATTCAAATGAGAGGACGTATGTTTTCCCGAGGTTACCCAAGGTAACAGTCACACAATAAAACACACACACAATATAAATTAGGTGTCATACGCCAGTTTTACCTTTTATAGCACTGTTAACTTCCTCCCTCTCTGTCTTTCCTTGAATGTGCCCTACAGACCAAACACTGACAGTAGATTTTGATTTTTTTTTCTTCTGTCAGTGGATGAAAGGCCTCATAACAAGGCTAAATGGGAACACCATGGCTTTTTTGTGACCATAATCAAGAACTTGTGCTTTGGGGAAACAAACAACCCTCATTAAATATGATGGAAAACACATAGTTTTGACCCGCATGACCTGATGAACCTCATTTGGCCTGGCTTTTGAGCATTCATGGCTGTCACATGAATACCCAAGTCAACCCTCAGTTGATAATAACTTTATTCTCTTCTTCTTTTTTTGAATCCCTTGGTCTATGTTTCCCTTTCTCTATTCATACGTGGGTCCAATTGGATGTGAGAGGTTGACAAACAAAGGGGTCATCTTGTCTTGTTTAGTAAGTCAGATGATGTAGATGGGGATATATGTAAGTTGACTGCCAAATAAAACTTGTCTGCTGTAAACGGGTCACTTTGTCTTTCCTGGCAGAAGACTCTGACTATTTGATTGTCTACTGTGATTTAGATCATTGGGACTCAGAGGCATAAGTGCATCTGATTTTTCTTCCTGCGATGTTCACTGGATTAACACAGTAGATTGTTTTGCTGCAGGACTGTAGCTCAACTGATTGACATCTGAATGCACAAAAGACTTGCCTCCACTGTGGCTATGTGCTGCTGACTTAAACTGTCCTTGAGCTTTGTGACCTCTGACTCTCAATTCTTCTGCCTGCTCTGCATTTGGCTGAGCTCTGATTTGTTCTGCTTCAATCGGCTGTGAAGCCTGGATGCTCCTCTGGCTCTGGCATTCTGCATCAATCTTGTGAGCTTGTTTTACCGCTTTCAGGTCAAAGTTCAACTGATCTATAGATTTTACCTGTAGGAGAGGTGGAGGTGGCCAGAAGTGAAGAGGAGCGAATTCCAGTTACCTGTTGCTGACTAATACGGAGCTGATCTCGTAGCTGCAGCTCTTCTATTTCCTTTTGGTCTTTAAGGCTCTCGGCATCTCTGAACTTTTTGCTTAACTGACAGGCCTCCTCCTGCTGTCCCCTGACTTTATGGTCCAGGTGTTTTACCTCACCCTCCAGTGCTGCCACCTTAGCAAGAAGAAAGGATGAAAACCAAAAATGATGGAAATGGAGCAACTTTATGTAGGCACACAAAGCACGCACACACAGACAGAAAAGATAGCGAGGGGGCGGCAGTAGCCTAAAAGTGAGCGAGTAAGGATTGAGTCAGAGAGTTTCCCAGTTTAGTCTCAGGACCAGCTGGGAAAATGTGGGCACAGCAGACATGAATGAGTAACGATTCCCCTTTCCTTAGCTCCCAACTTTCGAGGAGCCTTTGAGCAAGCTGCTGCACCTCCCACTGTTCTAATGGAGCTGCTCAGTAGCCAACAGTAGTTTGGGCACTTCCCTCGAGTGGATGTGTGCAACTCTGTGGGTGTAAAGCTGGGCATTGTTGGCAAAAAAAAAAGCACAAGGGTGCTCACTCAACCCAGCCTCAGCATACGAAAAAGGAAAAAGAAAAAAAAAATAGTGAGACAGGTTTAAGATCCTTGTAGTAGTACCTACAATAGAATTTAAGCCCTGAGACAAACCCAAAAAACAGAAACATATCCAGATAACACAAAACTGCATGCAAGTTGGAAGGTGCTAAATTGGTCATGTGAAAGGGAAATGAACTTTTATCTAATGTAATTTGTTTAGCAATTGCTTTGAAAGTTGCAGTGATATAAGCTGGAGATATATTCAAGTCACACAGGGAAAATAAAGCCAGAGAAGCGCTGACAAGGACATATAAAGATGTAAATGATGGGGAAAAGGGCAAATCAACATATGTTACAGACACAAAGAAGCAAACAGATGAGTTTCTCACCTGCTCGTGATACTTTTGTTCAGCTGTCTTCATTTCATTTCGCAGCTGCAGAATTAACGTATCTCTGCTTCTGACCTAAAACACACAGAAAATACACTTAAGCTGTATTCCAATAAATTGTACATGTTGACATTTTTCCCTATTACGTTCATTTAGTTAAAGTTTAGTTGGTAAAGATCGTTTGATTTGGTGGCACATCTCTCACTTCGGCATGCATGCACACAAACACATGAACACAGAGACAAAAAACAACAGACCTCCAGGTGGGAGATGTGGAGTTTTTCATGGCTCAGAGCCAAGTCAGCCCCCAGTCTCTCTTTGGTCTGTGTTAGATGGACACACTCTTTGCTCTGGTCCTCCATCTTGGCTCTCAGCTCATCCCTCTCCTGGTGCAGTTTCTCTAAATCCTTCTCTCTTTGGATCAACTGGGAATGTGGTGAAATTAAGCCATTAAATCAGTGCTATGATTTAAGCATACATCGTAACACTCACTGTAGGACAACAAAATAAAATGGAATAAAAGTAATAGAAATCATATTAATTTCTAGGATCACTCATCTAATGCGCAATAAACAAAATGTTAAATTACACAGATTCTAACTAAGGAATAAATATAAAATAAATACAGATATTAAAAATACATAACTACATTTATTTGATGACGAAGTGAACAATCCAATTTGATGACTTTATTGAGTATTAATATGTGAGCATTAAAAAGAGATTAGTTTGGTGAATAATGAAGCAGTTTTCACCTCTGTCTGACAATCAGAGTGCTTCCTCTTACTCTCTGCGAGCTCTTTCAACAGCACACATATCTTCATCTCCCTCCTCTGCATCTGGAAGAAAAGAAAAGAATTCCTCATGGTTTAAGAACATTGGGTAATGCTATTTAATTGCAAAACACAGGCTCTTGTTTTGCTCATATTTTGACAAAGTAACATTATGTTAAGTGATAACTCCTTTCCTCACTGGCAACATAAACTGTATCTAAGGAAACAGGGGGACTTAGGTCACTGTTTACAAAACTAGAGATACATTTTTCCAGTCTTGTTATCATATTTGTGTTTTAAGGTATTGGTGGTGGTGGGTGGATGACGCTACACGCAAAGAAACGGTTGTTTATATATCTCTTGAGGATACAGTATGCCTGACAATTGCTTGTGTTTGTCTGTTTCCTTGGTGACCTTCCCTAATTACCCACTTCAGTTGACTTCATGTGTGTGAGCGTGTCTGTGCTGGTTTTCATGTGGGTGTGATTCCGTGGTTTTTTTGGAAAACTTTTTTTCCTCTTAATCTCATCTGTGTTTGTTAACTGATCTAAATCTTATCAAGGTTTTTCTCCTTTTAGGGACAGTCAGAGTGGACAAGTATCTACTGTTATGTGCTATGCATTCTGAATTTTGGGATATTTTCATCACCGCTTATTATCTGATTAAATTTCCTTTCAACTTTTAGACGGTGAAATGAGAAACAGATTACCTTCCGAAAACAAAAATTTTATTTACATGCCTCGTAGTTAGAGACCAAGACTCCCACACAAGCCTTGTTTTATTCCCCATGTAGAAATGGGAAGGGAAAAATTGAATTTTTCAGTGTAATTTTTTGCTGCATATTCTTGACTTTGTGATGCTGACATTGTTTCTGCTTTTGTTTTTAAATGTACACAACAGTCATTCATGCTAAAATGTCCCTCGCTCTCTCTCTCCATCCCTCTCCACCTCCTGTCTGTCCTGCATGATCCAGGGATTGTTTTGACCAGAGTTGAGGGCTCGTTTGTAACTGTCCAGGGGGATTGATGGAGTTAACTTGGCTCTTTGACCTCTCACCTCTGGCTGTCAGCGGCCCAGCTCACAGGCACACTAAACCTGAGCTATGGCAAGGGGAGAGTGGGGGAAAAAAAACAAAAAACATTGCATACCCACTGCAGTGCACATAGCAGCTACATCAAAAATGAGCAAGCAGTATTATACAGGTTGTATTTTGCATTCAATAGACATCTGATAAAATTGTGCAAAAGTACAGTGGAGTCCAAAAGTCTGAGACCTCAAGTTTACATTTGCGGGAACAAAAAAAATGACCAAAGCAATTTATACACGTTAGGAAAACTTACCAACAGAAAATACAACACTCACTTCCTGCCAATTTTAAAACTTAGCTTGATTCATCATTGAGCATGTGTGTGTGTGTGCGTAAATTCCCAATGTGAGCGTGTGATAGGCAGAATGGATGCTGATAAACACCGGAGGATGTCGTGTCAAAACAGACAACTTGTCAAAACGACACGCTAACTAGGTCAATCACAAAGTTTAAGACGAAACTTTGGAGTGGAGCTTTGGTTTATGCATATCTCTACGTGGATACGTCTATGTGTGTGTGATAAGCTCCTGAACGAATCTGCAGGAGGGGACCTCCAATATCGAAGGTATTTTTAAATCAATGAGCTCTTAAGTGTATCTCAGTCTTATGTGTTCACACATACGAGCGCACACACAACACTCACTGCAGATAGAATCCCTACTGACAGGCAATGACAAGATAAAGAGAGGGAGAAAAGGGGGTGGGGGGGGGACCACAGGAGGGGGAGAAATAATATTTGAACAGTTGGGGGTGGGGGTGGTGAAGGGGGGGGGTGGGGATGAAAGGGAGAAGTGGCAAGGCAAGAAAAGAAATGAGCAATAAGCGAGATCAAGAGAGAAAGCAGGAGAGAGAAAACTCAGTAAGCTATTCTGTTGGTTGTAAAGCATTGTGAGCAGGACCAGTGTTTGTCCAAGTCCAACCTTGAAGGCTTGAACAACTTTCCACAATTCTGCTTACCTTCCACTGTACCACTCTCTCTGACTCCTTTCATTCCTGTTTGCATTTGCATTCCCTCCAGTCCTTCATGTCCATTTCAAATAATATGCAATTTGCATTCTTTTATCCGATGTGCTTTAAAGAATCACTGTGAGTACGTACTTTTTAAACTGGGGTCCCAGCGGGGGGTGCTGGAGCCAGAATATTCTGAAGTGTTAACAATAAACAAAAAGATCACTCACTGAACTATCATTCAGAGATTTTTGTTTTCATGCCTCATCCTATGAGTGCACAGAAATGAAAAATGAGTAACAAAAAGGTTTAATGCTATGATACATTTTTTTTTAGAAACTACTGAATACTTCCAGTAATTGTCTCCTCTCGTAGTCACATATTTATTTGCTTTGATTAGTTTATGTGCAGATGTGCCACTTATCAACTCCAACTTCTATGTTCAAAATCAAACATCAAATAAGGGAAGTGATTTGATGGTGGAAAGTCTAAAAAACTGTCTGACCTCTTTAAGCAAAGGGGAAAAAAGATGTAAAGATGGAATTTGCAGTAAATTATACTGAACCTCATGTCCAAAGCCCAGTGTTTTAAATAGCATGCAATGTATTCATCAGATCACAAGGTACAGTATCTCTATTCAGCTTTGTTTCATCCCTACTTCCTCCCTCTCTACCCACCCCCCCTTCTCACCCTCCTGTTTGAATTAACCTTGTGAATAAAGAATTGTCAACAGAAGTCTAAACATAGAGCAGATGAGTCAACCAGGTTCCGACCTCTCATTGTCTACTGTCCTCCATGTCCCCATCTTTTCTGTGTGAGTAAGATCTTGCAGCTCTCTGCCACTACCATACACACTAGTAATGCTTTTCCTTCAGAATTATATAAAATATGAACTTTCTGTGTAAAATCTTATCAAAATTGCAGTAAGATCTTGAGCAATGGCTAAAAAAAAGTGTTTTGTGAGGTCACTGTACCCTTGAGTCCTTGAGTCCAAGTGAATTATTACCAAATTTGAAGAAATTCTCTCAAGGCTTTACCGATATGTGGTGCTCACAACACAAGGCCGAAACTACATTTTGTTATGTGCACTGTCACCTTGCTCATTGACCACCACAATCTAATCAGTTCATCCTTGAATCCAATTGGACATTTTTGCCAAATTTGAGGAAATTCCATCAAAGTGTTACTGAAATACTGCGTCCTCAGGAGCGGGACGGACAGAAAACCTGAAAACAATATGGCTCCAGTTGCCGACGTGGAGGCGTGAAAAAAAAGTGAGTGCACTACTTATTCTTAACAGAAAAGGTAAACTATTGTCCTATTCTTCCGAGCAAAGAAACCAAAGTGATAGGCAGAGGGAGTAAGAGGGAGAGTGAAACAGCAGAGTACATTTCAGATGAAGGAGAGGGTGTTGACAGTATTTGTTCAGCTGTGCTAATGTTAGGACATTTTGAGCTGCAGAGGAAAATACTTAATACAAAGTTCTCTTGGTTTCACTTACATTCAAGTGGAAGCAGGCACACTCACTCTCTTTTCCACACACCTACCTCTACCATTGTCCGTACAATGGAATGAAGTGTGGATGAGTGAATGCATGAAGCGCGCGTGTGTGTGTGGATGTGTGTGGGTGTGTGAGAGAGAGAGGGCTTGTAATAGATCAGAGAAAGAGCAGTTTTGGTGCATAAAGCAGGGCCAGATGTGGACCAGAAACCAGATCCCTGGACAGAGTGTAATGGTCCAATACTTGACTCAACGAAACTCAACATGAAAGACACAACCTCACACACTCCCACACATGCAGCCATGACATGCAGTATAGCTAAATGAACATACTATTCGTGCACAACGAACCTCACATGCATCATACGCAGTTTCGCAAATTGACTTATCTGACGAGAACAGTTCGCTTCCATCCAGCAGCATAAAAACGGAAATAATTTTCACTCCTCCCGAGTGAATTACAAGAGGTCAAAAATATGCTCTAAAGTTTTTTGATTGAAATTTGTTATTATGTAAAGCCCATTTGCTATAAAATAACAAGCTATTGAGCAAGTGGTCTTTTAAATGTGCACTCTACAAACTGTGTGACTGTCACAACAATAGCCTCAGTTACAGCCAACAAAATCCTGACCCCAGCCCTAACCCTAAAGATATTCTGAAAATGAGTATTGTTACTGAAGAGGCTTTCCAGTGAAAAGGACTGAACCTCATGTGCCGCATCCCTTTTTCAAAAACCCATGCCTTTGAAATTCACCAATGGCTTCGTGAAAAGTATCTTTCCAGCATGGTTAATTGAAGGTTAAACACAAACCAGCAAGCGTTAACATAGCGTATGCTTTTGGTACATCAGTAAAAAAGGGCAGAGCATAAAAAGGTCTAAAAGGCAATGTAGCATTTGAACATGTGAGTTTTGAGTTTTACTACAGTCCCAATGGAAAAAAGAAAAAAATCCTATTTTAACGGACTAATCCAAATTTTGTCGTCTGTCTTTGTCAAAAGTGCGTGTTTTTAATAAGGCTCTAAATATCAGAACATTCCATTACCCATTATCTAAAACTTTATTATCAGCACCATTGTAGAAATAGACAATGCCTGTCACAGTGAATATTACATTTGAAAATTGAATATTTAAATGAATCCCTCACCTGTACGACCCCTCTTATCAGCCCCATTGTGGGAAAAGACAATGCATTACATTAAAGTGAATATTATATTTCATCTCCATTCTGTAGAACCCGCGTATTTCCAGTTTAACCATTTTTTCCCCTGACATTGTCCACTTTACGGGGAAAACATTCCTTGACCTTGTGAACAAATGAAGTCCCTGATAATGTATCAATGTCAACAACACATGGCCAACAACAGGAAAGTCAAAAGCGCTCGTCCAAGTTTAATAGTTACCGTTAAAGGTCAAAACTAGACAAGCAAGGTCTACATCAATTCATAATTTAATATTTGAATGAAGACCTTGAGGAAGAAACCAATTACGCTACCTTTTTTTGTGTGGTGTGACGCATGTTAGTCAGATCTTGCTGAAGACGCTCCACCTCTTTGTTGCCATGGTGCAGCTGGTCCTGGATCTGCTGTTTCTGCCGCCTTTCCGTGTTCAAACTGCTGTTGGTCCGATCCAGGGTCTCGGTGATGTCGTTCAACATGCACTCACTCATTTGCAACTGGGCAGAGACAGAATGAAGGGGCGAGGAATGAAGAATAAGTGCAGTTTGTGTGGTTTGTGTTTTCCAAGGCTGAGAAGGGGACAGGCGGGTTGACAGCTTTAGAGAGAGCAGGGGAGGAGAGCAGCACATAAGAACGGGGGTCTAGCACCAGAAGGAGATGAAAGTAGAATTTAAGGATGTTTGCCTCCGCTCTGTCTCCATAGCAGTGAAAGGGAACATCATAAAGGCTTTGTGCCAGGTTGTGGAACCATACAGTTACTGCTTTGCATCAGGACCAATAAAACTGTTTCATTACTCATCACAAAGGCGTAGGACACTAGCTTTAGACGAGTGTTTCTTAAACCCTGGGGCTGGGCTCCCATCAGACATCTGCAACAAGATGATTTTATTATCATGGACCCTTGTAAAATGTGGGGTCTTTAATCCTCACACTAGATGATCGATTCTTTGTTACTAAAAACATGTAAAAATGCAAGTATGTGAGTAGGTGTGCCCAAGAACATCAGAAATAAGAAGAAATCCAAGTACGATTTTGAAATAATCAAGCTGCTTTCAATGTCAAAGAGGTAAGAAAATCGAGTGAGTGTTGCAAAACTGAGGGCATGAAGTCGGCATCTTAGAGAGTGTTTCAAGTATTCCCTGTGTCAAGTAACTAACATTCTTTTATGTCGAATGTACTTCAGGCAGCCACACCGCAAAAACACTGGTAGCAGATGAATGACTTGGTTTGGCCAAGGACACAGTAAATGGGTTAATTTAAGCCTAAAACACATCACTGCCACGCACCACTCTAATATACCTTGGAGGAGGGAAAGAGGGAGAGTGAAAGAAATACAGTAGGAGAGAGATGGAGAGAGAGAGAGAAAGGGAATCATAAGGAAAGCAGAGAAAGGACAATGAGAGAAACCTAAAGGCCATTCCATTCATCATGTGTATGACTCTTTAATGTTCCCATTCATTACCATAGGTTCTCTTTGGGGCGAAGGCAAGACCGGACAGGAGAGATGAGAGAGAGAGAAAAAAGACAAGAAAGAAGGAAAGTAAAAAAGAATGATCTAAAGAAAGAATAATGAATGTGGAGAAAAGAAACAAAATAATATTTAACCCCTCCTCCACTCTTGCTCTCTCTCTCTTGGCTAAGTGATATTAATACGAACATGGTTCTTTATTGTACAACGAGCCAACCCTCTGCGGAGCTAAGATGGTGGCGATGAGTTATTAAATATGGAGAGAGGGTGAGAGAGGGAGGGCGGAGGAGGAGGGGAAGAAGGATGGATGATTAACTGTGAAGGAAGTAAAAAGTGAGTAGAATTCCCTGATGTACCTGACTGGATTTGATAGAGAAGGTTGCCCAATTCTGTTCCTTATTTAAGAAGAACTCCCCTCCTGTGCATGTGTGTGTGTATGAGTGTGTGTTACCTACTTTGCTCTGCAGTGAGGTCAGGCTTTCTCGGAGCTGTGCATTGTCTCGGACCAGCTGTTGTGTGTGTTTCTCCGTCTCCACCAAGGTTCTCTTCAGAGAGTCCTGCGTGGCTCGCAAACCGACCACATCCTGGTTCAGGTGGCTGGCATGTTCCTCCCTCTCTTTCATCTAGCACGCAGACACACATGGACAACAGAACAGTCTGCACTGTATGTACACATATATCATACATGCATAAAGTCAACACACACACACACACTGACATTTACTTCCTTGGTCTCTATGCAGTCAAACTTTTACCTACCTGTTTAATCACCAAAAGGGCAAAGAAAAGTACAAAAATAGTATGCTTCATATTACTAATGCAAAAGAAAGTTTCAAGATATGCCAATTAAAGATGATGAATTAAAAAAAAATACATCAAAAAACTACTTGGTGTACACAATGACATATGGCGTGCCAAAAATCTATGACAGATGTTCCTTTGTGTACACCACATCTTTATCGTACGCCCAATAATGTAAGCAGATGTGCTAAAGATAACTTCAAATAAACAGAACAACCTGGTCACGCTTCACCACATGTATCAGTCTCTAGCATTTTGTAAAGCTGTACCTATGAAAATGTCACTTACCATCCATGTTCCGAGCAAGATAAACTATAAAAGTTTAAACCTGAAAGTAAATAACTGTTGCTGTGTCACAGCTTGCATAATTATTTGGGGGGAAATCGACTGTTTATTTCTAAGGAAGCAGACAGTGGTTGAACTCCTCACCCCAAGCATGACTGTGAGTGTGTGTGGGCCTGTGGTTCAGAACCCCTTGCCAAATCAAAGCTCCTATTCATTAGCACTGTGTTAAATGAGCCCTGTGTTAGATTAGTAAGGAGGCTCCACAGACAGTCAACACACATACGAACGCACCCTCGCAAAACAGGATGATATGAGAGAAAGGAACGCGCTGATGTAACCGCACACAATATACCCTCAAACACGCACTTATAGTGGTTACCTAATGCGCAGCATCCTTTTTAACTACAGATCTCTCTCATGCTCTCTCATCAGCTCCTCTAAATGCAGACTGCGGTTCTGGATTTGTGTCTTTTCCCCGACACAACTGATATCCCTCAGAGGGACCTCTCCACACTCTCCAGCACACAGCGTGGGGTCCAGAAGCCTGCGACCACCTTTCCACTTGTGGAAATTGTGACAGTGTGTCAGCAGGCTACTGTAGAAGTGGTCTTTTGTGCAGTTAACTCATCTACAGGATGGCTAATGAATGGTAACAATTATAAGCAATGGGGCAGCCACTATTGCAATACTGAATTAAAAATTACTCTTTTATCTGGATATTCCACCAATATTAGTGTGACTATTGGGAAATAAAATAAGTTTTACCAAACTGAGACAATAACCTGTGAGTTTCAGTGCTCCAGTCAAGTGGCTTGCAAAACCCACAGTTCAACACATTAAGTAACTGGGAAAAGGTTCATCTTCTTTATGTTAACCCATCTATAGTGCAGGAGGGATTTCAAATGAAAAATGATTATGGAGCAAAAAGAGCACAGTTTCTACACATTTTGAATATTATAACCATCAATGTTTAAACTGAGTTAAAGTAATGAGATCCCTTAGATCTCCTTTAGATGTTTTCCTGTACGTAAGACGACAATCTCTGCTATTAGAAACTATTTTATATGCGATAAAAATTATATATGTTACCTCCAAATATTACCCGAACACCTTTACCTCCCATTACAGATTAAGTTTTGAAAATTCAGTCCAAACTGTTGTCAGCGCTGTGACACAAACATCCAAAAGATGCTGCTCCCCTGTCCACTTGACAAAGCCCCAGCCTTTGTTAACAGGTTGACACAGTTACACCCTGGAAATTGACAGAAGCTAAACGGCTGGTAGTAAACCTAGCCTCCAGAGACAATAGCCCACTGTTGCCTTTATGGGACACAACACAGCTCTGGGATTTAAGGAGAGATACTCTTCCACTTTGGTATGTTCTGATTGATATCTATTGGCTTTAGCTGACGCACGTAACTGCTGAAACCAGGTCAGATGGATGTTATGAATATTGACAAAGGCCTATGCAAAAACGTAAATCACAATCAGATAAGTTTCTGTAAGAAAAGAAAAACATTTAACCCATATTTGACATTTTAGTGGCTCCATTAATATGTATATTTTTCTGTCTGTGCCCAACTCTTGGCCACTTCTTGGCCATTCACTGAAATACTGAATGACACAGCCACAACAACGCAAAATAAAAAGAATTAAAACAACAATGCATCCACCAGGAAAAAATTTAAATCAAAGCAGTGACCAGGCAGATGTCCCCCCTCCAGACCTTTCCTGCATGTCATTCCCCTCTCTCTGCCTCCCCCTTTCCTGTCTATCCACCAGGAAGAGCATAATGTCAAAAAAATGTCTTTAAAAAAAAAAAAAAAAAAAAAAAGCTATAGCCCAAGGTCTTTATGCCACTGACTTTCAAAACTCTATAATATTGTTATATAATTAATACATTACAGTGATTTTCTCATCCACAAATCTGCCACCATCAGAGATGATTAAAAGTTCCCATGTGGTCTGTGTGAAGTCTTAATTCTGCAGTGGGGGGAGTATAGGACCTTAGCTGGAAGTCCGGAAGAAAGAATATCAGATTTGTGATTTTATTTCAAATGAGTGCTTAAGCCTTGGACTTTCATATTAGTAAAGCCCCTATTGAGAGAGAAACCTCAATCTGATCAAGTCTCATTACTTTAGCAATCAAAGTTTCGCCCCTGGGGTCCTCCTCTCAACTCCTGCCCTCCGCCTCCTCCTCCTTCTTCTCCTCCTTGCCTCATCTTTTCCTCTTTTCTCCTCTCCTAGCCATCATCTGTTTTTCGAAGGCTGAGGAGAAAGGGAGAGCGGCTTGCACAAATCCTTGATTGGCCAAAGTCTATCCTCCATCTAGGATTACGAATAGAAGTGGAACATTTGAGGACAAAGTAAGGAGGGGTGAGGAGGGGAAGAGACAGAGAGGAGGGAGGAGGGGGGGGTGGGGGGGGACTGCATGTGAGAGAGAGATGTGAGTTGCAGAGTTATGGGCACAGAGAGAGAGAGGGTGGCTAATATAATTGAATTAAAAAGATGGAGCGGGGCCATTTCTAGCAGGTGGGAGTGTGGAGTGAGAAAGAGCAGGCGAGATATTAACTTCTAATAAAAGAGAGATTAGAAAGTGGCTAGGAGGACTGCTATGTCTTTACCTGTGGGAGTGACAGCCCCCACATAACCTTTCACTGCAATATGCACACTGATATTGGCCACCATATTCCGAGCTTGCCCCACACAGACAGACAAATACTTATACAGGAGCACCGATACATGTACCTGCGTCCCTGCCGGTTTGCATCCCCCAAAAATGGCACATACAGTAAACACATACAAGATGTATGCAGGAGCCACACAAGCACTCGCACTCATGAAAGCAGCGCGTAATGCAAAGCATTATCGGCTCTCATTCAGCGATCCAACAGGCGGCAGCCATCAGATAATGAAGATGCAGCTCTTTGAGAAGCTGCTGCTATACAGGCAATTAATTAACTAATTGGTCTAACAAGCTCATTAATGCTGTGCTTTTTTGGCAGCCAGTGTGAATACATTAACAAGGCTAATTCAATTAAACAGGTGCAGATTTCACAGCTGCCTCACACACGTGCACACGCGCACACGCAAATCCTACAGGTGTTGTGTTGTGTACATGTTTGCTCCATTTGACTCTGATGTCTTTCTCAGCGAAACCTTGGCATTCGATCAAAAGCTTAATGATATGCAGATCAAGTGGTGTGTACTGTGTGTGTGTGATAGAGAGAGAGAGAGAGTATGTGTGTGTGTGTGTATTTCAGTCAGTGCTTGTGCCTCAATGAGCCGGTGTGCCTTTGAATCAAAAGTACAGCTCAATAAGCTCTAACAGCTATGCTAATCTGTATAATTGAAAGGGTATAAAATAAGTGGATGGAAAACTGATTGAAGCCCTATGATAGCATAGTTAAATTTACTAACAGAATCCCAGGGGTCAAGCAATAATGTTAGCCAAAGCTACACAATGCAATGCAATTTTCAATTTGCAGCTTTTCAGTATTATATATTCATGTACCGGTACTTGTGTGTTTCACAGAAGAATGCTTCGAGCTGCAGGTGAAAAGGTCGACGTACTGGTCGCAGTTTCCGTTCTATTTTTTTTGTCTCATCTTATGTTTCATGCCATTTAGCTCTCTAGTAAACTGGTTGATCCTCACGTCTTTTTCTTTCATTCTTCTCTCAAATAAGGCACCGAGCTCACTCCTCATGGTCACCAGTTTGGCCTCAGTCTGAAACAGAGAGCAGGTCATCTTCATTCACTGTCGTGTGAACTGAAGAAGAATCAGTCAGGAGTGATATTACGTGCCAATTATCTTCATAAGATGAAAAACTATTCACTTTTTTCAGAATTCAAAATGCAAACACGCACACACTTGGTACGGTGAACCAGTGAAGGACTAATGTATTGAAGGCTTTTCAAATACAGCTGACAAATGCAACCTATCCTAGTTCCTAGATTCACTGCATGTACTGTAGGTAATGAAAGCAAACAACGCAGACAGAGAGCCATGTTGGAGCGTTAGTATTCTGTTTCAGATCACTTCAGTTGCTTACTGTACAACTGTTAAAACCAAGAGTGTCAAAATCTCAGTTTTTGGAGAAAAAAAAGGTTGTTGACAAGGTTGCCAGTGATGTGGTGCTTCTTCATAGACAAAACCATCTAGTTTCACTGAGATGTCACCATGACTAAACATAAGACAGACAATTAGATATTATTGTATATTCACATAAGGAAGGTCAGCATACCATGTATCTGCCAGATACATCGATAGATTACACTTCATGAGCACACTATGCATAGATATGAGTTTGTACGTCTGATGTGTTATCGCAATTTGTGTGTGAGCTGATCTGATGGGTTTGGTTTGTTATGGTATAGCAGCTGCAGCGTCCTCATATAGGCTGAATAAAGCGCTGAGGTTGGTGGTTAGCTAAACTCCCATGGAGCTGATACCACTGATTAATTTCCTCCATCTTCATCGCCCCCACCCCCTTCCACATCCATAGGTCCGCCTTCTTTCCCTTCCCCCCAGCCCATTCAACTACTGCTGAATATTAAATCAGTTCCCCCTTCTTTTTTTTTAAATTTCCAGATAACCACCGTTCATTTTTCTCCAAGTGTCATTTAGCCATGACATGGTGTGTAGCAGCCTATATATTAGGGATGGCTGATGTGAGTTATTGTTATTGTTATCGTTTTGCCATTTACTGCCTGTGTGTCCAACTGTACGCTATGCACGGCTAAATCATTACCTGCACACGGTGCTAATGTCCAATAACACTATTACTAATTTGCAGTGAAATCAAAACCACACCAGCACCAAAAGTCTATGTTTCGCCATATCATAAATATTGACCGTAAAAGAGATGAACATATACTGTTGTTTTCTGTTTGTTTTATCTGGATTGAGGGTTTTGTTATTGCACTTTACCACTTAGAGACCGATATTAAAGAGGTAACGGACACACACACAGAGGAAATACACTGGCCCTCCTAAGAGCAATTCTGTATTTTGTTTATATAGATGTATAAATCAACCTTAACGTGTGCACACATGTGGACACAAGCACACAGACAGACACACACCAGGGGTGTTATCACTCACTGTCCCAGCTGCAAATGAAATCTCATTCTCTCTAACAATCTGAGAGGCCCACTCTAAAACATCTCTCTTCTGCTCTCCCCCCCTTCTTCTTCTTCACTAAATCACACCTACTTTTTCTTTACCAATCTGCACACCTGTTAAATATATTTATGGAAAATAGACGCTGAGCAGCAACACTCGCACACATGACCACATGACCTGCACTCGTGCACTTTGTGTTTTCTTCAGTTTCATCAAATATTCATCTATCCCTACATTTGCACACAGGTTAACGCTAAGCTGCCCTATCACTGAGCTTTGTCCTGCATCCACGCATGTAACAATAACAGCTGCTGCTCTCGGGTTGTAACGTTTCCTCCCTTGCATTGTTGTCTTCCTCTCATCATATTACTCCACATCACCTGCTTGCATAGCCTGGAACCTCGCCCAGGAAACTGGGGAAGTGGGAAGTGATTTGGAAAAATGAGGGCAATAAAAAAAATACAGGGATGAATGGAGAAATGTGATATAAGATAATATGCTAACCCAATCAGCAGGCTGCTGTTTGCCGACAGTATAATCAACATATCGGCCTAATGTCATTACTGCTATATGAGAAATAATATTGCGTGAAATGATATTGCGCAGCGCGTGCATGCCTGTGCGGTGCACACATGAGCAAGCTCATACGTCCAAATGTATGTATTCTCCTACTGCTTTCCCAGCACAGGCAGACCTGCACACACATATACACAAGGGGGACAAGGATTCAAAATACCGCACAGATGCACACGCAAAAATAAATTACACTATTTATTCATGTATAAAGACTTTCAGTTTTGTTTTGCTTATATTGTAAAAAAAAATAATTATAATAATAAAGAAAGAAGTAAAAAAATGCAATAGGTTGAGAGGATTTCACTCGCTTGTAGGAGGATTAATCGATTAATTATTTGATTGGATAAGAAAAGTAATCCAGGTCATTTGTTTTAAGATAAAGGAAAACTAGATTTACTCCGATGTGTTATTGGTTACATCATTTAAAATTGATACTTTTCACTTCTCTGCACATGCACGCACAGACATCTGCATATTCACACTCACACACACAAATGGCCCAATGGCTCTGACACAAGAGGATATTAGTTAGTGTGTGACTTCCATATCCGGAATGCATAAGGCTGTTGATGGCCTCTGTTGATGGACACTGGCGTGAAGCCATCACTCAAGTTATGGAGCTTTAATTGGAGACAGCATAAAACGATAAACCAAGAAACATGCATGGCTGAACAGCCCAATGTAAACCATTAATCATAGCACAGGCAAAGACAAGTGGCTGCCACATACACAAGAGGGTGCACACAGCTGCAGAACCACACACATGCTGCCCTTGCACCACACACCTTGCATTTGTGTGCATATTTGCACACACGCACACGCACACACATAACACTGTGCATGGTAGAGACAAGCGTCCCAGTCACATATTCTCATGATAGATGACCCATTTAACTTTGATTTCTGAGAGAAATGAGCTTGCCAGTGATACAGGGTTACCACACACCCATACACTTACACATACACACTTACTGACTCATTCGTAACACACACATATAGGTGCTATAAATGGGCTACATATATGAACTCACAGAGTGCATTTAGTTTATATGTAAATAACAGCTTGCATTATTTTGTAGACATGTATTCATGCCCCCTCTCTCTCTCTCTTCCTCCCTCACACTCTTTCTTACGCACACACCCAGACACACACAAACATTGCCACTTATTTGCATGAGAAGGGTTATAATATGGGAATGATTTGTGATATAAGCAATCAGAAGTGAAGTAATTCATCAGTAGCTGTGTCTAACACACATCTCCGCTGGTCATAAATACAAATCTACACACGCGCACACGCACACATGCACTCAACACACACGCATACACCTGCTTGTAAAATCTGTGCAATCCCACAGAGGAGAGAATAAATCAGAAGCACAAAAAGTTGGCATGAAGGAAAAGCCGTTAATAACACAAATGCACACAAATGTGCTCCCACACACATCACGTCCTGCTAAAATACTTGGAATAAAAAAGCTGAGAGGTATAATATGATATATGCTTTTTGGAAAGTTGGAGTCTGTGTAGCCCACTTCAGTTCTGTCTGGAAAATGACTCATAGTTGCCAATATGAATTTGTTTTACATGTTGTCACACAACTGTTGGTGTGCCTTGATTAAGTTATAGTGATTTCTGTGAATGCTTGTATCGCATTCTGTTGCTTGAATATACTATATGTTATAAACGGTGACACTCAAGTATAAAATCAGCGGCGCATACGCAGTTGAGTAGATAAAAGAAAGGTTTACCCCGTGGCCTGAGAAATTATTGAGAGACAAGATCATATCATGTTATGTCTGTGATGGCACATAAGCCGTAAACAGCGGTTAAATGCTCAACAAAACGCGGGGAAATCCGAGGTAAGGGGAGAACTTTGTTTATTAGATGGCAAATAAAGTAGATAGAGATGTGATTGATTTGGAGAGAAGAAGCTGCTGTGAGGAATTTCTTGAAAAGATGAATACTCTCAATAAAAGCAAAGATTTTCTTCCCCAATGGCAAGTCGGCAGAAGAGCTGAGAAAGGTCAAAAATCTCTGTGACAATGAGTTAAACAACTAAGCAGGCTGACATGAAAAAACAGAAATCATACTGCATGCATTTCTACTCATTTTCTGTTCTGTGCTGCTGCCAAATACACTAATATTTTAGTGATTTAGCTTCAGTCCAATGAGCAATTAATTTTGTGGAGTGATAATGTTGTGATCCCGGCCTTTACCGTGTTTGGCCCTTGATTGTAAATGTTAATGCCCAACAACCAACTGCAACCCCATCACAGTCACTGTCCAGTGACATATGAAACAGTGTTGATATGTAGACAGATGGGCGGTGCATTAGAAGGACAAAAAAATCTTCCAATTACACACAAACACGTACAACATGCACACACACACACGCGCGTTCCATACAGCGGTTGCAGCCCCTCAGCGCTCCTCTGTCCTCACATGCTTGGTTTCCCCATCTAATTGCTGCCATTCGTCAGCGTGCGTGTGTCTGCGCGTTGTGTGTCTGCACGTTTGCGCGGCGTGTGCATGTCTGTATGTTGTCGAGCGTTTCTGTACTTTGTGTTTTTGTCCTCCTCTCGTGATTCTGTCACTGCGCGTTTACAAACAACTGTGGTGAAATGAGAGAGAAAGTAACAAATAATCAGACAGACAGGTAAGAGTGGGAAGGGTAAGAGACAGGGGGGACAGAAAGATGCGGAGACAGACGCAAACGCATACACAGACGCACACTCACTCACGGAGCTGTCACAGTGCCATAGGGCATACTAAACCTGTCAGCATTTAAACCTGCTGGCTTGTACTCTGACTTGCCAAGTGGAATTAGTCTCACATAATATGCCAGACTCTTTATTGAAAACAACAAACACCTACTTTGGTGATTGTGTTTCACTCTATCAGTGAAACAATTTCAATCAAAATACCCCAATCTCTTCACCTGTATAATGAAAGTCTGTTGTTATTCAGTCATGCTCCCTGCGGTGCGGTTATTATGGATGTGATTATCAGAGAAGGGGTTAAATATAAGGTGCTTTGAACAGCGAGTAGGCGTGTCCAAAATACATATATATCCCTGATGACTGGTGCAGCAGACACCTTTAAATAATTCCTCATCATGGAGTAAATGAAAACTCTAAACTCATAAAGCGAGTTAATTGCAACTTGACTTATATCTGATATAGAATATGTAAACAAATGAGACTGATTACACTTCCGCTGGGCAATCATGAAAATGTGACCGTGCTGATGAGAAAAGCTCTAAGTTCTTTGTGGTTGCTGTGTGTCTGCTCAATTACATTTATATGAAGGTGTGTCTGTGTGTATTTAATAAGAACGACCATGTTATTACTTTTTTTTTATTATTCATGTGTGTGTGTGTGTGTGCGCGCGTCTGTGCATGTGTGTGTGTTCAACATGATAATTTGTCAGTTTATGTTGTGAGGGGGCTAAACAGATAAACAGATAAGCAATCCACAGCTCAATCCTTCATCCTGCTCTGATTATAAATCAGCTGGAGCTCTCAGAAGCAATCAGCAAGAGCAATCTGCAGTCGGCACAGACACCCTATCAATCAGAGGGGACCATCACACTGTCACACACACGTATACACATATTCTTAAGAAATACACACTCGCATATTTGCACGGTCCTGCACATGCACACACCCTTTACTTACAGAGAAGCAGGTATGTCGCAACTGTTATTCTATATTCCCGCCCTGCAGCCTCTTTCTTCCTTTTAAAAACTTCCTTCTCTTCTCTTTTTTTTTTTGTGTGTCTTGTGAAACAGGATCACACCAAAGTCACAACAACAGTTTCATCCAGCTCGCTGCCTGGCGGCCATGGAACAGTGCAGAGCGAGACACATCACTCCTAATTACAGTCTGATATTAATAACAGAGAAAAATATTAATCTTGGAGGTAAACACTAAGCCGCTTAAAGGAAAATTGCAAATAAATCAGATTATCTTATAGGAATATCCTCTGAATGGGCCGAGGGGGTAATGAGAAACCTGGGCCCAACCTATCTCTATCTCTCCTTCTCTTCCTCTCCCTCTCTGTCATTTCCCACTCCCCGTTCTACTGCAGGATTGGAAAAGGTGTGACTGTGTGTACATGTCTGGGTGTGTGTTTGTGAGCACATCTGTGTATTTATAAAAACTGCAGTGTGAACCCCCCTCTCCCTCCCTCCCTCCGCCTCCACCGGCATTACCTCCCTCCTTCTCTCTCTCTCTCTCTCTCTCTCTCTCTGCTGCTGTATTCATTTTTCACCTCCAATTTTATTTTTTCATCAGTCGGGGGGGCGCCGCCGAGCAGATTCAATTAGGTTCTGTGATTGGGCCGCTGGCATTCACCGGGGTCATGGAAAGGTTAAAGAATTCAGTGGCACAAACATGATTATGGCTCTGTAGCATTTGATCAGAAGTAAGGTTTGTCACGGCAAAGTGGAGCCCCTCTGTTTCTTACAACGGGACCACCGGTTCGGCCTGAGTGTGATGCGAGGTGTTCCACGTGTTGGTTTAGTTGATTCTTCCATTGAATGGCAATTACATGCTGAAGATACAGCAGCCATGGAAAGATATACAGAAGATATGCACAAGTGCATGTGTGTGCACAGGTGAGGCATGTTGCTACAGCAGCGAGCATGAAAACCCACAAATATATATGCACAGAAACATTAATTCTCCCTCACCTCCTCTCTCGCTCTCCCATCCACACTCTCACATACACACATTCGGAGAGTAGCAGAGTAATAAAGCCCACCCTTGCAGTGAAATTAAAGCTAGTCAATGACACTGCGTGCTGAGCACACACTAAATCATTTTTATACCCAGATGAAACAGCCAACATAATACCAGCTCTGCACATGTATCCAATATCACCTGGAGACCATGGGAAAAAAACAACAACTAATCAAATATCATATTGGAAGTGTCAGATTCATGTCAGAACAAGAGATTAATACTAAATATAGAAAATATGGTACAATAACAGTGTGGGATCTTTTTATATTCAAAATGACCAGGCAGAGTGCACATTATGAGATATTGGATTGATAAACAGGCTGGGATGCTGTTGTTCGGTGAGTATAATAGAACAATAACGTTGCTCCTGGGTTAGCAAAGATTGCATTATGATTTTAATGTGCTTTACAGACACGAGCCCTTCACCGAGAGGAAATGATGTCAATAAATAAGCTGCCGCACATTTTAAAACAAAGAGAATCACGCTTTGTGTTGGGGGAAAAAATGTGCAAATACACAATGATGTTTGGTTACTATCAAACATCTTACATGACACAGCCATACATACTCGCACACTATTGCATTCTGTGAGTTAATAAACATAGCTGCAGGTTCCGCCTGGCTTCCTCTTCCATTTTTTTGGTTTGTTTGCTTGAATGTGTGTATTTCTACAGATGAATGTGTTGATGTTCAGTTCAGTATATGAAATATTACAAATACTTAGACAGGTTGCATGTGAAATCTTGACTGGTCAGCACCTCAGCACTATATATCACCAAGGCTATAATGTTTAACCCATATCTCTGGGTAGCTATGTGTGCGCACACATTTCATACTCACACCTGCATTCGCCTATGAGCAGATTCACTCTGACAGTGCATGTCAATCATCTCATTTTGGGAGTGCCTGTCACTCATCTCCTTCCCTCAAATCACCAGAAGCCATAGCCATCAGGGAGCATTTCCATCTGCCACTATCTGCCTCCTCAGGTGTGGAACGCCAGCAACCAGTCAATAGAGCTGTTCGGCGCTCCGGTCCCTCGCTGCGATCTAATTGCCGGTGCAACACTCAAATATGTCCTACACTTCCCCGATTCTTGTGAAGCTCATCCCCACCACCGCCTCCACCAAGCAATCCCCATTCCATACTCAAGATGGGTATTTACATGCCCCACACCGCAGAGAGCAAACAAGCTCATTTAAAAGTTCATATGCTAATGTGTGACATTTAATCCAAACTTTACACGGGGAAAAGGACACGCAACAATAGATTTTGATTCCTTTCTTGTCCATGAATCTCATCATTCCTCGCCTTCCATATTTATGAGTTGAAAAGGGGGGACACCTTAGAGGGGTGTGAGGGAAAGGGACAGGGAGTTTACTATTTGAAAATTGGGCTGATATTTGCACTCATTCTTTGTTGATATTGTTGATATTCGCAAATTGCTGACTATTCCTTTCATCTGCGGCCACATGGCAGAAATCCACTAAATAGTTAGCCCACTTCAAATGTGGTATTTATTGACTATGATATCATCAATTTATTGTCTACTTTAAACAAATGCAGACTTCTCATTTTCAGCTGGCGACTGTCGGTTACCACAGCTGAAATGACAACTGTCTGCAATATCAGATGTAGCTAATTAGTGTAGTTAATTCCATGAGTTGGCCAAAACCACAAAGTGAAACTCTGAGGAGTAGTCTGGTAAATGTACGCTCAAAGGCAGTGGCTGCACACTCGGCCAAAGACAATTTCCTAGAGATACACCACGCGAGATCGTTTTGATGTTTCAGAGGAGTGGAAAGAATGGAAAGTGGAAAAACCGAAAAGTCAGCCAAAGTGGTTGCGGTTGGGCAGGGTTGTTGGCTCTGTGTGTATGTGTGTGTGTACCGGCTGACACAGACACATGCACTGCACTGCATATAATATTCCCGTGCAGATTTATGTTTAATCTAGATGTTATTTGTAGGTGCTGGGTATCAGGGGTAATTTTGTTTCTTAAATCCTCACTCCTAGGTTACTTGTATGATCACTTCCAGTAAGTATTTCTGGTGTATATGTTTTATTTTGTAATTTATTTCCCTGTTGGATGTGGTCTGGTGGGAATGCAGTCAGTATTTTTTTTATTTTATTTTTGTCTTGTGTTTTTATGTACCTCAGAGGGAAACATCTCCTCCTTCGGGTAAAACTGTGACAGCTCCCTGCTCTGTCTCCAACCACAGAGTGCAAAAGGAAACAGCTCTATTATAGTAATAATGATAATAACAATAATAATAATATGTTTAAAACATTCCGTATTCAGCATACTTTTAACCTTAATTAGATGTTGGCTGGGTACATCTCCCACCTGTCTACTCATAGTGAATTTCATATAAATATTCATAAGAAAACATATATTCTGTGGCAGATTTGATCAAAGATCAAATGGTGGCTAATTAAAGTTGGGTTGGAGTTGGAATAGAAAGACAGGGAAACACAAAACTAGTCCCACAGTGTGCCAAGGAAAAAAAGGTTTGAATGAATAGACAGGTTTTTTTTTCTCTTCTTCTCTCTCTCTCTTTCACACACATGCACTCGCTCACTCACTCGCTCACATGCACCCACACAGATCGACCAGGACAGGCCAGGGATGAGCACACCCCATCTGATCTGTGGCCCGTTCATTCATTAGACCCATGCTCTCCCCTATTGATTTCAGCTTAAGTAATGAGAAAGCTTATCCAAAAATCTTTAGCATTTGGGCTCCAACTTAAGGGAATCGATGGGGCCATTTCCCATTTTGAACAGCACATATGCAGGGGTTTTATGTACAGTGAACGGGACAAATCCCGATGCTGATAAATCAATAGGCCTTTTTGTCGATGGACAGGCACGCTTGCACACACAAACACACGCACGCATATGCGCACATGGACACACATGGCTGATAAATGGTATTTTTGAGGCAATTAAAGTGAGCTGTAAACATATGAAGGCCAATCAATTGGTCAGTGAGGTCTATTATCAAGGCTTTAACACTGATTTAGAAGGGGCTTTAAGGAGGCAGCGGCTTTAAGTGTGGCACAGTCACTTATGCAGATCAGCAGCAGCTAGAGACCTGAACAGATCAGTGCTACACTGTGCAAAGCTGCTCACACAACAAGATAGTGTAGCATGTCACCACTACGAAGCCTGAGATCTGCTGCATGTGTTAAAATATGGGCGACTTTTATAACTGTTGACACTGCTGAGTGGCATGTGAAATGAAAAAAGAAATTTGTTTATGTTAGGTTCAAATGTTCTATTATTCAACCAAGCAAGAAAAAACGTACATGTTCTTGCAAACAATTCATGATGCTTTTGCTGTTTTTCAGATCTAAAAGAGAAAAAAAAACACAGACAACACCATGGAGCATGGTGCCAATAATAACTCCCCCTTAGCCATAGGCGTTGTTAAAGAATTGTATTTAGGTGAAAAAGGCAGAATGGGGGTGGGGAGGTGCTGCATGGTGGACATTTCTATTTTAGCAGGCGCAGACAAGCTTGTTAAGTCAGAAACGAACACATCAGTGCAACCACTTCCCAGGACCCCCCACCTACTGACCTACTGCTTCCACTTTGCTAAAGTGAGACGCGTGCATTAGCAGTGCTAACCTACAGACAACATCTCCCTCAGGTAATTGGTTCTGCATTAATATTCATCTGATTCTCTATTCGGCTGCTATGACAAGCCGCTCTGCTTTGATGCTTTGCGCTAAGGTCCTTCCTGTCCTACACATAATGTTAACCCTGTAACTTTAACTTGAGATATAAATACGCAGACACTTATTGAAACAACCCTTTCTCACTAAGTGAAAGTACAGTGATAAAAAAGAAAGAAGAAAAAACTCAATCAAAACCCTTCTCCCCTCTAAGTGTGTTACTTTTGTCTCTGGTTTCTTTCAGTCGGACTTGTACAATGTGCCCTGCTCTTTCATCCCACAGCTTCAGTCTGGTTGATCTGGTGCGTGTGCATGTGTGTTGCTGAGGCATGACATTTCAATTGTGCGTCCAATCAAATTGGCAGAGAGGCAGTAAGGAAGGACGGGGAGTGATGAGGGGAGTGGGGGTGTTCTGAGGGTTGCCGACTAACCGTTACCATGGTGAACCACTTCTGTCAAAACCACCAAGGTCACAACAGCTGACCTGCGGTGTTATCAGACTTCTGAATAGCGTACTGTATATGGACATGAGGATTTCTCTTTTTTTTTCTTTCCTCATTTCTTTTCTCTTTGCACGCTTTTACCCTTTGCTCTCTATATTTCGCTTCTGTCCTCATACTTGTGATCATTTTTCTCCACTCATCTTTGTTTATTTCCTTCCTTTTTTGCTTTTCTTCCCCTCCGTGTATAATCACATTTCCTTCATTTGGCCTTTCACTCTGTCTTTCATATTTAAGATGACTAATTGTACCATTATGAGGCCTGTGGTGTTGCTGAATCCATTATGTAGGCCTGTTCTGGCAGTGAGTCTGAACACAGCCTGTTTTGAGTCATTATAATTCAGTTTGCTAACACACAGCCATTGTGTTAGTGTGGGGTTAGGGGAGATGGTATGATAAAATATTGAGGGCGAGCAAGGCAGCTGCAGATGCTAGCTGTCATGTGTGAGCGAATGAATGTTATGACAAGCATGTTTAAACATTCATGCGGGGAGGAGAGTTTAGGAGGGCTTTTCATTAACACCAATCTGTCTTCGTCTCCCTGGTGCAGACACTACTGGTGGAAGCATGACAACAACAGGGAGGAGAGGAATTAACATCTCGAGAGGAAACTGTCACAGATACACACATGGAGAGAGGTAGAAACTATCAATCCTTTGCATGAGCACACACAAATGTATACATTTTACATTGGATGAATGCTCTTCAGTACTCCGCGCCCAACATGAAAAGAGCTAAGTGAAATTGACACTTCACTTTCAAACTCCAACAGACAGCAAAACAACTTTCTCTTGTTTACCAGGAAAAAAAAATCTGAAAGTGTAACATCGTGTTCTGAGCTGATCAAATATCTCACAGCAGAACTGAGCAACGCATTCAAAGAGGAAGAAACAAGAGTGCAATGGGTTCTCACATCAACCACAACAATGACATAATAGAAATGATTTTTCAAAGGAAGAATAGGGATGTGGGAGGTTTCTAGGACAAACGTATATCACCCACCATGCTGTTAGGTTGCCAGGAGATTTGACCTGGTAGCAACAGTGCAATCTCTTGACAAGTACACTTTCTGGAGACTATAGAGAAGAGGAGCTATTTGTGGCATTTGTTGGGAGCAGAGCAATGGCCAATCTGTTTATATAACCTTGACAAAGCAAGATGAAGAGAGACTTTAACAGGCATGAGGCTGGCATAACAGCGTCGTGGTAAATGGATAAACACTGCGCTCAGGTAAAGATGCTCACATTCTTTTAATCCCTCACCTAAGTATTGCCGACATTTGTGTACCTGTACTTTAAAAGGAAAAGTACATGACATCCCCATTACTGTAGCGCGATAACGGAAAGATACACTAAGAGCAAGGTGTACACATTTTATCTCACTAAAACCTCAGCGCAAAATCGATACCTACAGTATGCTGATGATCTCATGAAGTCGACAAGGCAAAGGAGAAAAAAGGAGCATCAAGTATTCTCAACGTAAGTGGCTCTGACTTGCTAAATGTGTTTGAATAACATGAGCTTTAGCTAATGTCATAAATGGCTTTAAATGCTTTAAGGTGCATTAAAAAAATATGCCCAGTCATCTGTTTTACCTACACCTTGATGCAAACATTTTGAATTAATCTAGTTTTCACTGGTCAAGCAATTCCATTTTGATATTCAAATTTGGCGTGTATGTGTGTATGCATGCCGGTGCACGATCGCGCAAGACTGATCTAATCAGTCTTAAATCAGTTAATAAGCCAAGGACACAGAGGAGATGACTCAGCTGATGTGAGCATGAGCTAATATTAGCATCTCACTCATTCAAGACCTGTTCCGCACAGAGTAGCATCAAGTCTTCCCATTACAAAAGTGCAGGCCTTGGACGTTAAGCCCCGCAGATTAGCTCACCACAGTGAATTCCATTAGCACATTAGTAAAGGTGTCATGACCTAATGCTAATGTTGGGTGCAGCATTTTATACTGTATTCATTTCCTAAGTCAATTAAAGGGTAGCCCTTCAGATTCTGCTAAAAAAAGAAACCAAAAACCAAGTGTTGTCTAAATGACAGCATAGTTGTCACTCTTTAGGCGCTTGTGTTGTGTCTGGGCTTTAACACATCATAAATTATCATCATGGCAAATCATAGTGACAATGTGTTTTAATTGAAGCTCTCCCACTGTCAGCAATGCAGTCCAAACCAGAGGACCAAGATGACTACTCCCCTGTCAAAACTAATTCTCAACTACAAACTGTGCATGATAAACTGCAGGTCTAAATGTTGCAAGCACAGGCACATGGGATCATCCCACTGAGGCAAACAGATACACAAATTAATGAATAGTCAATACACGCAAACATACACTTGAGCGTGCACACAGAAACTTAAACAGGCTGGTAATTAAAAGCCAGAGCATGCCGTTGACTGGGGTTGGGCGGTTGGGAACACCACAACTCTAGAAGACTTCCTGTAAGACATAAATCTGTTGTGTTCTCTCGCTCGCTCCCTCTCCCTCTGTTGCACAGGCCCAACAAAGACAGTCTTGTATGGATGTCTCCCTCCCTCCTCTCCTCGCCATTCATTAGAAGCACAAGCAGCTGTGGTCAGGTTCAAAGACAATCTACATTCTCTCTCTTCCAGTCACTCATTCATTCCCACTGTCTTTTACTTTCTGGTTTGCTCTCACTTTTATTCCCCCACCCTGCCGTGTCCCTCCAAGTCTCTCTCTTTCTCTCTCTTCTCTAAACACTGTCTCTTCCACATGGCCCGGATAATGAGTGGTGAAGCTAAATGAGAGGAAACACGGCTCACTATTAGGAGGGGAACGCTGACTGAAGGCTTTAAATAAACGCAGAGAACTTGAGGCCAAATTGTATTTCCAAGGACATAAACTAATGGAACAGGCAGACATTCTCTGAACAAATACACACTCTGTTTAAACTACTATAATAGTTGTAAAAATATACATGTCGGTGTGGATCTAACTGAGACACAGACTAGACGAAGGCAGACAGAAAGACATGTAAATGCATTTATCCTCACATATGCAAGGCAGCCTGTTTGCATGGTTTCAATACCTCTTGTTCCCTTTGCTGTGAAAAAGCCTATTACCTTGCATTCAAAGGCAGAACAATACAGACATGAAAAAAACATAAATGCTTGTCTTAGTCATTGGAAACTAATTAGGCAAATGTGTTTTCTTAAGTGTCTCTGATATGCTCTCAGGCATAAAAATCCACACCCACATATAAACACAGAGAGGAGGGCCCCCCCCTCCCTCCGCCTCTCTTGATGAGGTTAATTGGGTTATCTAGGATGATTAGCATAACTAATTAGGAAGCTTGTTAACGGATAAGTATTATTTATGCAATTAGCGCTCTGTGTGTACGTATGAGGCTCCGCATGTGTACAGATCCCCTTCATCATTGGCACAAGTTCAAATGAAAATGTAGCAAAGCTAAGTGGGCATGAAGTGAGACCTGTGGGTGTCTGCGTGTGTGTTCACTTCATCATTTATCTGCTCAACACACACACAGATGTTCACCATCAGGTGCCAGACACCCCCACCCTCACACCCCTCATCAGGGTAACGCACACACACACGCACACACACATACACGCACACAAGCTGGCTATGCCGTACAGCTCTTAAATCCCTCACCATCATCATTAGTCTGCTCATTTGCATAATTAGCATTGTTAACCACACAAGCTAAGTCAAGCCAGGCTGTGCCAGTCACAACAGCTGACTTGTGTCACCCTCCGGGCACCTTTCCAAGCTGTTGAAGAGCATACTTGTCCCCATCAGGTGGGTTTGTGGCACATTTGCATATTCTCACTGATTGCTGACTGTTAATGTAGCAGCTGATGGACACAGAGCGTTCTGACGCAATAAGTGCAAAAATGTCCAAAAGGTGCTTTCTTTTCTTTTCTCTTCTTTTCATTTTTTTTCAAGGCAAGCAGCTTGTAAAGTGACACAGCTCCTGCAGTTATTTCAGCTAATAGAACAATACTGAGCTCATCTCACCAATTTATTCATTCATGTTTGCAAATGCAGATCGCTGCCTTTTGTTTGTGATGCTTAACATGTGCTTCAAGCTGACAGTAAACATGAAAAAAGCAAATCAACAACACTCCTCTGGTCTTCAGCTCGCGAGTGAAAACTCACAAACACACTCACAAATAACCAGAGAGGGAAAATGAAAGAGAGAGAAAGAGAGGGAGCGCTACATTTACTGAAATTAAACATTTTCTCATCAGCCTGAGGGTGCAGCAGGCCCACTAATGTATTATTCATCCCCACTTCACAAAGGAACATTAATCAATTATGAAGATATGAGGATCTTAAAGTATAGAGGAGAGACGAAGAGCGGCCCGTTCGTATTAATATGCGGCCGCAATCGTGTGCCCCCACCCCCCCACCCCCTTGCTCCTCAAATCAATATTTTGCAGATTAATTTGGAGCGGTTGTGGCGAGATGACAGGATGGAAGGAAGGAGGAGGTGGGGGGGGTAGAGGGGAGGAGAGTGTCTGAGGTCTGAATTAAGGTGAAGTGCTTTGTTGTTGTTTTTTACGAGTGTAAGTGCACAGACATGTACGCATGTAAATATGTTGTCAACCGCACTGCTGGAAGTAAACATAACCACTCGTTTATGGAACTCGTTATGACTGAAAGTTGACTGAGTTGAGCTCTATGAAGACAAAAAAGGTATTAAAAGTATCAAAAAAAGAAGGATTTTCATTTTACTCATGTGACCTGTGTGAATAATTAATTGTGGATGGAGGTGTTATTGTGTGTAATAGTTTAGACTTGATATTTGAATCCATGATGAGTTCTCTTGGTTTCGCAAATTGTTTTTGTTTGTTTTTTTAATTGGATAGAATTATCCATTTCTCCTTCAGTTTCTATTGCAGTTAGTTATTTTTTACGATTTTCAAAAGAAGCATAATTTCACACAAGATAATTAAAATGAGGGAGCACAATGGAGAAAATGAATTCTCTTATTGGCAGCCTAGTTTACACATAATCACCCATTGTTGAGTTGTCTGGTTAGATACAATAGGCCTTCTTAGTGCGTTAATACACTCACCTCAGAACTCAAAATATTTGCACTTTTTCTAACAGCATGAGCTTGGTCCTTTCTCTCCTCAATCGCTCCTCTTCTCCTCCTCCACTTCCCTAACTCACTCCTCTTCTGTTGCTCCTGCCTTCTCCTCTCCTGTTCCTGTTTATATTTCCTCTTTCCCTTCTTGGCCCCCGTTCCTTCTCTTTTCTCATCAACTCCTCCTGTAGCTCCCTCACTCCCACATTCAACTTGGAGAGCTGAAGTCAGACAGAAGAAAGGGGACACATGTAAGTGGTCACATCTCTGCACTCTGTGAAACAAATGACATAACAGTCGCCTAATCTAAAAGCTAATGTGAAAAATCAAAAGGCCCCAAGGCAGCATCCTGTGAGGAGAAAATAGGTTACGGGAAAGATGTCTGAAGCAACTCACAGTGAGTGAGTGTATTCATGCCTGCGTTATTAGCTGTTTGTTTCCACATCCGCAGTATCTACTGCACAGTGTGCAAATTCAAGTCTGTGCACACCTGAGCATGTGTCTGTCCTGTTTGGTTGCAGCAGCTGAACATCAGCTTGCAGCTTGGTGATCCAGGTGTTTTTCTCAGTGTCTCTGCAACATGTTTCATATCATATCATATTGTCTTTGTGGATCTGTTGCAGACCAGTCAGCACACGGCAGGTGCACCAACCTCTCGCTATTTCCCTGTGCCTGTATTCCAGTCTGGGCCGAATTTGGAAAACTTAGGGGTATAAAGTCATTTGAGAGTGACTAATTATCTAAAATTGCTGATTATATCCTCACAAATGAAGGTTCAGGTAATCTAAAACATATTATATATATTTTTATATGGCTCATTAATACCTGAGATGCAAATTTAGATTCAATACCTATAAGATTTTAATGTTTTGAAGCTGATGTCGAATTGAGAGCATAGCAATTCAAAGTACAGACCGCTAAAGAATCTTTGATATATGGATCATGTAAATGAAACACTACAAACGTGTGAGCAATCCACATGAAAACCTTCTACACTGACAGATACAAAAAGAATGTAATGTATACATACATATTTCATTGTTAAGGATGTACAGTTGTTTTAATTGGGCCTCCCAGGCATCAGATCCCAATAACGTGATCAGTTCATAGAGATACTGGCTTATTGCCAAAGAACTGCAAGGCAATCACCTTTGTGCACGTGTATGTGAGTTTGTGTCAACAGATCTATCCATGCATCTGCATTGCAGCCATACCAGCTCAACAGAAACACAAGCAGAATTAAAAAATATATCAACATTTGTTCAAAATATGATTAAGAGAGCAAGCTCCAGTTCCTCCACTTGTTCCTCTAAGGCTCTGTAATCACACAAACCACTAATTAGCTGCAGTGCAAATGAGTCAACTCACAAGCAGCATAAACAAACAGTAACCAGCCAACACACACATAAACAACCAACAAGTCTGGGTTTACCACAAGCACAAATGTATGGTGGTGTGTGTGTATGTGTGTGTGTGTGTCTGTGCTCTGCTTCTAGCCTGTGTGTGTTTACGTGTGTCTTAACCATAAGCCACAGAAGACAGTAAAACAGCAGTGGGTATAATTTAGTGACACCCTGTAAGGAGGTGTGGGGAGACCGTAAAAAACTCTCCCTTTTAATCCCGACCGGCATCGCCATGTTTGTTACCAAGGGCTCTGAGATATGCTGGTAATTCATCACACACGCCTCGGCTTCCTGTTAAACCTGGCTGCACATGGAGAGCTTCTCGCACAGCTGCCAGAGCAATATCGTAAAAAAAAAAAAAAAGAATTTCTCCTCCTCTCAGACAGGCTTCTAAACAATAACAAGCACGCTGCAGAAAATCACCTTAACAAGTTATTTAATTATGTAGGTTTTCTTAATACTGTTGTGAAAACATGAGATTCAGCTTCCTTTTTTGCACTTTGCAGGTTTAATTATTTCAGGAATTGCCTTGAAACCTGTGACAAGACCTTGGAATAAAACATGTCAATCCAAATGTATGTAGATTGTATTCAATTTACTGCATTCTATGAAACATGAGAAAGAGTTACAATTTTCAAAGGATGAAATTATCTCAACCAACAGGTTGGCAAGTTCACAAATAAGCTTTGCCTGGGTATAATACCTTAACAGCCGTGTTTGTCACGCACTTCTGTATTTTGATTCTTTTCCAGATCAGAACAAGTTGAATCAACCTTTTGCTTTTTAATTCTCTCTGGGCTCCTTCTCAACATCTGAGATGACCGTCAATGTCATATTTTGGTTTGCAAGTAGATTTTCACGTCTTCAGTCGGGACCGAGGCACAAATGCAACAGGGGGAGGAAGACACAACAGAAGACGTGGAGTTTCAAGAAAAGTGGTGACATGCAAACTGCTGAGAGTAAAACAAACTTGTGGAATCAAAGTGTACAACATGCGTTATATGTCGTTTTGTTTCAGGTATTGTAATATTTCATTACATAAGTCGTAATTAGTTAGTATAAATTCCAGTATGTGTGATCTGAATCAGGGTGGGGAAAGACTAATAATCATTATGGCAGCTAACCCTGATGAAAACATAACACAAAATCTTAAGAATCAGTCTTTGCACCTGGTTACTGTATTAAAAATTATGTAAATGTTGCAAATGACAAACATTAACCGCAGACTAACCTAATCAAATCATCTTATGGTTTCTGTAAAATATGAAATGAATTTATAAGCAATATATATGTATCATGTAATATGTGATTCATAAAAAGCGGCAAAGAGTTGCTGAGCCTGGTGAAATTTGAGTTAGGTGACAGCAACTGGAGCTGATGTGTCTGTGTGTGTGTGTTTGTTTCCCAGCGGTGAAAATACGTTAGCTCTGCCCAGACGCCTCTCTGAGTCACCAGTGACAGCTGTCACACACCCAAGATGGAAGGAGAGAGAGACAGAAAAAAAAAAATCAGATCACACAGTATTGTGCAGTACTGTTCACAAATACACAGGCACGTACAAACACACACACACACAATTTCATATTTACCAGCCTCATGAGATGAGTTATTCTGATGAAACTTTGCCCAGATTAAAAATGTTAAACTCACATTTGATCAAGCGTGTCTAACACATTCACACCAAGCAGGGGAGGAAAGGCAAGATTTGACAAAAGTGACATGTGAGTGGATAGAGAATGCTGAGAGTTAAATCTTTCACTTCACAAAAAAACAACTTTTCAGTCAAATGGAGTAAAAGCCACAGAGGAATGAGGAAAAAACTGACTTTAAATTATAGTCTGTTTCTGTCTCTAGAAGAAAATGGGGAAAATGTGTGAGCTGCTGTGCTATTAATTCATTTGATTCTTTTATGCCACCCAAACCACGGTGTTCCCTTTGCTGTGAATTATCACTTAACTGAGCATTTCCCAACAAATATTTGTTTAAAAAAAGAATTTACAAAAACTCTATGTGCACCTAACGACGCGCAGATGCCTAGTCACACAAAGACTGTAAGAAAAAGATATGCGCACATTTCAATCCTCAACTTTTACAAAGGACAAAACCCTCAACTGCTGCATTATAACATGATTTTTTCCAATTATTTTAGGGCCTTTTAGAAAGAGGGCAAAAGCTTGGTCTAAATATTAGCAATTTCTAAACTTATTTCCCTATCAGTATGGTGGAAAAATACTTAAATAACCCCAAATTTAGGAGAGACACTTTAGAGACGAATAGCCCGAAATGGGAACAAGTTGAAAATCGAAAGAGGGTTTTTGAATGAAAAGTAACTGCAGCCAATTTCATCCCTATTTTCACCTGCACAGTAGGGTGGTGGGCTTAGAGTGCTCTCTCTGTCTCTGTATGTGTGCGTACATGTATCTGTGTACAATAGAAAACACTCACTGGCTGTGACCAGGAACATCATTTTGTCTTAGCCAAGGATTCCTTTTTAAAAAAAATACACACCCACACCCACAGGCTAATATGCAGTCAACAAAGGACGCAAAATAAAACAGTGTAGTTTGCACTAATGGTACATAAGGTTTTATTTTATGCGCTATTAATGGATGAAGTGAAATTTAATCCAGTAGAAGCCCTGTTTTGTACTTTTTGTGTCTATTTATCATTAGAAATATGAAAACATTCAACACATTCTGATCTGCAACAAGTAACAGATTTATTCATGCCATCGTCAGTGTGTGTGCGCGTCATGATTATGCATATAACAAATGAGCCTATATGGTGTACTATATTGTTATATACAATAAAATAATTGTGCTAAACAAATGATACAATGTCAAACCAACAGATGAACAAGGAATTCCTATTTAGAGCCCTAAGTGTTGTTATGATTACTGTGTGGACAGAGAGAGCAGGGTGAATGGATGTGAGTGAAGACGGTGTGTGTGTGTGTGTGTGTGTGTGTGCGTGCACCACCGTGTGTGTGTGTGTGTGATATGAAAGCAGGCTCTCGATTTCTCAAGCTGTCACTCAGGCCTATTAGGCAAGGCTAACAAAATTAGTCATGAATATGCAGTAATAACATGCAAATTGCCACCCCGTCCCCCTGCCCCGTGTGCGTGTGCATGCATGTGTGTGCGTGTGTGTGCGTTTGCCCTCAGGACTATAGACATTGGCTCTGTAAACCTAATTCTTTCTACATCATTACAGAAACAAGGCATAATTCATAAGAATAATACAAACATGCATGTAGCGTGGCACACATGCACGAGCACACACACACACACGCACAGACAAGACAAGGTCCTCCAACACCACGAACCCCTCTTTGAATTACAGGCTATTTCCAAACAATTTTTGTGCTCTGAAAAAAAAAAAAAGTTTTGGTGTTTGCGGTGCCACGTTTTATGCTTAAATACACACATTTGTGCGTGTGCATACACAAACATGTAGGCCGTCTGTTGCCTCCGTGTCCCCAGGGTGATGTTTGACACAGCCTGGGTGCTGCCACAGCAATTAACCTCTCTGTTAATGAGAAGAGCTCTGTCAAGCAGCCAGATGGCACCACCTGGCATGCTGCCATGTGCTGCCACACACACACACACACACACATGTGCATGGACACACACACACACACAAATACACATTTATTCACATGCACACTCACAATCCCGCCTCATGCTGCTGTACACCTAACTGTTGCTGGTTGTCGGCACCCCTCGCCCCTCCCATGGACAAGCCCTCCCTTGTCACTCCTCTCCTGCATTGTCCTCTATAGCTCTCCATCCTCTCTCTCTCCTCTTCCCTCCCTCCCTCCTTCTCTTCCCTCCCTCCCTCACTCCGTCTCTGGCAGCTGCTTATCCATGTCGCAGTACTGCAGATGTCACAACTCACCAGCTGGGAAAACAGCAGGGGAGGAGAAGAGAGGAAAAGATTGGAGAGGAGAGGAGGAGTTTGTTGGATCTCTGTATTTGACAGCAAAACAACCAAGTGGATGAGGTTTTATAGTTTCATGCATGCATGATTGATTGATTGATTGATTGATTGACTAATTGATTGACATAAGTATTAGATTAGTGGGTCATGCTTTGCCAGTTTTTGTTACATATTATGTTAGTTATGTTTCTAGTCAGTTGCATCACTATAAATAAACACAGTATACAATTATGAGCATTTGAGATTGGGTAGACAAGTGTTTGCGCTACTGCTCTACCTCTTTATTTTTGTATGTGTGTGTGTTTGTGTGTGTGTGTGTGTGTGTGTGTGTGTGTGTGTGTGTGTGTGTGTGTGTGTGTGTGTGTGTGTGTGTGTGTGTGTGTGTGTGTGTGTGTGTGTGTGTGTGTGTGTGTGTGTCACTGGGCCATGGCACGGCCTGCTGCATGCGCCTGTCTGCATGTCCACACAGCAGCCCACCAGACCCATGTATTGATCAGTTAGCTTGGCCTAATAGGAGAAGAGGAGCCTGACCTGGAAAGTCAATATGGAGAAAAAGAGACATATCCTCCTCCAGTCCTGAGAGAGAAGCGGGAGAGAGAGAGGGAGGGAGAGAAAGAAAGAGAGAGAGAGATGTGCAACTACTACTGTCCTTGCAGAGAAGAAAATGTTATGGGGAGAGTCAGGAGACTGTCAGGGAAACAGCTGGACAATAGCAAAACAAGCCGAGCCGTGAGGAAAATAATAATGTAAGAATAATGAAGCTCCAGTCTCCTAAGCCTAAATGTCTTATCACTTTTCTTAACAAAGAAAAGTTTGGAGTTTTGAATTAGAACACTTACACTGAGGGATAGTGTCAGAGTTAAGTTCCTACCTTTCCCAAATGAGAATCAGGATATTCTGTCAAAGCTTTTTTTTTTTTTTTACCTAACTAACTTTCAGCATTTGACTGCTTTTGGCAAAGAAAAACAGCACTCAAACTAACTGTAACTCAAGTGTAAAAAAAAACTCTGCAGGAGATTATACCAAGGGAAAATAATTAAAAAATTGGAGGGAGATGGAAAATAAAAAAACTGACACCCACTCACACATCAATACATCGATAGATCAATGTGTGTGTGCGTGTGTGTTCTGTACACCATTTCAGCAGAAATATATAAATAAATCTGTAGATAAACAAAAAACCAGAGGAAATGGAAAAGTAGATAAAAGACTTAGGTTTCACCATACACACACACACACACACACACACACACATACACCTGGCTGAGTGATGCTACCCTGGAGGGTGGCTTCAATCTGATGTGTTTAATGTTGACGCTGGTGGCAAGAAACGCACACACTCACCCGCTGTTTCAACCTGCCTGTCATTTCATTTCATGAGACCTGATTTACTCATTTCATTTATTTCATTTTTTTATTATCATATGTGCAGCCATTTAAAATGCTCAAGGTGTGATGCAAATCCCTGCATCTCTGACAGCGAGTAGATGGCTGTGACTGAGGATCCATCATACCCCTCCGTGTGTTTCGCGGGGAATGGCAAAGAAAAAACCCTGTGCAGCCACAAACTCAATTGTGCCACAATGTGCCAGACCACCGATTCCTGCTTGGCTGGCTGCTTTAATTGGCTGCACAGCGGGCTGTCAAACTACTGACTGGTTACTTCCAACCATATTTGGACGTGTTCTTATTTTTCTTATGACAACTTCTAGAAGAAGGAGAAAAAAAAAACAAATATTGACTGAATATTATCCTTGTGTGTGGAAATCAGTTGATTTGTTTGATAGCATCGCAGTAAACATTACAATGTCAAATTCTATAAAGTATTTGACAGATTTGTGTTTCTGGTCAGCACAAGTAGACGTTTAAAAATTGACGTGAAGGAGCTGTATTACAGCGTCTGGTAGTTTAAGAAGGCCAATTTATTTTAAACATTTATTTGCAAGGCTGAGACAGAAAACACAGGAGGTGTCTGATTCTGTCTGAGCTACAAACACTTACTATAGGACACAACCAAAGCTAGACATACTGAAAACTGCCGCTAGGTGACTTTGGCTTCAGCATGTGATGGATAATGAAATCTCCCCCTGGTCTGGTGAGTCCAGGTGTCTTACTAGTGATTTAAAAAAAAAAAAACTCTAGAAAATGTATGACCGTGAAGATATAGATTCAGAAAATAATACTTTCATCAGTTTTGTTAAAAGGTATAAAAACTTGAAATGACAAGATATGTCTTCCCCAAATGGGCTTTAGTAGAAACAGAACAAGTCTTCAGGGGTTTTTGGAGCACTGCATGGTGGGAAATATCATATAGGGATTTGCATATTGCCATGGGGACAGTGGTGTTGCGACGACTCCCTGAGGAGAGCAACTTCCCTGAGGAGAGACAGCATCCCTGAGGCCGACTCCGTTACCTTTTTCTAAACGGGCAGACCTGTGTACGTGGATGAATGTGTGTGGTCGATTCCTTTAAGACAAAGTTATTAGTTGTCTGAGTCAAGAGTAAACTTTTCTTGAGATAAAACTGCTTTGTTGATAAAGGAAGCTAAGTTAGACTTAGTCATACAGCATGAATGTATACATAAACCTGAGTATACTCATATTCTGATTATTTAGTCACATCTTTTTAGCAGTGATTTGTTATGTAGATGTGTGTTATTTGCACCTGGAAGTGAATAACTGTTAATCTTCATTACATAATAAAATAGTCTTTTAATTGAAAAGAATAGCACTGAGAGAGCACTTGACATATTCAAAGAGTTCATTTTCACCTCATACAACTGTGACTTCTATTTATTAATGAGACACTGCTTCATGGAGGGAAAGTTACGGAAAGTGATTTTTTTTTTCCTGCTGCTGTAAAGCCTGATCAAGTTTGACAGCGCACAGAAAGAGACGTGTGAAGTCTGCCACCTTAGAATTTGCATCTCGATGACCACGGCAGCATGACGATAGTGTCATGGGGAGAGAAAAAAAATGGAAATGAAATTAAAAGACAAAGTGTAAACTGTGTAAACCAGAAAGGGAAAAAAAGGAAAAAAATCTCTTCTTTCTGATTTGCTCATTTTCAAAACAAGGCCAGCGACACACAAATCACCAAAATTAAATCACAAAAGCTGACAAAATCAAATATAGAGGGAAGAATTGAAGCTGAAATGTGAAATATGATTACTCTAATACCTTCATAATTTGGCTTTCCTCTTTGGGGATTCCAGAAAAAAAGAAAAAGAATTTGACGCAATAGTAGCACAGGAAGCCTTTTGCTGGAAAAAGGAGGACACCGAGTCGAAGAAACAGTACATTCATAGATAAAAGTGTGCACACAAGACACAAACAGAAACAGTCCTCTGTTCATTCTCAGATACAGTGCAACTCCTTGGACTCAAATGACCCCAGCCATTAGGGGGGTCTGTCTGCCTGCCTCTGCCTGTCTCCTTTTCTAACTGAACACTGGTCTGTATGAGGACGGCTGGGAAATAAGTGTCAGCATTGTTGTTGTGAGGTCAATTCACACTGCATGCACAAAAAGGGAAGATAAAGAAAAAACACAAATGAACTGAGCTCAAAAGCAAAGTCACAGTAAACGGAGAAGTAGCATTGGCCCTGCTTTATAAGTACGCATGACTTAAAAAAAAGAGGAAAAATTAACACATGGGCCAAAGGACAAGACAGATGAAAAAGGAGCTGAGAAGAGAAATCGAGGTAGTAGAGAGAGAGGTAAAGGAAAATACTTCAGGAAAGAGAGCGGGACAGGGGGGCTAACTGGAGACCCAGCAGTACTGGTGAAATATCGGCCACTCTATCGCTTTGGTGACAGGGGTCACTCTGGGAAAAGGAAATCAATGATGACAGCGATGACTCACAGGTCAACACGTAGCCCTGTGTGTGAGCGTATGTGCATCTGTTTGCGTCTGTGCTTTTAGTATGAGCGTGTGTGTGTGTGTGTGTGTTTTAATTATGCATATGCTCATGTTAAGTATGTGCGCAACTGTGTGTTTGTGCCTATGCAGATAGTGGGTAGTGAAATACTAATCAAAACATACTCACACGGACACATGCAGGCATCCAAGAGAGGAGGTGGTGTGGAGCAAATATAGATGAGATTCAACCCATTAAATGTGAAGTTTATATTAATGCAAGATGCAGGCAGACATGCTACCTGAATGTCTGCTACATTGCACACGTTATCATATTGTAAACAACAAATAATATGCACAGCCAGACTTGCTACCTCACTCCACTGTATAATGAACTTAATAAAAACTCATCTATTTTGCATTTAAGCCTCTTAAACTGTATCTTTAATGAATAAGAGAAAAAAGTGTTTAATCATTTGTTATATCACTGATTTGCTAATTTACTAACTCAATTAAATAAACCAATTTCAGTATGAAGATTCTTTTTAAACAGTAATTTGTACAGTACACTCTCTCTATGAAAAGACATATTAGAAGCCATTGTAAAAGTGGGAATTGACTAGTTGTGTGTCTATCAATCTGGTGACTGAGCAAAGATGCACAATAAAAAACAAAAAGGCAAACAACAATATATCTCCCAATCATAAAGCATTCATGAAGTAATGCAACTGCAATGTGACAATGAGAACACCTGGCACACATAGAGGTCAGAAGCTAATATAGGTAGGCTGTGTGTGTGTGTGTTTGGGAGTCCCAGAGTGTGTGTGCACGCCTTATATACCCTTGGGTTAGCAGGAGCTACGACCTGCTTACATTATTAAGGTGAGTAGTAGGCCGTGTTATGTATGCCTAAACAGCCAGTCAATTCATTACAGATGCAATCCCCTAAGTACATGAATAAGCACATGGCTTCCTCTCATTCTCTGCCTCCCTGAACTGTAAAGGAGAGAAAATACTGGTGTGCTGCCGAACGCTTTAGATAAATCAAAAACAGGAGCAAATTAATAATAAGGAATAAAACAACATTAGCTGATTAAGTATGTATGGCAGAGTGGCAGCTGTAATTTACAGGCAGCGGGGTTGGGTGTCCGGAATAAGGTCTCATTACGGATCACAATGTGTGTGTGTGTGTATTTGTGTGTGTGTCCGACCTGTTAGTAATCCGTCACCAGTGGTCTCAGCTTTATGAAAAGACCTGCAATCTATGATAATGAGCCCTGTGAAGGTTATGACCACGGTAAACTCATTTGTTAGAACGAGGGCTTAGGTTTGTATGAGTGTGTGTGTAACTTTCTCCCTGTCTTTGTGTGTGTCTGTGTGTGTGTGTGTTACATGCAATACGATCACACCATTAAAGCGTGGTGAGAAAATATAGTGTTAAAGTAGTAATGGACAAAATCAGCAGAGTGCATGAGTGAGAGAAGCGGGAGAGTGAGAGAAACAGAGAGCACATTACATGGATGTTGCATCACATCAGTTAGCTTTTTCACTCCGTTTTAGGACAAACAGAACAAGCATATGTTACACACTCTTGTAGAAGGTGCTCCGTCTATAACAAGCGAGTACTGACGCTTCCGAACTGATCCCATCTCAGTCTCCAGTGGAGAAGGCAAGGATGAGGATAACAGTCAAACAAATCCAGTCGCTGGGGATGTGTTTACTGTTAGACACCGGGAAGAAGACAGTAGTAATAGCATATATAGTATAGTGGCGGTGGCCGTTATCAGTGGATGTAGTCATAGCAGTAATGGTAATATTAAAAGTAGAAATAGAACGACCTCCAATGTGAGAAAGAAAAAAACGTATTAAGGCAAAAGTCATTCAAAGAATCTGTTCGTTCCTCCCCTACTCTGTCCCTGTTCTCCGTCTCTCTTTCCTTTCCCCTCTTTCTCTTTTCCTTTGTTTCCAGCCTCCAACCTCATCACATTCTCTTGTCTCCCTCTGTCTCATTCACTTGCCCCTCACCCACGTCTCCTCTTCCCTGCTCTTTTTTTCTTCCTCACTCACTTTCCCTTTTCTTGTTTCTTTTTCTATCTGAAAATAGCCATCCATTTACGCAATCATTACATTTTTCCACTACCCTCCATTCCTTTTGTCTGGAGCTAGGTCAACTGAAAGCAACAGAGGAGAAAAAACAAAAGCAGGAATGTGTGTGCGTGAGTCACCAGATCACAACAGTATAAGCGAGGGATGGAAAAAAAAGGAAAAATAGGATAATGCAACTCATGGTGATGGTGACTGGAAGGGACACAACAGTGTCTTGTTTTACCATGTCAAAGCCTACATGTTTAGAGTGAATGTGCACTAAAAAAGTGGACTTTAATTTTGTCCAGAGTGAGCTTGATGTAAGTGTAAAGTGATGCAACTATGATGATAGCCTACAGGGGAAAAAAACAAACAACCGCTGCATTACATTCAGGGCCGTCTTGAGCGCCACATTAAAAAAGATGCTATACGGCATCAAATGTACAGGATGAGCCTATATATGAATCTACAGCAGAGGAGGTCATTCCATTTTTAATTTAGCAATCTCCTACTTTCTTATGATATCTTCTGGGGATCTATTTGTCCTGCATGTGCAGCCTACAGAGCAAGTGTCATATTTACAGCAGTAATGTTAGACTTGATTATACCGGGACGTAAGTGGTCATCATGTTTCCAATTCTATTGGCAGCAGCTTTGAAAATATAAAATTTACTATTGCTCCAATATATTGCAGGATGATAGTGAGGATGTATATAAACCTTACTTATGACCTACTGAGGAGATACCAAACCGCTGGCTGGTTTAGAGATTATGCAAAACATTCGCAAAATGATGTGTTTTTTATGAACTTTATATGAGCTCAATGTCTATTGGTAGAGGAAGCATTCTTACACTCTGCAAATGGTACTTGGTACTCAGTTCAAAGGATATTGCACAATGCTTAAAACATTCACATGATAATAACTGGCAAATATCTTTAATATTTTCATGATCAATTACCTTAGAATGTACCCAGTGGATAACACCTACCACAATTTTGCTGCTCTTGTTTAATTGCAATCATGTCAAAACAACAGTCCATATCAAATATTAATTTTATACTGATAAAAGCTGCAAAACCTCACAAATTTTGGGTTAAATGCGAATACATTTTGTTATTTGACTAAACAACTAATTGCTTAATCGACGAACTGCTTCAATTCCACACTGGAGCAAATCTAACACAGATGGTGCGTTTCATTTTTCTGTTAAAGTTCTGTCCACTTCACTTTTGTGTTCCTAAAATTAAACAAAATGATTACCATACAGGTTTGTGAGCCTCTGTAATCCCAGCGTATCAGATGGACTGGTTACAGTTCCATCCTGTGGCTGATATATTAACAAAGGTTTACAAGGGCAGAGCACTACATATGTAAGTTTGGCCTTATGGCTGACCTTACAATGCACTTAGTATCCTGCACAGGGAGTAATGCTGCAGCCACTCCTACAAGCCATTTATTCCAGCTAACGACCGTCAAGCACTCATAAATCAGCATTAGGAACCTCTTTGGCCCTCTCTCTCTCATTTAGTTTCTTTGGCTCCCTCCTTTCCTCTGATATTTTTTCTCTCTTTGTCTCGTGCCTTCTTGTCTTTGCCCTTGTCCACCCATTTTTACATTTTACCCCTGACATTTTACAATCTTTAAACTTAAAGTTGCTCTCGTCCCAACTTTCTCCCTCCATCTGTTTGTATAAACCCATCTCCCTCCATTTCTGTTACTTTCACTGCATTTGAAAAAAGAGATTTTAAAGTTTCCTTTTCTTCTGTTTCTTCTCTTTCATTGCTTACCCCTCACTCTTTTCCACCCTTCCCTCTCCTCTCCTCTAACCCCCTGCCATCCATCCTCTCTCACTCTCTACTGAAAATTCCTTTGCCTGCAGATAGAGACCGTGTCCCTGAAATGTCTAACCTGGTATTGGCACCTCTATTGATTTTAATTAAGCTAATTAGTTCATTATTCCAAGGATCAAACGGGGGCATCCATTACTGCATAGAGGGAGACTGGGGGCTTGGTGGGGGTATAGGATGGGTGGGGGCAGTGGAGTTAATATGGTAATGAAGACGATCAATTATCACTCACAGCAAAGTCATTAACAACAGCATTAGCATAGTCAACCATCGCAACCCTCTGACCTCCCTGCACTCTCTTTCTCACACTCCCGCTCTCCCTCCAAGCAGCTGCTACACAAGCAAATGTGAGTGTGAGCGAGGGAGGGAGAGGGGAAAAGAGAGGGAGAGGTCGCAAAGTTCAGAGATGGTTTTTAATGCATTGAGTTTACACATTTTCTCACTGACTACAGAGGGTCATGCAGGTTTGCTTTTTTTTTATGTCAAAAGCATGGAGTCAGGAATACCAAACAACATTTATGAATAATGCAATTGCTAAGAAGATGCATAAACATGTATTTTAGGGATGCTAACTTAAATCATGCAATAAAATGTACAAAAGAACATTACTACACGCCTACCCCAACCTCAACTCATGCATGGGCCTCGTCTGCCTCACTAAAGCTCTGCATGCCGGACAAGAGTCACACAGTCTCTTTCTCATCAAGGTTTAGCTTGTGTGTGGTAATCGTGGTTATGTGGTCACAAACACACCAAAGAAACTCCAAGTGGAGTCTCTTTAAATGTTCAGGCCTACAGTATGTGTTCAAAAGAAAGTCAAGCTATTCAGCTTTATAAATTCACAAAGTTTTGGTCATTTTCAAAGGAAGCTGTTTAATCCAGTATGTGTCTCCTGCATATTAAGAGGTTTTCATCCATCCAACAGCTACAACATGACTTACACACTTCCCCTTTTATGTACTGTACTGTTTTTGCTAAACTACAGTCTGGGAGGCAAAATGGGTCTTCAGAGTGCTACTACAGAGGGTGCGCCACATGACAGAAAAAATTATCTTCTTATTAGCATGAATTAAGTCATGAGACCAATTTTCTCATTTGGTTCCCGAGCCTTAAGATTTTAATAGCCTCTGCTTTGTGGTTTATGGGGAACGTCATAAATAGTCGCTGGAATCACACAAAAAATGTAGACTCTTCACAGCTGGAGACATTCCCAGTATCCAGTTTGCAAATTTGTAGTTTGACACTTGTTGTAACCTAATTGTTCTTTTCTCAGATATAAATAAAACAAAATAAATTAGGTCTTATTGCTCAGTCTTTTCTAAGGATAGCTAACAAGCATAGCAAACGGGATATTTCCACTTTAATGCGCAGCACAGCAGATTAACACATCTCTCAAAAATATGTTTACCAATCTGCAGTTGTTTTGACTACACCAAGTATGGTAATGATTTGAAAATTGTGTGGGAATGGTGAGATGACAGGTCGGGTGGATCAAAGAGAAGGTCAGTGATCCCAAATGATCCCTACTGATCTGTTCTGATCTACACTGATCCCCCTCAGGCCTTCACAGTCCCCGTACTGCCCTGCAGGCCAGGGGCTAAACTCTTGGAATTAAACCATGTACCGCATAGACAAACACAAAGATTTACACAGTATGCATATAATGCATGAACAAAGTGTACCAAATTGCTCATTAAAGACAGATCAACTGAAGAGAGACAAAGTCACGACAGCAGAAAAAAAGGAATAAGCCTCACATCGAGGCTGTAAATGCGTCCAGTTTGCTGGTTGAGCTGTGTAAAGAGGTTCATGTCTCTCTGTTGATTAGGGTCCTGAAGAAATCATTGAGAGACAATAAATTAGAGCCACGGGACTCACAATGAGGGAAAAATGAGAAAAAAGATCAAATCCATGAATCCATTTTACCCTCCACTCTGTCTTAAAAGACTTAGGGCTGGGTTATAAGACCTGATTGGTATGACATTTTTTTCAGAAAGCTTGATCTGTTATCTTTTGATCTAATAGACAAAAGGTCAGGCCGTGACTAAAAAACTGAATTCATTTCAGGAGGCCAAAATAGTGCGCAAATTCCTTAGTTGAGAAATCTTGGACTCTGGACAAACTCTAATCTGTGCAGCTATTGAGCAATCTATCCATACCATCAGCAGCCTACAATAAGTAGGGCAAAATACGGTGAGATAAAGTGACAGCAGTTTGACCCTGGTCATTTGCGTTTTCCTAATTATATGTCTCAAATTAAGGGTGAGTGCTATATCCATCCTCCAACTGTCATTGAAACCTAAAATTGGCAACCATCTACTTAATAAAAGTGTTTTTAAGCAAGATACTGAAACCCTGCCAGCTCGAGAAGTTGTTCTATAGCTGCCCTTGTGCCTTTGACCTGCCTGGAATAAAGCTAGAGGAAAAAAACATTTCTACAGGGATCAATAAAGTGCCAGTTTTATTGCATTATATGATTACTAATCCTTATGCTGCCAAAAGCTGCCAAAATGACTGTCCAACAAGCGTATCACCCAGAAGATTGAAGGAAATGACTAAATAGGAAGTTTCCCCTTAAGTTTTCCAAACAGTCCTCACTGCTAGTAATAATGCTTTTTATTGTAACTGAATGACACAAAGAAAGTTCAGCATTTTCCATAATTTTTTTTCCCCCTCGCTGAAAATCTAGCTAACCATAGAAAACTCATGCTGGCAAGAGCACCCAAGGACTGGGAGTCTCCATCTAAATACAGATTTTCAATATTGTTTCAGAGTCCATCCTCCACTGGAACAACTAAATATACAGTATGGCTATGTACTTCAGTGTCCATAATAACCAACGTCAGCGGACACTACTACTAGTAGAGAGGAGAAAATAGAGCTCGCTGCTGCAACTTACTGAATATCTATATAAAGACCTTGGCCATGAAGTATTTGTACAGTATAAATGCAAGTTTTAACCCGAATGGAATATCTGGAGCTCCAATTCACTGAAGTTGACCATGATGCCACATGAGTTATTGATAGTACAGAGTGTAAAGGGATTCATACATTTTTCTCAAAAGGGAGTGCTTACCTCCATGTGTTAAAGAACTGTCCTATAACCGACTTAAAGGGCACTGCGTTTTAAGACAGATGTTCTGTCTCATTGAGAGGACTGTTTGGTCACATGACGTCTGGATGACAAATAGAAAACAGGCTAATTGCAGCAGTCTACAACAGAGAAAACAAGCCTTGGATTTCATGACATTATGACCACAAAACTAACTCTGTTTAGTGTCCATTACAGTTCAACCCTATTGTGCATCAACAAGGCCATACACTACGATTCAATCAGACGTTAGCCAAGCTCCCATTAGAGAGCTCACTGCATCGTTTACATGGTGGAACGGTCCATAAGTAGTTCTAAATGCTCTTCATTTGATTGGATTTCACATTATGGACATCAGAGCAGAAACACACTATTGTCCCCTGACTACCCTAATAGACTGTTGAGTGAGGCAGCCCATTTGTTTGTATTTGTTTACCAATCTGGACCTTGAAAACATACAAAGTAGCATAAACAGATATTGAGAGCATCGTTCAAGAAGGGTGAAAATGGAGATTCGAAAGCTCAGAAGATGGGTCAATAGCACGGCAGCAAACTATTATGTTCCGTAATGTTGTGTCACTTTGGCTGCAAAAAAAAGTTGCTGTCATCACAGGCAATCAGTTTGACAAATCCTTTGTCACCTATTTCTCTTCTAAACTGACAGAGGCCCCGGGATCTTTTTCAGCAGGCATTTAACACAGCTAAAAGCATATATAATATACATATTGCACAGCCTCAGAGAGCCTTGTAGAGGAGAAAGTGTGGAGGTGCTGGTATTTTTGTTGCTAAGGCGATGCCACTGCCAGGAAAATCTTGAATTGATGAAAAGTTAAAAATGGATAGCTTTTAACGGTGAGAAATGCAAAGTATTGTATTGCAATGACCTTTGTGACCAGAGTAGAGAGCACACAAAACTAACCCTCTGACCTTACCCATAATAGCAGATAAGTACTTTGATGTATAATGTGGGATAATTACTTTTCTGTGTGCGGAAGCCACTCAGAAGAAAGCATATTGATAGAAGCCTGGCTGGAACTGAAATGGAACAATACCTTAAGGTCACTACATCAAGTGGTGATGATGTCTTTATCATCCTGCCTTGCACTTATTCAAACTTGGGAAGAAAAAAAAATAACAGAGAATTGGATTGGAGGATTTTCACTCACAGCTTTCCACTTCCAGTCTATAAGGATGAGTCCTAATTTGTAGGTTGCTCTAGAAAACGTTTGGTGCCAAAAAAGATAATTATAGTGGACGTTCTCTACTCCCTACTCCTTTTTCAGTTTACTATCCTGAAGAGTTCACTGTACATTAGGTCTTCTGAAAGAAACCGATCTACAACAGAGTGATATTATTCTGTCTAAACAATGATTTATGTTTCATTGAGTTAACTGCTGCCCATGTTCAGTGTGATATCAACTTATTAGATTCTATAAAGTTGAAGAGACCTTGGCAGTGAGTACTGTACACATATAAAGGATCCTGGAGACAATGGCCCTGCAGTACGGAGAATTAGTATAGCAGTATATCTGTCTCTATCTTGCCCTTGTTTTCTCACTTTTGAAAAACTGATTGCTACTGTTGCATTCATGTTTGGTTGATGTTTGTTTAGAGTCTTTATGTTTGGACATTTCATTCTATTGATATGTGTTGCGTCATCTATTATAGAGCGTTGAATACATGTCCCTGGTTCAACAGCAAGGAAATATGAAGGCATGCATGTAATTATATAAATTCAAAAGAAAATAAACCTTCAAATCTTTTTTGAGTATCACCTGTACACAGCCTGGTTTTTGTTTTTGTTTGTTCTTATATATTTACTTTCATGCATGCACAAGAGGAGCAATTATATTCCTGCAGATGTATTGTATGTATTACAATAAGAAACTTGTTTTATCAGTCATTATTTCAAAATCATGTTTTTCCTGCATGTAACACTTTTTTCATGCCAGGTATATTGTGAAATATGTCACTATATTCTATGTTTCTTTATGTAGTGAAAACCATAGTCATGAGACTATTTTTTTGATTATTTGTTTAAAATATAGAAATAACAAATGAAACGATGACAGATAGGCTAACGATCTGATTTAAGGGAAATACTATGAAAACATTTACAAAACCTTACATCCACGATGCAATCCGAAGTATGTAGCTTCATTCCCAGCTTGTGGTCAACTTCCATCTGCAGATCCTCAATGGTCTGAACCAGGACCTGGTTCTGGTCTGTGAGGTCATTCACATAAGACCAGAGGAAATCCTCTTTCTTCTGAAAGAATAACAGCACAGCAGGATCAAACAGTGGTTTATTTGCTGTGTTTTAACAAGACAACAGTCAAACCGAGCAGTGTTTTTCTCTGATACAAATTGTTTTTCTGTGTTAAGTCAGTCAAATAAATGAAAATCAAAATCCATGTTTAAAGCGAAAGCGAAGTAGACACATAATTTGTGCATCACAAATTATGTTCAATCATATGGGCCACTGACTGACAAAAAACAGTTGTTTTTCTTAATGATTGCATTTATATACAACTGTTTTGCATTAGTTTGATATGCTTTGAGGGAAACATAATTACATTTTGTATTAACGTATCAACAGAATATTAAAAGGAAACATATCTGTAAAATGCTTGCAGACAAAGTTTTCCTATTTGTTTTTCACAGCAACTAGATCACGATAGATCATGATGATAACAATTTACAGCTATGTTTGTGCAATTTCAATACAGTATGATTATTAATTCAAAAAAAATAATCTTAATTTAGAGCATAGCAGACACACAAATCTGAGACAACATTGTTTGAAGTGAACCAGTGTATAACACACTTCCCCCCTGCAATTTTTCAGTACACAATCATTCCTCTGCTTCTATCATGACCAAAATTATGGGGGATCACAGTCTCTATTGCAAATTAATTGCAGTATAAACACAGTTCATTAGAGATTAAGATGCAAAAGCAGTATGTCATCTTCTCTGACCTATGGATGTACTCCTACCAGCAAATCACTGACTGGATGAAGAGAAAAACAGAGAGTTAAACGCTTCTAATGATGGCCTCACAAGGGAAACATGACAGATCCCTTGACCAACGGGATAATAGAATGTGATAATCTCTGTTTTCTTACATCGGGAGGACAGTCGATAGTCCACAGCGCAGGTTGTGATTCTTTTACTGTGGGACAAAATATACATCTATGCAGACCGAGCTGTAATTGTGGTGGTGAAATTCACTAACAGCTGATCATACATCAAATTCACCCCAGCTTTATTGTCTGTCACTCGCTCTACCACCATTTAGTTAATTACACACTATTATAACCAGAGGTTTATTCTTGACTTCAATTTCGTGCGTTAAATCATTGAGGGACGATAAAATGGTTTTTGAAATTGAAAAGATTGTTTTACTTTCCAAAACCCTGATCTTGCCAGACAAGGAGATCAGATACTCTTGGCTTTCCACATTGCAATCCACCTGGGATTCACAACAGATGACCTCTGAACTGAATTATTAGAGAAGAATTCTTCATGAGCAGGAAAGTGTGGGTAGCTTGTCAGAGGGTTAGGACCAGCTTACTTTGTGGTTGGAAGAATGTATGTATTTCTTAGTTCAAATGTTTTGTTCAAATGTATTTCAGGTCATCTAAACATGCTCCACTGCTGACATGTATATATCAAATCCTAGTAGTTATTTCGGTACAGCCTCTCAGGTCAGTGTTTGACCTCAATTTAAAAAGCATGTTTGTGTTTTTGTTCCTTAAAAAATGGTTCTGCAGTTAGCCACATACCCAACACATGCAATGAGTGCATCTTTCTTAAAAGGGAAGAGCCATCGAAATTTCTGAATTCTTTTGTTTTGGAAAAGCACCTCTGCATCTGTGTTCATGAACAGCTGTCCCCTAAAGCCAGATCGAGTCAACGAGCAGCTTGTACCATCCCCTGACACACAATATAACACCAGTGTATAGCTTCAGGGAGAGTAAGCTTGCAAAGATGGTAGACGTGACAGTATCTAAGACAAAATTCCAGTGTTAATTTTTTTTTTATTTTAAGACATCTAAAACTGAAAATTTAATCTTGCCATCATATTAAACTCAATGTTGGTTTAATATTTTGTAGCTTTTGAACAAAAAGGAATTCCTGTTCATGGTCACTACACCAAGACAGTAGACAAAAAAATGTATGATGTCCTTAATTGGGAGCTTGTTTGAGTGTTTTAACATCATAAACCCAGAGAGGGTTCATGGATGAATGGGCACCGTGTATTCAATGGACAAGCTTTATGATTAACTGTCCACATCAACCTTTTGGACTTGGGAGCTCCTGGGTTCTAAACACATAACCTTATTAAGCGGTACCTCAACTGAGGCTGGCTAACTGAAACCCATCTCCGAAACCTTGTTACACTTGCTTTGATGCAAAGCTCAGCTCACACAGGCTACATTCTGTGCCTAAATGATGTCACATGACAATCCCGATGATTAGAAACCTCTCTTTTTTAAATATGAGTGTGGATCTGTGTTCCTGATCTCTGCCGCTCAGATGGAAACATAATGCAATTTGCCACCTGTTACAAGTGCTGCGGCTTTATGAAAGCACCCCTGTGCTTCCTACTGTCATTTGTCTGACAGGACAGAGGTCATCTTCTGATGCCGGAGTCACATTGAACAGGATGCTCTTTGATTTGTATTGGATGGATGTTAACCTAATGACAATAGATGTCGGTAGAAGACTACACATCCTGTTAAGACTTTGGATCTAAATGTGGTCCTCAATAATGCAGTTTTTGTTTTTTTTTATGATTTATGTTGTTGACCGCACCCATGAATGCAGTCTAGGATCTGAAACCCTGTAGAGTTTCTAACAAAAGCTGCAGTTTTCCCAATAAAACAAGAAACACTTTGATCTCTCAGTGTTATTTCACTACGAGATACAGTATTTTTATTTGATCGTGTGACTTGATAATTCAAGTCACTGAACATGACCTTAACGGGAACAGACACAAGAAGAGTACAGTGTTTCCCACTGGTTTCAGAATTCACTTAAGCTGATGAGTGGTCCAGCGTGTAGCCTATATGAAAGCAGAGACCACAGACCTTAAATAAAGATGGACGTATGGTCTGTGGCATTACCCATAGGTTTCTGAAGAGTGGTTTTGAAGCTAAGAGTTCCGCCATCACCATCTTGGCAATGCCTGTCCCTTTGGTCCACGCTAGTTTAGTAACTGTGGTAAGAGTATGCTCCCTTTAGTTTGCTAACCCGAGGATGATTTATTTGCTTGCCTTAAATAAATGTAAGCAGTTGGATATTAGAGACCGGGCCATCCTTTGTTGCAGGCTGTTATGGGATTTTTTTTAAAACTCTTATTTGAGGCTATTTTCTGTATTTGACGATGCTCTCTAACCTCCCTTGCTGCACACAGAGAAGCCTTTTGTCCCAAGCACACAGCTCAAACAGGTGGGTGGTCAAAAAAATGTTTGAAAAGAGCAAAATATAGTGCTCTAATGTAAGATTCTTTAATGGTCAAAGCAAATTTCTCTACCTCCCTCTACAGAAGTAAAGGCTATGTTAGAGAAAAGCTGAGCTTGTAATATAATCAACCTCACCATGTGGACATGGCTCAGGGGAATCACATGCTGATACAGAGGTCACACAGAGTCAGAGAGACGTTTCAGTGTTTTTGATTTGGTAAATTACGCAGTTATTAATTGCTATAATGGCAGCGGTGGGATTCGAACCCACGCCTCCAGAGAGACTGGAGCCTAAATCCAGCGCCTTAGACCGCTCGGCCACGCTACCGTGGAAATCCGTTTAAAGTCCGCACTGGTTTTACTCACCTGCAGTTGCTCTTCTCGGGTCATTCTGGAGTCCAGCTCCAGCCATCTCAGCCTCTGCTCGTACAGTCCGTTGAACTCGTTCAGGAGCTGTTTCATGTTGCATGTGTCAGTCCCAGGACTCGGGGAGGTTTCCCTCTGCTCTACCTCTCCTGAGGGAAATGGCAGGTTCAAAGTATCACTTCCCTGTCCCGACTGATTCCATTTTACCCCCGGCTCTGGCGTTGTAGAGCTCTGGCGTTGCATACTTGTGTAAATATTGAGCATGAAACTGCCTGAACTAAGTGCTGGCGCTGTTTATGAAAACAAACAGCAGAACAGACGAGCTAGCTAAGACACTCATAATCACAGCTCTCCACTCTGGTTAAACTTTCCCACAGCTCTGTTGTTTACATTATCAGCCGGAGAGAACAGTACGGCAACCCGCACAGAGTCAATGTGTAGCATCTTGGGTGCATGTAAGACGTTGTCTGTGTTACTTCGTGTGAATTACCGTAGCTCCACCGATAATTTGGTCGCTATGTACTGTTACCACAACGGAGGATTGTGATGCCATTACTTCCAGACGTTTGACTCTGCAGTTTCGCGCGGCTTCGGCGCTGCGAGATCCCATTGGCTAAACCTGACCACATGTTTCGTCATCGTGACGTCGCCGCGCACCATTTGTAGGTTTTCTGTAGGAGGCGGGACGGAGTGTTACAACCCGGAAATAATGTTTGTTGTCGTTGCATTAGGGAAGACTGGGTTGCTGATTGAATTCGCCTCTGCTCTGAAAAGCAATGGGTAAATATATATTCATCGCGGTGCCTGGAAAACATTAATGTTTATTTTATTTTCTGCTACAGACTCGTGTTTCTGCAGTAAACTCAAACGCGGCACGTCTGCTTCGTTTAAACGGTGTAAGCTTCATTTCATCACCTCCTCGCTTGTGTGGACTGTCAGTGCTGCGCATCTAAAGCGCTGTCTGTTCCTTTTTTCCCTGCACGTTTGTATTTAGAATCAACTCTATCACTGATGCTTATCGATGTGCATGGTGGGTACAGTTCAAACGACCAGTTAGCTACTGTAAATTAGTATTCAACGTGAGTATGGTCCAGATATATTTACCAACTGCAAGTTTAGACGGTAACCTTGTGGCTGTGTGTTGCTTCAAGAGTATGTTCCACTGCTCTGCACATAATTCCATTATTCCCCTAAATAATCAGTGCCAGAGATCAAAACCTTCCACACTGAGATTCAAGGCAAAGTTGATCTTATTGATTTTCAAGTGACTACTCACTTCATTTCTCTCATCCCAATCATACCCCCTGTTCTCTTATCTGCCTCTTGGTTATATCTCTCTTTTCCAGTGGCTTTGACTGCACCGCTTTCACACACTCTGCCAAAACCTAATCCCCACTGTGATTATCACATAATGCTCTTGCCTTATTATCAAAATGGAGCAGATTTGGGGGTTTGTTGTTGTTAAAAGACTGATGGGCACAAGCTAAAAAATTAAGAGACAAATGCATTATGAAGAGATCACCATCTGACTGCATGAGATTGAAGTGTAGTCATGTGCATCTGGAGCGAAACACTTAGTGTAATGAGTATGTTTTTAAGGGAGTCAGTGAAGTTAGATTGGGCTGTGATGTCACTCTGGGGTCATAAGGTCATTTTATACAGTTTCCAGATGAAGGCGAGCGATAAAGACAGAGGGGTTATCTGTACACTCAGAAAGAATTCCACCCCCGGGCTGCCACTAAGTGTTTTTCTTTTCTTTCCATCAATGTCAAAGATATTCAGCTTGATCTAATATATTGGAGATTGTGTTTCCGTTGTCTCTAGTGTTGTTGTTTTTTTGTGTGTGTTTTCTTTTTATTTAGTTGTCAGGTCTACATATGATAACTACTGGAACTGGCAGACATAAAACTGTTAAACGGATGGGCAATGTAACATATTTTTTTATCGTCTAGTATGCAAAATTAATTTTGATAAAGTACACACATCATGTACATGTACACACATCATGTACATGTTTTCTCTCTAGAATCGCTGTTTTTCTTCATGTTTGCGTTGGACTAGCTGTACTTTGCCAGAAGGCACATTATTTTCTTATTTTTTGCAGGAAATCAATGCATTAAACTTCCAAATTAAGATGAAAGTATAACATGTCAAAATGTCATTAGGGCTACAGTTTTGCAGCAGTCCAGTTCTTCAAATTGATTCACAGATGCATATCAAAGAGAAATTCCTAAAACTAGCATCAGTGGATTTTTATCTCTTCTAGCAAATGCTTAAATCTCTCATCTTACATGTTCTCACAGATTTTGTAGGAAACAAAAAAGCAGCACAGTTTTGATATTGCCACCTATGCACACAATTTAATTGCTACACGGATTAAAAAAAAAAAAAAAGCAGACAAAATGTTTCCTCTTTTATTAACGCTATGTTATTCATGCATAAAGAAAAGCGAAGAAATGTGCTGATCAAATATTCCTGCAGGATAACACATTTTATTTGCATGAGGTGAGGCCCCAGTGCTTCCTCATTGACTCCTAAGAAAGACACAACTTCAGTTCTCTCATTTATTAGTTCCGCTTTTTATTCCACGTTCATTGTGCCTCTCTGGCCTCTAAATGTTTCATGACTTTTTAAGTTGTTTTTTTGCAAACCCCTGTACTTATTACTTATACAGCCTTAGCATACTCAACCTTCGTACTCATGAAATCAATTAATTCTCTTAAATAATTTACCTTCTGAGCAAACCAGATTAAGCAGAGCAGATTTTCGTGTGTCACATGTGGTGTTCTAACTGATGTGTATTTTTTATTTTTTTATTTTTTTTGTTCAGGCATTAACTTGGCCCTCACCCCATGGCTCGGAGGAGTCTTGGGTGATTAGAGAGAGAGGAGAGCCTTGATAAAGCATTAGTGTGTGACACACATACACACACACAGCCTGAAGACCCCTCTGTGCATTTGCACACATTCATTTTTCATGAAACAGACTCATAACAATTAGTCTGGTTACCGCCTGGGTAATCTTAGCGTCCCTGTAATGCCTGTGGTCTGCTGTATGACATCACTGTCTTAAAAGTTCTAAATCTGACATTCTCATCCGTTTTCATGGTGAGGACATTAGCAGGCCTTGGCTAATAGGCTCGCACTCGTTCCAGGCGAAAGAAGGGCAATAAAGTGAGGGGGCGGAAGAGAGAGAAAAAAAAACGAGACTGGACCGCTCAGAGAAATAGGTTTTATCCACCACAGCTTTTACACAAATTAATTTACATGAGCAAGAGAAGAAAATGTAAAGTTGTAATCCAGCGTGCTTTGCCAGTGCATTGCCCATTTCTCACTACAAGCATCATAGAAACCCAAGTGAACGTTTATGCATTATTTCAGCAAATATATTATGCTAACTACCAAAGATAAGTGCTCAGGAATTTGAGCGCTACACCATGCCAGGAGCTAAATCGAGACTTTTTTGCAACACAGTATCCAACTGCCAACTTCCAATAGCGTAGTAGTAGCAGCAGCAGCTTCAGAGCATTTCTCTGCAGCAGAAAAAGCAAAATGCAATCCCCCAGAGACGGTCCACCTTTGCTGCATCCCCCAGTCTTTAGTCCCTTGCCCGAAACACCTTCATCCCGTCCCTAGACACCAAAGCCAAGGTCAAGAAGACAGTGCAGCCTTCGTCTGTCTATTCTATAGGCTATTCCCTGGATGCCCGCACCTCAGTATAGCTGAGACGCGTATGCTTCAGGAATGTTCCCTCCTCCTTTACTGTGACCGTTAGTCTGAAGGTCAGTTCCTAGGGAGAGGTTTGTGCTTATCTGTTTTTTCCCTTCCTGCTATTTTTTTTTCTCGGCAGCTATCTTTGCCCCCAGTATTTTTCCCTTACTGTATCAGTAGACAGTAGCTCAGAGCTCCTAGCTGGGGGCTTCATGACGTGTCGTCTGACGTGTCTGCCTTCTTTTTGTCCAACCGTCTTTGTATTGTAGTGGTTGCCGTTACAGCCCATTTTTCTAGTTTTCAGATGACCCGGTACAGCTGCAAGGCTTCAGCCTGATGCTCTGTATACTTTTGTTGCCTCGTCCCCTCTTTCTCACACTGGTCATGGCCCCCATTTGCCTTGAAGCAATGTAACAGTGTGTTCCCACTTAGATTGGATATTGTTGTTGTTGTCGTTGTCGTTGTCATTGTTGTTGTTGTTGTAGTCTGTAAGCTGTGGCAGTCAGCCTTGAGTCAGTGTGCTATCTTTGTCTGAACAAGATGCACAGGTTAAAGGAACAAGGGGAGGGAGGGGAAAAAACGTATCTGACCTGAATCAAAATACCCTTTAATATTCCAAGGAAGATGTTTTTAAACTATTTGATACAGTTCTGCTTGAAAAGCAAGACCTCAGATATTTCAGGTGGATTCTCTGTTGATTTTCAGTGAACTCCTCTAACCTGCCTTCTGCCTCTGTTAGTTGTCACTTGCCGATTCGCCAAGAGAGGGCATTTGGTCTCTGGGTCAGTCGGTTGGCTGACCCATGAGAGAATTATCAAGTCAGTATGTCTGTATGCGTGTCTATGTGTGCGTGTGTGCGTGCGCATGCATCAGAGAAACCCCTGCTCTGCCTGTATCTCTGTATACGTTTTGTGTGTAAATGCCCCTCTGCCTGTCCTCAGACACACACCGTGTCAGTACTCTGTAAACACTGGCATTGACTGTGACTTTTGACTATTACATAAGAAACATGGATTTCCAGCTGTCCACGGTAAAAGCCCTGTAAATTCAAATGCTTAATTTTTATAGGCAGCCCAGCATTGACTGAAGTGTCTGCTTGTTATATATTTGCCAAGTGCTGCAAGTCTGAAGGGAAGCTGTCAATAGCAATCCCAGCTATTGATATGGCAGTGGGCAGGAGATGTTACTTGGCCCCCGACTCCGGCATCCCTCTGATCCCTCTACATCATAATTACATTAATATTGACAGACCCTTGACAATAGTCACATTACTATTGATAGGTGGCTGTCAATACTGTGTTTGCCCAAATAAAACATATTCATTCATAACTTGTAAACTGCTCGATAAAAGGCTTTGAAAAGAATATTGGACCCGGCCGGGTTTACTTTCCCGAGAGGGCTGCTGCTGTGACGGGGATTTCCACCACCTGGCTGTATGTGTGTGCGTGTATGTGTGTGTGACTATGGACTGATAGATTAACTTAGCTCTGTATTAGAGCTCTGCATAGATCAAGGCTACCCTTGACATACACAGTCACACACTCAGAAACACATACACCCTCACACAGGCACATAATCTGCACATTTTCTCCCATCAAGTAAAAACTTTCAGATTAAGCTAAACAAATGGAGCCTGTTTATTGGTTAGCATACACATTTCGACTACCTCTCTCTCTTTTTTTTAAATCCAAACTCTACTTCCATCACAGGCGAGGTTCTAGTCACTAAACATGGCAGCATTTCAAATGCAGCTCAATGAATTTGTCACACCTGCTTACTTCGGCGTGAATTCACTCTTTTTTCATTCATTTGCTAATTCTAACTTAGTTGGTCGGTGTACCCTGGCTCTATTGAAACATCATGAATACACAGATGGTCCTGTGCACCACAATAAGCCCAAGCACCGCCACCATATATATTAGGATGTTTTTTTTCCTACCTCCTCGAGAAACGTCTGAAGTGACCATCATCTTTCTCTCTTTATGTCAAAACTGCCATATTTACCAAGCTGAAATCTCTTTTAAAGCCTCGTGACAAATCCTGTTCAGCGAGACACTCAAGCCACTGTCAAAATAGGGCCTCTCTGTGGCCCTCTTGCTCTGTCTTCTCCTTGTGTTAGTTAGTCTTCCACTTCTTAAGCGTTTCATTTGAGGAAAGGGCAGATAAAACTGGGGGGAACTGTGAGCGGTTCTGGAAAAACGTATGCGGCACAAAATAGTCCAGACGTCGCAATGGTGAGATCTCATATGTAGTCAACTCTGGGGGGGAAAGAAAATTGTTCCACATTTGGCAGATGTTTACGGTGTTCCAGAGACTGTGCCGTTAGCCTAATCCCTAGTGATGTGATTTGTACACACACCCCTATCTCCAGAGGGAGCAGGCACCAAGAGCCCCTGGGCTTCGCCTCCTCTCCATGTGTGTGTGTGTGTCTGTGTGTGTGTGTTTATACACTGGAGAGAACAGTCTAAGACCCCCTGCTCCTCTGCATTGCGCCGCTCAAAGGTTGCATTAAGGACGGGTTTTACATGTGAAAAGTGATTTCCGTTCCTATGTATAAAGAAAAAATAACCTTCCTAACAGGATGGGCTTCACCTCCAGGGCCTCATTCCTCCAACAACCAAGCTGTCCTTTTAATGGATCTGCCTCTGTCTACGTTTTGCTAATGTTCATAACTTTTATAGGCAAAGTTGCCTATGTTTTAATCAAACTTTTATCTTTTATTGCCTGTTTTATCATTTAAAACTTGTCTCAGTTGTGCACTGAAGGTTGTTTTTTAATCAACATAGAGGAAAAATAAGATTCAGTCTGTAAGAGGAGCTCTGTGGTTTTGTGTCTGTGCATAATATATGATAAACGAAAATTAATGCATACATTTTTAATATTTTTCCAGCAGGTTTGGAGGAGCAAGACAACCAAGAGGGAATAGCCAAACGTGCCAGTCCGGCCCCCGATGCAGCGCTGCAGACCCCCGTGTTGCGCATCAGCCAGCTGGACGCCCTCGAGCTGGACTCGGCCCTGGAGCAGCTCGTATGGACCCAGTTCTCCCTGTGCTTCCAGAACTGCCGCCCCGGTTTCCTCACTCCTCTGGAGCCTGAGCTGAGGGCTCTGCTCCAGCTGCTTCTGTGGAGGTTCACACTCTATTCCAGCAGCGCCACAGTGGGCCAGTCATTACTGAGCCTGCGCTACCACAACACTCTGACCTCCTCTCCCCGTTACAGAACTCTGTCCCGCAGGCAGAAGTTGGGACTGGCCCTGCTCACCGCAGGCCCACGCTGGCTCCAGGAGCGTTCCCATAGCCTGCTTCTGTGCTTAGGTTTAAGTACAGGAGGGCCAGTGTCTGAAGGAGACAGTGGTTTGCTCCAAAAGAGCGTCCGTAGCTGCCTCAACCTCGTTTCTTGCGTTGCCCAGCTCGCCAGCCTCATCAACTTCCTCGTGTTCCTAAGGAAAGGTCGCCACCCTGTCGTGGCTGAAAGGATTGTGGGCGCTCAGGCAGTTTTCAGCAAGCCGAATGTGGTGCGGGACATAACTTACCAGTACATGAACCGGGAGCTGCTGTGGCACGGCTTTGCCGAGTTCCTCATCTTCCTGTTACCACTGATCAATACGAGGAAACTGAAGGCGACAGTGAGTTCGATTGTTTTTGGGGGAGGAAGAGCTGCCGGGGAGGGAGGAACGGACGTGCACGGGCTGTGGAAAGAGTGCGGGCTGTGCGGAGAGTGGCCGACCATGCCTCACACGGTCGGTTGCCAAGATGTTTTCTGCTACTACTGCATCAAAAGCTACAGCATTGCAGACGCTTGCCTCACCTGTCCCAAATGCGGCGCGGAGGCAGGACAACCCGAGCCAGTCAAGATGGATGTGGAGGTGATGGGCAGGCGATGATACGAAGAAGTGACTGAGTTCATTTTGAAATTGCATGAACTTGTTGTAATTAAAGCGGAGGTTTATGATTTTATAGCTGTACAAATTGAACACAAGCAGTGAGAGATCATGCTCATGACTAACCACTCATGTTATTATGCTAATTTATTTATGCTAATTCGATAAATTAATCACAGGACAGGAAGATATAAAAACACGAAGAGGAGGATTTAACAGTGCCTGTGTGGCGAGCAGCCCTCCTTTTTGAGGAGACTGCTGTGTGAGTTTATGACTGGACTTCAGTCTTTATGATGTCTGTGTCTTTTCTGAACACACATCGACCTGCTATGTTTAATGTATGTGCACATATATTGACAATCCTCTGCCCCTTCTGTTTCTCCAGCTGGACTTTGGACAGAACTATTTGTCTTTGGTGCACTGGACAGACTACAGAGAACCACACAGAGCATATATTTGATGAGCGAACGTGTTGATTTATGCTTCAAATTGGCTCTGTGTTAGCGCGTGTATGTGTGTGCGTGTGTTTGTTGAAATGGGAATATTTGTTCTGATGAAAAATGCAGAAAGTCAGCTGAATAAATAATGGGAGGAATTTCTGATGCCTCTCATCATTGCCAAATTAGCATTTGTTGTGTATTTTGTGCCTAAATTGTATTTCAACATCATTAAAATTGATAGAGTGCTACCTCTTGGGTGTTTATTTAGTTAAGTGGAGGAGAGAGATGAGGGAAAGTTATAACAATCAGCACACTTCTCTCTAGACAGGCCTGGTCGTTCTAACTCCCATTATCCATTTTCACAGCACCCCAACATGCTCAAGATCAAGGGGGCAGCCGGGGGCTTGGATTGACTCACACACACACGCACAGACTTGACAGCCAGCCTCTCTTTTCCCTTGGCCTTTCTCTCTTTTGCTGCCTTTCCATCTCTCTCCCTCTGTAATCTCTAGGGCCCTCGCCCCTATAAGACTGTAGTAAACTGTACCAAAACCCTGGCAGTCGTCTCCTTCCTCGCAGGCGAATTACTCTCTAATCCCTGTAATGAGTCCAAAGATGCTTATTTATGCTGGAGTTAACCTCCACCAGTGAGCCCAGCCCCAGGCCAAACACACCCCAGCTGAGTGAAGCCTTTCCTGGGCTGACGAGAGGAGCGGGGTAGGGTAGGGTGGGGGCGGGGGTGGGCTACCTCCCACCTCTCCTCCTCCCTCCCCCTTCCACCCCTCTCCCGCTCTCATCACTAGGGTTTAATTGCTGATTGCTGAGACGATCAATCGGAACTGCAGGCGTGATAGAAAGCCTATTGCGGAGAGCCGGTCTCAGATCTACTGGCTCAGAAAGACATACACACGTTTTCACTCAGACGAGGTTAATGTTTCCGTTGAGCAGAGAGAGAGGATAAAGCATGAAATATTTGTCCTCATTAGGTGCACGAATGCCCTGAAGAATACTGGGTAGTTGGACTGGCAGAGCTGACCGTTGTTATCTTTATGTCTCCAACAACTTCCACAGGTCTGCAGAGTATATGTGCAAGATTATATGCCCTTGGAGGTAATGCGAAAGTTCAGAACTGATGAATTGCATGGTTTAAAGCACATAAAGAAATACTGAATCAACCCTTAGTTGGATTAAAAGAAAATATACACCTTCCGGTGGAGTTTTCAGTCCTAGATGATGATGGGTTCGACGTTTCATAAAAAAAAAAAACACAAAGCTCATCACGTGTATACTCAGAGCTCCTCTCTCACTGCAAGGACATTTTGACTAATGAATCCCAGAGCAATGCATATAAAGGCTGAGATGGAAAAGACTGGTTGTCAATATTTTATGCACTACATTACATTAATGTACGGTGAGTCACATAAAGCAAGATTAAGGAGATGTTTGAGATTAGGGATGCATATATGATCAACCTTAATGCCACCAGGACATGTCATTGTCTTAACATTCAGACAGACTTACAATCCCAACCTTTCTGCAGATATTACTCGACAACCTCCGTCCCCAATCCCCATGAAAGAGAATAGATAAAGAAGAAACAGTGCATTAAAGTCTATTAATTGAGTTAGGCCATGGATTGAATTAGTTGGAAGTTGGAACAGGGCTGTGGACTTAAGGAAGGTAGCTAGGGCTCCGTTAAGCCTATCTGTCTTTGGATCTTTTCTAATTCACTGGCTCCGTGTGGAGAAGAAAAAGAGGAAGAAGCCTAGATTCCCAGCGGCTATGCAAAGCAATCTGCACATTCACACGCAGCCATTTAGGGAGCAAATTGGCCCTGTGCCCCCTCTGACGAAGGTTTTAAGAGAAAGGGAATTAGGGCGTTGAATCCCTAACTAGATCTCCTTCTTTGATGAGCCTCTTTATCCGCCTGTCCCTCATCTCCATTTCTTTGATGTGAGGCATTGATTTTCCTGATTAAATAGTTTTTAAAGTAAAAAGCTCTTCTCTGGGCTCTGTAATACTGGGTACTTTACTGTACCTATTGTAGGTTCGTTTGTGTGCATGCTTGTTGAATAGTCCATCTGTAGTATTCTTTAATTGGAACAGAGCCTTTGGCTTGCAGATACTAATAAGGATAGTACAATAGCTTTGATTCGTATATGCATATTTTTTCTCTGAGAAAGAATGTTATCATTTAAGCTTATGCCTGGCTTTTACCTCTTCATTTGAAATGGCTAGAAGGACACAGGAAGCCCTGTGCATCTCTAATGAAATTAAAGAGTAAAAACACCCATTTCACTTCACTCTCTGGTACCTGCTCTGCTGCTGTTCGGGTATGAGCTTTTACCTACTTTTCAACAGGTAAGGGAATTGTATCCCTCTTGTAATGGGAGATATTTCCAACAACTGACATCACTTTCAAAGAGCGAATGACATTATTTTCATGCCAAGAAAACATGAAACAAAAAATGCACCAGCTATTTGTTGACACCTCAGAGGATTTTTGACACCTGTACATGTTTTTCTTGTGGCATGTCCAATATGTCAATAGGAGTTACAAGTATCTCTCATATTTCATCTATTCAATAAAAAATGTGCCAAACACAAAACACCAAAATTCCTCCAAGGTAGTGAAATCCTAGGTGTGCTTGAGTTCAGGGCTGCAGCCTCTGCAGGTACCTGCGTTATGAGAGTTCTTTCAACACCTGCCGGGCTTTGGATACCACCGGGCCCAATTATCTTAGTCTGCCTCCTCTTTTTAACCACCTCTTCAGTCTAACAGGTCAGGGGGACAATCAATCACACCTAAAATAAGGAAGTAATTTCCTGAGATTTTATCATGGTGTTGAGGTTTTGTCTGGTTGCATTTCACAACTTGAGAAAGATGAAGCGACACCGGTTTGGGAATTTTTGGCCTTTTCTTTTTTGTTCTCTAGACCCAGAATAATTTGAGATCTATGTGATCTACAGTCTGTGTGCACCTCGATACATGTAGTTTGAAAGAGAAAATACAAAGATCAAGACAATGCACAAAAAAGTCCTACTTGCTTTCACTGTAGCCTAAATAAGTTCCAGTGTTGGCTGTATCCTTTCCACATATAAAGTGTATACTCTATATTTTGTCTGCATATTTACCAACATTGAAACCAGTGTCAAAATTTGCTTCTTTTTTTTTTAAACATACAATAGTTAATCCAATTTGAAAAGGTTTACATAATGGGTGTTTCTATTGGATGCATTTTAAATCTACCTGGTCTGAACAGTCCATTACATTTTTTTTCGCCCTGAAGCAACTTGAACACAGGTTTTTTTTATTTTATGCCAGGATCCCAAGAATGTACTCTGACTGAACAATAAATTGCCGTGTTGTTTTGCAAGTGTGCTTTTCCGTCATCTTTTATATTTCACATTCTCTCACTTTAGCACAGGGCTAAAGAGTTGGAAGCAAACTTTACCTGACCTGTCCTCTGATTGGTTGAGCCAGGACAGGAGTAGTGAGGGCATGATGGAGGATTATATACAGGTGTGGTGTGGTGTGCCTGAGGTAAGATCGACCAAAGCCAAGCCTGTTTGTGTGTGCGCATCTTCCAGTCTGTGCGTGTGTTTAGCAATCTCAGTCCTCTTCCTACTGATGTCTAGAACAGACTAAATGAGCAATAATCTGCACACATCCCACCAGATGTCCCAGTGAATTTCCTGTGGCTTAAGGCGCCAGCTGAGCTCTTTGAAAGTTTTGATAACTTCTGCAAATGTGATTGAACCTCTGCTTGTTCAGGAATGTCGTGCAGGACACAATGTGCTTATTCCTATTTCCCCTCAAAGAGATGAAAAAGGAGGCACGCGCGTTCTCCGGTATATTTGCACCTACTGGTACAATACAGTCATATGCACTTTTTAAGATGAACGTTAGAAAAATGTGTGGTTTAAAAGCTGAGAATTAAAATGTTAATGACAGTATTCTGATTGTTGCACCACCTTATTCAGCTTTGGTCATTGTCTATTCAAGGTTGCTAAAAGATGAACGTTCCATGTGGTTTGTATCCAATTTTATGAAGCACGAATTAGATTAGTGCTGTTCAAATAAATAAATAAGAAATAGACGATATAAGAAAGAAATGATTATTTTGTTTAGCTCTTTCTGTACACACAATATGGTGCATAGATGTTTAGTCTTTTATTATTGCAGCTGAGGCCACAGCACAGACGCACGGACTCATTTCTAAAAATATGGTTCTGATCATTGTGCAATCAAGCAGAAGTTGTCAGTAACAACAGAGGAAGACAGTGGAGTAGAACAGAGCCTTATTCCCCATCATCTGTCAATCAATGCTACTACAAGGCCCTCAATCCACACAAGCAACCAAATACAAGCAGGAGCACATGTAAAGTGTCATGAATATTTGATAACGTCCTGCCAATCCGAGTGCCATTATTTCAATTCATTGACAAAATCTAATATAATCAAATCTCAGAGCCAAGCTGAGAACAAAAAAAATATGTAAGAATGTAAAACACAAATGTAATAATGGCCATGGATGGAATTTTCAATAAAGCAGCCTCTCATGGGCATCGACAGAAGTATCAACCTTGTATGTAAGGATAATATAGACTTTCTGTCTGGAAAATGTAACAAGAGGAATTTCTAAATTACATGTGTAGGCAACACACGGAACAATGAGAACAGCAGGCAGAAAAAGCCTAACCCTGTTAAGTATGAGGCTGCCGGGTAATGACAATGTATTTGTGCATTTCAGCATCTTGGAATCTATGGCTTGCCGGGGAAGGAATAAACATATTTTTTTGTGGTTGCCATGGCTACCTGTCTGTGAAGGTTTTGCTGTGAGTCTCGACTCCTCTAGGAGATCAGTGAACCGCATGTGTCAACCAACATTAACCTGCTCAGTCCAACAGATGCGCAGAGACACACATGCACAAGAAAGAATAATAAATACACACAAACATAGACATTAACCTCCTCATGTCAACATGGAGTACAGTGCAAACTGAACGCCGGCTTCTGAACACACAAATGCACAGTTGCGAGCAGAGTTATGCATCGTCAGAGCTGATACACCCCTGAGTAAACATGGAGCTGTAATCTGAAGGAAAACTTTCTTCTGTTCATGAGGTTTAAACACAGTATAGACTCTGTGTTTGAATTTTCCCAATGTTTTTTTGTTTTTTTTTTAACCTCGCTTGCTCTCCGCCAATTGAGATGTGGCACTTTACCTTAACATGCAGAGTATGCCCTCATGGTTATATAATTGTTCCTGCTGGGACCATATCAACTACATTATTCATTTATATTCCTTCAGCACCAACAAATTAATATATATGCATACTATAACTGACCCTGTTAGAGCAGGGTCAAGTATAATGTGGCAAAATACAGAAAACACAGCCTGCGCCAGTGTCTGTCTCCCATTATTGTACGATATAGTATCTTTTTTTTTTCTTTACATAACTTCAACCAAATCATAGAAATAAAACCAATTTCTGTAAAGATCAGTTTTCCAAGATTAAAACTTCTGTGGTTTGGCCACAGCGCAACGCCCTCCTCTGGGAAGTCATGCTAGACTATTTAATAACTAGAGACATTTATAGAAAAAAAGAGGACATAAATTGGGGCCCCGGATTTTCTGAAATTCTAATTTAGAATCAGCTCTCTGGCATTTTCAGTGTCTCTGTTTTCATCCTCTTCACAAACATGCCAGACTTTTCTCTGTAGGGCCCCTAACTGACACTCTGGGCTCGCTGTCAAGTATTATGTTCTCAAGTGTTTGTGCTTGTCTTCTGCGCCAAGCTGCTGGAGTCCTCTCTGCCCCATCCACAAAGGCTTACACAACATTCAGCAGTCATATCTCTGATTGTCTATCTAGGAGCCCGGCGTGTTTTCTCTCAAAGTCAAATTAAAAAGGTATGCCAGAAAAGAGACTGTATCTGCAATTCAGAACACATTTTTCTATCAGACAGGAGATATATTGCCGGCTAAGTATTGTCAGATGTTGGCAAATTCCACATATTTTTCATATCCGGCCCCCTGAAACTTGGGGCCGCTTCAAGACTCAAGGCACATCATCGACAAAGACTCAGTTTGACCTTAGGAGCACAGGCAGAAATGAACCAAATATCCATTCTGTTTTCTACAAAAATATTTTCTCTGATATAAATGCAATATCACTGGCTATAAATCATTTAGTAAATCATTTGAAAATCATTTGAAAAACACATTTATTTGGGGGGTGTTCATCAATAAATGTGGCTCCTGTGGAAGGTTTTATTTATATATTCATGCATTCAATAGATTCAGTTATTCATGTATTCACTCATTCACAAGGCCTAGTCAGTGGCTATGCGTCAGGCCCCTGTGTGTGTATGTGTGTGCGTGTGTGTGTGTGACCTGCGGCGTAGCCCTGCTATGCTGCGGGCTAGTGCTGTTCCCCAGGGGGCTCTCATCTTTTACTGAGCCCTGACAGAAGATGGAGGCTGGGAGAGGGGTCCGCTGCATTAAAAAGCCTTTACCTAGCTCTGATTTATCACCCCTGCCTCACACATACACACCAGCACACACACACATACACACACACACACAACACACAAACCTGCCTGCCAACTCTACGCCATCTCGCCATTCCTCGCCGCAGCTAGACTCTACACTCTATCAAACACACAGACATATAGATGCATGCGTGCGCGCACACACATGGAATCAAATGGACACACATTCACACACCATCAAACACATACTCGTTCCATCATAAGATGGCTGCCTCAGAGAAAGAGTGAGGGAGCCAGGCGCCGCACTCTGCACCACAGTGGTGATTTTGCATTTTAATGGCACCTCTCCTCCGCTCTCCTTCCTTTAGCCCTGATTCTGGTGAGCTGCAAGCAGCAGGTCACCAGCGACCGACCACCACGCCGCACAAGAAGGCGCAACACAATAACAGGGCGGCATTTCCTGGGTCCGTCACCTGCAAATGGCTGCGTTTGAATTTACCAGCCACTGTGGAGGTGAGGTAGGAAGTAGGGCTGTCATTATGCCACAACAAGCTGTACGGCCTCTAAACACACTCTGTTTGAACCTCTAATTGCACATGAACACCTACACACACTCATGCACAAACACAGACAAGTAAAAGTACATTATATTCAAATTTTTTGAAAGCGACATGCATTCACCCTAAACTGAGACATGGACAAAGGTGAACATTGGTTTTAAAATGTGCTACAACAAACACAAGATACACACGTACAAGACTCGGGCACACACACACACACTTACACACATAAGACTTTGTCCTTGAGAGGGTCCAAGACTTAGTAATCATATTCATTCATTCATTCATACATATGGGTGGAATACATTTGCTCCATCTCCGCTCGAGTTATTGCATGAGCGCTGATAAAAACTGGGAACAAAAAAAAAAGAGAAAAGAAACAGAGGGAATGAATTTAATCTCTGAATAAAACCCCTTTTCCCCACCACACATTAATACAAGTTGACTGCACAAGAAGTTATCTGCATTAGTTATTAGCATTACTAATTTTTCTGATTTTCTTTTCCAACCATTGTCCAGCGTTGAACAGGTAAAGCCAAGAATCTCTTTCAATACTCCTTCACTTTAGAGGCCGACCAAAACATAACACAACTTTACCTGGTTATTCATTCATAGTTTTCTCTTTTGTTATATGTCTGTGTATCAGCTCATGTTTGCACATCAGACCAACAGACATAGTAAAACTAACAAAATTAAACTTTAACAGGACAGCCTTAATTTCAACACCGCTTTATAGCATTTTCTCCATTACACTGCAAGCTTTGTTGTGTACACTTTATTACTCCTATGTATATCATTATTACAGGCATTTATATGGCATTTGTAAAAAAAAAAGAAGAAAAAAAATCAATGATTTTGTGCTTTTGATGTGTGTATCAGTGCTGAAGGGCATCAATTTTCTTTGGAGAGCAATAACCAGAGCAGTACATAAAACATTTGGGGAATTGCAAAGCAGTGACGGGGTCAGGAGAGAGCACTGCAACATAAAAACAGAAATGGCAAAAATGAAATCTTCTCTATTCTCTCGCAAGTTTGGTCTCGTAGATGCTTGTAAATTAGTGGAGAGTGTGTCTTACAGTTTGTGTGCATGTGCATGTGATAGAAGCCGGCATCTGAAATCTAAACCTTTTGTGTGCGCATGTTAGCCAGTTCTACCTTAGATGTTGGAAAGAATAATAAGAGAGCTTCTCCTCCATCATTCACAGTATGTGTGCATGCGCGTGTGCATGTGTAAAGCCCTGAATGTGTGTTTGTGAAAGAAGAAGAGGAGGAGGAGGAGGTGGAGGAGGAGGAGGAGGAGGAGGAGGAGAGATCGCTGGTAATGGAATAATTTCTCACTTGTTGTAAAGAAGATTGCTGGTGTTAAGGAAATAGTGATAATAACACTGTTCAGGCTGAAAATGGGGATACATTTTTCATTTAACTTCTAATTCTATGATTTTTTTTTTCTTTGAAATAGTGCATTTTCAAAACAGGTGAACAGAGACACTCAAATTCCAAAATCCTGTTTCTATTGTCCCAAAGATTACTATGTACACCCATGTAATCCATGATGAAATGATACAGGTGTTTTAACTTGTGTTATTTTTGTGCTTGTGTATTAGCAGGAGAAATTCACACTTGCAGATCAGCTGCCTGTCACCACCACTCACAAGCGTACAGTTAGATGCTCATGATCGGTGGTGTGTGTGTGTGTCTCTGTGTGTGTATGGCTGTGCTGGATTTGCCACTATAAGTCATTTGTTCTTAAGAGCAGTAACATTTTGCAGCTAATGTGTGTGTCTGCTCGTGTGTGCGTGTGTTGTGGAAATGGGCGGGTGAGAGGAAGGATGCTGCAGCTGTTGCCTCCAAATCCATAATTTATTGTTGGGAATGCCACAATCTAGATTACATATCTTGCATCTTAAAAGTGTATTTTCCCATATACAGCAATCTGAAGCTCATCAAAATTCATTCTGCTTCAGCATAAACAATCCTCCTGTCCTCTTACCCCTGCATGTGTGCGTGTGTGTGACTGCGTGTGTGTGTGTGTGTGTATACATGTATTTGTCCGTATGGCATAAACAATCCCCTACTCCTGTCAGGAACACAGAGTGATCCATCAGTTTCTCCACAGAAAACCAATTTCACTGGAGATGTTCAGTTTTTCACAGACACAAACCACCTCTCCTTGCAGAGAGAGCAAAAGGGGGGAAAAGAGAGAAAGACACACACATACAAAGAATAGAGGGAGATAAAGAAAGGGGGAAAAGAATGGCAAAAGGAAAAGAACAGGGAAGCGAAGGAGATGTGGAGCAAAATTGAAAGAGAAAGATGGGAAGAATAAGGGAAAATAAAAAAGGACCAATCTTGCTATGTTTAATAGGACACACTGTTATTTGCTATCTCATCAGTTCAATATAGTACGTAAAAACCGTTCATCTGTTGCCCCATGCTCATATGCATTGGGAGTTGACACATAGCGCCTGTCAAGTAGGCTTTATGTGACTGCTCGAAAAAAAAACAAGAGCCACAGTTCCAGTCTCTACACAGTGGTGTTTGTAATAAAAAAAAGAAGGAATAAAGATGAAAGACTGAAAGAAAAAAAAAGAGAATTTCTCGCTTTTGACCGTTAAAGCTTGAAGTGTGGAATTGTGAGCGAGGAGCAAAGCATGCCGTGGCGGCCCAGTTTTGCTGTGTTGAAGCGGGCAGATGACAACATAATTACAGATTCATCTTATAACACGTGATTAAACAAACAATGCATGTCGTCTCCTCCTAAGGTCCCCGTTTCCAGCATCCTTTATTTTCGTGCATGTGTTTGCTGAATAGTGGCATTGTATGTGTTGGCTCACAGGACGGAGAAGAAGAAGAAAAAGGAGGTGAATCCATGCATATTTGTGAACATACATGGGCACCCCCAGACATAGCCAGACGGGAATATTGTATGCAGACAAACAGGCAATGGACAGCAGGCTAATGTATCTTTGTTATAATGGGCTTAAGTTAAAACAAGATGAGAAAGGCCTTCATTTTAGAGGAGCTGCGTTGCTACTAATGACTAGAGGGCCCCCAACTGCCATCTCAGCCTATTATAACTTCGAGATAGCTCTTCTGTGTTTTTAAAGATGAATGCAAATTAAAAAGCATTAGGCTACATTCATTTGCAGTCTTTGGCATATAGGCCACTTTTGGTCTGAGGGCCACTTAAGACTGCCTTATTTCTTCAAATGACCTTGAAATCAAAGAAAGAGCAAGTTTTAATGATTTAGAGGGCTCTTAAAGACTCGAAAGGAAAAGCAACACAGGGCCTCATTAAAATTTTCATTTAAACATTAAAAAAGCTTTTTGTTACAAATGTTCCTGCCAGGATGCTGAGTTGATATACAAAGAAAACCATAAGAAGGCCGGGCATCTGAGCCAATTTGATGCCAATGCATCTCCTCATCCCTTCATCAGTGATTCTATAAATTACAAGGCATACTTATTTGGCTGCTTTATAATTTTCTTTGTGAGACTCGGGCCTGTGTGTATGATAAACGACGATCTGTGGCGTGTTGTGATTTGGTGCAGGGCCTGTGAATGACCTAGGGCAGGGGTCATCAACTATATTTGTCGAAGGGCCAGAACCTTTCTCAACAGACACCTTGGGGGCCGGACATTCAAATAGGCCGAGATGGAAATTAAATTCACCTTTTTGCCTAATCATTTTGTTGTTTATATTTTATTTTACCTGTAAGCTCATAATTTTAATTTACACACATCTTTGGTGTTTGGTAAATGAAAAATCTTGACAGCTGACTTTCAGATAGGCTACTCCCATGCTGGAGCTTTACACTGACGACTTGCCCTGTGAGTTTCAGCCTAAATATGAAAGGAGGCTGACAATCGGTTCTGATTGATACAAGTCAGTAGTCCTGAAATGCTTGTTTCTCTACATCTCGGAGGTGACGTTTTTCCACATACAACAGAGCTAAGTGGGAAACAGTAGGAGAGACACAGGCCGAGCAGTGTTTCCCACAGGTTTGCATGGTGACTGTGGCGGCAGCGCACCATCCGACGGGGAGGGGGGGCGGTGCGCGGGTGCACACACGCACTTATGCATGCACCTCTCTGTGTGTGCGCGCGACAAAACCAATACGGCAGTACGGAGCAGCTATGCGGAGTTGAACGTAACGACCGGCCGACGGGGGGCGGGGGGGCTCGTGGCATTCGTGGCGGACGTAATTCTTTTGTGGAATAAATGAATGTGTGGGAAACACTGCCGAGGTAGAACCAGGAGAAGCAGGTCCGTGCAGCTGTGTGCCGCAGACGTACAGAGAAAAAAAACAACCGAGTGGCATCAAACACGCGCCGCTACCAAATCGTTTTTGGGTTGAGAGCGTGCATGTCCCAGTGCATTGACTTACAGGTGCACAGAGGCCGAGAAATACTTGTCAACTATTAAAACTCAGTCGCGGGCCGGATTGGAAGGTTTGGCGGGCCGGATTTGGCCCGCGGGCCGCCAGTTGATGATCACTGACCTAGGGAATGCATCGTGTCACTTTATATTTAGCTTCTATTTCCTCACCGCCTGGTCTTCTGCTACACATGGTATGATTTCAGTTTGTGAGTTTATGTGTGTGTGTATGTGAACAAAGAGTGAGACATATCCCATCACCCCCTAAAATTCCTTCATTCCCTCCTCCATTGCTTCTTTATTTCCCCAACGACTCAACTTGCCTTGTAAAAACCTTAGCCTGGCTGCTCAGCGCCCTTTAAAATGTAAAGCAATATTAGTGCCTGACACGCTGATCTCTGTTACTATGGTATTGTTTCAGGAGTCCAGTGAATGTAAAAGAAGCTGTGACGGTTCAGACCGGAGTGGGTGTGAAAATGTTCACTTTAAATCCTGTTTTCGCACTGGAGTAAGATACGTAAGGAGCTGATGAGAGCGCTGTAACGCCGCATGTTTGTTACAGGTGGTGAGGTATCAGAAATGCCAAAGGAGAGAAAATGTGCCAAATATTTCCCAGTTTTTTTGGCATGTGAAGCCAGCCCCTCCATAACTTCACCTCTCGCACGTTTAGTTATTTACAGCCCTGACAACAAAAAGGGCCTTGAACTGTTCAGCAAACTACACAGCACCCTTTGTGTCACAGGCAAAACAGGAAATCAGGCTTTTGTCCGCTCAAGATGGCATCAAAAAACACCGTGTTTCATCTGTCTTAAGCAATCCCATCTTGACGACTTCACACGTCCCCATGTGGGGCTGTGCTGCTCCTCAGAACAGATTGGGAAACAGCACAAACGATCTGCCGGGGAAGTCCCAGCGGGCTGCCATAACATGCTCGTTTGCCGACGTACCTCTGTTGCACAGAGCCTATGTTTGATTCCTCTCAGGTTGCCCCTCCCTTTCTTTCTCACTCTCACTTCACTTCTATCACTTGCTCATTTCGCTGTCTGTATCACCTACTTCCTTTCTTTCTCTCTTTCACTCTGTCCCTGACACCGAGTCTCTGTCAGCCTGTTGGCCTGTCTGTCTGCGTCTCCTTTTTCTTTTCCTCTCGGGCCTCCCTCCCTCCCTCTCTCCCATCACACCTCCTCCTCCTTCTCTTTTTGCTTTAAAATATGTGTTAGTTGGCTGTGCGTCATGTAGAAATGCCAGCAGTGATTGTATCCTTCATCCACAATGCAGTAATGAGGCAGGTGTACCCTCCCCCTCCATTTTCCTCACCTTCCTCCCTTCTTTTTGTACTTCAGAAATGAAACGTCTTGCAGCGGTAAATACTCAAAGCAGGAAGGCCGAGAGAAAGATATATTTTTAAAAAAAGAAGAAGATAAGATCGCCTTTTCATATGTTAGATTGTGTGCAGCTTTTATTGACACTTGAGTTAAACGGCTGTTAATGTCTATTTTCCATCTGAAAGGACGAAATAACAACAAGAATCATGTTTCTCACTGCTGACATGTCCTCACACAAACAACATTCACCTCCTCATTTATTAAAAAAGCACACTGAATGTAATCCAGGGGGAAAAAAAGTTTTTGCAGAAATCAGTTGTTGGATGAGTCTAAAAGTTGCATTACACCTGTTAGCGGAAAAACAACAGGTTCTGTTTTGGTGCATACCTCCAAATACAGCCAGCAATAAATAATAAGATTTCATGTTGAGTATTTGTTCACGGGGGACAATGGCTTCCTGATTTCTCAGGTGTAATGCTTTGGTGGATGAAACACAGGTGTAGGAGATACCGTGTGGTGGATGGAACCCAGGTGCCGGAGTTATTTGCAGTCTCTGCCGTTAATCACCAGGCTGACGGTGAAATATGGCTTGCAATTTAGTGGTTTTAAAATAGAGTTCCCTTGACTGAATATACTTAGGTTGGGAAATAATAACAAGGGCAAGATAAAGTCAAGAGACTGTGAGAATGTTTCTTATGAATGCGTGTCGCAAAATCCATTGTGTTTTATCAGCAAACGTGGGCACAAAGTCTGAGGGATAATAGAAACTAAAAAGGATCTGATGCCGTGTGCCTGATAACAATAATTTGACAGTTTCAATTCCTATAGAGCATCGCATCTTTGATGTAAGGAGCTGATTAATAACTAACTTCCCCAATCCTTGTTAAAGGATTTTGTGTGCAAATGCAGCCCTCTAAATAAGAAGAACAAATTAGCAAGAATATGTCAATTTTTTTTTTTTTCTTGTTGGGCCCACGGAAATAAACAACATAGAAACATGGAGAGTGCGTATTTGCACCTGCGCTATTGATTTGAATTCCATAGATGAACCCACATTTGAACGAATCGTCAATAAACACAACACAAGACTATGGGTGCATTTGTTTCAAAATGAGCTCTCTCTCTTCCTTTTTTGTCCTGTTCCTCTTCTCTTCTGGCTTGTGCAAGAGTCAGAAAGTGACAAAGGTTTACATCAGAGACAGACTGTCTAAATATCTGATTATAAGCTGTTTATCCTCGTTAAATGATGACAACATAGTAACGCCAATACGCAAGAGGCCTCAGATGTGAAGCTGGTCAATATCTATTGACAGACAAATCATTGTTGTTGTTCTTTCGTTTTGTCATTGTCCAGGCCCAATGCATGCGGGGCTAAACTGGGAGTGAATGTGATTGGATTTTCAGTCTCCGTCATTAAATTCCCATGCGGGGAATACTAATTCCAGTATTTAGTGCGGTGATGCTAGGGCTTGCTTTCATCTTAAACTGATTCCAGTCTAATTAGATTGGGCATGTGGGGGGTGGTGGATGTACGTCTGGACTAATCCCTGCCTCTCTCTCCCAAACATTGTATTATCCAGAGAAAATCCATTGGCTGCAGGCTATTCAAAGCCAGATCTGCCTCCACTGCAGCCTCTGTACTGTATCATCTGGAAAGCTGTGGCTAGAAGGGTGCACGGAGCAGTGAGGGTGGAACCTAATGGTCATGAGTGATGTATGGGTTGCAGAAAACGCCATTTAGAATTTACAGTAAACCTTTTATCGTGTATTCAGGGCAAGACCGCTCACTGCTGTGGCCTCTTTAGCAAAGCTGTGTCTGAACTACTATGAACTACTCTTCTCTTCAGAGGGCCCTTTTTTATTCTAGGACAGTGCAGTTAAGTAGTGGAATTGCGTGGCCACCAAAATAACAACAAAATGGTCCTTTCTTTTTAAGGTTATATATTTTATTCAAACCCTAAACAGTAATTTCAGAACATATGAGTCAGAATTGGCGAACAATACCCTTGCACACGCACTTTCTGTGGACAGATCAGCCTGTCACCCTGCTTGTGAATTACTGACTGACTACAGTGAATACACAGTGTAAAGAGCTCCTTCTTCTAAGCGCTGAGAAGGCCAGAAAAATGAAAGGCCTTCAGCCATTATTCTCCACAAAGGTCAAGCGCAATTCAATCCCATAGTATGGTTTGGGAGGAAGGGGGGGCTACCTCGGCAACCGCCTACACTTTAAGGGTGAGCAACAGGAAAGGACAATTCAGCAGCACATTTGTCAAGGGCGAGGGGTGAAGTCAGAAGGGGGGGGAGAGAAAAAGCTGTTTTTGTGGCTTTTACATGTCGCGGCTGTTTCACTCCACGCTCAAGTGTTTGAGCAAAACAATAAAGGCCGCAACCAATTCTGCCAGAGTGAAAAGATCCTCATCTCTACCCTTCGTTTTTGATGTCCTTGTGAAATTTCATTAGGTGGGTTTAACGACTGGAGAATGTTGGCTTTCTCCGTGACCCTGACACTGGTGGCGGACATGTCTCGCTGGCAGGGTGATGTATTGTGCTGAGGTCTTCCTGAGGTGCAATTTTTGATGTGACAGCATCTGTTAACCTCAGATCTTAAAAGTCACCCTGCTGTCTCACATTCACATCAATTATCTATCTATCTATCTATCTATCTATCTATCTATCTATCTATCTATCTATCTATCTATCTATCTATCTATCTATCTATCTATCTATCTATCTATCTATCTATCTATCTATCTATCTATCTATCTATCCAATTCATTACTGTGGACTTTTCTGTTATGATGGGAGGGGTCTAGAGCTGCACCTGATCAGATCCAGATTAGTAGACACTTCCAGACATAATCCCAGCATCGGTTTAGAGTCAGATTACCACAAATAGCATAATGACAGGAAACACCCATTATATGATTTGGAATTTTACTCTGTCGGTGTCTGGCATGATAATTATCAAAAGGATGTTGACACAATACGTATCATGTTAACAGTGTGACATAGGTCTACCTTAGAATTTGGGAAAAAGCTGTGCCTTAATTAAGTGTAATGATAGTGGAAACCATATTTTAAAAACCCTAGACATATTCTAATAGTCTAATTTAACATGCTACACTCATCTAGCGCTGACATTTCAGTGACACCCTAATATTTAAAATGACCAATACATGATGCATATTACACTATAATATAATGAGACAAAGATAATATGTATGGACATGAAAATGTAAAGCATTGCATTGCGTGTAAATGTGGTTAAGTTTTGTATACAACTTAACATGATGCAAATAATTATGAATGACATGTATGGAAAAACAAGCTGATAAAACATCTTCCCAGTAAGATAAAATGAAGGTTCAAGACTGGAAATGAAATAAAGAACATTTGATGCGACCAAACTGGTTTGCAGATACAGTTTTTAATGTATCACAACAATGAGCAACAAACATACTTGATGAACTATTTCCAGAAGTTGTTCAAATACCATCTACAATAAACGTCATTTCAACTATGACAACAGGTCTGTGACAAAATAAAAAAACGGTTTCAAAACCATGTTATTACCGTGATACGGTACAGTTGAGACCTCAAACAGTACAGTAACAAAAACTAATGCGACTACTCTCTATATATAAAACATCAATAACATTTTTGGTTTAGTTTATTTAAAGTTTTAGCCATAGGGGCTTCTTCTTATTAAAACCTCAGGGTGCATTTCCTATGTAACCCAGATGTTGAAGAGTACATATTGTGTAGGATATGATTGCGCCATGAAAATCCCTTTGACATCCAGAAGAACAATTCCAATTTCAACCTTTTGAAGGCTGTCCCCATAAACATGACACAATCCATCCATTTGTTTTTAAAAAGTTCTTTTTTTTTTTTCTTTTTGGCTGCTGTGCAGTTGCAATATCTATGTACAGTTATATTGTTGGACCATCCTTTTTGTTGGTTTGTTAGCTTTTACCAGTCCTTGGTGTGGAAAGCGTCCTGTCTGATGCTAACATCTTAGCACATGATGCTAGCTGACAGTTCAGTCTTATAATGCTGAGCCACCGAGTGGGGAAAGGCAAAAAGCCAGAGTTGTGAAAGCCTTTGGAATCAGGACAGTCGCTCATGTTTGTACAATGGCAGAATTGCACCTTGGGAGGCCAGGATGTCTCTTATGAAACACAATCGAAAAGTGTCTTCAGGATTAAAGTAAATGTTGAAATACTAAAAATCCAAAAAATGACATTTAAAAAGCTCACGCAGAAAATTAAAAACTGACATTGCGTTAAAACTTTGAGGAAAAAAAAAAAACACCTTTACAATAATAAAACATAAAAGGAAATGTTACTTGATTTCATTGTTTGAAACAATAACTAAGCATGATTTGATTTAACCTGTCAAACAGTTGCATTACATGCTACTTGCTCATCTCAGAATAGGAAATACCAAAAGCAATACATTTTTGCATTTCTTCATATTAATAAATTTGTACCATGCACAGCCAACTACGAATATGTACAACAGCTTAGCTTTCTTTGTTCACAAGCCTTTTCTTTCATACAAATAGCCTTCTGTTACTTTGGAATGAATCACATTGGTTTCAATTACCAAACTAGAAAGTGATTCGTAAAAAATTGAACACCCTTTGACAGCTTTCACATTCTTAGTTCCACAGCAAAATAACAAAATAACATAAAATAAAAAGTAGCAAAGCAAAGCAAGTAATGGATCAGTATTTTGTCTGGTAGAAAGTTGAGAGAATTTATGGCAAGCAAAATAACATTACACAGTAGCAGCAAACTTTGTAAGGTAATACTTTGCAATGTTGAAATCACTAAATGTGGAAAATCAAAATATTGACTTTAACTGTAGATCATCAGAAGTGCCCAGAGAATTGATGGGAGGACGTCAACCTATGCAATAAATGGCTGCGTATACGTGTAACACTGTTTTAAGTCCTACAAGTACATGAAAATGTTTTAATATACAACACAAATGCTGTTGTCCCCCTTTTAAAGCAGCATATTTGCAAACGTATAGCAAATGATCATACCTTTTTTAACAATGTGACCAACTTGTACCTTAACAGTTTCAAGTATACAGTACTGCTTTCATGGATGCACCAATTCTTAAATAGGTCTCTAGATTGTTAGGCATCAATCCTGTAACAAATATGGACCAATATGCTGCTGCAATAGACACAAATAATAATTAAAATACAAACATACATACATACAAACAGAAAAAAATTCTATTAAATTAACAAATGGGCTACTCAAATAATAAAAAGACAAACAAAAACAAAATAAGTGCACTATAGTCCAGACACAAGCAGGTACCGTAACAGTACAGCAATTCACAAATGAAAAATGTTATATTCACATAATCCGAGAGAGTCTATCAAAACTAGAGTTATTACCTCTTCAGAAAAGGGTGTGAGCAGAGGTAAAAGTGAGAAGGTAAGAGTTGGCACAGATTAGTATATACTACAAGAAAAAAAGGAAAAAAGGGGGTGGGAAATAGATACAGCTTGTTGTAATACAAACTGGCAAACACAGGGGCATCATACACATTTATTTCACCATTCTAAATTCCCTCAGTGGCAAAACCATACTGTCTTTGTAGGGCAAAACTAAAAGGATATGCACATCGTCCATTGTAACAGTAATATTGTCTCTTGGTACTCTATACACATCAAGGAAATGCGTCCGATAAAGCTTGACATGTTTTGGTTATAAGCCAAGTGTACCCAGGCTTGTTGCTGCTTTAACAAATGAGAAATGTTATGTTCTGACCTGAGAATTTAAAGCTACTGAATTACACCTATCTAAACTAAGAGAGATTCTCTTTGAGGGTTCTGGATCGTCATCCCATACAGTACATGCTAGCATTTGGAAAACAATCCAGCTGAGGTGCAATTTGCTATCGTGAGAGTTTTTGGCTTGAAACAAGCCCCCCCAAGGGAGCCTGTGGGATTTTTTTCCTACTCCATGTTTTTGTATACAATATAAGCTCAGTCAAGCATCTGCAACAGTTCTGTCCATAACAAAAATCAATCAATATCTTGCCAGCATATCAATATGGGAAAAACAATCCTGAGTCAATCATTTGGTACTGTAATTTTTTGGGTTAAGAGAGACTTTGGAACTGCAGTTTAAAAAGTCTTATTTTTTTCTTTAAGCAAGGGATCCTTTTGTCACTCCTACACACTGAACATATCCATTCTCATACTACTGAAGCTCGCGTCTAGGCCAGAGGCCGGCTTAGCCTTGACTTCCAACGCGTTTTCTAAATCATCCAGCTTCTGGCTTAGCTCATTGTCAGACTCATCTGAACAACTCTCGGTGGGTAGTGAGGTTGGAACCCCTGAGGTGCTGCAGGAAGTTGAGGTAACCGTTGAAGGTGAGGAGAGGGGAGGGGGAGGAGAGGCAGACGGGGAGGAGGAAGCAGCTTTCCGGGCTGTGGTGGCCTGGAACAGGACATTTGGCCAGGACTTCATGGACAAGCGAGAGAGATGAGGAAAGGTGTTATTAGAAGAAGCTGCAGACTGCGAGGTAGATGTGGTGTTAGGAGTAGGGGAGCAGACAGAGTGAGGTAATAATCTAGTATGCTCTTTGGCATTTCTCATTGCTTGTTTGATTGTTTTCTCTTTGTGCAAGCTCGACTGAAGGTGTTGGCCAAGCGCTTCATTTCCATTAACAACCACATTGCAGACAACACAAGTGTAGTTGCTCACTGCCTTTCGAAGCACTGTCTCTTGCGGGTCAGTAAAAGGATGTCCGAAGTAACAGAAGGACTTCTGATGACGTACCACTGAATCTTCGTCAGCAAAAATCATCTGGCACTTCCTGCATATAAACTCATGCTTGACGGACGGTACAATAAAAGCGTCTGGAAAATCCATGGTACTTTTGGTATCTGTTTTGGGTTCTTCTTTTGTGCTTTCTGTTGAAGAGCCTTTGTTGGTGTCATCCTTAGCATCCATAGCATCTTTTGGTTTGAACGAGTTGGTGGTCGTGCTCTGTATGCTCTGGGGTGTCTTCACAGGGGTTGGTTTCTGTTGTTGCTGCTGCTGCTGCTGCTGCTGCTGTTGTCTCTGCTGTTTCTCAAGTTGCTTCTGCTGCTGCTGTTGTTGCTTCTGCAGTGAATCCTGGAGCGACTGTTGGTACTGCTGGTACTGCTGCAGGAGGGCAGTTGGGGAGAGGCCAGTTGCCATAGCAGCTTGTGGGACTGCTGCTGGGCCATATGGAAACAGGTTTTCCATTCCACACAGTGGTGGGAAGTAGCCCCCTGGCTGGACCCCTCTCGGAAGCTGGGGTGAGAAGCAATTGGGAAATCCAGGAAGGAAGTAGGGCAGGAACTGCCCCCCCAAGAAAGAGGTGGGGTCACTTGCCGCTAGAGCATTCTGGAGTGCCTGAAGCTGTGCGGCGTCCAGTTGAGTCTCAATTCCTTGTTTCCCTGGAGTTGGACTTGGTTTCTCCCTTTTCTTGGCCAAACTGAGGGTTTCAGGGCGTGAACTGCTCTCATTATCCCGTTCCTTCACCTTCATCTGAGGTGGCTTGTCTCCTGGTTTCTTGCTGCTGTCTCTCTCTGAGTCTTTGCCTTGCTGCTCTGTATGATTTACTGCTGCCAAGGGTGTGGAGGGAACAGGAGGAGGAGGAGGAGGTGGAGGAGGAGGAGGAGGAGGAGTCTGCAGAAGAGTCTTGGTTGGGGTAGTGTTGAGAGACATGGCAGGAGAGGGGGTGGCTGGTGTAGGGAACCCAAGCATGCCAGCACCGGGAGACGCTAAAGCTGAAATACAGTGGTATATAAATATGGAAATATTCAATATTTATATATTCAATCCCAAATCACTATGGAAATTTTGACAAGATAAAGATGCTTAATTTGTCACTGGCTGACATTTTCATTAAGATTTTGTTATGGATCAAAACTGTCACATGCGCTCTATGATAATTTCAACCTGCCAATATATTACGATATAAATATACCAAACATACATTAAGGGGAAAAACAAACACAAACAAAAGCCATGATATAGATACATTTGTTGTAAAAAAATCTCTGAATTATCAATTAGCAGGTCAACTCTGATGCTGACATTATGCATGCACTAACTCCCACCATTTTTTTTTATTTCATTTTAAAATAGTTTTAAAAAATAAGACTTTTTGACAAACACCACTGTGATACAGAATAACCAGTAGTATAGTAGAATAAAATAGTGCATGATAAAGCTCAGTTCATAAAGCTTCTAGTCAATTAAACTTTTTTCATTGTTCGTCATACTAACTCACCAGGTGTGTTGGGTGGGAAAACAGGAAGTGATGATGGCCCGTTGACCCCAGGAAGTAGCACCGGCGGAAGGCCAGATAGCCCTGGGTAGCCTGAGGGTAGGCTGAGACCATGAAGTGCATTATTGTTGTCCACTGCAGTCTGTTGCTGCTGGCCAGGCAGACTGAGTCCCTCACCAGCTTTCTTCATGCGGTCCAGCTCTTGCTGGGCCATCAGCTGACGGACAGTGGTCGGTGCTAGGTAGTCCTTTTCTCTATCCACCTGGTTACCCAGGGTTTCTTGCACTTTGGTGATGTGCTGTTTGGAGAAAATATGGTCTCGGACGGACATCCGGGCAGTGTACTTTACACCACACAAAGTACACTCTGGCCTGGGCCCCTCTGGTGATCCTTGACTTATCATGAATGGCTTTCCAATGTTAATCTTGAACTTCTTTTCTTTAGCTCGGGCGTTCTGGAACCAAACCTGGACAACACGCTTGGGGAGTCCAATCTCATTGCCAAGCATCTCACACTCTTGCATTGTAGGAGTGCGGTAGTCACTAAAACAGGCTTTGAGGACTTTCAGTTGCAGGTTACTCATCTGGGTCCTGAATCGCTTGTGGCCTGGCCTGTCCCCAGAATTGCTACCTTTTCCAGACTTGGAGAAAGGGTTGCCTGCCCCAAAGGGACTAGGGGAACTGGGATCAGCTAGACTTGACGATTCACTCCTGTCGTTGTTTTCATCCATGTCATCATCTCTGGAGCTATAATAAGAGTCACAGTCTTTTCCAGAGAAGCTGAGTGCAGGGCTCACCATGCTGAATTGGAACCTTTCGCTTCCTCCATCAGAATTTGCCCCCATCAGACAACTCTTGTCGCTCAACTTGTCGCCTCCATTGGCAGTGAGGTTCTCAACCTCATTGTTATTGCCCTCATCTCCGGTTGTAGCATCACTAATGGCTGTGTTAATTGATGATGTCTCATCAAAGTCCATTTTAGTGAGATCGTAAGATGAAGCATCTGCTGAATTCATATTGGGCCCTTCAGTTTCATCACAGTTTTCAGCTTTTAAGGATGAAGGGCTTAAGAAGTTTTTTATCTGCGCCTCTGTTGGTTTGAGTGGAGTTGAGGATGCAGCAGGCAGCTCATACTCATTTGGCTCAGTCTTGGTAGGCAGCTGTGGGAAGTCAAAAAAATTATACTTATTTGGACTTTCTCCTCTTTCATTGTCTTGATTCATCATTGGGCTTGGTGGCAAGCTAAAGCCTGCCTGCTTGGCCTCATGCCAGTGTCTAGATCGTATGTGGCTATCTAAAGCCGATTTAGCCTTAAACAGTGCTCTGCAAAAGGGACATTTCTTGTGGGACTGAGAGGGCCCAATAGCCCTAAACTGTCCCTTTCTCTCTCTTGCACGAGTGTTTTGGAACCAAACTTGCACAACTCTCTTCTTCAAGCCAACCTCTCGTGCAATGTGGTCCAACATCTTCCTTGTTGGGTTAGAGTCAAGTAGGTATTTGTCATAGAGAATCTCCAGTTGTTCTGGTGTAATTGTGGTTCGCAAACGTTTATCTCTATGTTGCTCTTCACTGCTGTTTCCACCATCTTTATCATTAGCACTTTCATCCTTGTCATCCAGTTTCCTCTTCATTGCTCCAGAGCCTGCTGCTGAGGACAAACCAGAGCTACCCTGAGAGGGGATTTGAGAAAGGCCTCCAGATAACAGCTGGCTTGCCATTAGGGGGTTGTTGGGGTCAAATATCATATAGGGCATATCAATGGGCCTTTCAAGAAACTGAGAGTGAAGGAATTGGTTTTGGGCAGCCAAGAAATGCATGTGCTGGTGCTCCTGCCATAGCTCCACAGTGGGGAATGCAATCTTACACTGGTCACACTGGTACTGAAGCATTTGGTGGGGAAGGCTGTTTGTGAGTGAGGAAAGGGCCAAAGACAGTGGGCTTGAGGGCACTGCGGCTGCCTGTGGCTGGGAATGGGGTCTTGACATTTGTGGCTGGGGAGCTTTCTGGGGAGGTGGCTGAGGTGTGCAAGCCTTAGATGGTCTGGGTTCTGGTAGTGTCTTGATCACCGGTGAGGGGGCAGTCTCAGTTTGTTTAACTTCAGTTTCAGGGCCAATTTCAGGCTTGGGGGAGGTTTTACCCATGCTGGCACGAGGGGAAGCCATCACAGGGGAACTTGAGCCAGAACTGGTTGCAGTTCCTGGTTGGGATTGTTTAGGTGGCTCCATAGATTGATGGATAGTCCTAGCTGGGCCTTGCTCACAAGTTTCGTAGTCCTCGTTGTTGTCGTCATTAATCTCCTCATCTTCATCCTTATAACACAGCTTTTTCTGGTGAGTGATAAGGTCAAAGATGCGTGGGAACACAATGTTGCACTTCTTACACTGGTACTGCATGTTGCTGGTTCTGATGTATCTCTCGTTGGTCAGTTCTTTTTTCTCGCTGTCTTTACAATCTGCCTGGTTCTCATAGCTCTTGCGAGCTTTCTGGCGGGCATTCTGGAACCACACCACAATCACTCGGGTTGGTAGGTTGAGCACGGTGGAGAGCTGCTCAATCTCATCATCCTTCGGATAAGCATTAGTGTCGAAGAAATCTTGAAGTACTCTTAACTGGTAATCAGTGAATCTGGTCCTGGAGGACCTCTTGTTTATGGCTGACTCAGTTCTGTAGTATTCATGTGCACTGAGTTGGGGCTCCATTCGAATATCTTCCAATGTAGTGATAGGAGGAATATTAAAATTGTAGGGAGAATCTTTACTCCTCTGCCTCTCTTTGAAGAGAGTGTTACGGAACCAGTGCTTTATGACTTTCTGAGGCAAGCCAGACTTCTCTGACATCTCTTGGATTTGCTCTTCGTTAGGGGAATTGTTGATGTCAAAGTTGGCACGGAGGATCTTCAGCTGGTCATCAGTGATACGAGTGCGAGGCCGCTTGAACTGAGACTGGCGGAGGAAGTTTGGATCAAGACCCAGTTGTTGCTGACAGAGCTGTGTAAGATCTGTGGAAAGTGAGTCCATGGAGGGTAGTTGGAGGGCAAGCTGAGGGGGCAGGCCTGGGTGCTGGACGGACTGCATCATTAGAGGTGGGAAAATGGGCAGATCCAAGGGAACGGGAAGCTGCACTTGGGGTGGTGCAGGAGGGGCAGACGGTGGTGGAGGAGGGGGTGGTGGCTGGGTTGGTGGTGCCTGGTGAGAGGGTTGGTGTGGGGCCTGATGGGTAACAGGAACTGGAGGAGGTACTGGTGTTTGAGGCTTGGCCATTGATGTAGAGGGTGGCTGAGGAGCTGTGACTGGGGCTGGAGCAGGAGGAGGCGGAGGGGGCGGAGGGGGTGGTGGTGGAGTCTCAGGTGAAGAAGGGTTAATTGGATAGAGTTTGTCATAGGCCTCTCTGTATTGCTGGGCAAACTTCTCAAGCTCCACATATGGGAAAAAGTGGCTGTGCACATGCTCTTGGTGACTCTTGAGAATAAGCATATTGGAGAAGAGCTTTCCACACATCCCACACTCAAGTTTATCCGTGCTCATTTCCACTTGTTCGATTCCTTCTTTGTTTTTCTTTTGGTTCTTCTGTCTGTTTTCATTATATTGGATAACTAATTCAAATCCAAAGTTCTCTAGCAGTGCTTTGGCTGCATTGCCCCTTGCTCCTGACACAATACGTGGAGGGGGAATCAATGGCTCTGGGAACTTGGACTTTTTAGAGTCTTTGTTGTCTTTTCCTCCATCACTTAAAGCATCACCTCCATTTTCCATCTTTGCTCTGTTTTCTTGTTTTTCTAAGTGGTTCTCTGCCTCTCTTGACATCTGAAGTTCTGAAACCGACACAGTGTTGGACTCCATTTTGGGTTTGTGATTCTGCATTTGCTGGTTTTTCTGTTGCTGAATTTGTGACTGTGTCTGGGAGGCTTGTTGCTGCTGCTGCTGCTGCTGTTGCTGTGCCTGTTGCTGAGCCTGAGCCTGCTGCAGCTGGTGTTGCTGTTGCATCTGCTGCTTCAGGTCCTCTAGGAATGATCCAGTAAGGCCAGGCATTCCAAAAGCTGCTGCTGAGTGCAGCGCAAGCTCTGGGCTGAGGTTGAACTCAGCTCCTGGGATGTAGAAGGGGAAGAGGAACTGTGGCTGTTGAAACTGCAGCAGTGCTTCTGGGGTCATTGGAAAATGGGGGAAAAAAGCTGGATTAAGGAATTGAGGTTGGAAGAAGGCAGCTTGTTGCTGGAGTTCATGTTGAAGCTGCAACTGCAATTGGGCCGAGGACTGGGCTGACTGGTGGCTGCTAGCCTGTGCTGAAACATGGTCAGTAGTTGTTTGCTTTGAATTGTTGCCACTGGTAGCTTCTTTGGGTTCCACAGTGTTTTCTTTGTTAGCAGATGGGGTTCCACTTCTAGCAGTGTCTGAGTTACTGTTGTTCCCTTGTGTGCTTGGTGCTGGACTTTTTGCAGGTACTGGACCACTAGTTCCAGAGGCACTGCTGCTGCTGCTGCTGCTGCCGCTGCCGCCCATTTCAGATTTGGCTGTTCTTGCTTTGGTCTGGTGGAGTACTGACCTCATGTGAATTTCAAGTGTTGAACTTTGGCTGTAAGCAACATTGCAAATATTGCATTTGAATGGTTTGTTGTCAGTGCTGTTGCTTGTCTCCTGTGGGACTGGGCTTGATGCTTCTTGAAGGACCTTCTTCAATTTATGCAAGTGGGAAACTGAATTATAGTGGACTAGTAAGATGTTCTTCTGGGTGAAGGACTCCTTACATACTGTGCACTTGTAAGGCCGAGAGGGGTCCAAAAATTTCTCCATTGTAAAGTTGGGCCCTTTCCTAAATGGTAGGGTCCGTTTCGGCTCTGCTCCCATATCATCAAGGAGCGAGCTGCTGTCACTTCCTGTAGGACTGGGTTTCTCTTCCTGGTCCATTTCATCATCTTTGTCCAAGTCATGTTCAAAGGCCTGAGCTTCCTCCAAGGCCCTGGCCTCACTCTCAGTGATATCTCCATTCATTGGGAGATTTCCTATGAGTTGCTGCACCTCAGCTTCACTTAATTCAGGATGTCCATTTTCCAAATGCTTCCTGAGGGCCAGGAATGTCCTGAAGCTGCGCTGGCAAAGGCTGCACATTGTGGCTGCTCTGATGGCATGGTACTGGGAATGTATCTGAAGCTTCTGCATTGTCTTGAAGGCCAGGCTGCAGTGGTTGCAACGATACTTGTAGACATGACGATCAGATACGGAGAGCTGCTGTTGTTGCTGCTGGAGCCTTTGGAGCTCACTGAGATGGTCCTGTAGAGTATCAGGGGACTTTCTATCATGTCCTAATCCACTGGCTCTCTTCCAGTCAGGGGCCTCTGAGGCCTCCTTTGGGGGCTTGAGCTCATCACCCTGTGGATCCAATTCCATCTTCTCCTGACTGGTCAGTTCATCCTTTGAGATGTTTCCTAGACAAATTTGAAGAATAGAAATACAAATTGAAGAATAATGCAGTGCACAATTTGCTATTAACTGATAAATGACCAACAATCATGATAAATAAATCTAGGAATTTAGATTGTATACAGCCATATAAAAAATCTTCCTGACTTCTGACAACAAATTTATGTCTGAACAAATTAAGTATATTCTGCTCACCTTGAGATTTTCCAGACCCATCAGAAAGAGAGGTAGTGGAATCCATTACAGATAGACCTTTGTCTTGTCCAGTTTGTGGATGCATTACATTATTTGGTGTTGCTGTGTCAGGTCCAACAACCTATCAAAGACCAAAACAATTTCCTCATTATTATATCAATTTCCAAAAACTGAAAGTAAAAAATGTTGAGGAAGTATTTAAAGCTTATTCTAGAGAGCAGAGGGAGAACTGGGTAGTTGTGATGAATGATTCCCATTTTTGTCTGTATCTATCATGTAAAATTATAATATTCTACAGTTGCATTATATAATTGCAAATTGCTTGAATTAAACACATATTTGCTGACACACACAATTCTTATTCATGATGATTACATCAACATACAGTCAGAATCAGCTTTTCCACGCAGTCTGGGGCCACACTATGAAGGTGTGTGAGATGCAGCTGCAGGTGAATCTTGTTGCTCAGGACATCCTGGCACAGAGGGCAGCGGATCACAGGCTGCATGGAATGCTGGGACATCACATGGAGCTGCATGCGGTTGGCATCTTTACTGCTATAGTTGCAGTATGGACACTGCTGAACCTAAAAGAAAAACAAAACAAAAAACATTTGATATAATAACTATCTGGCTGTGAGTAGAGAAATAATTAAACAATATTCAATAAGTATGGCATCCTTTGCAATGTAGAAATTCAGGGCAGGAATATTTTATTTTTTCTACTCCTTAGTGGGTATCATTCTTGCTCTCCACAGTCATTAGCATTACCTGCTGTTCACTGTCTGCCTCACTAAAGATACAGCCAGACATCACTTAATAAAAACAAACAAGGGTTTGATGGAAACCTGCAAAAACCATCCCTCCTGCACTGTTTGGGGTGAAAATAACTGCATATTTGAAAATTCAAATCAAACCTTTACAGGGTTTTTCTACTCTTCACTGCCCACTCACCTCATCTCACCACATTAACCTCTCCCCACCTACCCCCATGTCCACCTTAAACAGAAAATGTAGATCAACCATGTTTCATGTAATTCACTTAAGTCTCTCAACTCTGCAATTTTATTAGCAGAAAACACGATTGGCCAGAATTTCTAATCAGGAGATTACAGATGACAAAGGTGTGTACTCTCCCAAGCTATGCCTTGCCCTCATTATAGGGAGTACTCTGAACATAGCTGCCTCCCCACCACCTGTCTTAATAGAATCCATTTCTGAAATGACTAAGTCCTCCCTCCTTGCAGGGCCCAGAACCAGACAAGCTAATACTTCATAATCTAATTTAAAAACACATATAATTTAAAGAGATGCAAAAGGGGGGAAAAGCAAGGGAGGGAGGCCTAAGGCTAGTGCAGGTATTCCACTTAAGAACACAAAGACTGGCCTACTGTGCTTGATGCTAAAAAGCTCTGTCAGGGAGGGAATGGTGGGCTGCCTGCATTTAACCCTTTGATAGAAAGCTGGCGCCAGCAATTGCTTAATGCTTAGCTTAGCATTTCTGCTTCTTACAGTTCATAAGTATCTTCCCATTAGCTCATCCCACAGTGACAGTGAAGGTTAGATTTCATTAGTGCTTATGACGGAGAACTTGCCTCATTAGCTATTAGCCTCCTGTATATCTAACAACAAATTCAAACATATATTATGGAATATGAATTACCAGATGTACATGGTAAATACATGCTGAATAAGGTCCAAAATCTATAAATGGATTTTCCTGTGCAAAGTAAAAACAGTTAGTGGTCCTTTTTTTTTAACCCTCAGTCAGTGCACCTCTAATACTTCCAGGGTCAGCCACCTACTTTCAGTTGCTGGGAACTACATCAGTAACACTTTCAGAATTGTTGCTACCACAGCACAATTGGCAGCTTTCTTTTGATATAGTGCAAACCCTTACCTGCTCATTGGCAGAGGTCTTCCCTTCAGCAGACTTCGGCCTTTTTGGTGGGCTCTCTATCTGTCGATCCGGCAGGAGGGAATGTTTAACCATAGCATTCGGTCCGGCAACCTCTTTGGATATGGCATTCACTCCTTGCAGGCAGATGGAGAGAATAGAAAAGACAAAGGATGTTAACCATTGAAAAAGAGATCTCATGTGTCTTCAATTAATCATGTATCATTTCTATTTCTATCTTAATTTGGTATTTATTGAAAGAAATGTGTATTTATATAATACATCTCATTTTAGAACAAAGTGCTTCACAATTTGCAATTCTAGCAAAAAGCAAGAATGCAGCAAAATTACAAAATGATTGATGCCTAAACAATAGATTTATCTCATTTTAAATGAAAGCAGAGCACTGAGGCAGAATGACATATTAAACAAAAAAGTGAAAACAGAGTAAGAGTAAGAGCGCCCCATGTCATGTTGATATATAGTATCCCATAGATCACACATCCAGGCTGTATGGGAAATTGGAATATTAATCTGGAATATATGAAGTATATAAAACTGTCACAAATGAGTAAATAAACTGAGCCGTCTGACATCTGGTGGCTCTGATAGATCACAAAGTGATCACACAACTACTGATACACATGCGTCATGAGTAATAAACACATGTAACTGATTAATATTCAGCGGGTCAAAGGTGATGATCTGAAAAATGATTTTACAACAGGACAACATGAGGGTGGATACAAGCATGGGCTGTATTATTCACATTCATATACACTGATGTGTTTCTGCCCCGAGGACATTTGAAATGGAGAAAACTCAGGCAGGCTCATTATCACAGCACGACATACATTAAATGTTATGGTAATATTATACACTTCATTAGTTCATATACATTTCCCCAGCTGCCTCAACAACTCCTCTGTCTGTACAAGATGCTAAATTTTCAGGGCTTGGTCACGGCTGGTGGTACAGTAGCAGCACTACTTGTGTGTGTCTGTTTGTATGTATGCGTGTAAGCGTGTGTGACGTTAACAGCAGGGCTCAATGTGGAGAGATCAGCCTCTGGTTGTATAAATGCTGCAGCCGCTGATAAATCTTTCATTAGCCTCATCCTAAGATACAGGCCATGCAGGCCCTGCTTTACTCTGCCACTGCAATTTACCACCAAACACAAAGACACAGCAACAGCAACTCTCCCTCCCTCCTTCCCCTCCTGCGCCCTTGCTCTCTTCCTCCCTCTCTCCCTAAGCCATCACCCCACCACCCAACCCCTCTTTCGCCCTCCCCCACCCCCCACCCCACCCTCTCTTGCCTCCCCTCCCTTGTCTGGTCACTCAAGGCAATATGTGAGCCTCACTCTTGCGAATCAACGCTTCACGCTAGATGCACAAATGGAAAAAAAGGGAAATCAAAGCACTGATACATGGAGAGGGGGTTGAAAAAAACATTTTGTATTTCATATTATTCCGTGGCTCGTGTTTGTATTGGGCGCATATCAATTCCTCCGGCCCGTTCATGCATTTTAATTCTGTTGCATTAAGTAGGCGTTCCACTTATTTTATTTGTAATCCCCTATATCTGGAGCCTGAAATATTGGCCTGTCAAGAAAAGTGACAAGAGAGAGGGAGGGAGGGAAGAAAGGAAGAAAGAGTGAGGGAGGGGGGAGGGGGCTGGAGGGGTGTCTGTGTGTGTGTGTGTGTGTGTGTGCGTGGGGGTGTGTGGGGGGGGGGGGCACACATGGGCACAATGTGAATTTCCAAGAACATCCGAGAATTGCTCTGCAGCTCAGAATAGCGAGGTAATCTCGTCTTCCACTGCCTGTGATGGCCCCTGCAGGGCTTGTGTGTGTGTGTGTGTGTGTGTGTGTCTATGTGCATACATATATATGTGTGTGTGTGTATCATGTGCTTCATGACAGGTCTCTGACACTCCATTGGTCAGATTGGTCCAGAGCTGCTAGCACCCGTCATATCACCTGACCTTTCCAAAGACTGTGCTCCGCCTCCCGTATTTATTATGACCATTTCTAATTTCAACTTTCAATTTTTGCCTCCGTCTTCCAGTCAATTTGCAACTAAATTACATCCCTGCGAAAAGAGATGAGGCGATTGTCGGACAAGAGGCTGCAAATACATTTACAATGCGGCGGGGGGAAAGAGCCCACACATCACCATTGATTACTGTCATATTGAGTGTAAATGTATGTTTGTGCAGTGTGTGTGTGTGTATGTGTGGGTTTGAGCGTATGCACGTGCAACATGAAGGAAGATCTGTCCTTCTGGTGTAGCTTCGTCTTCGACCTAGCTGTGCTTTCATCAACACTTATGAAAAACTGTCGGTTAACCTTAAATGTTGAGAGAGCATTCCACTCTATGGACACTCAGGAGCTTTAAATGGCAAGTCCTGTCAGCGAATAACAAAGTTGTTTTGAGACGTGTAATTGCATTCAGAATTGTAGAGTGTCCTCCAAGGACATAATCACCTGTAACACATTTATTTATTCGCAAATGTATGTGAGAAAATAAGAATATTCCAAATTCATAATCTTGGCCTCGATAGTGTGCGGATAGCAAAAATAACTAAGGTCAGAATTGAGAGCCAGACAGGAGAAGGAGACTATCCTCTCATTTTCCTTTGTCTCTGAGTCTGCACCCCACACTTAATGACTGTGTCCTTTTTCCTCCTCCTCCTCCTCCCTGTTCTTTCCCCTCCCTTCCAACCTTCCCCCCATCCCTTCATCCTTATGTGGGCTCCACCAGCTGCAGCTCAGTGAAGCAGAGTGGCAGAATAAACCTGACACCACCAACCCCACTCCGCCAATGACAAATGTCTGCATGCAGCAGGACCTTGCTTGATTAGATAAATCAAAAGGTGATTTATGACACTCAACCCCTTTTGCATTGCAGGGGGAGAGAGCGGCGCACTCACCACCCATCTTTATTTGCAACTGTCAATGGTGTTTAGGGAGCCTCGTATACATGCACTTATATACTTGCAAGCGGGCGCTCAGATGAAGAGAAGTACAGCGCAATGGAGGGAAAAGTGGAGGGATGCAGAGAAACAGAGGGAAGAAGAAAGAAATTGATAGAGGAGGACAGAGAAGTCCATAGCTCTAAACACCTCAGGATATTTCTGTCCCAAATAGTTCCTTAAAAGGCAGGAGGGGTCGACTGTATGGTTGTAGCTAATGCTTTTTGCGTGGATCTTTTTGAGAGTCTGCCCTTTGTGTTAGAAAAGGGTAAAATGTTTTGTGCAAACTGAAGCAAGCAAATGAGATTTTCACACAAACAAGCATGCCATTGAAATCTCTCCGAGTATGACTTTATATGAAATCAACTACATCATCAGGTTCAAGTCTTGGAGCGGGCTGTCCAAACAATCACACTGTAACTATTGCAATCTTTTTCTCTTTTTTTCCCCCTCCATCTTTTACAAGCTGCAAAACAATTAAATTCTATTCCTGACATTTCATTTCATGAAAATGAAAAAAAAAAAAAAGCCCACAAACACAAGGCAGAGAGTGGGGGAAAAGGCTGTCAATTAAGAGGGAGCAGGCTGGGTGGCGGCAGCTTGGATTTAGTATTCAATTTAGCTGTCCTGAGCCCTGGCAGACTGGCTAAGGTTACGGAGCAGTAAATCTAGGAGGGAGAGATGGCCAAAACGGGCCAGGGTGGGCCGGCCGGCATGATTTACTGGCCTAGTGCTCTGAGGTTACGCATTAGGCTGACCCCTGGTCACCCGATAACATTACAGCAACACACTCTGAACCCCAAACTCCCACTGAAGCACTCAGAGGGTCCAGATCTAGCCGGAGGGAGGTAGAGAGAGAGAGGGAATGAGAAGGGGAGAGGTAGAGATGGAGTCAGATGGAGAGGGAGTGAGAGGAAGGGAAGGCTGTTAAACAACAGCTGTCTTGTAGTTTGTGATTTTTAATGACTAGCCTTCATTGCTCTTCCATCTCCAGCTTGTATTCTAATGAGAGATAAATATGAGCATGGCCTTGTCACATTTGACAAATCGTCTGAGACATTCAACAAGCCGTCATTACACAGATACACACACACACATGCACAAAGGAATTGCTGCAGGCTTGTAATTAAACATGCTAATATGTTAAATATATTTTAATCTCTATTTAGAGAGACAGAAAAAGAGCAAAGCCCTCAACTCGGATTGGACAAATTTGCAAGACGCATCCAAAAAAAAAACAACAACTTATTTTTAATCATAACTAAGTCATGGAGAATATTTAAACATCTGATCTTGTTTGCATGTGATTCTGTTTTATTCCCTCTTATCTACACAATTCAAAAGTGTGCCAGAAATTGATGAATAAGATTTGTCTGAGGGAATAATGAGTCATTTCTTTGCTAATTTGAAGCAGGTAGAGATCTGTAATTTCCATTAGGTTGCCTCACAGGCTCATTTCCATGTCATATCCTTTGTTTAGTTGGTTATTTATATGAATTGGGCCCCTGAGCCATGGTGGCGACATGCGACATCTACAGTACACACACAGCACAAAGCTATCTGGAAGTAATCCACATAGGGGACATTTGCATGGAGAATGTAACATGGATTATAATTAATCTGAAGTGACATGGGATTAAAAAAGACAATGTAAATGAAGCAAGGGAAAAAGCTCTCTCTGTCTTTCCGTTCCCCCCCCCCCCTCCCTCTCCCTCCCCCCCATCTCTCCCTCGTTTTCTCTATGTCTCTCTCTCTTCCTCTCTCTATCTATCTACCCCTCTTTGTTTAAAGGATCTTGGTCTTGGAGATGAAGTGCGCAAACACACTGCTCACTTGGTCACACTGTAATCCCTTCCCTGGAGATCCCCATGCAGACACACACACACACTGAGAGAGAGAGAGAGATCGGAACATTTCAAGCTTGCCAGAGATTTGGGGCTGAGGAAGGAGATGCTAAATCTTACTACATTAAGCTGGAAAAAGAGAAAAACAAGGCCTTGTCTCTGATGATAACCCTCGTATAACAACACGCTGACACACCAGGCTCCCTTTTGTGTTTTCTGGCATTTGACTTTCAGAAACCTCTTTTAATCCACATGTAAAATAAAACACCAAAAACCCACGAGCAATATTATTATCTGTATTCCTGGCAGCGGACCACATGGCGATTCCTACAACAAATTATTCATTAAAATAAAAAAGGCAATACAATTGTGATTCATTAAATAGATTTCAGACGTCTGATGAATTACACCACACAATAAAAGTCTCCAGGTCCCTCCTACTTCGAAGTATGCTTACGTATGTAGGCCTAAGTGCCTACATATGTAAAGTAGGAGGGACCTGGAGACTTTTTTTTTTGCATGTGTGCGGTAGTGTTAAATGATGCTGGTGGTAATATGCGGCAGTAAATGCATGGATGGTGGTTCCCCGCCAGTCCGTCAGACAGGCCTGTCAGAGAGATAGAGCTGAAAGATAGATGACTAGCCAAACTAATAGGCCCCAGCCTCACTCAGCTCTCCTTCTGCCTCATTGAGCCTCACATTATGGAGCTAGGTATGGCATGCTAGGAAGAGGAGGTGGGGAGGGAGCTCGAGATGGATAGAGGTTGGGAGAGAGGGAAGGAGAAAGAATGAGAGAGAGAGAGAGAGAACCCCATGCAATGACAGAAAAAAAAGAGGAGAGAGACCCAATGCAATATTCATCCCCAGCCATGGATTTCCATCTCATACATAAAAAGATCATATGAATTCTTATTTGGGTAAATCAAATCTAACAAAGCCAGGGCTATCCCGACCACAGCCTGGCAGCAGAAGCATTATGTGCTCCCTACCTCGCCCAAAATAACAAAAGAAAACCAAGCTGTCTTGTACAGATTGTTGCCCCTCCCCACTTACAACATTGCCATTCTTACAAACGAATAAACAGTTTCTTCTTCCCCCCCCTTTCCTTTCTCTCCCCTGCTCTTTTTTTCTTCTATCCGAGGTAATGCCTGGTGATAGGGTCACCGATTGGACAACAATTAAGGGATAGACAGAGCCGGAGAAAAATAGGAGAGAAAGAAAAATGAAGGGAGGGTGCAGGGAAAAAAACTAATTTAAGGGTTGCAGGGATGTGGTGCAATATTAGAAAAACATATACACAGGCCCCCCCATCTAATCCTGCGCTTATGAAAAATTAATATGTCATCGGAGAGGGCACAAGAACGAGAAAAGATTAATGCAAGGCGCTTATAAATTACAAGCACGCAAACTGATTTGATTAAAAAATAATCTGGGGCCTGGACATTGCCTGGTAATATCCACAACACTCAACTTATCCCTCTCTCTTCCTCTGTTTTTTTTTCTCTCTCCTTCTTTCCCACTCTCTCTTCCCCTGTCTCTCCAATTCTCTTTTTCTCTTTCTGTCAGATGGAAACGATTAAAGCGGGTCACATGGAGGCTAGTCAGCAGCGTTCACATGTTACACACACATGTTAGAACCTTATCTGAGGGAGCGGGAGGGAGATGAACGATAACTCAGAGGAGAAGGGAAAGCTTACGGTTCATATGTGTTTGGTACGTGTGCGCGGACTTACGGTCAGTTCTCCTGCTGTCAGTCAAGTCTCGGTCAGTGAGGTTGAGTCCATGCCTGGAGGACGAGCGAGGAGGTCTCTCACCATCCTCAGCAGCCTCTTCTGAAAATGCACAGAGAAAACGACTACATTACCCATGATGCTCTCTTTCAAAAAAAACAAAAAACAAACAGTGTTTGCTGGCTGGGCTACTGAAAAATAAACCTCCCATGGTGATTGACTTGACAAATAGAGCAGATGTTCAGATACTGCTGTATCATATTAGAGTCTTTTGAAAATATTCCTGTTTGTACATGTTCAGTTAATCCTCATAAACCTCTTTTTTTCTGCACAAATGTCAAGTTTACCCCACTGGACTGACCCACAAATAATGCTTCTAGTGACTTGAACACATGTTCTGTTGAAAATAGCCCTGTCCTGCCTCTTCTACAGGCTGAAACATAATACACGCATGGTATGAATGCAGGGCAGGTGTGTGAAAACAGAATATGTCCTACTGGGAAACTATTTTAGTCATTTCGGTGGCCTCTTCAGAAGTAACTATTCAAAACATTTTTTTTTTTACAACTAGGTATAATAATGATTCCTTGTCCATATATTTTCTTTCAAACAAAAATAAATTAAATATATTTTTAAATCTGTTTTTGTTTGAATCATTATTTCAAATACTGATTTTATCTATTTAAATGTAAAAACATATTTTAATGAAAAATCTATCCACTCTACTTTATTAAAAAAATAAAATTTCACTACACTTCCCACACTGATTCTAATTAATTAAGTATATATATATAAATATGATAAAATATATAATATAGTCATATACATTTAAGTATATAGATGTCATATCTATGTATTTCTATATATCTCTGTAAAAAATGTGCGTGTATGCACATACACATGCATACACACACACACCCAACACACACGTGCAGTTCTGTACTATTAGCAGATTAGCCTGCCCATCTCTGAGAGTTCAGCCCCTTGTTTGATAATTCTGTGTATCTGCAGTGTTCTGCCAGTGGATTAAAGTGTGTATGTATGTGTGAGTGTGTGTGTGCTTTGGAGTGTGTGTGTGTAAGTGTGTGTGTGTGTGTGTGTACAAGTGTGTATATGTGTCGCCAGCACAAGCTAACACTAATCCTAGCCGAGCCCCAGCGATCCCTTTCATCCAGCCATCATTTGTCTCCGGCTGGGCTGATGTCACTTTGTAATGAATTTTGAGCAGTCTGAGAGAGGCCAGATAACCAGGCATGCACACACACTGCACACACACACAAACATATACACACACACACACACACACACACATACACATATGCGACCCTCCTCCATCTCATGGCTAGCACACACAAATGCAAAATCAAACAGAAGCATTTGCACATAGGTGTCAAATCAGACGCACACAGTATCATACTCACACACACACACACATGCACACAGACGCACACACAGACACAGACACAGACACAGACAGAGAGAAAGGAGAGCGAGAGCAAAACCGTTAAAAATTTCATGTCTTCTAAATGGGGGAAAGGGAGGGGGTCTTTTTCACCACAAACCCCTCACTCTGCCAGAGAATGGACCCGGTGTATGTGTCTGTGTGCAATGTGTGTTTGTGTGAGTGTGTGTAAAAGAGCTGTGCTCATCAATCCTGCACTGCCTTAATAACCATATTTTACAACACACACACACACATGCACTCACTCACACAGAGTCATATTCATAGAAATCAGGCAAAGGGTGCACTGAGGTCAGCTCGCATTTGCATACAATCACTTTGGCTATTGTATGATGAGCACGAGCGGACTGCAACCCCCCCGTCCCTCACACACACACACACACACACACACGCGTGGAAACATGATATGATTAACCCTTTCACATACAGTGGGCACCGACAGACACATAGACTAAGCACTGGCGCCGTTGCTTTAAGCGCCAACACATTAAGAGGACATTATATACAGCATGAAATTTTCATGGCAGATGCTGGCATGTGATTGAGGAGGGAAATTGTGGTTGTGTGTCTGTCTGTGTGTGCGTGTGCGTGTGTTCTGTTATATTTTTGCATTTCCACATGCGTGTGAGAGCTGCTTGCATTTTTCACACATGTACACTGAGTCTATGTCAAGGTGTATGTATCCATCCTGTGTGTGTGTGTGTGAGATAGGGAGAGACTGGGGCTGCACTCTGCTCCTGATGTTTTATTAATATGTCGGTGACAACGGGGATGAAATATCTCCTGTCAGCCAAGAGAGCCCGGACTGCAGAAATTGCAGTTTTCACTGCTGCTGCTGCTGCTGCTGCTGCTGCGGCGTCCATCTTTGTATTTTAATTCACCCCACCTTCATAGAGAGGGAGAGAGGAAGGATGGATAGATTGTGTGGAGATAGGTGTAAATGTTGTGTGTGTAGTGGGCTCCAAAGTCCTTCACTGCTTTTTTTTTTTTTTTTGTCTATACTTGACTTTTGTTCGATGCCAACAAAAAAGCAAATGGCACGAATTGAACAGCGAGTTTCACAGAGGAGTGAGAAAGGAAGAGGAGGGAGAAGGGTCAAAACAGAAATACAGCGGGGGGGAAAAAAACCATCTGATATACAGCAAGGTCAGGACAGCGTCTCAAAAGAAAGACTAAAAAAATCTTAAAAACAGGTGAAAAAAAATCGCATTTTCATCTCAATCATTATTTTTCTTCATTCCGTGACAGCACCATGTAAAATCTCATAGGCCTGCCTTTGCTTCAAATAACGCACTATAACAGGTTCAAAGTATATTCTTCATCATCATATGATTATATTATTAGAAAATATAACCCATGTAATAATTGCATACGTTAATTTAATTTCTTTATTCAATAAAAATGTGAGTTTTGAAAAGTTAGTCATCGTCATTATTACTGGTACAGACTGCAAATCAGCAGTTTATTATGAGAATTATTAATTTGAGCTTTTGTACTTAAAAAGCTCATGTTTATTACTCTCTTTAACCTTCATTTGATGAATTGATTTGAAATGACAAAATGTTTTTTTTACATTTAAAAAAAAAAGTATCTATCCATGTGAATAAACTAAAATGAAACATTCATTTTCCTGAGGAGGGACAGTACGGTATGAGGAACAAGCAGTCATGGCTGCAGCCAGATGATAATGTGACTAACCCATCTTCTTAACTAACCTCTAGGGGGCACTCTACCTGTAGCTAGATAGGACACATGAAAAATGAGAGACAATGAACAGAGGGAAGGAAAGAGAGGAAGGAATGAGGGTGAAGAGTGGGCGAAGAAAGAGAAAAAGACCAAGGAGAGGAGGGGTGATCATCTGGGCCTCATCAGTGTTTTTTTTTTTTCACTCCTTTCCCCTCCGAGCTGGTTAGATCTGTGGCGAGTTGTGTGTGCGTGCGTGCATACGGGGAATGTGTTTCCACACTGAGGACATTCCCAGACGAGCTCTCTCAATACATCAGCACAGCGTCTGCCCTCTGACTGACCCTGACAGTTACACACCACACCAGTGTGTGCGGGAGTGCGCGTGCAGCCGGGGTTGTGTGTGCGCACAATGTTTGAGTGTGTTTGTGTGGATGTGTGCCATTGATCAAGTGAGTGAGACAGTGACTCCATGTGTTTGCATGTGAGTTGTCATGTGCAAGTGCGTGTGTGTGTGTATGTGAGAGAGAGGGAGAGAGGGAGAGAGAGTTGTGCGGCAGGGACTCTTAACCATCAACTTAATCGCTACCAGAGGACGCACACAGCAAAACTTTCTCAGTCACCTTCCACTGCCTCTGTGCGTGCACGTACGCACACACACACGCACGTGCGCGCAGAGGGAGTGGGTCAGGCTGTGGAGGGTGTGTGATTTTGGCAGCCTGGTGGGACTCTCTTTGATGTGGGTCGGTCGGAACATTAAAGCTGGCCGGTGAGCTTGAGCTCACCACAGACCATGGGTCCGATTACCGTGTAACCAACACCAGCCTATATTTAACCGTTAAAAAGAAAGAATAATTAAGTGACTCTTGATCAGGGATAGAGGGAAATCAATCTGCTTTCAGATTTAACTATTAATTGGAAGTATAACCATTGGGCTTCCTGCACTTTTTTCTCTACCCTACCCCACCCCTATTAAAAAAAACACCTGAAATCTCCAAATGCAACTTATTTCCTATGCAGGAGCTTGGAGGAAAATAAGATGTTCCCAATTATTTTAAGTAGCAACAAGATTTTACAGTTATTCGCAATCATTACTTAAAATTACAATCAAGAAGAGTTGGTAAGACAGATAGATGGAGGGGGATGAAGAGAATAGAATAGAAAGAGATGTTTGGAGCAAAAAAAACGGAGGAATAGACATATGGGAGATGGAGGCAATAGAGGATGTATTGAAAGTGTCAGAGCAGTGTGTTTGTGTGTGTGTGTGTGTGTGTGTGTGTGTGTGTGTGTGCCCCCTAGCTGTATAATGACCTGCTCTGAGATCACTCTCTCCCCCTCCCATCTCCCCCTAAGGGCCCATAACCACCATGCCGGGTCATTATGTGCCCGGTGGAGGACTCAGTTGTACAGCACACAACCGTAGAGCAATGCCACGCTGGGAAACTGGACACGGAGGCTCCAAAATGGCTGAATTCATTAGCTCGGCCGAGCTGCCTCTAATTTGCTTCCTTAGGGCTAGGATGGTGCTCATTAAAGGGGTAAAGGAGTAAAAAAAAAAAAAAAAAAAATCTTTTTTCTTACATTATTGTTTATCTTAAATCATGGACACTATGAAAGCGGAACATCGACTGAAACCATAATTGCTGCCAAAGACAACATCATAAGAAATATATGAGAAATGCTCTAACAACTAGAAAGAAAAAGTGTTCCTTTAAAGCCGTTATGAGTCCATATGCAACATTATTATCAGCATTGCTGTGCCATCTGAAGAAACAACAATAATAGAGACTAGATACGGTCTATGTGCGGTGTCTCTGTGGTAGTAATGCGGCCTTAATGTTTTGCGTAACACCCATGACTGCCATGTCTCCACCACTTAGCCGTGATGTTGACGATGATTTCTTCCTACAACTCTGGTCATGTCCCCTGTGAGACCGTGTTTGCATGTGTGCAAGTGTATATGAGCAATAGGGGCCCTGTGATGTCACATTCCTGCGCCGCGCGCGTGGCTCTAGTTTGGCCTGTAGGTTTTAAAGGGGGGAAAGCTTTGAAACATTACACCATCCCACACAGTCACAGCCGTGTGCGCACACAACACACACACACACAGTCAAGGGCCAGTGGTAATACTGCCAGAGTAATAACCTTACAGACTTACTGATCTCCCTCCCTCCTGTTCTCTCACCCTCAAATCTTTATTTACCCTAGTCTCCCTCTTTACCCCCCCCCTCCTCTCTCCCCTCGTTCTCCCTGTACCTTTCCCCCCGAATTTCAGTGCGTTTAACAAGCATTTAGATCTTAACCAGATGTTGTTAATGTAGCATGTCTAAAATACTAAACATCAACCCAGCGGAGAGGGGCTACAGCTCCTGCACAGGGCCTGGGAATAACTGACACACACACGCACACACACTCACACACCTACACATGAAAAACCCTCTCTGCACATAACACACATTTACTCCCACACGGCGTTCAACGTATTTCATGCACAGAGAGTCCGCAGCCCACATGCTAACATGTAAATACGCACACCAGCACAAGCAAACACACGTGTTTCCATCCACCCACACCCACTCGTTTATTGCTTAAAACACATGAGAACTTATTACACCAGCAAAAAAATATATCTATTGTTTCAGGTCGACTGTGAGAGCCAGACAATAGGATTGTCACATTTAATACGCTCCTGGTGTGAATGTCAATAAGTTGAACTGACAGAATAAGCTGAAAAAATGACTTTTTGTATAAAAATGCTTGTATCAGCAGCTCCAAATTTGCTTTGTTGTTGTCAATTACGACTTCCTGAGACACTTCATTGTATTTTCTTCCGCTCAAATTGCCCGCTTCGCTGTCTTGCAGGCGACTAACAAAACACCTATTACTCTTTTGGAAAAAAAAAAGAAAAAAAAAAGAAAAATCATATGAATAAACATAGCCGAGATTAAAGGCTTGCGTGTCTTGCTTGCTGCGCAGACAGAAACTGTTGTTTCGTGTTAAGAGGGGTTTCATTTTCAGCGCTGCGAACACTTGGGGGGATGATGCTAATGATTCTTTAATAGCAAATACAAAAGGTTTTCACAGGACAAAAGTATGGCTTCAAAAGGTTCAGTGGTGGAAAAAAAAAAAAAATGCTGCAACACCTGGCCTCGTACAATGGGCTAGCACACCTACTGTACACCTCCACAAGTGTGCGCACACATGCACACACAAACACCTGCATCTTACACAACAGCCATATTGCATTTCGGCTGTTTGAATCACCTTAGGCTGAGTAGGTGAATTGAGGAGGCGGCACGGCAAGCTTACTGAGGGATTTAGGAATAATTTGAAAAGAAGATTCCTCTCCTCTGTTTCATCTCCCCCCATCTCTTTCTTTATTTTCTGTTTTTCCTGGTCTTTTATGATTCCTCAGTCCAATATTTATCTAGCCCCTGATTATAAACATCTGGCTGATGGGGCAGTCCGCACAGCGGCGGCCGTAAAACACACACACATGCACGCACGGCACGCACGCACACTCTCGGGGAGTCGCACACATAGTGGAAATATCACACACGCTCGCAAACGTGACCCTGTCAGGTCCAGAATGAAGGAGGTGGGAGGGAGAAACAGAAAGAGAGAAAGCGAGAGAGTGGAGCAGACACAGAGAACTAGAAGCTGAGGGTTAATGGCCTTCCCATCTCTGTGATAAGAATTCATTCTGTTCTATTACCAGCACTTATCTACAGAGGCTGCTGTCTTTCCCCTCTCTCTCCCTAAAAAAAAAAAACACACACACGGATACACACACACACACACAGCGTGGGTCTGAGATCGATAGATGAACCTAATGAAGAAAGCAGCTGTTTCTCGGCATACCTGCTCAACTCTATCAGCCCAACAGGATCTCCCCGACGCATTCATCTGTCTATCTGGCTATCCATTTGTCTATCCTACCTATCTATCCATCTGTCCATTTATTTTTATATCTTTTCACACAGCTATCCATCCATATGCCTACCCTATCTGTTCCTCTTTGCCTTCATTTATCCCGCTATCTGTCCATCCATCACTACACTGGTAAACAAAGATACCAGCAGGGTAGATATAGTTTCCAATTGACCAGACTGGTCCTTGTCATGTATTCAAGGTTTATCTATTTTTCGGGAACTAATACAAGGCCTGAAAACAGGGAATCTAATAAAATGGCTGCCATGGTTTAAGAGAATGGCTGTGTCTGTGCGCGTGTGTGTGAGTAAGTGTATGTGTGTGTGTGTGTCTATGCTTAAAATAGGCCTGTGACGGGCAGTGGCCAAATGGATAATGCTTAAACAGATCTTTATCCTATTGGGCTACTGTCCCGTTTTTAGCTGCATAAAAACCATCTGCTTTCAGCGCCACCAAAAACAAGACTGTAATCCTGGATGGAAATCAAAGGAAAAGATCTGAGCAGATAGAGAGGACAGATAACAATACAGTTAGAAGATAAAAAAAAAACACATTTTTATCAACAATTTATTTACTAAAAAATAAAAATTTAGCACAAAAGAAAGTTGAATAATCCGTATTTAAAAGAATTACATGTTTATGATTTTTCGTTTTTGACATGTTTTTGTGTTTGTATTCAGTGACTCACACTTGGCCGGGATAACAGCATGTTTGTTTGAATTACACACACACAGGCACAAGGCAAAAAGAAAAATTATTCCAGGTCTCCATTCACTCTATTCATTTCCCCTGCTTCTGTGTCGCTACATTCCTTATTGATGGTGTCTTCAGTTGAGTCGGTAGCACCACATAGCTGCCATTAGCACATAACAATTTCATATACTGACAATAAGTCCGTGTAACATGTCCTTTGCCATAGAAGAGTGTGCAAAACAAAAATGTGTGCATCATCAGGGTCTTATTATGTGTTGAGGTTAGCGGAGAGACGGCGGGACTCTTCAACATAAGAAGAATAGAGTCACAGAAGGAGAAGAGAAATATCTTCAAACCCAAATATTCATTAGGTTGCTCAGAATCATCTACAAAATGACCACATGGAAGCCGTGATACATGTGTGCATATGTTCACATGCAACACACAAACGAATACGCAGACCTGGGGGCAACTGCCCTGGAGATGGTATTCACAGACGGGTTACAAATAAGGAGTGTTGGCTTTCCTCTGACTTTCTCAAAAACATGCAAAAAATGTCCATTTCATTACTGGCTAAACAATGTCATATGGGCCCCCACTGGCCCTAATAGAAGCAGACAAAGACAGAGCAGCACACATATGCTTCGAATAAATCAGATTACTGAGGGAGAGTGGGGGAGAGAAGGAGTGAGAGAAAGAGGGAAAGAAAGAGAGACACCGCCAGACACTTAGAGGATTGACAATATTCCCTTTTCTTGCTACCTCCACCCCCCTCCACACCGCCCCCCCCATCTCCTTTCCTTCACTTTCTTAACTCCCCCAACCCTCCCAGCGGGATCTGTTTTAGATTTGAGCCAGTGCTAGAGCCATATCTCTACCTTATCTCTGCTAGCCGTCAGAAAACAGAAAGCTCCATGTTTCCATGCATTAGACTCCCGGCCCCTGACACGCCACTTGAAAATCTCACAGCCCCTCAAAATGGCTGAGCAGGAAAATAAAACAGCAAAGATATCATTTAATCAAATGAAATGCAGGTTACCGGGCTGCTTTGATATCTTTTTTTTTTTTTTGGAGTGCGCCGCGATACGGTGTCATATCAAAGGAAATGTCAGCCGTTAAAATTATGGAAATGCATTTTGGGATTGTGACAACAAATGTCACCTCAACACCCCCAAAATGAGATCAGTGTTTGAGAGCCACAAAGCATCATTAAGTGCATTTGAAAAGCTATCAGAATTTGAGGGGCTGTGACATTTTTTTTTTTTTTTTACCCCTTGACCACCCCTGGGTATCGACACCCATCAAACTATCCCTTTGTGTTTTTTTTGGCTCAAATTATGGCCAAAGAACTTCTCTGATGACTGTAAAGGGGGGATTGATTCCTTTTAAAGTTGCAAGAAAAAAGGAGAAAAGTGTAGACAGGCTGAGGAATATGTTAACAATTTGAAGAAAAAGGAAAAATCAATATTCAAATGACTCCCTATATTGATTTATAATTAAGTCTTAATTGCGGCGAGGCTTGGACTTTCAAACTGCCCTGTGACAATACCCGGGAAAGAAGATAGGGGAACATTATTGATACACTTTAACAGTGGTGGTCGCCCAGACATTGATTCAGCCGTTTTGCGGTGCCTTTGGCATGCTCTGAGGATCTAAATGCACATGCATTTGTGGTAACACACACACACACACACACACCTAAACACACACACACACAACACTGTTGAGAAAAGATACGCACACACCTGCACACACAAACATATACACACCTAAATGAACTAACACAGGACAATTAACCTTCATCCAGGAAAAGTCAAGACTCCCTTATCTGTAAACTTGGCTCTGCTTATGTGTATGTGTGTGTGGGTGTGTGCGCACTTTGCTTATGCATCTGTTGTAATTACACCATTAGGTGTGGAACTGATTGAGTCCAGAATGGTGGAGGTGTTGGTCTTGGCAAAATATTCTCTCTGTGTGAAATGTATGCTTATTTAAACTTAAACGCCACTCTTTATCATCCCACTGCATCTATTTGTGATCTTCTCAGCCCATGTGGCAATATGGGATTGTGTGTTCATGATCATATATGTGTGTGCAGGTGTGTGTGTGTGCATGTCCCCACGGGCCTAATCAAGTATCAGATACCTTTTGTTTTGGGAGCTCATTGATGGATGAAATCTTTATCTGTGCTATTGATCAGGAGGACGCAGGTCCTAAACTGTCTGTCTAGCTGCCTGCCTGCTCCGGCTCTAACAAGATTGCCAGGGCTGAGTATATCAGTTAACATTTAATCAATGGCAGCTTAAGACACTGGGGCTAAGGGAAAGAAGCCCCCCGCTTCAGCCCCCTGCCCCAAACCATTACCCGGGATTGAAGGGGAACTATATGTGTGTGTGTGTGTGGGTTCCAGATGATTACAAGGGATTGGGTCTGGTTGATCACATGTCTTCAGGGGACAGAGGTGTGTGCACGTGTGCGTCAGTGTTTACAGGCATGAGAGTGCTGGCTTGTCGATACATGTTAATATGTCAAAAATGCCAGAGGGGGTGGTATGTGTTAGTCCTGCTCGCGCTGCGCGGAAAGAAAATAGGGAGACTGAATGAAGTAGTGAGTGATGTGTTCAAAAAAAAAAAAAAAATCACAATTCAAATCAAGTGAAGGCTTCAAATTGAACATGCCTGTGTGAAAAAAAAACACACACTGCAGTGGAAAGATATGACATATCAGGCAATGGGTGATTTTTTTTTTCTGCCTCGCTTGCAAAAAGCCCCCTGATGGTAAAACGCAAAAAAGGGAGAGTCAGCAAAAAAAAGAAACATGATCAGTTAGACTTTTTTTTTCTTGCTTGCTTTTAATTTTACCATCAGCTCATCTTCCTGTAAATGAAACCCCATCAGATCTAAGAGGCAGATCCTGCGTCTCCCATCTCCAATTTCTTCTTTCATTTTCTTATTCATGCTATCGCCTGACCTCAGCATCATCAAATCTCATTTTGAGAGAATTAAAGATGTACTTCCATTGGTCTATTGCTCTATGCACTGTGTGTGTGTCTGTGTGTGTGTAGGGTTCGGAAAAAGTGTGCTGATGTGTATGTGTGCATCTGTCAGGAGGGCTGCTCTGACAGGGGAAACCCCTCTCACGTCGCTGCCTTTCGTCCAAAGCCTGGGAGATTCCCACCACCGAAAATCAATGTGTGTGAGAGCATATGTGCGCCTCTGTGTGTGTGTCAAGGTTTTGTAAGACAAATCTCTCCAGCATGTGCCGCTTTAGTGCTATTGAACCGGGGCTTCGATCACTCGGCCACTGTGAATAATGCAAGGGAGGCTGCTGCTCACTTACAGCACAGGATGCTTGTGCGCGCATGTGCGTGTATGTGACAGGACGGTCCTTTTCCCCCCTCTCTTGCAAATGTAACAGGGCAGTTCTTCGACGTTCCTCCACTTGGCCCTCTTAATCTCGTGTCAGATACAGGAACTCCCACATTGATACTGTCTCTCTTTGAGTGTGTGCGCGCCACATGTGCGTGTGTGTACGCTGGAGGCTTCCTACAGTAGACGGAAAGAGCTTAACTCGAGCAGACAGCTCGGGCCTGCACTTTGACACGCCCTGACTCATTACATACAGCCGGCACACAGTGGAGTATTGTCATTAAAAAAGACAATTAGATATGAAGTCAAGGGAGCATCACTTACACACACATGGACACACACGCCTGCAAAACACACCGCACAGGAAATATAGGTGAACGCGCTCTCGTCTTCATATCCCCAGGTATGTGAAGCGGAGATATTAATAATAAGGATGTTACAGAGTAATTAAAATGATTCCAAATGATGAGTTTTGTGTGTGTCTATGTGTGTGCGTGTGTTTCTGTTAATTAAGCTGAATGATTTGATATGACACAAACCGTAAGGCTTTAATGGTGTCCTATACTTGATGTGGCTGGAGGGGACAGTTGATGGGGCTATAGGGAGAGACAGGGCGACACACACAGACACACACACAACACACGCACGCACAAAAACAGATACAGCTGCTCATTGGCCCTGCCTAAGAGGAACATCTCTTTTTTCGACATAATTATCTGTGTCATCACTTATGAGGCAATTAAACAAACATCAGTTCCTATTTCCTCTCCCTCTGTCTCCGTCTCTCTCCTTATTCCACTTCCTCATCCTCTCCTCTCCTGCCATCTGCGCTCCCGCCGCCGCTCCTCTGCTCTTTTTTTTTATTTAATCTTCTCCTTGCTCCTCTCTTCTCCTCTCCAACCCCCCCTCACCACCCTCACCATCCTCACCACCACCTCCAGCTCTGCTCCTCTTCCTCCCCTCCTGTGTGACTCCAGACAAGGTTTCAATTTCAGCATGCTGATTGTCTCATTGCCGACTCTATGCATGTCTAACACTTACTGGCACTCTGGGGACCAGCAATACACACCATAGAATGCCTATTACACTCCCACACGTTTCTGGTCGAGTGTGTGTTCATGTTTGCGAGTGTGCGTGTCTGTGTGTGTGTTTGTGTGCGAGGGGTGATGAGGGTGTAAAATGCCTATTACGCTGAGAGTCTGGTCTCTCTTACACTGGAGAGAATTCTCTGGCGCCTAAAGAGCAGAAAATTGCAACGCTCCTCTTCCTCACTCTCCATTAACCTGCTTTGGAAACAAAGGCCTGGCCAAGGTGTGTGTGTGTGTGTGTGTATCCTCGCCCATTAGCCCTGTGCGCCATCATGGGTAAAGCATCTTGTGGACCCAACCGTGCAGAAACACCCGTGTCTCTTCTGCATATACCTTAAATTATTATTGTATGTTATGTTATTATTATATGTTTTATTTAACAGCACTGTATACGGGCTACGTTTTTGCAAAGTGCACTTAAACGTAATAACACCCTCTGTTCGCCATCCGCCTGCCTCCTCTTTCAGTCACCTTAATTTTATAAAACGCATATTTCTATGCCCCTAAATGAACTTGTCACTCGTCCTTCTTACCTTCCATCCTTCAGGAAAAAAAAGGCAAAGGGAGATGGCATCTTATGAAGAGCTTCAAGAGAACTAAAGCAGCGGGCATATTTGTATAATTTGCACAAAGACATCCACATCAAAGCACAAATCGAGACCCAAGCTCATTCAATGGATTTTTATCAGTCTATCCATTTCTTGTTCTTCTTTTTTTTTTCTCCTCAGCATCCTTTTTCCTCTCTCTATCACATTCCTCTTTCTCTCTCAATTTTCTGAACGTTATTAGGACATGATAAAAGCAAAAGGGATGTCATGACACGGGCCCCCCTGTTAGCATTAGGAGGTGGGAGAGAAAACGAACGCGAGAACGAGGGAGAGGGGAGAAGAGGGGGGGGGGAGAAAAGATGAAAGAGATTTGTCTGGAAATGATTGCTCACAAGGCATTGATTCTCTGCTTTAATCTCACACAGTGTGCTCAAATTTCCTATTAGGGAGATGAAGAAAAGGAGAGAGAGGGAGATGGGTCTTATTCACATAGGTGGGGAGGTGAAAGTTAGCGTGTTCCTCAGTGTTTCTCTGGGCGGACAAAACATACATTTCAGTTCCTCTGGAAAGAGAAGCAACATCCAGAATCTTTAGAGTATTTTTTTCTTTTTTCTTTTTGAACATGTGGTGTTTTGGTTTTAGGCAATTTGTCTGCTGTAAGTAAACACCGGAGTGGAGCAGTTATTGGACTGCTGGAGGCTCACGTAGACAAGCCACTGACAGCCACTATAGCTGCACAGCTTCCTCCAGGTAGTGACGATTAGCCTCGGCTATAGGTAATCAATAGCTGCTATCAATTCCATACCTCCCATTGATGGATGAAGTAGCTGCTGGAGGGGATGGCAAAAAAAATGCTACCTGACAATACTATCTCCTACCGTAGTGTTTCTGCTTTTTTTTCTCCCCCCTTTTGTGTGAGTGTGTGTGCATAAAGGCTGCCTTAAATGTCCATCTGTGAATTGTATCAATGCAGTCTGAGATTAGTGGCTGCCTGGACCCAGCGAGCGTATTGCCTGGTTACCGTGGCTCCGGCTCCACACAACCCTCCTCCCATCACTGGATTGTTTGTCTTAATGCTGTGTGACACGGCCCATTGTTTTGTCCATCTGTGGTTAAGAGTCAATGGACAGAGGGTGTATGAGGGTATCGAGGAGAGAAAAGAATGGAGGTGAGGGGGAAGAAAAATAAAGAAGAGCAGGGGTGAGGAGAGTGGGGAGGGGAGATGTGTGAGGGGGGGGGTGAAAGCAGAAAATAAGGAGAAGACAAGATGGGGACTATAGAGCTGAGAGGTGAAAAAATATGGAAAGAGTGGGGCCAAACATGCAACAACCCTGTGATTTCAATATGGACTTTACATCCACCACTTCCTTTTCCAGGAGTTTGCAGCGGCTCTCAGCTCCATATGGAGCAGAGCCTGGAGCCCTTTGTGATATCACAGACGTGAAAGACGTCCTGGCCCTGTGACGCCAGGCCCCTCTTCAAAGGGTTAAGTCATATTTACTATGCGTCCTCAGAGCCCCACGGCTTTGTATTGTAAATAAGACTAATGTGGCATTGGTCAGGTATGCTAATTCAGATAATCAGTGCAATTTCTGTAAATTATAACTGTCAGTGTGGTGGGCACAGAACCTTGGCGGAAAACATGAGGGAACAATTTAGCCCGGGTAATACCCCTCCACCAAAGAGCTGCTCAACTCAAAGAAAAACAATCGGCCTGAGCCCATACCGCCTCGACACACCATTTCAAAAATAGTTCATGGTGAACGAGGCTCATTTTTTTTCAGAGGCACAAGTCAGCCTGCTACCCTTTTTTTTTCTATGTGCACACACAGACCGCAAAGTAATTATAATTTGCTTGGATGGAATTATTCAAAAAATGACCACATCTTTTACTTGCTCAGCCATAGAGAATATGGTTTTGGGAAATTTGGGGTAAATTGCTACTTGCCGAAAATATAATAATATACATATATGAATGTGTCTTATTTTGATATGACAAATGATTTAAAATCCAGTGTATTGTCTCCAGCTAATTGCACAGCAATAAAAAAAACTACATACTTCGCAAAGCTCCTCTTGGGTAAAATCACATTACTCTCATCAGAATAGTTCTCCTCAAGAGCTGCATGTTGGAGACATAAAATAACATTCCAAGATTTTATAATGCGAGGAATGGATCCCGCCTGACTGAAATCCATGGCCTTTACCTTTTATATAAGTAACGTCCTGTTTCGTAACAAATGAGAAAGAAAAGGTCACAAATAATTTGTGAACTGTAGGTAATAATCTGTATGCAAGTAAATCAATATGCAATATAATTTGCCGCTTTAAGCTATTAAGGCCACTTCTAAACATAGATATCTAATGGATAAATGCATTAGAGGGGAGGCATGTACAAGAAAAGCACAGTAACTAAACTAGGTAACTCCAGTCAGCTGGTCTCACCTATTGCTGATATGCTGACTTGAAAAGGAAAATGGCCACCAGTGTGCTAACTCTGGTGGTTCGCTCGATCTGGGTGTGTGTTGCATCCTTTCCCTCACTCCTCCGGCCATCCGTGAATGTTTATGTAATGGCCACAAATTACTGAGACAAACCCTGGAAATAGACTTCTGTCTGAGGAGAGACCTTCTTGAAAAAAGACGAGAACCGCTGGAATGGCAAAACCACCGCCACCACCCAGAGGAAAAAAAAAGTACAAGATGAAGGAGTGAGAGTGAGGGAGGAGGGAAAACCTAATACCTCAAAAGATGCCTTGGTGTCATCACATCGAAATGCTCCCCGAGGAAAGGCAAAGCCCTTTCCCACATTGAAAAGTGAATGATTGTTTCTTGTGTTTTTGGTGCTTTGACTCAGTTTGGGTTTGGTAAATTTGGAAACAGGGAATGTCAGTGGGCTTGGAAACAAGTAACATGGCACACTTCTTCTCTGCCCATATTCCATCACTTCCTGTGAGACGTGTGCACACACACACAGGGCCATACACAGCCATACACGAGCCACATATAGGGATTATAAGTGTCCATTAGTCTAAGTTTTTAGCCTACAGCTGCTATGTAAAAGGGTTGCACGGCTACACTAATTTGGCCAGGATCAAAAATGTCCCAGAGCCTTATCACTCAGAGAAAACAAATGGCTCCGGCTACACTCATGCACACGCATTCACATATACATAGACGTACACCCATATGCACATGATAAAAGTGTTATTGGTCTCTCTAAGTCAGAAGAGGTCTTTTGTTTAAAAGGGGGACTCAGACAAAGAGGGTCTTCTCCCTCCCTCTTTAATGCATGTTGGGTGGTGGTGGTGGGGGTGTTTGGAGGGATGGAGATGTGTGGGTGGTGGTGTGGCGCAGGGATGGATGACAGGCTGGGCTCTCAGAAATAATTACCTCCATAAGATCCCATCTCCCTTTCCTTTTTGTGAGGGACAGAGGGAATGAAAGGGGAAAAATGACAGAAAGTAAAGTATGCAGAAAAGGCCCTAGTGTTTCTGCTTCGTCTGGCTTACAAGGAGCTTTACACATGATGGAGCACAGGGCTAATGGGCAAGGATACACACGCAGGGAAATACACATTGTGCATGCACACACACACACGCACCAACCACACAGTATTCTTCATGGCTAAACAAATGGTCAAATGCTTGAGACAGAGGCGGCAACAGGGAAACAATCAGAGGGAGAAAAATCATGATAACGACTAAACTTCAGAGACTGTTAATGTCTCCAAAAATCCAGCTAAACAAATTGTTCAAATTATAAAATCGATGATGGAATACCCATGACTCGCAAACTGTCATATTTTTCTTTTTCTTCCTGAATTTTACTAAGCAGCTCTATTCAGGGTGTAACTTCATTATAGAACAGAGAAGGGCACAAAAAATCTAATTTCTCTAACAACTTTTGGACGACCCTCAAAGCAAAATGGCCTCTAAGTCCTCCATGTTGAGAGGCAATTCATTTATGCTTGCTCTTCTGATGCAAACTCAAAAACTCAACTCAATTTTCTTTAACACTTCTAATTGTACACAGGGAGAGACAATTTATCTCAGCAATGTGGGCACAGTGGGCTTTTTGTTTCTGAAGGACACAGCTGAAAGATCAGGGTAAAAAGTTTGTGCTGTACAGTCAGTGAGTTAGAGCCTAGCAGACAAGCACACACACACACAGACACACACACAGCTTCGCTTTCACAATGGCGTTTACCTAGTGTAAAAGATGAGACGCCTGGGCCCAGGTTCGGGGAATTACAGACTCAGAAGGATAACAAAGAGTGAAGGGTTCTCAAATAAACATGCAGCAGCAAACACATGCATCAACATGCACATAATGCAGTCCAGCAGAGGTGTTGTTTGAACACTCCTGTCTTTGTTCAAAACACCTATATACCCTTACGATGCGTCTCAGCAATACAGTATCCTTAATTAGGCCATAAAATCAGCATCAAAATTGTTTAATGAAAGCCATTCACATGTACATAAAGTCCAGAGCATTAGAACTCTTATTCCCAAATGGGCCTATAATTATCTGGCTCGGTGCCAGGTCCCAGGCTTTAAGAGAAAGATACCGGTCAGCACTTAAATTAATCTTTTTCATACCAGTCTCTAATGAACAGAAAGTGCTCGAGTCAGGAGTTGTAGCCCCAGAAAACTAACAGCATGCATACATGCACGTACACACAAACAGAGGGTCCTTAAACTGAACAGCGCCTGGAAATGTTGCCTACTATAGAGCCTTTTCCATCGGTGAAAACATTCCCATCATCTATCACTATAGCACCCTACAGCGGTTATATATGTATATAAAATACATTTTATTCCTTATAACATAAGCATGAAACGTTCAGGGTCAGCTGGGGAAAAAAAAAATCAGGAAAAAGAACACATCTCGTTTTATGACAAACATATAGAACAAGACTACAACCGCTATTTATTGCATTAACTTTCTGAGTTTGATCTGGAGTTGACACACTCTTACTCAGCTCTCTGCCTCCACCTGCCAAATGTGTGCAGTCTACAAGGAAACTCCTTTGAAACATTTACCATGTAGCCTGTGAAAGAATACTGTTGTTCACTAAAAATTATATAGAGTGGGCAAAAGGAGGGCATCCAAAAAAGTGGCTTAACATTTTGAACGTTGCCAGCGTCCGCTTAAGCTTTGCTCTAGCTTCCTCATGGAAATTCACCATATGGCATCAAAGCCAAGGTATAAAATGAGCCCGAGCAACAAATATGGTGTGTTTTAAGAGTGGAACATTTGAAATAGGTGCAGTGGGTGAATATTGCTTTTGACAGTTTTAAAACCTGGTTGTGCTCACTGGTTTGAGATGTAAAAAGGACAGGAAAGAAAGAAAGAAAGAAAGAAAAAAAAAAGGAAAAGGGGGCTTGAAGCCGTGCTTGTGTTTTTGATGAAAAAACGGACAGGAGCAGGAGAGAGAGGGAGAGGGAAGCAGCGGGACAAAAAAGGAGAGAGGGAGAGAGAGAGAGAGAAAGAGCAGGAGAGGAGAAAGACAGAAAAGTGTGTGTTTGTGTGTGTGTGTGTAGGGGTGGGGGTGGGAGGTGGTGGTAATGATTTATCTAAGCATGCTTTTCTTCTGCTGCACCCCAAATCTCACCGAAACTTTGATCCATGTGTAATTAAAACCAAACGTACACCAGCCATGAGTCTCCATTTCAGGATTGGGAGCTCTTCTACTGGTCATGCATGTGTGTGCGTGCGTATGTGTGCGTCTGTGTGTATTCAGATTCACATATGTTTCTAAGCGCTGGGCCCCCATCTCTTCTGGGAGTACATGTACAGTATAAACAGGACACTTTGAGAGAGCATGGATTCATGTAGAAGTACACACGCACACACATACACACACAGATGGATGCATGGACAAATGCTATGCTGGAATGCTAATCAAAATGTGTTACCCCCCCCCACCCCCCCTCCACCCAGCCTCCGCCCCACCCGCTCCTTCAGGTCAAGCAAAGCAAAAACAAGTTAAGCACTCATTTTCTCCCAGCAGCATTAACATAGGGATGACTAAATAATGGACCCTGACTCTCCGTCTTCTGGTTTAAATTACAGCGCGGCCCCCTCCCCTTACACCCTGCAACCCCTCACCAACCATCCAACCCCCACTCAAAGAAAAACGATTAATCTTTTTCTTTTTTTTTTTCTTTCTTTTTTTTTTTTTTGTCTCTCTGAATGTTTTACAGTTCTGTTACACTTATTAGCTGCTGGCAGGACGGAGACTCTTAAATGAAAGCCAAATTGCTTTGGTCATGAGAAAGGAAATGAAAGCTCACTCCAGGGAGAGACTGTGTAGCCGTAGCATACGTGTGTGTGTGCGTGTGCGTGTGTGTGTGTGAATAACATATGTGTGTACAGGCCTTTTCACTATGAGATCCTCCCAAGGTGAAATTTCATAAGCTGACTGCTTGCCTGCCTGGGATGTCCCTGTGCACGGGACAGTGTGTGTGTGTGTGTGTGTGTTGAAGATATAAGCGCGGCAGCCTAATAGGAACAGTATGCTCATTTTGGAGAGATTAGGAGGAATGGACGGGTCTGTATCGAAAGACGTGATCTGGATATGAAGGCTGAAGGAAGGAGGGAGGCAGTGAAGTTTGACAGAATAAAGAGGGGGTGGTGCAAGACAAAGAGAAAAAAAAAGAGATGGGAGGAGTAAAGAAAGATGGATCCGACTTCAAATGAAGAAAAGTGACCACTGTACGACTAACGTCAGCATTTAGCAAAAATCATAAATTGGGGGGGAAAAAGCACACACAGAGTAGGCAATAAAAAAGTCAGGGCATGTGTCGGACAGACAGGAAAAAAGGTGAAACATGAACAACCAAAAATAGCCTTAAAAACAAAAAGAGCAAACACACAGATCAGGTTAAATAAAAACAGACCTTGGCTGGAGTGGCACTCCTTGACGCTGAACACCTCGTGCAGGCTCAGTCCATCCTCGTCTCCTCCCAGGCCTTGCTGGTGCAGCTGGAGTTTCCTCAGCCCTTCGTTCTGGTGGTGGCGAGGCGAGCGAGCGTGCTGCACCAGGTTGAGGCGGGCCTTAGTGGAGTAGTCGCACAGTGTGCAGTAGTAGACACACGACTCCGGGCTGTACGTACTGTCCAGCTTCTGCAAGTGCTGTGGGACGAGAGAGAGGAGGAGAGCACAGATGTTAGGACGACATTCACGCATCTTATGGTGGTTAAAGCTGCAACAACCATTTAAAAGTCCCCTAAGCATTTCTATTGTAGTAGTGTGTTCAATAATTGGTATATTACCAATGTATTTGGATGAATTTGAATGCAACAAGTGAGCCTTGTCTGTGAAATTAGTCTTACTGTTTTGCGCTTTGTGGCTATAAAACCCTTCCTTCCCCTCTGCTTCCAGTTTGGTTCCAAATATCCAGCACCCAGAAATCCCATTTCTCTGGCTTCAAACAAGCCAGCAGAATGTCAGCGGGCAACATCTCAATCACTTGGCTCATTATTTTCCACAATATGTTTGCTAGAGAGCCAGTTTCCTGAAAATCTAACTTCTACGCAAATGTATGCTGAAACTATAAATGTCCAAATAAAAACAAGACCTCAAACGGTTAAATCCGCTGGACAACATTTATTTTGTTTGTGAGCTCTAAACAGTGGAAACACTGTAACTCCTGTAGCTTTAAGATCTTTGTTGTTGTTGTTGCGTTAAGTTTAGGCACTGTGTGCACCACTTCAAACTCACTGGATGTGTTTTAGGTGACGTAAAGATTACAACCACAGAGAAAGTCAGATAAGGGGTTGAGTTCAGAACACTGTTTTTGTCTTTAACATGCACATTGTCCAGCTCCCCTCATTGTTGGCAGCTGCAGGGGTTTCTCATTCAAAGTCTGCTGTCAGTTGCAAGCCCTTAATTTCCAGTTGCCTCTTTAATGGCATTGCAGCCATGCAAAGCTACCCCCTACCTCTTGCCCTGTCCCAGTGTGTGCGTGCACACACACACACACACACACACACACTCAAACGCGCACACGCACACACATGCACACCCCCATCCCACCTTGCCCTACTCCCATACACCCAGTCAAACCAAGCATATCAAGTGTGCCTCTGTTGTTGCTGCCGGGCTAATGAACAATGCACAAAAACAAAAGACCAGGCCAAGCTTTTATTATCTGATCCTCTGTGAAGGGAGGGGAGGGGAGGGAGAGAGGGAGGGAGGGAGAGAGGAACAGAGAGCGAGGCACAGAGACAGAGACACAGAGGTAGCTCACCAAGGTTAGTTTATGCTTTGTTAAGATTTATTCATACAGTCATGTGAGAAACAGGTGCAGCGTTCTGAGCATGAATTAATGCACATAATGGTGAGCGCACGTGTGTTTGTGTGTGCGTGCCCGTGCAAACCCTCCACTGTCTCTCTCTCACGGCTCCTATAGGAAGACGTTTCACTCCTGAAGCACATGTAAAAGTTTGAAAGGTAATATTTTCTCCTGAGCGTTGTTGTTACATCATGTTATATGGAGCAGGAAGAGAGAGATTGGAAAAAATGCATGTGTGGGAGGAGAGTGTGCGTGCGTGTGTGTGTTGAGGGGGGGTGGGGGCACAGTTAGCTGCAGGTGTGTGAGTTCTTACCCCCCGCCCCTCCCCTCCCCAACCCCCCTTCCTCCTTTGACAAACAGGGATTAGCAACATAGCTACAGCCGCTAACACATCTTTTCTCTCTGTCTCTCCCTCTTTCTTTCTTTTGTAGGAAAGTACAAGGTTTTTCTCACAAGACGGTGGGACGTCCCCTCGCAGTCAGAGGCCCTTTCAGAAGTCTTAAGTTTTAATTAAGTCAGAGTTGTCAGAAGAAAGCTCCTCTAGTCCAGGGCTCAGGGCCATTAATTACAGCTATCTTTGTTTCTCTGTGAAAGGAGGCCTCCCTCGCTCCTTCTCTCTCCCTCTCTCTTTCTCTCCCTCTTTCTTCTGGTTCTTTTCTTTCTTTCTCTCCCTCCCTCACAGGAGAACTGGGCTGCTGAGCCTTAACCGTGGAAACCACACACAAGCACTAGCCATACACTAATAATGCACAGGAAGGTTTCAGTTCATGTCTTTTCACTAAAAGCATAACTTCTTTCTACTGAACTGATTCCAATCATCTATACATCATATACAAAAGACCGAAGATTTACATTCATCCACAATGCCATTCATTCTGTAATCAATACTACGTAGAGACACTTGATACTGCTGCGGGACATTTGGTCTTTTTTAATTCAGCCGTATCCAGATAGAGACGGGGGCCTCTAAGAACTGAACAGGAAGGGAAAATAAGTGACTGAGAATTGAATGAAAAAACTTAACAGAACCAATGCAATCCTTCCCCTCAGTGACAAGGTTCAGTCCAGCATTAACAGCAGAAAGGCTCATTGTAAACGTGTGTTTTTTAAAGCCAGTGCTGTACGTTCAGAGACAAGACAAACATGATAGCTGAGAGAAAGGATTCACCGGGATCACATTCACGGCCGTTTTTAGGTAACTGTACTGAACTGAAATGAGAATTTTAATATAAATCAGCGACGGCCTGAAACATTACACATCCCTCAATCTCTCAACTTCTGAGATTTTATTTGTTTTTAGGATATGAGGCTTCAGCTAAGAGTAGCTGAATGATATACTTGGGGTTGAAGTGGGCTGCCAGATAGGTTTAGACCTAATATTAATTCTCTCCCCATCAGCACATTCCAGAGGGTTTGTTTAAGACCTAAACTAGAGGCTGTCTGTCGCTCTCTGGCACTCTGCAGGCCTGAAATGCAGGCGGTCTGGTGATCACAGGCCAGAACATCCATGATTTATGAACTTTTAAAGGAGCACTTTGACTCCTGCCAGGCGTGGGCTGTGTAATGCATATTCAAACACACAAACACACTGTTCCTGCTCCTGGGTTTGCGCCTGTGTGTGTCTGCTTGAAACGTGTATGTAATTTATGCCGCAGCTGGTTTGTGTGTGTGTGTATGTGAGCTGTACATACACGTTGGTGTTATATGAGTGTGTGTGTGTGTGCGTGTGTGCAGAACGGGAGAAAGGCACATCCCTGTCAATATGGCACCTCTCCAGAGTACCTGGTGGTTAATTGTTGGGGATTAGTGTTTGGCAAACAACAAAATAAGCTAACGCTCCCTGTGGGCCAATCAAAATCAGCTAAACAGCGCTCCCTGGGTGGACCTAAACATGGCACAGACATCTCTGGATGGCGGAGGAGGTGAAAATGCAAATGATGACAGCCAGGACTTCCTGTTTACCTGTCAAAAACACAGGGTTGTCATCCCTGTCGATGACACACACACACACACACACACTGGGGCTTGTATTGGGGAAAAGGGAGGAGAGTCAGTTTGACAGGTAAGGGGAGCTCCCTTGTGTTTGTGTGTGTGGGTGAGGGGGTGTGTGTGGGTGAGGATGACAGAGGACTGCATTCATTATGCAGAATGAGATGTTTACAAAACACCTTTCTCACACACACACATAAACAGAGACACACACCCCTCCCCTCCGCTGGGTTTGTGGGGAACGTAGCGCTGCTGCTGCTGCTGCTGCTGCTGTCTCATATTCATTTGTTCTATCTGTGGTGACAAAGCTGCCTCATTAACTGAATTCTTAATAAGGCAAGGCAAAAGACATCTTCTCACAACTTCTTTTATCTTTTGGTGGATGTACATGTACGTGAAAGTCAGTGTGTGTGTGTGTGTGGGGGTGGGTGTGGGTAGAAATTCAATTCTTTTTTTCCCCCTTCTTACTGTATGTGTGTTTGCTGTTTTCATGCATCAATAATTTTGACTGCATTTTTTTTTTTTTTACCTCACAAGTGCTTTAGTGTCTTGTCTATAATTTTAATCATTATTTTTGTCTGTGGCTGTGATTTGTGCCGTGTGTACACTTGTAACTTGACAAAAATATTTCGAAAGCAGCGCAAAGCTGTGGAGTTGTGTTTTTTTTTCCTCCATAAACCAAATGACAAATTAGGGTATTCAGTGCAAACATGTCTCTTTCCTGTCATTAAGTCTAGAACCAGGCAGCTAATGAACACATACTGAAAATAAGAACCCTCTCTGCCACTGCAGCTATTCCTTAATAACCACTATGTGTGTGTCAGGGCCTGTGTGTGCATGTTTTATATACGTAAAGAATCAGTGTGTTCCTGTTTGTGTCCACTGAGGGTATGTGCACACATCCTACACATTGTGAAAATGAAAACCTCTTTATCTCCTTTCATCAGTGTTTTTTGTTTTTTTCCAGGGTGAGCGGGAAGCTTGTTGTTGGGTATACCTTCTTTCTGGAACGTCACCAGCTTCCGGTGCGATCCCCACGGGCCCCTGGGGGCCATCGGAGACAAAAACAGCCCCACTTGGCCCAGCAAACAACAAAAGCGTGTTTTGTTCCTTGAAAGTATTTTAAACACATACCAGTGTTGCCTGGAAGGCTGCCAAGTGTAGAATTCCATCAGTGCTACCACCTCCCTAACACATGTTACTGCTAACCGACACTCAGCCCCCAAGACATAGATGTAACGCAAGATCACTGCCAATGGATTTGCTGGCAGACTGCACAGCTGAGGAGAGATGCTAAGGGCCCAGGTATGTGCCACCTTGCTTCCCCCCAGATAAAGAGGGTGGTGAATGTAGTGCAGAGGGAGACAGATTCAGTGCTGCACACGCACAAAAACAAATATGCAAATAGAAGCCACGTAGTAAAACTGCTGAGTGCACATTGCAAATACACAAATACACACAATACACATCTGCCACTTTCTCTCTTCCTCTCTCTCACTCCTACAGGCCACTGTGTGTGATCTAAAGATGCTGGAGACACAAAACAACCCCCGAAAAAAAAAGAAAAAAAGAAACCCCCCCCCCTCCGATCCATCTGACCTTCTTTTCTTTTCTCGTGGTTGTCTTTCCCCCCTCTTTTCTACCGAGGCGCTCACTTTCATAAACGCAAAGAAAAATATTTCCTCGAGATAAATTGCCTCTCCTGTTTCTCGCGGCTCTGCCTGCTGGCAGTCACATCAGATCGTAGCTCTGAGGCCTGTCCATGAGGTGCAGGACCTGTGGGCGAGCGGAGCTTAGGTCACCCAATAATAATAAGTATCCATCGCATGATGGCCGCCAAGCAAAATAAATGAATTATCACAATGAGTCTTTCATACTAGCTTTCTGCTGCTTCTCTCCACTCCTGTGCTGTCTCTCTCTATCCCCTCCTGCTTGTTCCTCTCTTTCTTCACTCCCTTTCTTTCTTTATTCCTCTTTGCTGTTTGTCAGCAGAAAAAAATGAGGACGTAATAGTGATAGGGCTTTGTGAGAGCGTGGAAAATAATGTAACTCTAAAGTCCGGTTAATAGTCTTGCCTTTCATTTTCCCGACTCCCACACATGGATACATGCGCACACACATACACATCCACACATTCGCGCTGCTACCCTTGTTAGGATGTTGTGTTTACTTCCAATTCTCGTGGGCCCTCACCTTCACCTTAGTACCCTACCCCCTAACCTTAAGCTCTGGTCCCCATGAGGACTACTGGTCCAGACAAGGTTGTTGCTCAAACCGGAAAGATTCCCAAAAAAAGCCCACAAACACACACACACACATGCACACACTTGTGGCAGTGACGTAAATGTGTCTGACGTATGGGGCAAAGGTCAATCTGAAGTTCACAGCTTCCTGACCTCTGGCCCCTCTCTTGGAAAAAAAAAATCACTTCTGTCTTTCTATCTCTTACTCTCTCTTTTGCTCAGGCTTCCGCACACCCACGCATACACACGCACACACACACACAGACAAGTTATGCATGCCAGAGCAGCGAAACAAGCAGAAAACAACTCTGCCGAATTGCAACATGATCCATTTTTTCTTGTCTTTAGTCAATGGATGTGTAGGAAATACCTTTCTTGCGTTTCTAAACACGAACGCCACATATTTTATTTACTGACCCGCGGCAACTGGGAATAACAGATTCAAGGAGACAGAGACACCAGGACAAATAGTCCTTACTTATCGGTGCATGTGTGTATGTGTGTTAGGTGTCTTGAAAGCCAGCTCACCTCCACCCCCCATGAAAATGGATCAGTATTTACATTAGCATTAGATTTAGACAGCATGGCTCAGCCACTTACTCCCTATTAGCTATCCTGACCTTAGCCCATTAGGGTCTAAAAGCCCCCGCTTGTCTCCATCGCAGCCAGGTGAGACTGACCAGACCTCCCCATTTCCCTAAACCATCCTGCCGCTGAGGTTATCTTTTCCATCGACTCACAATGAGACAGAGATCATAAAATGCTGAGCTCGAGATCATTGAAATGCTAACATACTTGTGGGATTCATCTTTTTCCAATGCTTTGCAAGGGGGAGGGATATTTCTGAAATGCTAACATGCTTTTGGGTAGGGTTCATCATTTTCCATTTTTCCCAACATGCAAAGATGCTTTTGGGAAATTAAGGCAAGGCTTAATCGACGGGATCTATGAAATACAGGGAGAAAAACACACACAAAAAAATAAAGGGCTTGAAAATCTGGAGCTTGAGCTTATTGGCCAGTAACATCAAAGAGGTTTGCACTACACTGATGTTGTTATATTTAACTAAAACTGAAAGGGAAGAGAAGGGAAAATAATTTTTGGTGCCGAGAGGAGTAGCGATATTTGCCAAGTTTGTTTTTCTGCTCTCTCTTCATAATGGAGACTTGCTGCAAAATGTCTATTAGCGAGAGTTAGACAAAAGGACAGAAACTTACAGTGGAAGAGACTAACCAATAGCTTGAGAGGCAAAAAGACCGAGAATCTATGACAGAGGGAACAAAGGAACAAGAGAAGGAAAGAGAGAGAGAATGATGGGGAAGAATCTAGACAAGCATAGTCGGGTTCAAATCACTAATTACACATTCCTGAGTCTGTGAAGGGGAGTATTGTTTTCCAGTTAGCCCCTACCCTGTCGCATGGTTTCACTTAGCACAAAACAAAAGGTACAGGGAACAAAACACAAGCCTAATACCAGGCCTGCTAATGACAGCGAAATGGGAGAAATTATCCCTGGGGTGGATCCTCGTGAGAAAATGGCTGGTGATTACTGGACAAAGGGAGTTAATTTTGAAACTGTCACAAAATGGCAGACTGCTTCTTTCTCTTAAGAGCCGTATTTATGTGTGTGCTATCATGCTCCTTTTTTTTTTTGACAGCTATGTTGGCGCGCTCATGACAAACTTTAATCAATACCTTACTTTAGATACGACACATAAACACTATAATACCAGATAGCGTCACGGAATCCAGTAACCAAAGGCTGCAATGTTATATTTCAACACACTTCATAGAATAAATAGAGACGCTGAGGTCTTGTTGCCAGAAGGCAGAGTGACAATGTGGTTTGTTGTGTGTAGAAGATGTGTAGTACGTGTTTGTGTGTGTGTGACTGTGAGGCCACGTTGGAGTGGTACCTCTGCCAGGGAGAGCACAATGAAAGCGCCTCTTCAGTTGCAGCGTTTTGCATATTGCCACAGGAAATAAAATGCCTCGCAGTTGACCTACAAGGTGGCACACTTAATCCCTCCCCACTCCCTTTATAGAGGGGCCCAAGTTTCGGAGTCTGTGCCTCTCCCTTTTTAGTCGGCATTGTCCCTCCGTATCAAAACTCACACGGCGAGATAGTAACGGTCTATCACCGAGCAAACACAGATAACAACATTTCTGACACGTCACTGAAACGCGGCCGTTCGTGCACTGCTCGTACAACCTGAGATGTTTCTGTTTACGCCCATAAACCCACAATGATGAGCTCTGTGCTGCTCTGGCATCACACAGGATCCCACCATTTTCTGCATGAGCCAGGGGAATAGGGGTGGAGGGTGAGGGGTGGGTCGGTTGGGGGGGTTAACTGATAGCGGTGGCAGCACCGGGCAGAGTCGCCTGGCTGGTAGTGTTTGCCCAGGCCCCGACTGTCTAAAGGAAGGACATTGTTTTCCTCTGAAAAAGCCTCAGCCGCAGTCCGCATACCAGCGTCCACTCAACATACCAATGAGCTCTTTGAAGATTACTCAAATGTTTGCCTTTGTTCCCCCCCCCCTACCCCTCCTACCCCCCATCTGCCCCTATCCCTAGCTCTAACCTACACTCCTGCCAGAAAAAGGAAAAGAGGAGAAAGGACAGAGCGAGAAAAAAAATTAGACTTATATCTTCAAAAAATCTTTCGGAAAGTAATACCACCCCCCCCACCCCCCTCCACCCCAGCTGCACTAAGATCCAAAATGTCCTCTGTAGGGGACGGAGCGACCACTGAAAGGAATAGCCGGACTCTGGCCACCGGCATAGTAATCTAAACATAAGCAATGGAGAAGAGTGGTATATTAAAGCACACAGCAGATATTATACAAGCATAAATGCCAATGCCCCCTCTCCCCCCCCCCCCTCTACCTCTATCTGCTGATAAAGTGAAACATACTCTAAACAGAAACCGCTCCACATCCCAGAGCAGGTTTAAATCCCACAATTAAGAGTTGGATATGATAATTCCGGTGGGTTAATTTAACTAAATGTGCTGAAAAAAAAAAACCCAGGACCCCCACCATCCCCACCTCTCCACCCTACCCCACCCCATCCCACATTAATCCCGAACAAGTAAGTGGGCTTTCTATCAGGTCTATTTCAAAGCATTAGGGATTACCTCACAGAAACTAAGCTGCTTGAACTCACAGGAGGTCAGCAGTATTGTGGTGCTGCAAGGGTTGGAAGGCCAGTGGTGGAGAAGGATAGACAGCAGGACAGGTCAGTTCCTCTTTCTCCCAACTCTCCAACAACATCCCTCAATCCTTCTCCCTCCCCTCTTTTCTCGCTCTTTATTCATCCTCCGTCTCCCTCTTTCACCGTATAATCGAATATCTCCCTCTACTTATCTATTCACTGAGCACCTAATGGTTAAAATCAATTACAGCTGGAATGCTGAAATGCCGAATACTGAGCCACATGCTGATAATGACAGAGAGAGTGTGAGGTGGAGAGAGAGAGAGAGAGACTTGGGACTCTTCCAAGGGAGGCACAATTACCTCCAATCGATTGATTATTGATTTGGAAAGGCGTTGAGGAGTATTTCAGTTCAACTTTGTCCATATCAATATCCTGATAGCTTCATGAGAGGGGGAAGCGTGATTGTGCTATCTAAATACCATTCTTAGGCTGACGTAACATTTCAGACTATTTCGAGAATAGAACACCTACTTATAACGTTGTCCCTCATTGACACATACAGTATAAAGGGACCCAGATTTTTCTTTTTGACAACTTTCATACAAATTAGGCATTAGGCATGTCAGGTGATTTCAAAAGTAAAGCTAATGAACTTACAGAAAAATATTTATCTGATCTCGCTGCCATGTGATCTGTCTGAGGCGGCTCTGATCAAATCAAGGCATCAAAAGTGAAGGCAATGTACCCCGAGAGATCATATTTGAGATCATGCGCCTACTTTGATTATTACATTTTTTTATTTTATTTTGTTGTTTTTTTTTGTGTGTGTTTAAACACTCGTGTTATCTTTGTCTCAACAGGATGATCAAGACCCAACAGAAAATCAAGGACAGGGGGGAGTTGAAGATGATAAAAAATAAAAAAATAAACAGGGAGGAGGAGGGAGACAAGTAAAGGGTGAGGGGGGGGCATGAAGATGGAAGGGGGAGGAGGAGGGAAGCATGTATTGGGGTGGGTGTTGGGGATATAGTGAAGGTGGGAGGGTTGAAAAGAACCAAGGGGGGAAAAGACAAAAAAAAAAAAAAAAAGACAAACTCCTGGCTGTTCCTTTGTTCCCACATCCCAAAGATGTTCCCTTCCTTGCGGTGGTCTGGAAGACACTGACCCCCACCTCCCCTCCCCTCTCCACACACTCCAGTCCACAACCTCACCCCCCCCCTTACACCTCCCCAACCCCCCCGTCTGCTATCGTTCCCATACCTGTCAGCCCCGATCTGCTTCACAGTCCCCTGCACATGGACAAATGGCTTGGCCCCGGCCCGGCCAAATAACCCACAGCCCAGAGAGAGAGGGGTGGGGATGATTATGAAGAGGATCACATCTGGCTATTAATATGAGAAAACCAGCACTGTCTGTTTCTTTGTCTTATACCCACAGAAAAACACACCTTGCTAAAGGGAGAATAGGCGTCTACCACCACAGTTAACTAATCCACTGGAGAGTCCAGAAGTAGAGAGGCGGAGGTGGTGGTGGTGGTATTGAGTGGAGGAAGGGGGGGTTGGCTAGGGTAATTAAACATTACATATGAGTGTCAGTCAGGAGCCGGACCAGAGCTGGACATTGTGCGCACACACACACACACACACACACACGCTAATGCTGTGCCGACCATCTGGTTAAGGCGTTGGAGGAAGAATGGGCGAAACTCTTATTAATATCTATGAGGATTATTAGGAAGAAAAGGGGAGGAGGGTGGGGAAGTCCGTCCATTCAAACCACTCTGTCAAACATACAAAGCAACAGCAGCACACAAACATACACACACACACACACACATGCACACACTTGCTTTTATGCTTTAATTAGCCGCCACCCTCCGTCCCCCCCACATCACCACCCTCCCCGGACCTCTGAAAGATTTCCATTGTAATCTCCATGCAGGTGAAAGAGGAGACGATTTGAATAATCTACTAACTGGCGTCTCTTTACCTCGTAGAGTGAGACGGAGAGAGAGACAGAGAGAGAGAGAAAAAGGACTTGTAGAGACAGACAGACAGACAACCTTCTCTGGCAAAAAAAAAACATCAGATTGATCATCCGCTTCCATGACAGAACATGAAAATCTATATTTTGCAGTCAAGTAGCATCTAGTGTGAAGTGTTTCCGAACATTCCTGAAGAGAATAGAAACTCTTTAAGTCTGTCTGCGAGTGTGAGACAAGGACGTGGTGATGAAGAGTGTGTCTGGAACAAGCGGACATGGGCTGGAGTGGAAAATGGTAACTTGATAACCGAGACTACGATTGTGTGCGAGTGTGTGTTTGCAGTTACTGTACTGTTGTAAGTGCGCCTCGTATGTAACGTCATACCTCTGTGTGCACATATACATTTATGGGAGCACGCGTATATATGTGTGTGTGTGTCGTACTGTAAACGCTGCCATGCATTTGAAATAGATCCAGTCTCTTTTTCTATTCCAGGGACTTGCACAATGGCTTTTTATGCAAATCTATGGGAGTCAATCTCCTGTCCATTTTCCCATCACGCAAGTCCAAATGACAGTCCAATAATTTGGGCTGCATATATATAGGGCCATTTGATTTTCAAATGAGAGTGGGCAGGGTTGACCCTTGCTAATAGCCAAGGCACAGCGGTAGACTTAATATCACAGATGCATAAGCATAGCCATCTCCATCTGAGGGATATGGAGGAGAATACAATTTGAGGGAGGGGGGGAGAAGAGCTGAAAGATTGAAAAAAAAAAAAAAAGTCCAGTGGTTGATGAAAAAACAAAAACACAAAGGAGATGATGAAAATAAGAAAAGGGAAGAGTTCTTTTGATGCGTCCTTTCCTCCTCTTTCTCTTCTCCTTCCATCCCTCCCTTCTCGCATCACTCCCCTCATTTAATCCCCCCACCTCACCCCACAATTCTCGGCAACGGTGTTGCCAAGAGGATCATGGGTAATGAGATGGCCTATCTGTGGCTCCCCAGGGGAGAAACAGAGAGGTAGAGAGAGAGAGAGAGAGAATAAAAGAGTCGGAGACAAAACAAAAGAGTGCAGAGACAGACAGAGGCAGTAAACGAGTGTGAGACAGGAGGAAGGAAACGCTCTGTCTCTGTTACTGTATGTTCCATCTAGATGTCCTCTCTCCTCCCTCTCTCCCTCCATCTCTGTCATAAAAAGTTGAGCATTTTATGAGCCTACGATTCTGAGTTCAAAGGGGAGCACGGGGGAAGGGAAGAAAGCAGAGGGGGAAACAATGAAAAGAAAAACAGAGATATGGAAATGTCCAGTGGACGTCCATTTCTGCTTGAATTATGATGGAAAGCTGAACAGACAGACATGCACCGGGGCGGCGGCGGTGGTGGTTGTGGCTGAGGACAGTTTAAGATTTATTCGGACGGCCATCTGAGAAACAGGTGCCATGGCCTGTGAGACACCGTGAGTGTGTATACGTGTGCGTGTGTGGTCCTTGACCATGCCACATTGACCATGAACATTCTCAACTCCTAATGACCCGGGGGCGAGCACAGTCCAGATCTCAACCTCAAAGCTCTGTGGGGACACACACGCACAAGCACAAGCACAAGCACACATGCTCAACTACAAACTAAAACCCCCTACTTAGCGCTGCAGCACTTGTGAATGGCACTGACAGATTTACTCCTGTCTCCATGTGTATTAAGACCAGTGTTTGTTATTAAAAATCATAACGAAGCCATACATCATCATCTGCAATGCTAAGCTAAACACGGGGCCGGGCCAGCTATGGACACGCTACGCTATGACACCATTTAACGCACAGCTTACCTCACAGGCTGCTAGCGCGTTGAAATATATTCCATTTTGTCATTTTTACTATCTTAGAGGATAAAGAGTTGCTCTTGAAAGCTGTGATAATACTAAATTGAGGTGTAAGACACATTTTATTTGCAAGTAAATCCTGTATAATTAGAGGCAATGAGAAAAACATCCCGTGTGGAGGCACTCTCAGGGAAGGAACCAATCAGATTTCCTCCATTTTCTCTCCAATAAGCAGCAAAGTGCCGATCTCCGCTTTTCCCATATAAGGCCCACAACTTCCTGCGCCACCTGCTGTGCCCTGGACACCATATGACTTGATGTGCATGTGCTGCTAATGTCATTTAGCCCTCGCTGTTTCAAAGTCTGGAAAAAAAACACTTTCAAACTCTCAATTCCCTTTAGAAGTACTCCACTGCTGCTACAAAGCAGCCATAAAATCTCCTGAATATGCTTTTTGTTTGTATCTTCAAATGGTTTCCCATGCCATAAAGATATTCTGTGTTTCCAAAAAGCCAGATGGTAAAGTCGTCAACACTTGGATCTTTTATGCGCCCGGCCAAGCTACCTCCATCCCCATGTGCTTTTCACCTCTGCCAATACATAAAAGGAGAGGTGTTTTTCTGGTCAAATAAAGAAATGATTTTTTTTCCTCTGCTCTTGCTCCGCTGCTCTACGCTTTCTCTCCCCCTCTCTCTGCTTTACTACCACATGTCCAAGGGTAAAATAGTGGGACTTCTGCCAGAGGCATTAAAATCGTCATCTGTGGAACAGATTTGTTGAGGCCTGTGGGGTAGGTGGGTGGGTAGATGACGTACAGGGGTGTATGGGTGCACGGAGGGGGCATTGGGATGACCCTCACTTGCCTTGGCTAAACTGGTGCTTTTGGAGGACCCTCCCTCACTCTACTTAACTTTCTTGGAAAGCGAGAGGCGATCTAAATCAGGAATATGTTTGTACAAACCACTTTCTTTCCTTTCTGTGCTGTTGATTGTGTTTTTTGGCTCCGTTCGCTTAATCACAACTGATATAAAAAGCATTGTTAAGCGAGAGTAAATTGTTGCCAATGTTCAGTAACGTAGTTGACTATTGCCTCATATTAAATCAGCTTAAACAGCTGCCAAAAATCACTCAACATTCGAAAATGCATACAAAGACACACACACACACACACACCTATGGTTAAGACTTCCTCTGACAGTAAAGAGCTTGTGATTAGTGTAGACCAATCAAGCTAATCCTATAGTTTAGGGCCTGAGCTAATGTAGGCCAACTACAGAGGCTGTATTTCTGTTAAGAATTTAGAAATTTACAATATTTCAATGCAATTAGTGAACAATCCCGGAGGATAGACATCTCCAAGTCATCTCATGCCAAGTTTAGCCTTTGCCAGACTGTTGGCCAATCCCGTGTCAATATGTACATCCTGTTTAAGTCAACTTCGACTGTTTTAAATAACCCTAAGAATGCCAATGTTCTTAATCCACTCAAGTCTTGGAACTGTGAGAATCAGTCGCAGCTTTGCAAATATATTCGATTCCTTAAATGTTACTGTGCAACACAGCCACCACACCAACAAAAAGACTGAAAGTAGAGGCTAAAGTCTGTTGTGTAGTAACAGTGGAGTAAAGACCTGTTTTTAAATAAATGTATTGTTGCTGATACAAGTTTTAATTAAAATCTTTGTTGTATCCCATTCTGTCTCATGCTCTATCAACCCTTTGTCAAATACAGCTCAAATTTTAATTATTTAAAAAATTAAAATAACACTTCACACAAATAAGAGCTGAGAGTTGTTACACGGGCTTCTTATTATATCAGAATTTTGTAAATTGGGGAAGAAATACAATGAAGAATAAAAACGACGAGTAGAGCCTTTTTTTTATCTTCTCTTACCGCTGCTTCTGCATCAAACACACACACACACACACACACACAAGCAAAACACCTACCACTGCCAAATGTTGCATACAGTTGTAAAGAAATCCTCATTAATGTAATGCACTTGATCCTGGTCTGTAGGTCAAGGCCTCGGAAATGTAACAGCATCCTATTAAGCTGAAGGAGACGTCTGACCAACTAAATCACCTTAAATATATTGGAGGAGAGAAAGATGCAGAGTATTGGCTGTCTTGGAATTTCCTTGCAGAAACGCTCTATTTCTCAGGGTGTGAAGAGTTTAATTAGTTAAGTAAGCGACTCCTGTTTCTTTTACTATGCTGCTGCTCTGATGGGCAACTAGTGTGGTCACCCTACGACAAGTCACTACCAAATAATCCCAAGCAATAAATGCTTCACCTATTGGCCTGAATAAAAAAGGAGTGTTTGTCTGCTGAGGAGCTGTGTGCATGTGAATATAAATAACAATGTAAATACGCAGTGTGTGTTTCTGGGAAATGCACTGCAAAAATGTATGTGTAATTTCATTTAAAAAAATCTAATGCTTTTTCCCCCCTAAATAATCAAAAACTAAATTAAAAAAAACATTGCATTTTTTTTCTGTGTGTATCATGTTGAGATCAAATATCAAAACTAATGTGTACAGAGTCTGCCCTTCATTGTGTCACTGTCAGATGCAAAAACCAAGCTCTTAATACGCGTCTCCAGCCTCATCCTGAAAACAAATTCTTGAATTTTTCCAGAATTATCCACAGCCTGAAAAACAAGCTGGGAAAAAAGAAACAGCTGAGGATAATCAAAACTTTGAAACATGCGAAACTCGCTGACAGTACGTGACTTGTGTATAATTAATGGTGACAGTAGTGCCAGCTGGTCACAAGCAGATAACATACCCATATCTGATGAAAATCATCCTGGGTATTCAAACTGACCTTTTCCATTTCTGTCATTCCATTCTCATGGGAACTTTTTACCCATGTGACACTGCGCTTAAGAGGATGGGGCAAATTCTTTATTAAGAAAACATCCATGCTTTTCCTGAATCTGAACTTAAAATGCAGAGTAGATCCCCTTGTATGTAAACCAGTGAGGATGATACTGTATTGAGCTGTGTGCTATACAATACAATAAAATATCAGTGTCCTGCAATAACAATCCATTTGTTGTTGTTGTTTTTTTAATCTTAATAAAATATGTTTGTTGTGGAGACTTTTTTGTGGGATGGGAGAAGTGGTGATTTCTATAGGACACACAACATGTGAGTAAATGTCGTATTTACCTTGTAGAGGCGGATGGCAGCCTCATGCTTCTGGTTGGTGGCATGTAGCCTCAGTTTATCCACGCTGTTGCTGTAGTAGTCACAGGCGTTGCACTTGAGGTGCACCGGGTTGCCAATGGCCACACACTTTAATCTCCACTGGTTGGCCTTGCCGCCTTCCTTGATGTGGGCCACCAGCTGGTGCTTCTGCATGTGCTTGTCTGTCTTGCAGTGCAGCTGAAAGTTGGCCTTGAGTTGCGTGTTGTAGCTGCAGAGCTTGCACTGGTAGACGTCGCCCACCACGCAACGCCACTCGTCTTCGGGCAAAGCGCGCTCGGCGTTGACGTGGGCGTTGAGAGCCTCCAGGCTGTCCGTGGAGTAGCAGTTGCACACGGCGCACTGGTAGAGGCGCAGAGACGGGTCGCTGATGGGTGGCGACAGCGAGGACAGGGAGGGGTCTGACGAGGACATGCCCCCCATTCCAGCCGCAGACACCAGGGACAGGTCGTCTCCCATCACTTGTCCACCAACAAGGCGCAACTCAGCTGACAGGTCAGTATTCACTGCGGAGAGGATGAGGGAAAAATAGGTTAGACAGTGAAAGACAAAGAGGGAGCAATTTGAATGGTGGGGTCTGGAGAAGAATTACATACATGAAAGCACAGAGGGATAACATGTCAGATAGGAGGCACAGCAGGGAGAGTGGTACATAAAAACAAAGAGGTATGACAGAAAGACAAAGCTCTGGTGAAAATGAAAAGCTCACATGCATAGGGAGGGATAAAGGATAGAGAGAAAGAGAAAAGGCTCTTTTTATTAAATGAAATTAAGTGTGGAGAGAAAAGTGAGTCTTCTGCGCAGGCCTCTCTCACACAAAAGGATTTGATAAAATAAAGCCTCACAGAGGACTAGGGCTCCTTACAAAGTCTCGTCTATAAAAAACCCTAATAGGATTGAATCAGGATCAATTACAATCATCCTTTTCAACTTGCTAACTCGCTCATCAGGTAGCTTTAATTACTGCTCTCAGCAATGGTGGGACAACGGTTTGAGGGCTCCAGGCTTTTCTCCCATCGACACACAGATTTGAAAAGCTGATCAATGCATTACACACATTTTCTTTTTTCTTCTGCCCACCCACCCACCCCAGGACAAAAAAACAGATCTGCTATTCATACAAATGTAATTAACTCTTTCGTTTGATCCCCGCATTGTCTCACTGTGCACGCAACTAAAGCTCATCATGTGTTCTTTTCAGATAATATTTTGTTGTTTGGAGCACAGAGGATTTAACAGTTACATCTATTCTTTTTTTTCTCTCTCTTTTTTTTTTTTTAGATATTAAATATAATTCCCCTAATTAGTGGATAACTAAAAGTGTGTTTGTGTGTGGTTTAAAAATGTGAATGCAGATGCCAAATATAAGCAGACATCATTGGGTTTCTGCATGTCAGCATCCATCATCCGTGCATTTTGAGTGTGTGAGTATTTGTATATATTAATACCCTGCTCACACCATCTAAACCTATGTACAGCTGCACTCACTATAGGGAGCAGTGTGTTATGAGTGTAATTCACTGAGAGTACATCTGCTGGCTGGGCTGTGACCTCCACACTAGATGAGGGAGTGGGTGTGTAACACTGCAGGGTCATTGTTAAATCTCTCTCACTCCTACGGGAATCCGCTTCCTGCTGTGTGAGAGTGTGTATGTGTGTGCGCGCGCCTGTGTGTGTGTTCATGTGTGTGTTCTCTCCAGGGTGAGCGAAGGTGGGGTGGGGTGTGTATGGAGGAGGGGGGATTAAGCTGACTTAAGAAAATTACAAATGAAAGATTAAGAATAATTCTCATGTGGCGTCTCATAATCATTTTTTAATCAGTGAGAGGGGTCAAAGAAAGGAGACAATGACAGAGGGACAATATGAGAGCAGAGATAAGAGGGGAAGAGAGAGAAGAGGGTGCAGCACGGGGGGTTGGGTGAGGAGGGGCGTAAGGTAAAAAGAATGGGAGCAGAAAAAGAGAAGGTGAGTGGGCAGGAAGAAAAATGAAGAGCAATGAAGAGAAGCCACAAAGATAAAAACAATACCCAGATATATGTGATAAAACAGATAAAACTGACCAAGTGAAAGATGAACAGAAGAAAAGCAAATAAAAAGCTTGAGGGCAAGAGAAAATACTTAGCGCTTTGTCACGCACACACAACAGAAATGCCTTTTTTTTGCATTTTAATTGCCTAATGCATAAAACTTATCTGCCTGTGTTTCATTTCACTCCTAGTATCACTTACCTAGACCAGATCCGAGAGCAGCCGCGGTAGCCGGGTCTAGCTGGAATGGATTAATCATCATCTGGGCATCTGGGCCACTGCTGCTGGCGGGGTTCTCCAGTTTTACACCTGCCAGGCCCATGTTCTGAGCCAGGTAGTACTGGTAGAGCTCTGCCTCGGCCGGGGCCAGGCCCAGGTGGAGGCTGTGCTGGATCTGCTTCATGTTCTGCTGCAGCAGCATCATGTTGTGCATGTGTTTCTCACTGGTCATATGGATTCGCAGGTTCCGCGCCACGTTGGTCTCATAGTCACACACCTATTGCAAAACAAGGAGGGATAAAGTCAGTGTTTTAAAAGATCTGATTGTGATCATTTTTACAATGAAATTACATACTAATTTTTAATTATTTTATTAAAATGAGAATTGGCAGTAACAGCAGCACAGCCTTGAAGAATCCTGAACACCCAATCCATAAAATAATACATGATGCAAGCATTTTTGTAATGCAATCATGATGATGAATTTTTTTTCTGGTTGTTGCAACACAGATAATGCTCGAATGTTTGAGAAACACTGTTTTTTAATGACCAGGGGTCAGATGATGTGGCCAAGAAAAATAATAGACACAGTGACGCAGAGGGAAATAATTGGCTCATTGTGTAGACAGTGCAACAAGCAAATTGGTATGTTGCTACCACAGCCCGACAATGATGCTCTGTTTGTTTCATTACCTCACAGCGCCAAGTGGGCTTCTGTTTGGGTTTGGATGGCGAGGGAGCGCCACAGCCTCCACCAAGGCTGGCGCTGGGCACAGGGTTGGCGTGGTTGTGGTTGTACTGTGCCTCGGTGCCACCGTTCTGGAGTGTTTGTACGTTGTTCAGATGCTTGTCCGACTGCATGTGGATGCTAAGGTTGCCTTTGGTGGTGGTTGAGTAGTTGCATACCTAAAGGGGAAGAATAAATAAAATTATGCATGAGAGAAAATATGTGCATTTTTAACAAAAAAAAAAAGGGCTGATATCTGATGAGTTGGTTTTAAATATCTGACTTTCGAGATAATTACATTAACCTTTAAAGCTGTGATAGATGTTATTACAAAGAGGAAGACAAACATATCTAATTGCCTATCTATGCCCCCTGATACTGAACTAGAGTTTGCAATATTATGATATATATTTGTATTTGCATGAACATCACACTTAATAATCACTTTTGGCTAAATAAAAAAAGATAAATAAAAAATAAAATAACAAACAAAGGAAAGAATTATTATAATTTGGAACAAACAGGGCAGAAATCCATAGAGGTGAATAATCAGATGGACAGACCTCGCAGCGGAAAGGCTTGTATCCACAGGTATAACTCTCGCCTCTGGCTAAACGAGGGTGAGGCTGTCCTGTGCGGCAGTACACACATGATCCACCAGACTCCGGATGTTTCTCCTTCATGTGGGCGTCCAGTGTCTGCTGGTACTTGTAGTGCCAGTTACACTTGGGACACTTTAGCGTCTTGCAGGAGTTGCGCGAATGCATCATCGTCATATGCCCTCCGAGAGACCGCGACGACCCCAGGACCGTGTCACACTTGGGGCACTCCACCCCGCTGCCTGGGGAGCCTTCACCTGGACCAGGCGTACCAGGCGTCCCTGGAGTTCCGGGCGTACTCGGATTCCCGGCGTGTTGATGCAGAGGCCCAGGACTCTCGTCATCTCTGCGCAACATCATCATGTCAAGGGGGTGGGCGGATGGCGATGACCCCTCCCGTCCTGCCAGGGCTTCGCTGGTTGAGTCGTTGCTGCTCTCCCGCTCTCTGGCAGATGCCAGGGGATTGGAAAGGCGGCTCTTCTCCATCTCCAGCTTGTCGCAAGCAGCCAGGGAGGAAGAGGAGGCGGATGCAGGGCCTTTGCTGTCACTGTTAAACTTTAGCACACTGTTGGAAAGGGGGGAAATACTTTGGTTTAAGAGAGGGAAATCTTTGCTACTGGTGCTGTCAGCCCGCTGGCCTGTCATAGCCATGTTCATGGCCTGCTCCTCCTCCTCATCTGCCTCCATTTCTACTCCACCACCATTGGAGTAAGCATCCTCATCCTGCTCTGGACTCTCTCCTCCCACTGCACCGGGCTCCCGCTTGATGGGCGGGTACTGGCTCAGGTCTGGCCCATTGGGTTGCAAAGTGCATGTGTCCCTAACCTGGCCTTTGCAGTCATTAGAGATACCACCAGTGGCAGCAGCAGCAGAACTCCCGCTGGGGGTCCTGTGGGCACCAGCCCCTCCCCCGAGGTTTGGGTTGGTCTCAGCCTTTGGCATGTTTTGGGTTCTGGGGGTTTGGTCATTGGAGGAGCTGCTGGCACTGCCCTTCAGGAAGGCAAATCCTGCCTGAAGGGAATCTGCATTCTCCCCACTACTGTGGAAAGCGTTCCACAATCCGCGGAGCCCCGTGTCTGGCCCTAGGAAATTGGCAGGTGTAGGAAAGTGGGGTAGCACAGAGTTGGGGGGTTTTTTTGGTTCCAGAAAGCTTATAAGAGGTTCTTTGTCCTTGCCGATGCCCTGGATGATGGCAGAAACGTGCTTGTTGCTCAGCAGCTTCTGCTCCTGATCATTCAGGGACATACGGTGGTCATGGACAGCATGTGTCACGAAGGAACGGCTGTAGCCAAAAGACAGCTTGCACAGGAAACACATCAGCACAGGCTTCCGCCGCCCATCGGCCACGCAGCCCTCGAACTTGGACAAGTCCACATTGTTGGGGACATCTTTGGACACACAGGAGTTTTTGGCTGCACCATCCGCTGTGAGATAGTCTTTGTCATTCTTGTGGCGGAGGTCATAGACACGGAAACTGTGCAACACGGGAGCAGCGCCCGCCAGCCCTCCAGCTGAGGTATTTGGGAAGGAGGGGTGGTCAGCCGCTAGGGATTTATTCCCCAGGGATGAGGCGATGTGGAAAGTGTTGATGATCTGGGGGTAGAAGGACATGGGTGCAGCGGGCTGCTCCAACCGTTCCGCCCCTGGGCTCAGGCCACTCTGACCACTGCTGGCCTGGACACTGGGGAAGGTCTGGGGGGACAGCAGGCCCCTGAATGGGAGAGACCCAGAGAGCCCCCCCTGGTTGACACGCTGCTCTTTGGAGTCCTCCAGGATGAAGGCAGAGCCGTCGGGCTGGTAGATGATCTCACCACACAGGTTCTCCACATCGCTATCTTCTTCCATCTCCACCTCACTGTTCATTTCCACTTCTGCAGCACCCACCTCACGCTCTCCTTCGTCTTCGCTCTCCTCCCCTACCATCCCTTCGACCTCCTCACCCTCCTCGTGACCTCCGGTGGTAGGCAGACGAGCATTGGGGCAGTGGTGCTCCATGTATTTTTGTAAACTGGAGAAGGAACTAGAACATTCGTTGCAGGGGATCTCCTTTGCCGGTGCCACGGGAGATGTGGCTGGGGCAGAACAGTCCGAACCCAAAACTGCTCCTCCTCCTCCTACTCCTGGTAAAGTCCCGGTAACACTCCCTTTGTTACCAGTAGTAAAGCTTTCTCGCCGACTCTGCTCGGTTAGAGAGTCGGTAGTTGCACTGACAACGGCGGGGGTAGCAGTGGCCCTCAGCGGGCTCACAGCGGGCTGTCCGAGGCCATTCTCCGGCTCTCCGATGGCGACAGGTGACGGTTGGTTGTTGTTGTTGTTGGCGTTGTTGCTGTTGGCGACACTGGTCTCCATGGCGACGACAGAGTTGTCCTCAGCAGCAGCGTCCAGCCTCTGGCCACCATGTTCTTGCTGCCGTGACGACACCATAGGGGGAGAGTCACAAGTTGCCATAACGACCACTACATAGGGATCTCATCTCATCCAGCCTAACAGGGACCTGGGGGGGAAAAAAACAACACAGAAATAAAGAAATGAACATCAGACATTCAGTGAATCCAGTTCAACATCGGAGGCTGAAGACAACAATTACCTCATTCTAACTGACTCACTCTTTTCCATCGGTGCTAAATCAGATCTGTTTCAGTCCCGATTGGGCTTTATACTGCTCCCTCAGTTGTAGCTTAGACGAGACCGACTCAGATTGCTTGCCATGACCACATAAAAAAAAACCCATCCTTAAACAAAGGTTTTGACTCCTATTGACCCCAGGGACCATGGCTTGGAAACAGGGGAAATGAGGTATAAATGAATGAAGCAGCTCCCATGGCAGCCTGCGTTAGGGAAGTTTATAGGAATAACCCAATTGTCTGGTAAATAGACTCTTTGATCGACATACCACTGTGCAACACTGGAAGCAGTTTGGCTTCTATTGTGTCCTGTGCGTGCTACCACTGTGATAAAAGATTATGATTTCTGGCTATTACAAGCTAGGTTTGCATATCATATAAAGTGCAGTTGTGACACACATAAAAAAAAAAAACAATTGCAGGGGTAACATTCAAGTTTGTCAAACAACTTCGATGCTAGTGTCTTCTAGTGGAGAGTGGTGGACTGGAGTCTTCAATCATTGGCTAAATTGCTCTTGGCATGTTCTCACCAGTCAGGAGTTGCTAATTAGGCAGCACCTATTAACCTATTAATGTCCTGGAGGTATGAGTTGGAGTCTGTGTGGACAAAGAAACTAAGACACTGTCATTGTACTGTCATTCTGCTAACTGCGTTTCAACATGTGGAAGAAGTAAAACAAAGGCTGTTGGCAAATTTTCCAGAGGAGGGTCAAACACGTCAGGAAATTAAAGAATATTTACATCCGTACGATTCGTGTCTTTTCATGCCGGCGCGATGCAGGAAAGGAATAAGAGAAAGAAAGAGACACAAAGGGAGAAAAAGAGAGAGAGGGAGAGCTTCCATGAGGAATGATGTTTGGAATACCAGTGAGATGTTATCAATCCTGGGCGGCTTCCCATCTCTCAACCCTCCACTACTTCAATCTCTTGGCTTTTCACAACAAGGCACAAACGTAAAAGGCACACACACAAACACACACAGTGCTGAATAAATGCCTCCGCAGCCTGCAAACACACACACACACACACACGTTAACACCCCGAAAGTTTCTTCCTTTTTGTCATCACAGGCATAATTTCTCATCACCTGAAGAGAGCAGTGAGAAACAAGTGAGGGGAAAAATAGACTAAAAAGCTCAAGAGCTACCTTTGTTGCTACTTAGAAGAAAATGTTTTCTCCCTCAGCTAAATGCAACGCATGAGGGCCGGTCGTGCATGCCAGTGTCTTTTCGCTTGATACAGCACCAGCGCCTTTCAGATGCTCGCGTGTAAATGAGCTGGCATTAAAAGAAAGCTTTAAAGAGCCATGTTAACCTTTAACCCAATCCACCTGCTGCTTAATTCTCCCTCTCTCTCTTTCTACACTCCCTCTCCATCACAACAAAGCTACAAAGCAATTAGAGGATTAATCCGCAACAATCCCGGGCTAAACAAAGCCAGTGGGAGAGACAGTAAAAGCGTGAGGAATGAAATCAAACATGTGTGTGAGTATGTTTGTGGGTGCACGTGTGTGCACGCGCTATAATCAGGTCTAATCTGACATATCCCGGAGATGATTCCATGGAGACTAGTGATAGATTAAAAGAGAGAAATTATGGTTTTTTTTCTCTTTGTGTCTCACTCAGTTTCCGTCTCTCCATTCGTGAGATTAAAGGTAAATTCACAAGGAGCAGAAAATGAATTTTAATGCTGATCTGTTCAGCTCAGATGTTTCTGAAGGTGGGAGGTGGAAGGTGGATATGACATGACTGTTTTCAGAGCGTAACTTTGTAGATTAAGGCCTAAAGTAGAACTCTAGAGGAAACGTTTTTAAGTCCAGTGCTTTAACTACTACACAAGGGTTGCATGACGTTTACTGTGTACTTTTATGTGACCTGTATTGTCCAGGTGAAGTAAACTAAACCCGCTTGGTACACAGAGAGAGAGGAAGACAAACATGACAGTATATCAGATTTTTTTACCCAAGATCCTAAAGATATAAAGTACAGTTTCCACCCACATAAACACCTATCTACCGCAAACAGAAAACACACACCTGTCCAACACGGGAGCTCAAACTTGTAACTGCAAAGAAAATACAGGCCGAATGGGCTACAATGTTAGCGCAGTGTGAGAAAAAAAATGAAATAAAGTCAAGTCTTCTGTACATCCACTCACATTACAGCTCACTCAGCTTCTTTTTTTTTTTTTTTTACCATGAATCAATCATTGCGCTCGACGAGCAGCTAAAACAACACGCTGGGCTTAGCTCCTGCAGTCAAAGCTACACATTTTTCATTTTTTTCAGAAGTGTCGCTCTCGCCGACGCTCACGTTGGACGTGATTGAGGGTAAAACTGTTCAGAAGCAGTGGGGTTCGAGAGGTAATGCGACACACAGGACAGGATTTACTACTTGTCAGCGGTGTCACTTGACTGCTTATTTCATTTGGGAGCAACCCCTTTGAATTGTGGCTCGGACATAAAACACTGAGGGTTTATGAATTATGCATCTCCTAACACTTTAAGTATGGAATTATGCCTTATGGATAAGCCAATGTGTTAAGCACTTGGCACTGACATATCACCCATAATGCTAACAGGTTAGCGGCTGTTTACGTGTGCAGCCTGCCAACAAAAACGTAATTGTCCATTATTTTGTAACCTCTGGTTCTAATTGAATCCAATAATTTTGTCACCAACACGAACACTGACACACTGAGCGAGCAGTGTGTGACTAATGCTTAATGTTGCATTTTCTTTTCTAATTTCCTACCTTTGCAAAGCGAGTCATCCTGATCCATTCAGTGTGTCTTAATTCCCTAATGTCTTGCTATCATCCCAACTCTGAATTTCTGCCTTTCTGAGCTCAAAGTAACATTTTACGCACCGAGATCTTGCACAGATCTATATATGATGACCTATATAATCGTCTCCGTGAAAACCTGATTACCTGGCGCTTTGTCTCAGGAATAAATAGGTGGAAAGGTTATTTGACTTGCTTCTTTTTGTTTTGCTCCATTCCCCGGGCTTCACACCTCTCACAGCAGTGGTGCCCACTACTGCTTCTTTTAAGGCAGATCATGTTCGCTAAGAAACCTTCCTCCCTCTCTCTCTCCCCCACTGCTTTCCTTTGCTCTGCTAACCAACCAGACTACTTTCATTTGAGAGAGAGAGAGAGAGAGATAGATAGACAGATACATAGAGGGGGAGAGAGAAACTAACAATGAAGCCCAGGTTTTTCCACACTGCAGAAACAGTCCCTTTTCTTAGAGCAGAAGAACAAAAGAGATGGCCAGAGCCGCTCCCACCTCTGTTTTTTAATTAAGCATGTCCCCTTGCTTTCACACGCATGCACATGGACACAGCCTCTCTCTCTCTCACCCACCCACCCACACACACACACACACACACACACACTAAGGTAATTAAAGTGGCAGATCAGATCCAGTGAGAGGCAAATAATAGCCTAGGAATGCCTGCTTTGGACACTGCTAGTTCTGATGGGAGAAAGGGGCTAAGAGACTCCTTGGCCTATTGTTTTTCTCCCTCCTCCCCTCTATGCTCTCTCTCTCTCTCCCATATCCCTCCATCTGCTTTTCAGTAGCTCCCTGAGAGACAGAGAGGCACTCTAGAGCAGGGGATTTCTCCACTTTCTTTTTTTTTTCTTTCTTTCTTTTTTTTCAGACTTTGCTGCTCTCTCTGATTCGGGTTATTCTTAAAGCATTTCCAGTTTAGTCAGAAGTTGAATCCTGCATGGCGGAAAAAGTCAGAGGTTAGGCTACAAACACAAAACGTGCTGCGCGAAAACGACCACGTCAGGGGCCAAAATCTGCATTCGCCGGAGGCTCTTGTAAATTTTTCAGCTCGTTCAGTCGTAACAAATGTGCTAATAACACATTATGTGTTACAGAATTGTATCCACACAGCGCAGACCTGGGCTCCTGGTGATGTGGGAGTCTCCTCCTGCTTTTGTCCTCCCGTCAAGACCATCACACATTAGCCAGAGTCGCAGCCTGTTAAATGCCAAACCTGTAATTGCGATGTCGCCACACTGCCGTCTTTGTTTACATGGGAATCTGTTGGGCCCATATTCTTCATCCCTAACTGTCCGACACGTTAATGCAAGGGTTGACAGTCGTGTTAATGCTGCTGTGAATATTTAGAAACATCTGTAAACACTGGAATTAGGCAGATCTGTGCTTCGGGAGCTGGTCATCTGAGGTCGAAAATGGTTATTTTCCCTCCACTTGTCAAAGTGTTTGGGGACATATGTGAGCTCAGGTAATAACTGGTGAAATAAAATCCTGAAGGTGACCCGTGAAGCCTAGCAAAGTCAGACAACAAAGTCAGAAGACAGCGTGAGACTATGGCTTTATGTCCATTCCTTGAGGTCTCTTAGAAGGTCATACCTCTCTCAGCATGTGGCCCCTCAGTCTAACACCAAATCTTCTATCAAAATGTCACCAAGCGTTAGCCAAAGACAAAGGCGAAGGGCACTGTGAAAGCCTGTGCATCCATCTCCCACTGTCAGTGCCATGAATAGGCCTACTCCGGTCTAATTAGACCTGTTTATTTGTTGCCATGCAGAAACGGAGGGATGAAAAACGAAGTGGATGAAGGAGGAGGGGAATTATCTCCTTCTTCACAATACGAGAGGAGCTTTGGCTGCCATCAAAGAGTACTGATGCGTGCGTGCACAAACACATCCACTCACACGCACGGACCCACCGAGGACCGCCTAATGCTCTCTGTTTAAAGTCTCCAAAGAGAGGACGGGGGAGAAAACTGCGTGACCAACTCTTTTTTTTTTTTTTTCTCTTCACGGCACAAAGAGTTTTCACGTAGCTGTTGTTTGTTGCCTGGAGGTGTAACATTAGACGTTGGATGGCGTGGCTCTCCCCAGTGCCCCCACACCCTTCTTTCTGTCTGGCTGTCCTCTTCCCTGTCTCTCCCTTGAGAGCAAAGGCCTTCATTACCAAAAGACACCTTATCATTACTGCAAGGTGCAGCTCAGACACCTTAAAGCAAGCACTACTCCATTTAGCACAGGAATCTTGTTCGACAAATTACCTACTCCGCAAAAATGGCTTTTAGCAAATCAAAATCAAAATTACGCCTACATGAGCAACGATCGTGGTTTGCAGAAGGAAGCGAACAACTGAGAGAGAGGTTTAGAGGAGGAGGAGGTGGAGGTGGGGGGGGCAGGGATAATGAGGAGGAAGGCAGAGGATGGAAGTGGTCTGTTCTTTCTTTTCCTAGAGCAGGTATGCAGGTTCTATCCCTCAGGTTGATGACAAGTTAATTGGTCTCATTGGTTGCTCAGGTAACATTACACCCAACTGCCCTCAGGTCCGTATACCTGATATTCTATTGTTAGGGAGAAACAAAAAAAGAAAAAAAGAAGAAGAATTAAAAAAAAAAAAAAGATCTGGCCAACGTAGAAAATAACAAGCAACATGTGAGATGAGAGCATCAGAAGAAACGAAAGTAGTCAACTATGCAAAAACAAACTTGTTAACCAGATGAGTGAACTGTGAAGCCAGAGGACGTGTTTGCCTTTTTTTTTCTCCCCCCCTCCTCTCGCTCAGAGCACAGGGAGAATTATATCACTCAAGCCACAGATGGGTCCTAAAATCTGATTTAGGATCAGATTACACCAGCCCCTATCCCGACTTCAACCAGGTTGAGGTGAAAACATCTCTCGTGTGCTCCGGCCCCCTCCAAAAAAAAAATATCCTACTGAGCGTGGAGCTCAGTAACATTTATTTCCATTGAGTAGGTTTTCATTATGATAATTTGGATGTGGGTCCAAGGCTTGCATGGCTTTATAGAGACAAAGTTTAACGGATTAAAGACAAGTTTGACTGGATTTAACATTTTTACAAATGGACTTTGGGCTTACACAGTCCAGTCTAAATATATGCACAAGTCTCACGCCTTTGAAGAGGCAATATTTCAAACTAAACTCAAACCGAAACATGAAAATAAACAGTCAGACACTGCTGGGTCGCAGTCACCACTTACTGCCCTTGCTAAAGATTTTTCCAGCATCAAAGGCAAAGCCAATCTACATAGCTAATGCCTCCAGTTTTTTTCCTCCTCTTCCTTGAACTCAAAACAGCAGAGACCAATGGGAGTGAAAAAAAAAAAAAGTGGGGATTTTTCTTTTGCCAGCAATCTGGAAACACTCTCTAGTTAATTAGGGTTGATTGGAAATGAACCGCACAAACAAAGGGCAGCCTATGCCCTGACTATTATGACCGTGCACGCGTGCGTACACGTGCACAGGAGGGGTACTATAACCACCTTAGAAGCACACGCTGGTAAAGAAGAAAAAAAAAAAACCTCAACTCTCTAGACTCTTCTCCTCTGTCTCTTTACCCCCTCCACCTCCACCCTCCAGATTAAGGGAATGCACCGCTAAAGAATGTGTGACGACCTCCACTGCCACGGAGCAAAACTTCCAGCCCCTGACGCCACAAAAGGCAAGAAGGTAATTAAGTTTGAAAGAATAGAAGCACTGCCACAAACAATGCGCCAGTGTCCATGGGGAGGGATTGGAGGGGGGTGTGTGTGCATGTGTGTGTGTGTGAGCATGTGTGTGGTGGTGGTGGGGGGGGGGGGGTAAGTCAGAAAGGCTATTAACATTCAGTGGCCGGGTGAGAGAGAGGAAGGAGGGCAAAGGGGAACTGAGGATGGCATTCTCTCTCTCTGTGCTTCTCCCTGTCTTTCTCCATCGCAGCATGACTTGTCTGTTCATTCTTTTTATTTATCTCTCTTTTTATTCTCTCTCAATCGCCCTCACATCTGGTTTAACCCCCCCACCCTCCACACCCACCCACCACCACTTTCTTTCCTCCCCATATTGCCCCCTACAACACTGCTACAGCTCTCCACTGCTTTTTTTTTTAAGTGTTCCTTGTTGTTGCTCCCTATGTGAAGGGTGCCTGCCCTCCTACAGACAACACACACTCAGACAGATGCAGTCTTGCACACTCACTCACACGCTCACACACACACACACACACCTTTTTCCCCCCAGTTCCAGCTCCAGCTGTTTGTTATCTGTTTAGCAAGACTAAGTTTGACACTCTGCATACGCCAAAGCTAATACCTTACTACAGTAACACACACACAGTATCTGTGGTTACCACCTTAAAGTGTTAAGAGCTAACTGGATTACCACCCTACACACACTCAAGTTCACACACGCACACACACACACACATGGACTCACAACATACAAACACAAAACATACACAGGGAGCTTTCATCTTTTTTGCCACATCTCCAGCAAAGCAGTTTAACTCAATTAGCAAAGAATGTAATTTTATTTGCAGACTCCCAAGTAACTGAAAACACACACACTTGTACACACACACACACACACGAACACACTCATACAGTATAAGCAAACTGTCCCTCTCCCACGTGGTTGGAGCTAAGAAAGAAGTATTCATTGCTCATGCATGTGTGTCAGCCTGTGTGTGTGTGTGTGCGCCTATGCGTGTGCATGCATGTGTGTAAGTGTGTGTGTGCGTGCGTGCTCGGACAGTGGAAAGATCATGAGACACTTTTACGTCAGATGAGTGAATCAGACAAACCGCTAATTTCAAAGAGGGATTCTATTGTAGAACGGAGGAGGGTGAGAACAGAACCAGAAGTTAAAAGTCACAGAGACGCAAACAAAACGCAGACGACAATAGGAGACGAGCGCAAGAGGCTGTTAAGTTAAACACAACTTTGTGCACTTCCGTGTGCGCAGACGCACTGGACATCTCTTCCTCTGGCCGGGCCAAGGGGGGGAGAAAAAGCAAGTCGCCAACTAATTGTGGTTTTGCGGTGTTATGTGTTTAGTAATCTGCCTCTCTTTGTCTCTGCATCTCACCAGAGACATGGATTAGTGCTAAAATGATGACTGCTTAATCCTTGATTTGCCTGTGCTAAATAAATATTAATCTAGCCTGCTCATCATGCTCTTGTAAGGTACAACATACACAATATGAAAGGGCTTAGCTGTTACATAAATCACAGCCTTATCTTTTGGATGAGGCAAAAGCATGAGACCATGGACACACACACACTCACACGCGCCGAGGGAGAGAGAGACACACACACACCTCATCTCTGCAATAACATAGCAAGTTGAAGGGGGTGGCAGGGTTGGATTATTTTTTGCCAAGTGAAATAAATAATCCTGCTAAATACAAAGCATTAAAAAAAAAAATCTCTAAAATGCATGTTTTTTCTCCCAGGGTGTGTAGATGCAAATCATCATCATCATCATCATCATCATCATCATCATCATCCTCGCCCTGAAAAAACATAGGCAAACAAATATCACTCATTTGTGTTGATTCAGACCCTTCTCTATCTCTCACTCTGCCTCTCAGCAGGTTTGTTTAGAAAAAAATACTGCTGGGGACATGAAAAATGAAAGCTACCATTGCTGGACTCTCTCCCTCGCTTACACACACACACACACACACACACACACACTTAAATTGACAAGGCTGTGGTAGTGCTGCGCAGAAGAGGTTAAGCAAACATTGTCCACGTCAGTCAAGGATAGCAGAGGCTCACAGACAGACACAGAGAGCAGTCTCTGACGCAGGCATTTCACATCCACCTGGCAAATATAAACGGCTGGTTATGCTGTATCAACCACCATGAGCCTCAGATTCTCTGCTTATTTTATGCTATGATAACTCAGACACTTGTGAAACAACTTATAGGGCAAACTTTATTTTAAGACGTATAAAAAAAAAAATGGCAGACTATTTTCTCAAAATACTTCTCCTCCTCGGAGGGCCTCAGCAGGCTCAAATTAAAAAAGAAGCACTCAAATCAGTTTTGTAAGAGCAGCAAGTCCTGCTGATATTTTGGAACCTATTATTAAGCATTACAAACTAATGTAGCAACTCTGGCTACTTGTTGCCAAAAGTTCATTCCTTTTTAGGAAAGGGGGAAAAAAATGTCGCATATGTTGCCCTATTTGGTGAAAAGATGTCTATCAGTATCAAGTGACCAAGAAAACAAGCTGGAGGTACAGCTAATGAATAGTGGCCTATACAGTGGTTGTTAATGCATTGTCACGAAGAGAAGAAGAAGAAGAGAAGAGAAGAGAAGAGAAGAGAAGAGAAGAGAAGAGAAGAGAAGAGAAGAGAAGAGAAGAGAAGAGAAGAGCATTTGCTTTTACAGTCAGTGTAGCGAGGACACCTTGCTAATTGTGCAGATATTTCTCGTACACGGCAACCGAGGCCTTCCTCTTCTTTTCGGGGGTTACAATAAAGTTTAAAGTTCAAACCCCAACTGTTTTCTAAAGACGGTACTCGGCAGGACCCTAGCCCTGTCATTATCTTCATAAACATAATCATAGGGCAGGTATCCTGACTGACGCCACGAGCTATGTGCCCCTCACTTAAACATCTCCCGAGCACTTCTGTGACACGCCACAAACACACCATTAATGTCTTGAGCATTTCAAGGGAGGGGGGGTTTAAAAAAAAAAAAAAAAAAAGTGAGGGCCTTGCATAAGAAAAAAGCAGAGATGAAAACAGTGGAGATGGGAGCAGGCATAAGGGATTTGTGGAAAAACACACAAAACACAAATGCACACATACCTTTTGGTTTTCCAAGAGCTCGAATACTCGTGACAGGTCTAATTTCTAGACCGAGGGAATTACTAATTAACTTAAGCTTTTGGCTCTCTATTTAATTAGAGAGGTCTCCAAATGAACTTTAGACCAAAGCCATTTGCTTTTTAAACAAACCCCCTTTTTCTGACAGCTGTTGTGAGTTTGCCCTCTTCTCACAAAAACCACAAGGAAAGCACAGTTGTTATTTATGCCATCATAGACTCTTTTTCTGGTTACCGTGGGAGGGAAGAAAGAGAATGGGGGGAGGGAGAAAAAAAATGAGCAATGGAGTTGAAAAGTGTACATTTTAATTGGATTTCACTACAAACAAACAACTGTCAGATGTAATTAGTGTGGTTTTAGATTAGCAGTGCAATATTCCTTTATCAAAAAAACAACATGTCACGCAGATCCAGGGCGAGCCCGGTGAGAGGGAACCGGGATGAAATGGACCCATTACCTTACTGTTTGCTGTAGGAAATAACCGCTATTAGATATAAATGACACAATAACATATTGAAATCTAAAACTCCTCAGTGTTCTCACTGTTCAATTATCAACATGAAAGTAAGACGTCTTCCTACATGTGTGCGTATGTGTGTTACGCTGCCCATAATGTGACAGGGGAGCATTGGGGTCAACGGCAAAGAAGCTGGGTCAGCAATCTCGCTCTTTTCTTTCACTCGCTCTCCAACGCACACACGAACAAATGTTCCTTGTTTTTAAAATGACATGTAATATGTGTCGTGAAAAGGAAAATGTTTGTCTTTCCTTTTTTACGTTATTACAAAAAGCTATAAGAGTGAGTACGTCCAACTGGCCAAAGAGGCCAGTGAATCATCCATCACCACATCGTGACACTTGTTTAGGTATTGTGTTAAGGAAGAGGTCTATTCTTCAGCCGTACTTTGCTTTTTTAACAATTCCTCCAAAGCCCTCCTATATCTGCTCATCTCAGCTGGGATGAAACACGGCAAAACTCCCCTCTTTATTTAGTCTAGAGGCAGAGAGCTGATACATCAGCGAAACCACTGACAAAACCAGCCCTGTTAATACCTACAATTTCATATACAAGAACATTCCTGCTGCGTGCTCTGCTCTTCTTCTTTACTGTCACAGAAAAAGGAGTCTTTTTTTTTTCTTTTAAAAGCAAATAATTAAAGATTATTCCACGGCTGGTGCCAGGCCAGAAAAAAAAAAGGCATGGTTTGAGCGGGATAGTGTTGGCTGGAGTCTGCTCAAGAAATTTGGGGAGACATATACTTGCTTGCCTATGTTAAATCAGAGTGGGAGCTACATTTGAAATAAAAAAGATTTTTATTTTTTTAATACTGTGCAAATATTCCTGTGGTGCAAAGACAGAGTACAAAGAAATATTCTTATTTAGTCTGGGTGCATGGGCAACTAGTCCAGCACCTGCAGATCATATGTAACATCTGTCTTCTTACTGACTCAAGCTGTTCATTAAGTCAAAGGAATTTCAGTTGAACTATTATGATTATTTTTATTATTATTATTATTTTAGTAATAATAATAACAGCATTGAAAAGGTCTCCATGCAACTCGAGACACATTTCTTTGGTAAATGCGTCTCATCTCTTATTACACTGTTTGTTTAAGCCCACAAGTCATGCATAATTAATTAGCCATTTATTCCCCCGAGGAGCTCTGCCAATGGCCTTGATATCCACATGCTATTGCCTTCAGGAATACCACGTGCCAATCATGTCGAGGACATGCAATATACATGCATACGGAGGCCCGTGCAGATGTTGACACATACAAATATTACACATGAGCCGAGGAGAAAGTAAAAGTGATTTGATGCAGATGGTGCAGGGGAAAAAAAACACAATAATTTGTTTCTAATCTGCACTGGAAGAGTTTATTAAATTATTTCTACAGATATAGAGAATCACTCACTTCTCCATTTTTCATTAAGGTCTATTAATGTGCATGTGTCATGTGACTGGGCTCTCTGCCTTTTCAATCCCTGCCTTTGTCTTTGGTCAGCACGGGAGAGAATGTATCATTTGTCATGAGACGTCTTGTGCTATTGTGGTGTATCTTTTCTGAAACCTGGAAAAACTTAGTTAGTCATTAACTTTTTTTTTTTCCTCCCAACTCACAGCTCGTCTTTTTAACTTCTGTTTGAATGAGGTAGTTGGGCATATTTTTTTGCTGCTTTTTGTTTTTAAACTTGCCAGCTTTTACAGCTATGAAAATACTTCCCAAAGCAATCGATAAAATGTGGCACATAACCTTCTGTGCTGTGCACCATTTGGTTGGTAAGTGCAAGAGGGACAAACCTTTCTAAAGGCTGCCGAATGCTTTGTTGAATATGTAAGTTGAGGACTTGGAGGCACTCACATGGACCTGAAGGGCTAAGAAAGTGTCCTTCACGGTGATTGCATCAAGGGGTGTGGAGGACAAACAAATGTCACAGTCTGAATGGTCACTGCAGCATCAAGTCAACACCAATTTACAAGAAAGAAATGAGAATCAACAGAAAGATTCAGCACCAAAGCAAAAGTTTACAGACAGGGAGAACACAGGGAGGGAGAGGAGGGAGTTTCTCGTTGCATTCAAATTGCCCAATCACTGTTTGCTATCAACTCCCCTCCCTACCTGACCACCATGCCTATCAAAAGGCCGAGAAAAAAAACAGAAAAAAAAACACAGCAGACGCAAATGAAAGACGAGACAGACAGCAACAGGGAACACGAGATACAGAGACACCAACACATACACAGAGAAAGCAAATCTGTGAGACAATATGAGAGAAAAGACAGGGCCTCATTTTTTCACCATCCCATTTTATTTGACCTAAACCTGAGAATCTCAGCCACCCCCAGGGCCCACAGGACCCCAGATCAAACAGAAAGAGTCCTCTAACACACGGCCCCGATTGTTCTTTCCCCACCCAGTGGAATCCCCCCACTTCCACTTTGAAATAAAAAGAATAAACATATTATTCTAAATGAAATACCCAGACCCCATGTTTTTTTTTTTTTTTTCTGTGGCTAATATCCTGTACGAGATGGCTGATGCAAAATAGGCAGGAGAGCCTGAGAACGGGACAGAGCACAGAGGGAAGAGAAAAATCCCCCTCTTTCTATTTTCCCTTAAGAGACTGATGAAGGTCTGGCAAGATGAGAGCGAGCGAGCGAGAGAGAGGGAGAGAGACACATGGAGACATGAGAGAGAGAGAGAGAGAGGGTAACGCAATCCTAACTGGCGCTGGACCAACAGCAACAAAAACATTTAGATAACCGCGCTCAATAATGAACGATTTCAATGAGGACAAAAATTACATTTCCTACAGATAACATGCCCCCTTCCCATAAGAGAGCCAAAAGAGCGTTGAAACCACGTCATGCTCTACAGTGTGGTGCACTGGAGCATTATGTTAGGGGAGAGTTGTAGTAACTATATTAGTATCCTTTTACCTGACCAGAGACAGTACTTTACTGGTTGTAATAAGATAGACTTGGCAGAGCTGAGAGAGACAGGGAAAAATATAGACCCCGTATGACAACTTGACTAGCTTCACTGGAAAAGCAACAAATCACTCCTCCACCGACTCCAGCCTGAGCTATAACAGTACCGGCGGCACGGCTCAAACGATTACCGATCTGCAATACCCACTACAAGGGCCACTCAAAATAACAGTCCACATACACATAACCAAGGATCGCTGCAGCGCACTTGATCCTCACAGGTGGTGTGGGTCACAGCAACAACGCCATCCCCACCTTTCCTATCCGCTAAGCACTCACTTCCTTTCATGCCAAAGTCTGTCAAGTTGCTTGAGAGGGGAAGAGGCAAGAAAAGAGAAGATATAGCGTGGAAAGGAGGCAGAGAAAGAGAGAGGAGTCTTTGTCCTCCTCCACTCAGCTCCAGCACGTTTCCTCCTCGGGTCTGGCCGGCATTAGCATATGAAAGGCGAGGGAAGGCGTGCAAAAGGTCAAAGAAAGAGGATCCTGTCCAATGAGAGACAACAAAAACAGGCCACACCAGCCTTTGTGGCGTTCATGTTCTCCACCACCCAATCTCACGCCCCTCCCTCGGCGCTGGATCATTTCCATACACCAGATGCAATAGCAATAATGACGGTTGATCATAAATTACTCACAAAGTCGAGTTGGGTCATATGGAAGTCACCGTGGCAATTTTAAGCTGCGTCACCACCACCACCCTCGTGTACCCCGCCGCCACCCCCCTTCCTCCTCCTCCTCCTCCTCCTGCTGCCACTACTACCAGCGGAGCTCACACGACACTCAGGCATTCACATAAAACACACCTGCCTGGCGGTTCCACAGTTCGCTACTACCCAGACGAGATCCATCCAAATCCTTCGTAAACATCTCAATAAAGGAAAATGTAAGAACAGTGTAGTTTGATCTGATCCATGAAAGCCGCCCCCTTCCTTCCATGTAAATGCTACCTGAGCCACATCCATCCACTACATAATTGCACACTCCAGTGCTTTAGGGATGCAGTTTAGTATATACGTGGAGGCTTAGGAGAGCCTGGAGTTTGCCAGTCTCCACGGTTACTCTATTATCATACATATTGCCTCACATGACAACTTCCATCTGTTGGCATCCGAACAAACAGCCGGGAATCTCTGGCCTGGTGTTTCCGGGGTCCTGTCCAGCAAACACACACACACCACACAGCAGCCCTCGACCAGGCAGCGACAGCGGGCCGGAGACAGACGGACTGGAAAGGGGAGAGATGGCAGAGAGAGGGAGAGAGGGAGGGAGGGAGAGAACGAAGAGGGGTAGAGCATTTCATCTCTCTTTCATCTCTGTCACCCAGTCAAGCGTTCAATGCCCCATTCAGTGCCTGCCCAGCATTATGCAAAATAATGCTAATCCCCTTTCCCGTGCTTTCACACTTGTATAAACCGCCGTTCCTGCCTCTGAAAAGCAATTATATCAGTTTACGTTCCTGTCAAAAAACAGGATTAGCATGCAAGTACTAGTAGCACCAACTAGGTCCAATCTCCAGCCACCTTTGGCTAGCGGGAAGCACAGAACATTAAATGTTTGTCCACCCCCCCGTGCACACCCCCCCCCTACAAAATAAAGTCCTACAGCTCAGTGGGGGGTGGCTATAAAGATGTGTTGAAATTAGATATTTGGATGGAATGAGAAGAAAGGCTGAAGGTAGAACTCCTTGTCCCTGTTAGGCCTCGGCTTCTCTCTGCCAGAATCCCAGTCTTGTACAATAATCAAAAACAAATTCTGCTATGTCGCTACACACGGGGGCCGTATCGGCCTCACAGTCCAAGTCTCGCTTCGCTGACAGCAGCGTGTTACACATGTGACACACACACACTGACACACACCACCACACATAAAAAAAAAAAAACTCAACTGCTGTCATCCCCGCCGACACATTGCCAACACATGCTCACGACCGGTGCCAGCGCAGGTGTGCACATGCAAAAACGCCGCACACACCGAGCAGACCCGGAAAGATGGCCGAGTATTTTTTTTGAATATGCAAATACTCTCACAAGCGGAACGTGTGCAAATAGGAGTCATTGTGAGCTGGTTTCATCTGGACAGTCGGGCCTCTCTCTGCCTTCTCTCTCTCATGTTTTGGGGGCACGGGGGGACGCACACCCATCTCCTCTGACGACAGATCAGGGGACATTAGTCAGCACAATTAGCCAAGTCGTCATGGCGACTAATGAAATTTGGCAAAGCGGCCAGCCAGAGACTTAAATGAGCTAGCTGGTTATGTGCTACCATGGGGGGGCTGACTGACTGACTGGCTGGCTGGCTGCTGCTGGCTGGTTGCCTTACACACACCCATTATTCTCTTTTCTGCCATGGCGGTACAATAGAGTCACTTGTATCTCAGCCGATACCCACCGGCGGTACAAGCTCTCCGCCTGACAATTTGCATATGTTAATATAATTAAGTGCTAATTACACTAAAACTCGCATATTCACAAGCTCTCTCCCCGGGAGCTACGGAGGGGCTTGATCTCGGTCCAAGTCTTTAACCCTCCTCCGCCTCTCGCTCAGTGTGTGTGATAGAGAGAAAGTGTGTGTTAGCGGTGGTGCCCTAGGGCTGACACAGGAAGCCCCCCCACCCACACCCCCTCTTTGAGACATAATGCTGAGCTGCTGTGGACTTCTTAGCTTGTCCCCCTACAGGCCTCCGTGAGCCAGGAGACCCTGACACTACTACTGCAGACCGTCACCCCCCCACACACTCTCACCCCTCCCTCCCTCCCTCACACATACTACATAACCAGGAGAATATTGAACCTTGATCTCTGTAGGAAATTCAGCTGTTAGACACCTCTTTGCATCAAAAACCTCCATGCTTCAAACAGTTGCATAACAGTCGTTGCATAAAACACCATCTATGAAAAAGCGAAAGAATGAGTGTGAAGGAGAGACGGTGAAAAAGACAAGTTGGTCCGTAAGAGTCAAATACTATTGGTGCAACACTGGTTGGGTTTATATGTGACTGTGGTTGGGATTATAGCTGCACTGCCACAGCCTGGAAACCTTCAAATGAAGAACTCGCTATTACTTTGTAAATTCAACCACCAATCATGTGTGTAAGGAGAAGTGCTGGATTGGTTTAATATTGAATCTCCTTAAAGCTGGTAGCCAGAAATGGTAACAGTTATTTGAGCCATAGATAAGAAACAAAAAAAAATAAAAAATCTACATGATTCCCCCCTCAGTGAGTGTGTGTGTGGATGTGAGAGTGTGTGTTGGCCTGCCGTTTTAATAATGGAGGACAGGCGGTTGTGCTTTTCACATCGTAATGGCCGTGAATCAGGGAGGAAGCCAAGCGGTCGTGCTACAATTAGAGATCTTTTGTGCCTCTTCCTCTGTCTCTTTCTCCCTCTCTTTTCTTGTTTTCACTCGCTGACACTCTCCCTATCAAGAGTATGTTAAAACAGTCTACTCTGTTCTGCTGCTAAGGCTGAATGGGGAAAGAGGGAGGGAGGGGGTGACTGAGACTGAGTTTTTTTTTTTTTTTTTGGAAGGGGAGGGGGGGATTCACACTGTGCTGCTGCCGGACACGCATATACACACGCATGCACACACGCACCAACTGGTGCGGGAAGAGGGATTAAATAAACACACATGCACAGACGCACACCTATTGGCAGACAGACGCCTCTGTGTGCACTGTCCCTTAATGAATGTCTATGGGGAGTCAAAGGGTCCAAGCTCATTTAGTTGACTTTCAATGAGATGCAGCATTATGACTATGGTAATACGCTCCTCCCTTCCCCAATAATCATACATGGGTCATTGTGTCAGAGTGATTCATTTCTATCACACACATACGCCAGATGTTATTACACAGGAGAGTAAATCTCTCCAACGGATGTCAGTGGGCTTCTATGCAAAAAAAAAAAAAAAAAAAAGGCGAAAAGTGGAGGAGAAAAAGAAGAAGAAAAAATATATTGTTATAGCAGTCCAGCGTGTAGTAAGCTATACTGTTCACCGAAGCATGACGGCTGGTAATGCAGGTTTGGATGTAGCTCTGTGTGTGTGTGTGTCTTTGAGGGGGGAGCTCCTGCTCGCTAATACCTGCTACTCGGATTACCACAGCGTCTTAAGTATTCAACCGGACTCATATTTTCCCTTTCTGCCTTTTTAGCCAAATTGGCTGTCTTTACACTGTAAAGCAGCGATATAGCCCTCCTTACTAAGGGCCTATGGGGGATCCACGAAGAAGAACATTAAAATGCAGCGATAGTCTTGTTGCAAAGCTCCTCTCTATTTCTTTCTCTCTCCCTCTCTCTTTCTGCAGCAAAGGCTTCTAAATCATCCAGCCTCCTCTATTAGACGGGAGACTTATTGAGGTAGAAACCATAAAAAATGAAGAAGGGAAATTTAATCCTTGAAATATTGATTTGCACATTAATATCAGATAGGCAGAGGGCAATCTAGCCGGGTGGAAATGACACATTGTCGACCCCTAGGAGAGGCCCGAGCCAATCTTCTAGCTGCATGTGTCTTGGGCCCAGGAGTTATAGGACAGACTCAGCCCCTGTCTCCCTCTCTCTCTCTCTCTCCCATCCTCTCCTCCTCCGAGTACCCTCTCATCCCTCTTGTCCCCCCCCCCAACCACCCACCCCCTCCATCCGCACCCTTAATGAAGGCTGCAACGCTGAAAATGCATTAGCTTTTAATAATCAAGAAGCATTTTCAAGCCAACAGCTATTGTCCTCCCAGGGCTATCTGCCCATCTCTCACACTATATGTTTTTTTTATTCCTCCCCTCCACCGCCACGGATAAAAATGAATGTTACAAGCTGCTTAACTAACATGCAGAGATATACACACACACACACACACAGCCTTTGATAGTGCTAAGACACAATGAGGAGAAAAACAAAAACAAGGGGCCTGGGCTTCTGCAAACATAAAGCTCAAAAATTTCTCTCATTTGCAAGACAAGAAAAATAACGAAGAGATTCTGTTATTATAGAGTGAGACAATACCATCATTAACTGATGAAATACACTGCAATTAGACAGGACCATCTCCTCTCCTAATTTCACTTTTGGATTTATTATTATTATTATTACCATCACTATTGGGCCTAAGTTGTATTTTTATAATGAAATATAGGATTTTATGCAGATGCAATTAAATCGTCTGACTAGAGTGGAGATCCATTGAGTCTAAAAAACACACCAGTGTTCAGTGTTTATCCATCTATAAAACTGATTTGATTTAAGATAAGATTTAATTTGACTAAAAATTGGGAAATCTTATTTTAATTCATATTTTTAAATTTAAAAATCTGTTTATGTTTATAATAATAATAACCATAATAATACACTCTGATTCTTAAAGCAGTAATAACGTTCCTTACTTGCTCTACGAGATTCTATACAAAATCCTGTATTTGTATTAAAAATGTCTGTAGAGTCTACCTAGAAAACCCAGTGAGTGTTGTCTAATTCAAACAAATTTAGAAGTGTATGCCACATTTGGAAAAACTGGTTGAAAAGCCTCTTCTTCGCTCTCATATCCATGCAAAAAGCCAGGAAAGCCGTGTAGAAGAACCGTCAGTCCTATAAAAAGGTCGCCTATCCTATACTGGCGCACCGTTTATTTGGAGCCTATACAGTCTCTCTTGGTACTCACACACACTCACTACACCGTTAGCCTACATACCGGGGTTGGAGACAGACTGGCCCCTTGGCCCTGATGTTTTTTTTTTTTTCCTCCCGTACGATCGATGTCCCCCCTGTCACTGTCGCGTCCCAATCGCAGCCAAGTCTATCTACCTACCTCGAAAAAAACAGCCAACAGGGCGTAAAAAACACTTGAGAACATCTACCTCTGCGCTCTGTTCCCTAAATGAACACAAAACAACACCAAACGACAACTTAGAGAAGGTGTTGCAACCAGCATCTCTGGGATTTAAGGGAACGACAATTTATAGAAGGAAATTAGAGCTAAAGCCACTGACGCGGATGGGGACCGAGGGTGGAAAATGAACTTACTGACTATGCAAGAAAGGAATTTAAAATGTGTTATATGAATAAAGATCATTAGAGTACGAGCTGGATACAGTCTGATCTTTACAAATGCCTGTGCGAAAGCAAAAACCATCTCTCCAGGAGTTGGCTGGCTCTGAAGGGACTCGCCATGCTATCAGTAGCCCAGCGATCGGTCTCCCTTCCGGACACCGCAGCCACCCACGCCTCGGTAAAGTGAGACTACTTTAAAAGCGCAGCAGGTAAAGATGAAAGATGTGACCGGTGAATGCGGGTTGCTTTTGTCAAGAATCCTTTAATAAAGATGTTACTTTGTCCGATTTAGTGATAAACTCTTATTCAGACGAAAGGGGGATCGTGTCGGGAGACTGATCATGTCACTTTGGTCGTGAATGCCTGGAAGGTGCACGAAAACCGATGTGTTAGGAAAAAATGGCTTGAGCGCTGCGGTGGAGACACATGATCTCTTCAAATCACATATTTTGGCGGTTGGGGACTGAAGGACTCAGGAATTGGGGGAAAAAACATGAAGTCGGACCCCTCGACTGGAAAACAAGCTCAAAGCGGACATGTCCGAGGGATCGGGCTCCTGGAAAGGCACCGCAAAGCCACTAACGGGGGTAAAAACGCTCGTCTCGTCTCGTTGTATCTAACGCTGAGTGCCCGGTCTGTCCGTCCACCACACAATCTCAGTAACAACCGTATAAACTTTGGAAAAGGCAGGTCCGGACGTGATAACCCACTGTTAACACCGCGGACACATGCGTAAGAACGCCTCCGATCCTGTCAGCCGCTTGTTTTATTGTAGCCGAAGCGCCGGAGTTGCACTAACATCACGATATCCGCCTTTATTCCGGACTAAAAACACCCAGCACCTGTTATCCAAAGAGCCCCGATGTCAAAGATCCGCCAGCGAGATAGATAATCGATACCCGACCCCTAAATTTAACACACACACCCCAAACTACTCAATAAAAGTTAAAGGAAAGGAAAAAACTTACTTTCTTCCCCCTCCAAAGCCGTCACCTCCGCTTCTGTCTCTGCTCTTGGCTTTACAAAACAGTCACATCCAGTGGCTTGCGTAACAGGACAATCAAAACGTGGAAAACAGGTAAAATTACAATAATCCTCCAACTTTATATTGGGAAGAAGGGGTAAAATCACAAATGTCAAGCGTTTTGAGAGCTATCCCTTATTTTGGTTCCGGTGGCGGTGAAACGACGTGTCGACGGGCTGCCTCGCAGTTTCTCTTGTGGACGGGGGTCGGGAAACGGAGGAAAGGAAATGAAAATCCGATATGTCTTTATTCTGCTAATTATTATCGTTTTAGCCCTGTTTAAAAAAATGGCTGATTAAGTTGAGTGCGCATGTCTTTGTGTGTCTATTTCCCGATATGCACTCTGGGAATGGGTAGAGAGACAGAGAGAGAGAGGGCGAATGAGAGAGAGAGAGAGGGAGAGGGAGGGAGCAAAAGAGAGACGGGGAGGGAGGGAGAGAGAGGAGAGAAGTGTAATTAGTGAGTTGATCAACAGTCTCCACATTGCAAATGACGCGCACACGGAGGCCTGGCGGCCGCATAGGTCTATGCGCACAGAAAAATCCTTTTGTACGGTCTCTCTCTCTGAGGGCCGAATCACATGTGGAACAATGGACAACCGCTTCCTGCACAGCAAACAGGCAGGACACTGAATTACTCACAAGTGCTCAGAAGTCATCTTTTCTCTATATATAAAAAACAAAACAAGTTTTGCACATGAATATTTCCGAAGTGAATCGCGGAACGCTCCAACACAGCGATGCTTTATTTCGCCATTTAAGAAATATAATAATAACAAAGCGATATTATTCTACACGTGCTGCTTTATTTTTGTTTTACATCTGATTTATTTTCACCGGTTGTGACACTACAGGTGAATTACTTTGTCTTGACGCGCAGAATGAACGGTCTTTGCGGATTTCGAGACACGTTAGGATATTAAAAATCCTGGCGTGACTTTCTACGAGGTCTGGGACAATTTCTCAAAATGAATGAAAGAGGTGGACTTTGAATTTCACCTTTTTAAATCAATAATGTGCATAAAAACAGAAAGGGAAAAAAATAATACACGAGGGAGGGAGATGAAAACTACAAAAACGCCTGTGCCGTATACAAACGGGCTTACACATGGTGTAGAATATATTTTGTAGGAAACAGCTTTTATATGTAGAAAAGCAGAGAGCACATTCACGCACGTGAGTAATTTACGCTCCACACAGGTGGATTGTTTTGTTGTTTTTGTGTCGCTTTCTCTAATAATACACAGGATGTTTAAATGCAGGTGAGGAGATCTGTTGCATATCAGCTACACGTAAACATCCAAGCCCGAAAATGACAGCCACAAAACATCAGAGTAATCCAGCACATGTTGGAAAGTCATCACTGCCCTTTCGGGACCGCTGAGGCCCCGTGTGGGTTCAATAGAGCCAAACTGCAAAATCCAATACAAGGTCACATAAAAATCCCCCTCTCTATTCAAAGCTCCATTCACTGGCGTTTACATTTAGTGTCCTTACAAAGTGCATCGGTGTGTTGGCCCTATACCCTTTCAATGCAAACCGTTTACTGTGTTTCCCCCCCGGTTTTTAATGGTGTCTTTTGGACAAGAGGAAGACTTTACACAGTCTCAGTCGGGGAGAAAATCAAGAGATCTTGTTCGCCTTCATGGAAAAAATCGAAGCTGGGGGTGAATTGAACTGCATGAGCCGGGGCTTGGGATGTGATTATAAGGCTGCTGCTGGCAAGTGAACTACTAGGTCTACTTTGCAGCCACATTGACTGGACTGCACCCATACCAACTGGATCCTTAAGAAGCCAAGAGATCCGAGCCCGACCCGACCCGAGGCTGTTTATTCTGGGTTTAGAGAGGTCTCTGACAAAGGGGGTGGGTGGGTCGAGGTGAGGAACAGAGGCGTCACTTTTCACCCGGATCCAAGGCTCCTGCTGCTGCCGCTACTGCTGCAGCTGCCTCCCTGTCCTCCAGGGGGGTTTTCTAGCCTGTCAGCCTTGGGAGGCGTCGCTCACAGACGGCTTGGAGAGTTTACTCTACCCCGCTGCAGCAGCGGACGCGCGAAAAGTCCACCGGGGCGTGCGTCGATCTACCATAAGCTTTCATGGAGTGGACCTATGTCTCGTTTTCGACTTTAAACATCCAACCGGAGGACTTAAGAGCCGAACCACCGTGACATTTCCTCTTTTTTCTCTCTCTCTCTCTCATACGCGCATCTCCATTTCTGTGAGAGGATGTACTCATTTTACACTTTCTACTGATTAAATGTGCGCGCAATGGTGACATTTTTCAGTCAAGTTTTCGCTCGTTAATTTATTTGTTTCCAATGAAAAACGATAAAAGTACAAAGCGGATTTGGAGAAGTGATATAAGGCTACCTCTTATCTTAACCTCCTGCGTTTTGTAAATCCCCCCTCCCCGCTCTGCACCCTCCCTCTCTCCCTGCAGACGATGCTCTTTCTCCGGAGAAGCCGCTCCACAATAGATCGCGTTAACTAATATTTCGTCCCATTTCCATATCAGCGGCATCGTCAATTAATTATAGATTTTTATCTGTAAACTCCGCTCTGGTGTCTTGTGTGCATGTGTGCTTATGTGTGTGTGTGTCTCTCCCTCTCTCTCTGTCTCTGTGTATGTGTGTATGTGCGTGTGCGTGTGTGTGTGCCAGTTTTTGTGTGTTCTATACAGCAAATAAGAAATATCTCAGTGGTATCACCAGGAACCCAGAGCAGGAGGAGTGACATTAAACTCTTTCTAAGTAGAGAGTAATTATCAAACCTTAAAATCCACTGTATTTGTTTGTTGTTTTATTTTTCTAACGTGTCAGCTGACATATGAAAGGTAGCACTAAACACTCATAGTGATCTTATGCCACTTCAGGAGATCAATAACTTTCAATCGTCCGGAGGCATTACCATATTGGCTTGACACAGCAGGAGATGCATGGGATGGCACCATTGTTGGTCCATCAAAGTATATTTGATGAAGTCCAATTGGAGCCTAAACTGATGATCAGTTTGATTTTTGTGTTATTATTTCTCCTGTGGGCTGATAATGCTGTTGTCAGCCCTGTGGCTCGTGCTCGTGTCCACCACAAACAGTCACCTGGTCAGTGTTTTCTGGATGTGCATACAGACTTCCACCTTGTTTGTCCTATGCGTCGGCGCCCTCATGGGGTTGCATGGCTGACCCCTCTGCCTCATCAGGACACACACACGCACACGCACGCATATACACACACACGAAAAAACAACAACAACAACAACAACAACGCAAAAGCCCAGAGCTCTGACCCGCAACCTGCCACAGTGACCCACTGGCCAACTCTCCTCTAGCAAACACATGCACAAACAAGCTCTAGAAAACAGACAAGAACAAGTTCAGTGGAACTCCCTGAACGCATCACAGCAAGAAAACATCTCCACCATCTCAGCAGAATAATCAAGACAAATTAAAAATATCACTCCTTTTCAAAAAAAATAAAAATATATCCAACAATTAAAACTGTATTCTGACAACAATAAAAGAAAATTCAGAAACAGAAATCCTCTAAATATAAAGTCACGTGCAAGACGTCGCCTGTGTTAAATCAAAGGTGCGGAATAAAAAAATATCAAGTCAAATTAAAACAAAAAGAAATAAACTGTTTGTCTGAATTCAGCGAAATTAATGTCTAAAATGTGTTCTTCAATTTCTATAGTCTGCTGACAAAACGCCCCACAGAGAAGTGAGCATCAAACAATTCACTCCAAAACAATAAAAGAGGAGAAAAAGGAGCAAAAAGCAGTGAAACAAAATCAAGTTTTTGCATAAAGATGCTCAACATAAACTCTCTCGACGTTCTCACTCTCAGTCCTAAAGCAAATCCAGCAACGGTCCATAAATATGCAATCGTTATAAAAACTTCAAATTTACCCCTTACCAATCTTACCTCCTTTAAATCCCCACAAAAAAAGCATAAAGTATAATAAGCCAGTGAAAGAGGAGATAAATAAAAATGTAGACTCGGTACCTTTGGTATAAAGCATTCCGTTTTCTTCTTTTCTGTCTTTCTCTTGCTCAGTAGCGATCCGATAATAGCATATGGAAAGTGTTTTCAAAATGCCCAGATTTGGCACATTGTCATTGAAAAGAGAGGAGCGCAGTGATGCGGTGCTACAACAGGGGAAATGAGTTGCGGATTGGACGCAGCCCGCCTCGGTGCGGACTTATCCCACTTTAATTTAATATTCCGCAATCACACACACTAGTGATGGCATATAATTCAAGGAAAAATTCAGAGGGAAGGAAATGTTTTGTGTGTGTGCGCGTGTGTGTCTTTTTTTTTTTTTTTTTTTTACACCACTTTATTTGATTAAGGAGAGAGGCAGCACAATATTGTGTCTTTTTCACCCTCTTTCCTTTCTTCTTCGCCTCTCCCCCGCCTCTCAAGTCAGTTTTTATATTTCTTTTATACATGAAACAATAGATATTTATTTGTTTGTGTTTAGATCATTTATTTAAAAATCAACAACTCTGACTTCTTTTGCGCATGGATGTCACACTGGAATCATCCCTAACATAAAATCGAGACCCATAAACGCTTGTCTGTAAAACACTGAACCCAAAATCAATGTATTGGGACATTTCAATCGATTATATAAACGAAAATCCATACGCAACATGAGACCGGTATCAGCCCACTCTTCCGCTCCCTTTTAAAGAGAGAGAGGGAGGGAGGGGGGGAGAGAGAGTGAGAGAGGGAGCGAGAGAAGCGGAGAAGAGAAAAAAGGGAGTGCTTGTAGTGCCTGGGCTAAAAACAAAGACTGTCAATGCAGCCCTTTGCCTCAGTCACTTAGATCAGGGCTTCTCCTACATTTTCATATCAAGGACCCCCAAACGGACACACCTTATGCCATGGGTCCCCGTTTTATTGGATTTCGTCTCTAAGACTTCCAATATGGCTTTTTTGTGCACTTAATGATTAAAAATCGCAGCACAGACCCGCTGTGAAGGGTGATCTAGGTGAAACCTTTAAAGACACATAGACTACAGTCTCTGATTAGAATCATTCCAGGTTAATGAAACCACGGTGAAATGAAACAATTCTTCATTTTTGCCGCGGGGACCCCCTGCGTGGCCTTCGTGGACCTTTTGAGGTTTTCTTGAACCCCACTCTTTTTTTTTTCTTTCTTTTTTTTTTGTGAACCACTGACTTAGATGTCAAAGTGCTTCCAGATGCACAGTGATAGTGCAACTCCTGATGACAACAATTAGACAGGGAAAAATGCCCTAATCAAACGGGGCCACACGGGATTACGTTGCTTTTCAGGGGTCAAGGGGAACCGTTACTGCAACCCCCCCTCACCCAACCCAACCCCACCCCACCCCTACCTATGCCCTCCTCCGCCTGCTCACCAAATATCACATTTCAGCATCACATAACCTTCACCAGCAACAATCAAGCACTTCAGGCACTATAATCAGGTATGTAAATTCCCAGGGAAAGGCATGGACATGATAGCCAGTGCGCACCGTCAGATGAACTGTATACACTCTGCATTAATATGCAACATGATATTGATGGGGAAGAGGAGGAGGAGGGGGGGTAAGAAATAGTGGAAGAATAGGGGGGGACAGAGAGGTAGGGGGTAAAATAAGGAGGTGCCAATCATGTAAAATTTACATGGGACCACAGCTGCTACGGCTCTCGAGTAGTGGAAGAGGTGGGGTGAAGTGGGAGGGGGGGTGAGATTAGGAGACAAGGAGTCAGGGTGGGAGGAAGGGAGGGGTGGGAGGTGCAGGGTGGTGGGTCCGTGCAGCCGCCGGTGCCACTCTGTTTATTTGATAAGAGCAATCGATGGCCCCTGACTGTAAAGTCTTTACCCAGATGCAGGCGGGGCAACAAGGTCTGCCGTGATTTCGCTCCCGAAGAAGAAACAAGTGTTGTGGCGAGCTGGGGGAAGTAGAGGAGGTGTGTGTGTGTGTGGGGGGGTGACTTAGCAGATGTCGTCGCCCATATTTCAGGTCGGTCACGAGATGAAATCAACACTTTAAGTTCACGTGCATACGTGGGCACACACGCACCTTAGTCCCCGTGTGCATCAACACAACACACACTGCTGTTTCTATTCAGTCTCACCTCGCCCTGCTGCCCTCCTCCTCCTCTCCCTCCTCCTCCTCCCATTTGGCCCCGTGGTCCTCTCGATCTTTTCTCATTGTTGATCCCTTTTTAATAGACACGCGTCCACGGAATGTCCCCCATATATGGACAGCGGAATATATACATACATATATGCATTTTTTTTAAAGTCCCCCTTCACCCCAAACGGCCTCCTCGTGATGCCCCAACACACAACTACCCGCCCCCAGCCCCTTTAAACGCCAAATTCTATTGATTATCACTCAGATACACGTGCACTTATAGACCTGTAAAGCTGCTGTGAATGGGAACAATAGCACCTGCATGTTCCGTTTCAAAGAAAAGGAAATTGATTGACAACACACTCACAATGCTGATCCAGATTACTTGAGTGGCTCTTACTTAATAATTCACCTGAATTAGCATATTTAAATATTGAGAGGTGCTGAAATAATGAATTAAAAGCCAGTGTTCCTTGATGAAAGCCTGTGTAATATTATATTATTAAAAATGCTAAATTGTATAATGATCATATAGGAAGAATAGGAATTTCTGAGTGACAAAGACATTATTACAAGAAAATGTAAGTGAAATTAAAGCAATAAAAATGTGATTTGAAATCCAACAGAGGGCCTGTTATTTAATGGCCTTGTGGAAGTAAGACTGCTGTACTGTATGTTGTCACATGGCTTATTTAAGTGCTTTCCTCATGACAAACCAGGAGCTTGAACATGTCAATTTAGTGGTCCAAGAGGTCCTTTTAGATCTCCAGGAGCCCCCACTCTTCCTCTCTCTGGGGGACTGTCATCCCTCCACCTTCCCACCCCATCATCCATCCATCCATACCCCCCCCACCCACCCACATCCACACATCTTCCCTTCCCTCTGACACTCAGTGGGCCATCCCAACACGGCAAATAACCCGGTCAGTACCGAGAAGTCAGTTCTATGGCAACAGATTGACATCTCGACATCAAGGGGAAAATGTCAGCAGCGTCTCGTAGCCGGCACTGGACTTGTAACTCTAAGAGTAATGTGTTATCCATTACTGAAGGGAGGTGTACTGTAGTCCACTACTCCTTGACAGAAGGCCTATATATGTGACTATATTATCTTCCCGTACAGATTTTTTTCTTCTTTTTTAGCAGAAATTAGGACGCTTTAATAATTCCCATTTATTTTGATCCACATTAGTGCTAAATGTTCTACTTAAAATTAGGCTGTGACATCATTTTGAATAATTTAACTGCACTGGTCTGGTAAAAAATTCATGACTTATTGTTTTAATAAGTAATTGTCACATTTTGACAAATACTGATTTGGAAATTCTTTTCATGAGGCTCCGTGTTATTTGTGTTGCAACTGTTTACCACCCAGCGCTGTTGTCAGCTGTGAGCTTGTACAGTCTGTCAGTCTCCTGCCTGGATGCCATCATCTATCAAGCCAACCAAGTCAACTGGAGGCGCACTGACCAATGCGCACGGATTAGCCGATGCAGCCCAGACAAATTGGCAACGCTCGGAGCGAAAGAGAGAATAAAGAAAGAGAATGATAAAGAGGGAGGGAGGGAGAGAGGGAGAGGCGTCAGTTTTTGAGGTGTGCGGTGACCCTGAAAGATGCTTGTTGGCTTCATCACTGCATTAGAAGGGTCCTTACGAGGGCTCTTCAACCCCCTTTCCTAGTGACCATCATTACACCGAGTGACCTGAGTTCAAGCAGCTATTTCTGCAAGCATCCACTGTGCCGAAGTGTCATTGAGCAAAAAGCTGAATCTCTCGCAGGTCCAGACGCCCGTTTTGTGGGTGAGTCTGACCTCTGACCTGGAGGAGTCGGAGGGAGAGGGGGGGGCAAAAGAAATAGATTTCCCCCTATGGAGATCAACACAGTTTTAAGAATCTAATTTATTAGTGCAGAAAAGAAAGAAATATAATATGAATTCTTAAAAAGCTTAGGAAGTTTAATCTATGACTAAAATAATTTAATCCGTTCTATTCTTGGACATTACAAATTAACTGAATTAATTTCTAATTTCTATCATTAAGCACACATTAGGTTTGGTTAAAAAAGAATTAATACAATATCAAACGATTAATAATTAATCACAGCAGTGAATATGTGAAGTGAGAACTTTACTCTTATTCATAAACATGAAAATTTTATACCTGCAAATTTAGCCCAACCACATATGACGATATATGGATTTGAGGGAGCAAGAGAGGAATGACGTTGTATTATAAAGCACAGTCAATATTGTTTTTATGGACTAAACCCCCCATAACATGAACTAATTCACTATCAAAGCAGTGAGCAAACTGTGGATAACAGTGAAATGGTGCAAGTAACCCTGCGACACACACACACACACACACACACACACACAAACAGAAACTCTGTTATGTTTTCAATTTGGGTTGAAATGTAGACATTTTCCCTTGGTTGCATAACTGCCATCCGTATCGCCCCTCCCTTCAATTAAATGCTATTTCTCCCAAACAAAATGTCAGAATCATTCCACACTGGGTAGTTCAACGGTGATTTGTTCTGAAAGCTATGTGTCTTTCTCTGAGATGGTGTGTGTGTGTGTTTCTGTGCATGTGTGTGTGTCTGTTTGTGTGTCCTGACCTCAATTCTAACTGGGTTCACAAAGGGACGGACAAAAGGTGCCTAAAAATACATTTAATTCACAATCAGCCCAGTTGAGCTGAGAATGACAAATCCTTTTAGAACACCCAACAGTGAGATGTGAGATTATGAGACATAAACACACACACACACACACACACACACACATGCATAAAGTTGTACAAATTACACACGTGCAATGACGCAGAAGAATTATGTGCTTTGAGAAAAAAATTTGTTTTGAGCTATGACTGGCCTGAAAACTAAAATTACCAGGCACATTTTTATTTTGTTAGAATGAATAAAAGATGAAAAAGAAAATATGGTTTTCTCCTGCTTATTGTGATGAATATGCTTTTATTTTCATCTAATTCCAGGGGATCACAGGTACATATTAAAGTGCATGTTTTTGTCTTGTGTCCTGTAGCAGATGAGTGGAAAAATGAATTAAGTCAAAAAAAATCCCAGGCCACCTGTTTAGGTGATGAACTAAATATAAAGTGTAAAAGAAAGATCTATTCTTATTTCAGTTTGACCACTTGTACATTTTTAAAACAAGCAATAATAAAAGTGTTGGTGCTTCGGTCGCTCATCTTTTCCGTTCATACATCAGCACACTCTCGCTCAAGTCCACTGGCTCAGAGAGATTCCAAGATGGCCGCGCACCTGTCATGGAGGTGGATTGTCCTGATTATGTACGGAGATCACCTCAAGGCCTCGGTAAGCTACGAGGAGCGCAGACACCTCGAGTTGCTGGTTCAACGCTGGTCAAAAGCCTGTCGTTTTTAAAACCGCTGACTGCCCCTTAGAAAGAAAGGATAAACCCTGGCAGTGTCTCCTCTCTCTCTCTCTCTCTTTCACAAACACACACACACACACACACCCTTTCTCTCTCTCTCCGTTGCCCTCTCTCTCTCTCCGTCTGTCTCTCTCTCACTCTCTCTCTCTCACATCAGAAGCGCTGAAATGCACCCCAGGGCCAAATCGCACAGAACAACCCCTCTGAGCCAGAGAAAAAAGCTGGAATCCGTTTGCCCTGATATTTCACCAGCACCAGCCAGGAGCGAGGGGGAGAGGGAAAGACAGAGGGGAGAGAGAAAGGGAGAGAGAGGGAGAGAGAGAAGAGGGGGGGGGGAGAAGAGACTGGGGCAGAGAAAAAGGGATAGATGGGAAAACGGCAGACCAGGGTTGTGTTTATTGGGGGTGTGAGTGCCGCGCTGTAGGCTGTGGGATGGTCGGGAGAGTGCAAGGTGTTGCTGTTAGGTGTGGTTGGGTTTGCAGAGAGGGAAGAGCATGCATAGATAGGATGGTGGAGGAAAAAAAAAAAGGAGGGAGAGGAAGGATGGAAGGATTGGTCATGCGCAAGGTAAGAGAGAGGCTTTGTTTGATTGTATGTGGGTGGGGGGGGTGAGGTGGGGATGGGAGGGAGGGGGCTGAAGCTGTCGTCTGTGGGGTTATTATTATTGCAGGCAATCTTTGTGTGTGTGTGTGTGTGTAAGAGAGAGAAGGAGAGATGAGGAGATATGAGATTCAGCTGCGGGGTCATTATTATTATTATTTATTTCTTTTTTTTTTTCCTGACGCATGTCATGAGGTTGAACAGAAGGGCTGGAGTCACACTCACTCTCTGACATCAGCAATTACACCGGCTCATTTGCATACCTAACAGGGATCTGTGATGCAGGTACCAGCTGAAGCATTGACTAGTGTTGTTATTTCCACCTATCGATCTATTGATTTCAGCGTGATGTCACACAGTATGTGACATCCGGTGGCGCGCACACACAGACACACAAAAAAAAAACACAAGCAGCAGGCCTCGCTGATTAGCATCTCTCCAGTCTCAGTAATAACTGTGAGCAGAGCGGCCGACCTACCTACAGAGGAACTGATTAGGGGAAAAGAGCAGAATACATGTGTATATATATATAAATAAATATATATATATAAAAAAAGATATAGAGTTTAAATGAAAGAAAGATTAGGAGAGCAGAGTGGCAGAGAGGATCATTTTTGCCATTTCACCCAGTTTAATAGGAGGACAGTTAATGGGCCTTTTTTATCAGGCACAGGCATCAATCAAGAGGTGTCAGGCTGCCGCTGGATCTGGGCTGTGGTCCTCTTCACAGATGACTGATTAGCAAGCCAAAATCACCAGATCCATCTTCCAACGGTCACTTTTATTACAGTCATTTTTAAAGTGACAGCAACCTGCCTTGTCTCACAACACTGGCCACCGCATATATATTCTCATCTTCTCCCCCCGCCCCCCCCCCTCTCTCTTCCTCTCCCTCTCTGCATCTGTCTTACTCTCTCGTTCTGTCGCTGAGTATTTGGTCAGTCACTCTTCTGTTGTTTCTCCACCCCCCCCCCCCCCCCACCCTCACCCTCCCCTTCTCTTCTTTTAACCACTTTTATCTGACTTTCTCTCAGCGTCTTTCTCTACCCTCCTCCCCCTTTTCTCTCCTAACCCCCACCCCCCCTGTTGGCGCTACACTTATTCTCTCACTCTGCTGGGCAGGTTAAGGGGAAGCAGGGTCAGGAAGGTGTGGAGAGAGACATGGGGGGAAAGAAAATGGGGAGAGAGAGAGAGAGAGAGGGAGAAAATAAGACCCCCTCCTCTTTCATTGTCTGAAGGGTGTGTTCTCAATCCCTATATCGTTCGCTCTCCAGAGATGGTGAGAAATTCGTTTTGCACAGGTCCCCCGCTGTCTTACATTGGAGGAGGAATTCTCCATTCCCAAGCACAAGATGAATGTAAATGAGAACAGTTTCGACGTGGAGTGTGTTGGTCACAGCTGCATTTACATGGCCGCGCTCCGCAGACGGAATTTCAGAAACAGACAGGGTGACATTAAAGTTGGAGGCCAGGGAGTGTTAAAATGTGTTTTTTTGGGGCCAGGATGTAATAATATGCTGCTGGGAAAGGGGTGTCAGGAGACTGTCTTGGGGTAGAATTTTGTTTTGGAGCTTGTCAGTCACATTTCTCATCCTTTCCTGCCTCAGTTTACTTACAGGCCGGGTTCAAAATAAATCACTGCATCAAATAATCATCGTGCAATCATTCAAAATGGCAGCTGAGCTATGTTTACCCGGTTTGCGTACATATGTGTGTGTGTGTGTGTGTGAATGTGTATGCGCGTGTGTGTTTGTATGAGGCCAGACTCTAAAGAGCACTCCTGTGTCTTGGCAGGAGATATGCTAATCGCAACTGACATCAATCTGAAAAACATCAGCTGAAGTAACATGTGTCTAAGATTACATTTACAACCTTCTGAGCAAAGAGGGACAGAGCATGCACACACACACACACACACACACACACACACACACACACACACACACACACACACAGTGAAGGAAAAGTGGGTCAGGTAAAACAAGCAAACGCATTTCAGAGACAGCCTGCCATTTGCGATGTCCTCAAAAAACAACTGATTGAACAGCTTGTCGAAACATTAAGGCTCAAATTTGGAATTGTTATTGTATTAAACAAATGTGTGCTTTGTTTTTCACTGCCCGTTTAAATGCTTTTAATGGAGACACACACAAAAAAAGCAATTTCCTTTGTTCAGACATTTAAAGTTAAGGTTATGAGTTCCTTCCTTTGTTTTCTCTTTTTTTCTTCTTCTTTTTTTTTTTACAAGTGGTGCAGGCAGTGCGTCATTTTTTCAGGCTGTGATATACATTAGAAGACAACATGGGTCACATTTTACAGTGAAGCACCTGAACATCAGAGCAACTCAGGCGGGTGTAAAATATGTGTCCTGCTAAAACCCATTTGGACAAGGCCCTCAGATGTGTGTGTGTGTGTGTGTGTGTGTGGAGGGGGCAGACAGACAGAGAGACATACGCACACAGGAAATCATAGTAATGGTGCTAGCAGCTGTGGCTTGCTAAGTGAACACATACGACTTTAGATGTACTGGATCGGTCTTTCCCTAAGCTTGGGATCAGATTTGTGTGTGTGTATGATTGTGTACGTGTGTGTGTCTGTGTGTGTGTATATGGGAGAGAAGCCTCCACGTGTCTGACTCTTTGAATTATAAAGTTTGGATTTGCACCGAAAAACTCCGGCTAATTTGTCTCAACTGAAAAGCATCAAAATTGAAGCAACAAACTTTCCCCATGATTAGTATCTCCCCTCTCTCGCTCTCTCTCTCTCATGCACACATACACACACATACGCTTGCACACGCACACAAACACACACACAGTGTATCTGGAGGGCAGCGGGGCACTCAGGGGTCTGACAGTGAATTTGTCCCGAACATCCGCCAATAAAAGATTGCTGCAGTATTTTACGCTAGAAACGTTTGATGACAAGCAGTAACTAGTGTGAAATTCCCCCTAGATTAAATGTCCTAGGAGTTTGTATTCCCATCCGGCGAATACACACATCTGTGAGCATGTAAGACTGCGCGCACACACACACACACACACATGCGCACAGACACACACAAGCTGTAAACCTCAGTCAGGGTATACCCCTCAGCAGGGGGAAGGCACAGGAAACAAAAATAAATCCTGAGATGCACACATGCTCAAATATGGACATAAAATACACTGATACACAGATGAAGTCCCATACACACACATGCATATATGTATATATATATATACTGCATTTATACTGTATAAATACATGCACATGTCGGCATAGAAAAATACAGACTTACTCACAGGCGTTTAGACTGGAGACACACCAGGGGGCAAATCACAGCAGGAGACTTGTAGGGTGTTTGGCTGATTACCAGTCGAGCAAATACCAGAGAGAGCATGCTCACAGTGCCACCTCCATCCTCCTACACACACACAAATACACACATACACACACCTGTTTCTTTGTTGGTTTGTCAATGTGCTGATTATTATAATTATAAGTTTTTCCTTTCTTCTGTTTTTTTTTCTTTCGATTTTGCTCTTAATTTTTTGTCTTGGCTGGAGAAGGAATTACAGCCGGCCTCAGCAGGCACAAAAGATCTGATCGAGATGTCAAGACACCAAAATTACTCAGTTACGCAGGTGAAGTCAAGTGGTGGTGGTGGTGGGGGGTGAGGGGTGTTAATATGTAATGATTACTGGATAAAAGACACAAAAATTGAGATTGAACTGATTACTAAATAAAATAGAATTTGGTACATTTCTCGTGTTAGTGGGAAAAAAAAATACAACAACGACAACAAAAAAACGCATTATACAGCGTGTTGTTGTGTTTGTCAGTGCTGTTGAGCTGAACGCGTGATGTATGATGGAGACAGAAAGGCACAGGGAGAAGCTGTGACAGACTGAGGGATGGTACCTTTTTCAGTCTTGCTGATGCGCTGTGGAGCTCCACTGCTGCTCAGGAAGGGCCGGGCTCTCCTGATGGACCTGCAGAGAGAGGGGTCATGTGACTGACGCAGACAGGAGAAGGTGTGAATAGGCCGACGTTCCTCATACGGACCGGCCAGCTTGTCGGCTTTTTCACCATTTCATTTGACCAATTTGTAAATGAAAAGGATTGGAAACATCTTCAGTGATGCCAAAACGCCAAAACCCGCATTCCTCCGATAAACCACATTTTACTCTTTTATTATTAAAAGTGTTGGTCTTGGTCTGTCATCCAGCACACTGTCTGGTTGGACAGCTTACACCCTTAGTAATGATACACATACACACACAAATGCCAGTTTCAATAGCTCATGACTACTGAAATGTCTCAAACGTACAATTTGTAAAATAAAAACTAATAAATCAACTGCTGCATCACGTTGTAATATTATCTCATATAGTCACAAGCGCTCAGCTCACAGTAAACATGACTAGCTCGCTAGCTGCAGTGACGCTAGCTTGGCTATCCCTGCAAGTCACATGTCCATTGCCTTGCATGCTGCAGCGCTCCATTGAGAGTCTATAGGCCAGGTGAAATGTATAGGTTGTATTTAAAAAGGAGAAAAAAAAAACTGAATACACCTTCACTGTAGGATGTTTTTATGGACTTCTATAACCTCATAGCCCCTCAAATGAGAGTAGAACTTATTTTATTTTCAATCCATTTTATTTCATTTTGTTTTTGATGCCAACATTAAAAAAAAAAAATCTTCAATGCCTCACTTCTTTTAAATAACACAGCACATACAGGTCTGCACAATATATGATATAATATATACAGTACGTAATGCCACCTGGTTCTTATGCAAGGCTTCCTGCTGTTCTCATGCAGCGAGAGCCGAGGTGGAGTATGAGGAGGTCAGGCAGAGGTAAGCCTAAATAAAGTCTCTAACTGGGCTGCTTTACAAGCCTTAGTTAAAGATATTGATTCAGTCATAAAAAAGCAACATTCTGCTTAGCGAAGAGAAAGTTGCAGTTTACAGCTTGTATTTTCATATCATCTCCTGGCATGTGTTTCCCTTACCACAGTTATGTGCTATAATTACATTAGACTTATGACCTTTCAGAGGACCGGGAAGGGGCAAAAAAAAAAAAAAAAAAAAATCCTTGAACATCTTAATTTGATCCATTTCAAACAAGAGAGGCCGATTTTGGGAAAAGAGGAGGAGGCTACACACATAACATATTACAAGGAGAGCGGTGCCAGCTAAAGCTGTGCCCTGTTTTTTATTTTCACTTCATATTCTTCAATGAAAGGTTCTTTTGTTGTCTACTGGCTGATTGACTTTAATGAGAAACATTCCATTGTACCAAACATTGGTTTTACAAACTGAACTTTGTGTTCCTCTTACTTGTTTTCAAATTAGATTCTAAAAGGGGACACGGTGGTAAAGGCAGGGCCCGGCCGTTTGGGATCACAACAAACATGACATGCCCGTGCACACAAAGCACGCCCAAGTCATTCATACGTACTTACACACAATGCTTTAATCCCTTATCCTTTACAGTCCCAAATTGCGTTATCGACTGCAGAGGGAATTCAAAAAGCATGACTATGACAGCGGAGGAAGACGAGTGACGTTTAAAGACGTAGGGGACGGACGCGGAGGAATGAAGGGACAGGAGAGAGGAGTTTGTTCCTCCTCGGCAACAATATTCAACGTGACCTCTCTCATAGCATTAAATATGGTTACGTTAGTGTGTGTGTGCGTGTGTGCGTGCTGTATTGACAAACTCAGCCCTTGATCTGTGAAGAGGTGGTGATGGTGTCTTAAGAGTTGGTTGTGCACAAATTGTGTAGATTTAGCAACTGGAAACAATCATGTAGTGTGTCTGGGAGTGTGTGTGCGTGCGCGTGTGTGCGTATGTGTGTGTGTGGATGGAGCTTCTGAAAGCAATTCCTCAGAATAACCAGTGAGTTGGACTACCTGCTGGCATGAGCTAAGCTGTAGATCGATAACAAGTGTTAGTGCGTGTGCGTCTGTATATGTGCAAGTATTGTGTCGTATGTTTATTTGTGTATGTGGGTGGGTGTGGGTGTGGGTGTGCATATGTGTGTGCTGAGGCATCATACAGTTACTGGAACACTTACTATATTTGGCTCCCTCAATGCAACATCAGGTTTTATGAAAACAATTCATCTGAATCGCGGCAATAAATTCCCGTCAGCTGACAATTTCTTAAGTGAAACTAACAAGTGTTTCTAAATTCTTTATAAAATTACATCTGAGCTAGAACAGATTAGACGTTAGAAATAACATTTAGGTCAATAATACAGTTTAGACAACACAATGGATCAATACACGCACATACACACGCAGCCCTGCACCACACAGCACACGTAGTATACAGAATCAGTTGCCATGGTATCTGTATGTTTTTTGCATGTTCCTGTTACATCAGTGACACGTGTGCGTGTTATGAGTTGAAGGGCACGGTGACCTGAGCAGCCGACAGGAGCGTTTCCTCGGGGGCGACACGTCCATTACGCTCTAACAACACGGACAGCAGCATCAGAGGCCCCCGCTCAACCTGAAGCACTTCTCTCTGGCACTCGTCTGCATACTGCTGCTGCTCCCCGTATCGCTGGGAACCGTTTCTAAAAAAGATTTCAACACATGTTTGAATTTCCACTGCATAATTTCAATAGGCGTCACGAGTGTAATGTTCATGAAACATGCAGAAGGCCCTGGGAACCTTCAACCTTTTGGCCTCTACTTTCTCTTGCCTTCTGCCAAGTTTTGCCGCGGGCAAATAAAATGCACAGTCATGTGATATTATAGAATATATTACGGAGCGTTAGGCTGTGATCAGACAGGACAGCTGAGTGAGTGCTGCTAATGCAGCCAAGCTGCATGATTTCTAGCTCTGATGCATCTTTGTTGGTTGGTCAGATCTGATCGGTGCTCAGCTTAATCAGTGCTTCTGGCAGTAAGCTTGCTTTTGCAGCAGTGGATGACGAGTTAGGTCAGAATGCTTTGAATGGCTGCACACACACATACCAGTTTAAAAAGTCTGTATTTTGAACATACATAGTCATATCAATACTAACTACACTGAATCCACTGACAGAAAATATAAATTTGATTAAATTCTAAGATGCACATTTATTTATTCTAAGGAATCAGTATATTTACACACTCATCCAGAGTTGAAGATTTACAGTTTAAAAGAGCCACAATATGAACCAAACAGATTTTTACAAAGAAAAAGTAAACTACCTGCAAGGCAGGGGTGGGATCACAAGAGGCCCCACGATATGATACAATATCACGATGCTTGAGTCACTATACGATGATATGATTTTAAATATTTTGAGATACCCTGAGTATCACAACAGATTCTTATAAAGACTGAACAACAGTCATAAAAAGTATTTTTGCGCTACAAACTTCAAAGTACAAAATCGATATTCTGCATTCATGTATCGTGTGTGTACATAACGCCACACAAAATATCGCAATACCATGCCGTATTGATTTTCCCCTACCACCCCTAGTGCAGGGCATCATACGCATTACATTTGATGGGCCTGACAGCTGCTCTAGCTGTAAAAGATGCCCTGACCACAACCACAGATACCGTACCCAAAGGTTTAAAACACAGTGTAGCTCAGTGGTAACACAGACAACAGGAGGTCAAGGGGCACACGCTGTACCACATCGTTGCTGTTGCTCTTCAGCTGTGTAATAACAGCTTACCAAGAAAGAGTAAAAAGTTGTCTGCAATAAGAGTGAACAACCAAAAACTTAGCTTTTGTTATGTTTTTTTAAAGGGTAGAAAATGGCTGAGGTTAGTTTGACTCCCGGTGTAGGGTGATTACTTTCCTCCAACTACTGTGTCTGAAATATCCATCATTTAAATGTGCTGCAACCAAACAAGTGATAAAAAAGGATGCAGGCCTGCTTGTGTAAAAAAAAAAAAAAAGAAAAAAGAAAGAAAAAGAAAGAAACTGAAAGCAATTGTGCAGCAAAGCTTATGACCACAGAATAAAAACATGCCATTTCCATCCAAGGTTGTTTTGAAATACTGTATTATGTGTTTACAGTTTCACATCTTATACCATGAAATAATTACTGCATATTTTAATTGGCATGTTTTTACTTAACGGGGGGGAAAAAAATAGAAAATAAAAAATCGAAGGCTCCGACTTCAGTGAGATGTTAGGACATTATTACAGAGCAACATAAAATGAACAGCCAAAATATGAAACAGATTAAAATATCTCTAACTTTATCCCCTCCGATAGGTTGTTAGTATTCTGGTGAGCATGTGTCTGTGCCAAAAAAAAAGTTGATATGTCTAGCCTGACACTAAACATAATCACTCCCCCAAAAACAAGGGGAAAGAGTTTTGAAGCGTCTTTTGATGTAGGCAGCAGCTTGGAGTCAGTAATGAGGATGTTGATTTTGTTCTGATTATAGAATTGCTGGCCTGTTTGTTGATATTGCTCAGCTGTGTCCCTCCCGCCTGCTGAGCAACATGGACACCAACTGTCAAAATGTGAATTAAAATTACTTACCATCCAATTAGTCACACAGCTCACACTCGGAGCAGAAAATGTTCAGCACAACAAGAGATCAAATTCAAATTTTTCTTTTTTTTTTTTTTGGACTAGGACCTTACAGCTGCTTCCAAGATAGGTCCAACTTGGATACACGATTAACAAGGGCAGCAATTTAAGATGTAGTCACATAAACCATGTGAGTTACTATGTAGAAACTGTTTGCAGGAATGCATAAGATACAGGAGGCGATCTCGTGTGTTGTTTATGTTTACCTTCTATCCATCCCACGCAAACATACCCTCAATGAACTCTCCCTTGAACTATCAATAAGTGAAGATGATCATACACACCCACAATACTCCATTTACAATCTACAAAACTCAAAGGGAACAAAACACCGTCCTCAATTTCTCGCACACACTGTGAATTCAAGATGCACTTAAAAAGCAGCAGAAACAACTCATACACCCTCAAACCCTCTTAGTAAAAATGCTAAAATCTGAGCACTCCCATTATACATAATTTAGAGGAATCTATATTCATAGAAGTGTGGGGCGTGTTGTGCTCAATGGGGTAAAACGCCCCTGTGTGGCTAATGGAATGGCCTGAGTTGCGTGATTGAGTGAAATGTGCTGGAAAGATCGGGAGGAATTTTAGTGCAGATAAATAAAGAGGAGATTGTGCTTTTTACTGGGCGTCAGCATTAATGCAGCATCTCCCCAGGTGATCAACACATTCAAATGGAGAGATGGAAAGATGGGGAGAGGAAGTGATGGGGGAGACAAAGAGAGCGAGAGAGGGAGAGACAGATAGAGAGACATTGGGGGGGGGGAGTAAGAGAGAGGACACTTTAAGAAATAGCCTGCCTCAATCCTACTCCACATGCACAAGGGCCATAGTATAGCATCTCATATATCATCATAATGTTACCATTGGAAGGTTCAAAGGGAGAAAAAAAGGGAGTGAAAAAAAATTGGACTTCGGAAATTCAAAGTCAAAATAACCAAGGGACATTATGAAGCTTCTATAGTAGATGACTTGAGAAGGCCAGGCCTGTCACACGCATTTTTTCTCCTTTCTTCTCTTCTTACCTTCCATAATTTTACGTCAAATGTGAGCGGGCAGCCCTTTCTTTTCACCTCCCACTCTCCACATCCATTACCTTTGGAGAGATGCAAAGTGAACATTTCAATTGGATTGCAATGGCCAGTTAGCGCTGCTTTGATCCCCACTCTGCTCTTTGAGGGATCCATTGTTCCTGATTTGCTGGCTTGATTTGCCTGCCTATGGATAATGGCCGAGGAGCCACAGTCTGGCCTTCTCCCATCAACCCATTTCTACTTATCATAAGTCCGAAGCACAAAATATATCAATTACTGTGATATATACCATTATGGTATGGAGTCCCTCAACCATAGCTTAACAGTATATGAACTGTGGTGTACTGTATGTAGATACTGTACATTGGATATACAGTCACGCATTGTGACACCTCTACCTACGGTATGGTACGGCGCTGACCGCAGGTATTCAATCCCAGGTTTAACCTACACCCAACGCACGGGTGTTAACTCCCCAGACGCCCTGTGCTGGCGCTCCAGCAGAGTGGGAATACTAAGAAGTGGCAGTTACAATTTTGTCGGGCCACGCGATCCTTCATCTCATCAATCAAACCGTGACACGGTAAATTGGTGCAGAGGCAAGTTAAAGTGTGCTGCAGTTTCGTCTTCGTCCTTTACATTGTTTGAATTTAAGGCCCCGGAATGACTTTTTTTTTGTAAAGGAGGCAGAGCATGCACGTTATCTGGACGTTTCTTTAATACATGGCATCTATTTATCGCCATATGGTCTATTTTAGTGAAGTTAAGCAGTTTGACATCAAAAAGGCCTCTGTATGTTGTCAATCAGAGAGCATAATTTCATTTTTCATGATCAAAGCTACTTCCCCGCTTTTCCTTTCCTCTAATACATAGAGATAAAGAGTGTGATAATAGGGTACATTTGGTTGTTTTATGCATTTACATGTAAGTGCACCTTGCTGGCCATTGCCATGATGTCGTCATCATCATCTGGCTGTGTAAGCACTCAGGTACATTAACATGAAAAAAAAGCCCTCATGTCTCAACCTTATTCCCCATGTTACCTCCGTTCAACCTTGACTGGTGCAGTAATAAAAAGTTTACTTTCATGCAATTTAACTTTTATAAAAAAGCCAATATTGCTCTAACCTACCGTTGTTGTATAAACAACATGTCAATTCATATTTTTCCTGGAGAGGAGTGCGGTAAGTTCTCTTTCTCTTGTGTACATTTAATATGTAGATTTGTCCTGGAGGTAATCATTGACTAGCTTCACTCTCATTTACACATTTGATTGTCTGGGTGAAACTTTAAAAAAAACAAAAACCGAAAAAAAAAACAGCAATTGCGAGGTGCCTCGCCTCTTCCTGGCTTGTTCATACCCCACCTTAAGAACTTTACCGCTACGTGTGTAAAGAGAGAATGCAGAGAGAATTTGCTCAAGTGTCTGGTCTCCTCCCAGATACAAATGAACAATTTGTTTTCCATTTCTTTCCAAACCTTCATCTCAGCCTTTCTGCTTTGAAGTAGGGAGTGGAAAGGGAGGAGCAGGGTAGGAAAGGGGGGCTACAGATTGTACGATAGTGTGTTTGTCTTCAAAGAGTCCCGACTTGCTTACAAATGCACTGGCGAGTACAACACCTTCAAGGTGAAATTGATAAATCTGGCGGTAAGCTCTTTCATGGCAATAATAAGCAGAATTTGTAGAAAGGGTGCATGGATTTTTTAGATGCAAATGTTGTCAAACACCACCAGGCGAAAACTAAATTGAACTGTGCCAAGTAGATAAGAATATTTTGAAAAAGCACAGAGGTACATAATTACATTCATGAACAATATCCACCTGAGTCCAGCACAGCTTAATCAGGCCTGATATAGTGTTATATACTTTCTGTACTCAAAACATCCAGTGTTTGCCCTTTGATCATCACCAAAGTTGGCCATCTTCAATGAATTTCACATTTCTGAAATATCCACATCGCCCCCCCCTCCCTTTACATATCAAACACATGATCTTATTGTAGTCATTCAGACAGAAACTTTCCAGAGGCACAGACTGAGTGCAAACAAACAAGCCACGAGGAAAAAAAAACAAACATAGGAAGACAAAGAGAAAAGGGAGAAAACTCATCAGTTGTCCATCTGGCGGATGACATCCTTTGTACCCTCTCTGTCATTTCTTTCTCATCTGCTGGGATGGACAAAATCTCCCCTCTCTCTCTCTGGGATGACTGCTTCACTGAAGTCCCTGGAGACACCTTTTTCCTCTGTCTTCTCTCCCTCTCTCTTTCTCTCAGTGGCTGCTATTTTCCTGAAACTTTATGAATTAGTTACAACCCTTTTTTCTTTCCTCACCTCCTCTCTTACTTTCTCATCTCAGCCTGGACGCGGATCTAACACCTGCCTCTAGACAAACTGTCCGTCTCTGTGTCCGTCTGTCTATCTACCCCCCACTGCCCCTTCCCCCACTTTTTTTTTTTTCTCTTTTCTCAATGCCTGTCTGGCCCAAAAGATCCCTGGGAAAAATACAAGATGAAATTGAAAAAAAATATATATAGATATATTTTTCAGGAAAAAAAAAAGTTAGTGCTCTCGCATTCGTAAATGAAATGCAGCTGTGGATCGAATGGCCTCACAACTCCCCGTCGTCCGTACCCCCCATTCCTCTTACTCCCTCTAAGATTGGGCAGACACAGGGGGTGGTGTGTGTGTGTAAGTGTGTGCGTGTGCACGTGTATTTGTGTGTCCAACTCCTTTGTGACCGCTTTCCTGAACCCGAACCCTCCCTGCACAGAGGGAAATGGCGGACTGTGGCAACGACAGGGCAGTTTTACAGTGCACCAGGCTGAATGTTAAACTTATATTTAATGTATGACATTTCACACAAATCATCCGGCCACAGACATGACCCTGGGGTATTCCGCAGATTGCTTTTTCAGTGCCTCAGCAACTGTGGAATTATTCGTCCCAGAGAGAGAGAGAGAGAGAGAGGGAGAGGGAGAGAGAGAAGGGGGGGGAGAGCCTTTGAGTTTGGTGAAATGATCGCCCTCTCACTGCTCTGGCCATCCCAGACTGGAAGCTCTCTCTCTCTTTTTTCCCTCTGTGATATCATGATCGCAGGGCTGTGCCAAATTGAAAACATCTTGGCAGTCTGGAGGCTGTATGAAATAACCATATATTATGTGTAGTATAACACCCGACTGGATAGCAAAACAATTATGCTGTTTTGCAGTCTCAAAAGATTCCTTGTGCCTCTCCCCAGCTCCTCCACTCCCTTCATTTCTATGTAAAAAAAAAAAAAAAAAATCTTCAGAGGGGGAGTGTGAAAATTATCTCAGATTTGTAAATTGGAGTTGGATTTGAACACCAAACCCCCTCCCAGAATCTTGTCTGATATGAATAAGTCTACAACAGTTTACAGCGGTATGTACATACCCCAGCATGGCCATCTGTACGGATTAAGAAAAACACGGTAAATATCTCATATTCAATTCCCCTCTGTGAGGCGTTTTTCAGCCAACACGATATGGAAATAGTGGCAACCACAATAAGAGTTCATGAATACACAGTGAGGAGGGCCCTAGCATTCCCAAAACACTACAGCACTGAAAATAAACACAGGGTTGCTTTTTTTTTTTTTTGCTGCTATGGCAAAGCTTTTCAAATTGCAGAAAAAAAAACCCATACAGAGAAATTTCAACATTTTCTTGGCTCTCTCCCGTCAGCTCAGCCTTGCAAAACAATGTATTTATACTGACGGGCTCTACAGGCGGGTCATCCATTTTATCTGAGGGGACATTTTTCAACATTTAGGTTTAGATGTGAGAGGTGCGCTGTCCACTACATCAGCGTCACTCTCTCGTTCAAGGTTAGACGGTGGGCGAGGAGTTTAAGAGCATTAGGCCCCGGCTACCTGTCACCCTCAAAAATAGCGCCTGCATATACACACAAACCAACACACACACACACACACACAGACAAAGCCAGATACTGTATATCTGTATTTCCTGTACTGCCTGCAAACGGCCGCTGCTCCTTCATACTTAGAGTTTAGACCTAAAGCAGTGTGTAAACAACTGAGATAAGAGGATTTGAATCTCTGCATCATGCCCAATTATGCAGAATCATTTGGTTCGGCTAAAAACCACCGGCAGTGCTTTATATTAAAGATTAAAAAGAAAGAATAGACTACCACCCACTTTACAGACCAAACCATGCACACGCACACACGAGCACTTCAACATTACGCTTAAAAGACAAGGCCCATATTCAGAAACAATGGTAGTAACGCTGCTGTGCCTTCAAGCTTAGACTTGGGGTGCAACGTGATGCACAAGTGTGTGTGTATGTGTGTGTGTTTTAAACTCAGCACTCATGATAAACAACTGAGATAAGAGGATTTGAATCTCTGTATTGTGTCTAATTATGAAGAATCATTTCATACAGCTAACAACATCAGCATTGTAAACATTACAGGAAGATAAAAAAGAATATACACTGTGTTAAGTCCCCCCTGAAACCACACACACACACCCACACACACACACACACACACACAAACACTTTAAGTCACAACCACAGTCAACAGCATAATTATCAGTTTCCCCTCAGGGCGTTAGGAAACCTGTTCCTAATTGGAACCCCGTCGGGACTTTACATGGATTAAAATACATGAGGCTTCTGCAGAAGGGGAAACATGCATGCATACACACCAACCCAGGGAGTTGGCAACAACCCCCCCACCCCCACCCCCTCAACCCCCCCTCCCTCTCCCCCCCAAATTTTTATTTACGCTAAATCTGGCATGATCCCCGTTGTCTCCCTACACACGGGTCGAGCACAACATCGCCAGTCTCCAAAGCACAATTACGCCACTATTCCCCCCCTGTTTTGTATTCTGTTTTTCTTTATTTTTGTTCCATTTCCCTGACTTAAGCTGTTGTCTAATGGACAGCATCGTGACAGAAAGGAGTTTGGTATCAGATTGAAGCCGGTTGCCCTTTTTGCCAATTTGCGAGCAGCCTCCTCTGTACTTGTAAGATGGCCAATTAGCTGACCGTCTGACAGAGGCTCTCTGACTGTGGCTATTAAAACACACACTCGTAGGCGCACACACGCACACACACATGCATGCAGAGGGGGAGTGCGAGGACACACATTCATACACGTGTGCGCACATACACACACACAGGGCTGCCTCTGACTGTCCATCTCTATCTGCTGTTTTTGCGAGAGGCATTCCTAGACCTCACCCCTCACCTTCTCCTCACAATTAGGAGGACGCACACTCACATACACACAGACACACACACACGCCTTCATTTTCCTCGCAAAAAAGACGCAACGCTCCCTGACCTCTTCCACCCCCACCTGTTCTCACTCTCCTTCCTCTTCACCTCCTCCCCAACCTTTTTTTTCTCCTTCTCCTCCTTCCTCTCCTCACCCCGACTCTTTTCCCTCCTCTCTTCTTTTCCAGCTCTAACTTCACTTCCAACTCTCCTCTCTTCCACCACCTCTCCGTTTGTCTCTTTCCTTTCATCTCCTCTTGTAGCTTCTTATTTAAAACACATCTTTCACCACATTTAGTAAAGGTTAGTTGGAACGCTCGTCTCTCTCTCTCCGTCTCTCTCAAAAACACACTTTTTTTTTCTTCAACTGTACTGCACATTTTTTCAGTAGTTTATCATCCATATTCACTCTTTTCAGAATCAGATCTGTGCACCACAAAATTACCATATTCCCATAAAACTACCATTCACACATGTGGAGGAGGAGCATGTAGGGTTACATACAATAATAATATAAACACGAGCTTTAATGTGCACAAACACTTAGACACATTGCATATGCATGGACACACAGAACGCACAGTATGCATATCTTAGCACACACGTTGCATAAGTGAGCTTGCTTTTTTTTCTTCGTCTTCTTGAAACCACACCATGCTGTTTTACTGTGGAGCCAGACCTGCTATAAAAAACCTTATAAGGGTTAATAAGGGCAAAAAAAAAAAAATAGCATACATTCTGAAGTTAAAGGTAAATCTCATGTATCCAGTATGATGAAGGTTGACTAAATCATATAAATAAAAACATACATGAACAACACATATGCACTCTGGGGTCCCCCCCCCCACCCATCTGTGTTGTCCATCAGTGTGCTTTTGTTTTAAGTGAAGCATCAGCTCCTGTCCCGTCACCCCGTCTCCCTCCGCGGTCAAGTTCAAGGGTCCTCTCTACAAACACACAAGGTGGTTGTGTTGAAGGGAGGGGGGGGGGGGTCGACTGCCGGGTGAGGTCAACATTTCCCGGGGACTATAAATGCACAAGGCGCGAACACCTGCAGGCTTACATGCTTGTGCACCTGCCACACACACACGCACCGACACACTCACCCATATTTCTCACATGGAGAGACGCGTTTATACTGTATATATATATTTATTTATATATATATATATGAACCTGACGGAAATGCGCATGCACACACATAATATTCAACAGTTTCAGAGGAGAACGACTCATGCATTTTGACCTGCGGAAAACAAAAAAATAAATAAAAGCTACTGACACCTCCACAGTCATCCCGGTGCACCTGCTTCTTCAAGGTCTGTCAGCTGCAGTCAAAATGGTGGACACAATAACACAGGGCTTAGCTTTGATTCCTAATATGGAGGAAACAATTCTATTTTTCTGTGGGGCTGCTGATACTGAGAGATAGAATTCAACCTCTCCCTCTTTCCCTCTCTCTCTCTCTCTCACACACACCGTACGTCTCACACACACATGCACACACCATACCCTATCTCACTCCCTCTTACTATTTCTCTTTCTTGATATATCTGGACATTACTGTGTGTGTCAGCTTCAGCAGAAACATGGAGGGAGCGGTGGGGGGGGAGAGAGACAGTGGTTGTGACAGACACATCCAACAACATTAATCCTTCCCCAGATATAAGAAAGAGAAATATCGTCATGTTGTGCAATGAAATTAAGGTGAAGAAATACATTCTTTCATTTAAGCAGACCCTCAGAACTTCCTGCTACAATCTGTTTAAATTGTATAAATTGCATTAAAATGACATGTAAAGTTAATGTATTTATATTTTTTAAAAATATGTTTTTTTTTTACTGTTACTGCAGAAATAACACTGGCAAAAAGAAACTTTAGTTCTGCTCTGCTAAGATTTATTTGCATTGTAAATGCAATCTGCATGTCTATCTACAATTATTTCTAATTAATTTTCATCTAATTCTTAAGAGACTATTTCAGCCCTAGAATTAACACAAAAGAACTTCCTGCCTCAGTTCTCTCACCAAACATAATTATAAAGTTAAGAGGGTTTGCTAATTTAAAAATGCTATCTGCATGACATCAAATATACATCTTTGATCTCACTCTGTCCCTGATGGTTAAATGCCTTTAATTATATTCCAAAAAATTAACTTCCTCTGAATAATTAACAGTGACTATTCTTTTTGTTTGTATGTCGAGTGCATTGCACGCTCTTTGCTTAATTAATTCCAGTGACAAACAAACTCCCAGTATATACATACTATTATACAAAAGTGTGGAAAATCCATCAAATGCATATCAAAACAGAGCACTCCATTGTGCATTCCCAATGCAATTGCCTTTATGCAATACGTGCAAATGGTGCAATAGCTTCGCCATCCCACACGCACACACATTTAGACACACACACATACACATGACTTGCACTTGGAGCAATTTCCTTAAATCTCTGCATACCGTGAACCATAATCCTTATACATTGTGAAAATTGCACAAAGCACACATATGACCCACATGTGTTCTTGACGATCAGGGGAGACCTTCTCCATATCTCATTATATTCCCCTATAGCATATCAGCATCTCCCTAGGTGAGTGTGTATACATACAGAGGGAAAGAGAAAGAGTCAGATGATTCATATTATCTTTATCACCCGGCTACAGGAGCCGACTCGCCTCCCCTCTTTCCTCCTCCCCATTATGTAAAACTATGGATTACGTTTGGTATGCGCATGAATCCTGCATTCAGAGGTGTGTGTTTGTATGCATGTGCGTGCGTATGTGAGTCTGCGTTGGTGACTTTATGGCGTATGTTTGAGCGGATAGGGGGAGAGAGGGGGTATATATATACATCCATGCATGCATGTATGCATCCATGCAGAGACCCCCTCCATCTCTCTTCCCCTCTCCCTCCATCTATCATGCATCCATAGGTCTATCAGCTTTGGGAATGAGGTGTGGAGAGAGAGGAAGGGGGCGAAGGGTACAAGGAGGGGAAGAGAAATAAATTTAGCCCCCCTACTTTAAAAAATGCACATACATTTCCATGCATTGAAAAGGCAGTGAGGTGCACACACCCTCGCTGCTGTATCCCCAATATGTGTCCCTTCGTCACAGGCGCACACATACACACAAACACACACATCCAGGCACACATGTACCCCAAAACACCAAATACAGCAAAGATGAATGTGTGTGTCCCATTCAGTAGGTGCGGGTGAAAATCTACCCCTTGCCATATTTATCTTCATAAGAGCAGAAGGTGCATGTGTGTTTGTCATTATACACACTGGTTGTGAGCCTGGAGTCTGTGTGTGTTTGTTTTTGTGTATCTGTGAGTGCATAAGTTCATTTACCCCACCTGAAGAAAAAAGACCCAAGCTGCTCTCCTGCCATATATATATATTTATAAAAAAAAAAAAAACTCAACATAGATTTTCTTGATTCCTCAATGTATTTCACTTCAAAGTATTGCACCAACGTACTGCAGGTCCAAAATAAGCAATTCAGTCAATCGAACGTCTCGGGAGGAACGTCTCAGGAGTACCTTCACGCTAAATCCACAATTCCCAAACTCCTTCCCTTTTTTTTTTCATTTCCATACCAAAATGTATTTGTTGATGCATAGATTCCAAATAGTTTACAGTCTATTTGCCATCTGTCATGTAAGCGAGGCTTTCAGATACCAAAACAACAACCGCAACCTTTCCCTAAAAAGCAGCCGAAACACCCACCCCCTTGTAGATAATGATGGCCTGTCGCGGGAGAGAAGACAGAAACACGGGCGTGGTATTATTAAGCGAGACTAGTTTGTTCAGGAGAAGTGTTTTTGGCTTTTAAAAAGTTCCATTTTGCACTCCCCAGGTGCCACATATGGGGTACCCCAGGGAGGCGTGTGTGTGTACGGGGGGGTGGTGGTGGTGGTGTATGATGTGTGTGTACTCTAAAATATTCTGACTGAGCTGTCTAGCGGCTCAGAGAGCAGGGAGATGTGTCCTGTCTCCTGCATTTAAATGTGAGTGGGTTTTGGAGAGCAAAAGTAAACAGATATGCTTGCTTGAACACACACATGAAAACGCATGTATGCGCACACCTGCCGCCTCGACGTGTAACTGTATGCATGCATGTATGCACAACCACACACAAATACTGTATGAATATGAGCGCGGCAACATGTGAACACGAGACATGTGCGTAAAAATCTTGCCGTCCGTCCGTCCGGTGGTTCCACCTATCTGCCCGTCAAGCTCATCACTAGAATGCCGGCTCAGCTCGGGCCACGCCGACAAACACACAGCGGTGTCAGTCAGCCGATAAATATTTTAAAAAAGAACCGTTTCACGAGGGACCCGTCGTCAAGAAGCCCCCGTCGTCATGGACGTGCCCTTTCGTAGCCTGAGAAGCTGCAGTTTTATACGGCGACGTAAAACCTCTGCAGGGTCCACATTCTCGATTCACTCCTTAAGCTCTTTAATGCTTTTCCATATCACACCTGCAGTATATGGGCTGTAACATAAGATAGCCCGAGACAATGAGCTGTCCAGTTGCCGAGGGGGTTAGCTGACAGCGTGCTACGAGGGAGGAGGCGGGAGGGATAGAGGAGAGGTCGAGCGAAGGGTAGGATGGGGCCCTTCAAACAAAATATGACCCTTAAAAAGCCTCGCCAATTGTGCGATCCAAATCTTCCTTGCTACCATATTTCCTCCTACTTCCAACCCCCCCCCCGCTCTCCAGCCGCCCACCACCCCTGCTGTTGTCCCTCCTTCACTTCCCTCCTTTACTCACTCAATCCGTTCACACAGATGTGTTGTCTGTCATGACCACGATGATAAATTAGCGCGGGTGCTGCTGGTGAAATAGGAGCTGGTGTCTGAGTGCGGAGGGCGATCCAGTGGACAATGCCAGGGATGAACCACTGATAGTTCAGCTGGGGCTTGATCTGGAGAAACGCTTTGGACGGGACCACGTCTGAGGCAGTTTTTTTGTTTCCACCAGTACAGTTACAGTGTGACTGAACGTTGCTTTGTGCGAAAGGTTTAATGGCTGAAAAAAAAAAAAAGATTTCAAAATATGCTTTTCAGTCCCAGGATACGTGTTTCTCCTTTTGTCCTCCGTTTTTATTTGTTATTTCCCAGAATAAAATATCCAAAAATGTGAAATAGGTAATAATGAACAGAACAGAAGTGAACGCCACACATAGGCTGCAAATAAACTATGGTTTTTGGGAAAAATAAGTGAAAAACATTTTTTATTTTTTTTTAAGAACAGAAAGGTTCAATGTTCTTGGTGTAATTTGTTTTCAGGTAGGGGAGGATGTTTGAGATGCCTGAGTGTGTTTATGCAAGTGTGATCACAATCTTTGTATATATCTATCTATAGTGTGTGTATGTGTGTGTGAGTGTGTTTGGTGGGGTGGGGATTTGGTTGGAGGGGGCTGCATGCCTGTGTAGCTTTTTTTTTTTTTTTTTTTCGAGTGTGATTCTTTTACCTGCAGGCTTTGGTTTTTTTGTGTGCCTGTTTGTGTCTATGCTTGTGTTTCTGTGTGTGTGTGTACAGACATGTGTTTCTCATGAAGGCCCATGCCGGGCAAATTAATTCTCAGAAGTTGCGTGGCGGGGGCTCTCCTTCCCTTTGAAATGGGGCATACTGCTCCCTGTAATCAATAAGTCAAGCCATCTCGGCCGCATGTTGCAACCCCCCGGCACACAGATGAAGAAGCCCAATTTACTCATCATAAATTCTGATTCCCACAATAAATATGAGAGGAGGTCCCACGGTATTAGAATATCTGGAATCTCAGGGGCGTTTGAAATGCCGACTGGCCCTTGCCTCGGCATGGAGTTGCTTTGTTGGTTAGAATATGTGTTTTATGTTGAATAATAATGACGTGGGGTCAGGAATATTTATTTCTGATCTGAGAAAAAAAAGGTACTTTCATTTCAAAAAAAGTAAAACTATTTCATACTCGCGTTTACGCACCACAACGGACAACATCAGATCAAATATGTTTTCCCATATTCAGTGACAACGCACCACATGGATTCAGGAGATTTTTTTTGTCTACCTTTTGACAAAATTTCCCTGTTCGTTAAAATCTTGGCATTTTCTAATGAACCTCGACAGGCACCTCCAGACAAGTGGTGACGTGTGCAGGCGAAGGCATGTGACGTCGGGGACACGTTAATCTAACGGACAAGCGCTGTCTCTCCTGCTTAAAGGCTCTCTGCTCAGTAGGTCCAAGCACATGACAGTGACCTGAGGAGGAGAAAGTGTGGTGAAAATGTGACACACCTACAGAGGGTGGGGTGGGTGCTGCTGCTGCTGCTGGATGGCTCCTTGAACAGGAGTTGAGATTAGAAGAGGAGAGCAAGAATAAAAGGGGAAGAGAAGCAGGAGGAGTTTTTGTTTTTGTTGCTGCATGCAGAGCAACCTGTTTACAAGCATAAACGTTCTCAAGTGTCAGCGCATGTATATGCATGGCTGCATGTACATCTGTACAAGTGTGCACGTGTGCGTCTGCGTTAGCGTGTGCAAACATGATTTAATGCAACATGGCATCCCCAACACCAGTGGCGCTCTATCTATCTTCTTTTTGGCAAGGACTTCCTGCTCTCCGGAGCGGTTCCGTTGTTACATGACATTTATGAGGCTCCCATGAGCCCCGGTGCGTGTTGCCCAGACAACTGACACAGCTTCACCGCCATGACAACAAAACGCCAAATACTGTCACAACCAAAATGTGAATGGCCGGCTGCCAACATGGCGGCAGAGGAGGAAAAAAAAAAAAACGAAGCGGAAAATTTAAAGAAGAGCTTGTTTCGGGTTGATAAGAACAGAGACTTCAAGAGGAGAGTGGATTCAAAAGCAAACTGGAAGAGAAAGTAGTTTCCCCCCCGTGCCAGTCGATACCGCTGTCTTCATTTGTAAAGCTGTGTTAAGAGCACTAATTCCTGACCTGGTAGTTACATCTGAGAAGAGAGAGCTGTGTCAGGTGCTAATCCATAACTCTGCTGCTAAGTGGTTCATCAGCAAGCGCCGGAGATCGAATGTCACCAATTAAGACGCCTAAATGCCTGGCTAATTGTGCTCAAAGTGTAGTGCTCCGTCTCTCACATGATCACACATGATTAAAGACAGAACACACACTCACACACACACTACACAGACACCTAAGCTGATCTCGCGTCGTTCAAACGTGGTGCTTGACAACATGAAAGCAGCCAAGGAGAGAACAGAGGGGTTTGATTGGCAAAACAATTTACCCACAGTCACATCATTAGCAATTAAGATCCAACACATTTAAGCTTCATTGGCCAATAACACCGATGCAGATATAACAGGAGAATTAAAACAAACTCAAGTAAAGAAAAAAAGGATATTAAAACTTAATTAAATGCAAATTCCCTTGATGATATATTGAAGTGCAAATTAAAAACACATGTTCTAGGATTTTTTTTAAAAATGTCACTGGAATGATTTATTTAGAGCTTAAAAAACAAAACATCCTGTCACTGGTCAGCGTACTGTTTCCTCTGCACTAAATATATAACACCCATAAGTGTGCGTTTGGAGGAGAAGACATCTTGTGAAGAATGAGAGCAGATAGCATCTGCTCCGGGCCTCTCCCTGCTTTGGCCCACAGGTCTGAGGAGCAAAGCGAATTGTGTCTGAAAGGGGATGATACCCATCGGAATGTTAATGGTGCTGAATATTTCAGAGGTGGGATCATCACATGGCAGGAGGAGGGTGAGTGGGTTTCCCGAAAGCATTTAGTGGTCGAAGTTCCTCTCTGTTATTGTAAACCCAGAGTCAAAGCTGATTTCAATGCACAGCTAACAAGGCCCAGTTGCTGTCGGGGAGGTTTGAGATGGCTGTCTCTCTTTCTCTCTTCCTCTTCCTCCCTCCCTCTCTCTCTCTGTCTGTCTCACAACATGCTGAAAAAGTTTCTGGAATTTCAAACGGCTTCGATAATTTTCAAATTCTGACGGTTTTCTGGGGAACTTTTTTCAGTTACGTTGTATTTCATTTAGCCGCGAATTAACAGAGCAACCGAGCAAAACAGCAACGAAACAGAAATATCTTTTCTTTTCCTTTCGTTTTTTTTTCTTTTTTCCTTTTCCTTTGTCTGAAGTGGATGTGCATAAATCTCAGGATGTGCAGCGTTTTGTAAAAAAAAACAAAAAACAAGCCGCCTTCAGACTGAAATCCATTCAAAAGCAATAAACACAGGTAACTCATATTCCTTGTGGCTCTTTTACAGTATTTGTCATGATGATATATCAACTAGCATTACACATATGGTAAATCCAGTTACCAAAGCTATATGACATAAGTACTTCTTAAGGCTTTTTTAAGCAAGAAAGAAAAATCATGGGAGCCATAAAAAAACAAGGGGATTGCCCCAACAGTCCTTATAAACATCTGGCAACCACTACGGTACCTTTATTTCAGCCAAAATGACTGGTTGCGTTAGCCTTGAGAAAGTGAGGGAGAGAGAGAGGGAGAGGAGGGATAAGCTCTACGAGGCTCCTTTCTTACCAAAGTGAAATTGAAGTTCTTTGAAAAAAGAAAAAAGAAAGACAGAAAAAGACGACACAGGAGGAAGGGACGGGGTCTAGAATTAAGAAAATTATTGCATGCTCCCAGATGTGTGCAAGGAGGATGACCTGGGAAAGTCAAAGTTGTCCCCCATCAATCATTGCCATATGCTTCCAGAGAAATGGATCCTGCAGGACACTTCATATTCCTCTTTCTGATTAGTTCATTTGAGAGATGAAGAAGGGGGGGAAAAAAATGGATGGTGGAGCTCTCTGAAAATGGACGGCCCCAGTGTAACCCAAGAACAGGGAGGGTTCAATGTCAAAATTAAGGCCTGTTATTTAAGACTTCAGGGATCATTTTTTGTCGGTCTCTTCCTCGCTCACCTTTTTTTTTTCCCCCCACCTGTGCTCCATCTTTTCTTTTCAGAGGTTGGTGTCAGGGAGCGATAGAGCGAAGGCAATGTGTTCTTAACTCTGATCAAAGGAGGGAGTGAGGAAAGCTTTTCTAATGACTGGCATTCACTCTCCTTTCTTAATCCATCTCTCCTCTTTCCCTCTTCTGTCTTCCATCTCTCCCCTCTCCCTTCACTCGCCTTTCTCTCTCTCAGGGCATTGGTAATTATCGGTGAGGTCTTAGTGACTGCAAATGAAATTACCATTTAAGAGAGAGGGAGAAAGAGACATCCCCTTTGCCATAGGAGAGGGCTTAAGTGAGGCAGCTAGGGTTTCAGCTATTGATTTTTAAACTGCTACATCAGAGAGTGTAATGCTTTCATAATTTCAAATAAACTGTCTGGTTACGAAGTACTAATGAGAGAAAGAGTGAGAGTAGACTGAACGAAGTAAAAGAACGATGGGAGGTGAATTTTAAGTGTTGACGTGAGTACGGTGGAAATTAAACTAATGCACTGGTGAGACAAAATGATCCATGTGTCAATACTGATGCAGCATCTGATAGTTTTTGATGAAATGTATGTTGCATGCTAATTTTTTATTTTATTTTATTTATTTATTTTTTACAATCAACATGATAATAAATGTCATTATTGTACTTTGATTTTACATCCAGACGTCAACAGGTAACGCACAGAAACGGAAAATAAAGTGTCTGAAAACGCCACTATACTCAGACGCAAAAATGTATTTCTCTAAAAATATCCGATTTCCATTTCCGTAAAAAAAAAAGAAGAAAAAAAGAAGAAAAAAAAAGTGCCGGTGCTTTGCAGTCCCTCTTTCTCACAAGATGTAAGTCACATGTTCATGAGATATTTAAAATGTGTGATATGAAAAATAATATTTCTGTCCAAAAGGTAATTGGAAGTAATGATGGTTTTTCTGCAGATCGAATACAGAAACATAATAAAGATGAGGGATAGAGAAAGGAAGATGGATTTTTGGATGACACTGCATAAACCCAAATCTCTCCCTCTCTCTCTCCTTCTGTTTCTCTCTCCCTCTCTCTCTGTCTCTCTCTCTCACCACAGACCGCAGGCCGTTGGAGGCAGCTTAGAAATCTCTTACATCTGGAAGAGCCATAATTCATGGGATTTGGCCTGACAGCCATGACAGGCATTGGGGCGGCCAGCAACAACTGTCTCCTGTGTTAGCAGCAGAGTGTGTATGTTAGCTCTCAGTCTCTGTGTGTGTGTGTGTGTGTGTGTGTGTGTGTGAAAGAGAGAGACAAAGAGCGACAACATACAGTATGTGTGTTTACTTGTAACTTTCTACTTATGCAGGAAGCTTGTGAAGATCAGCCCCCTCCTGAAGAATGGCCACTCAACTTTTTTTTATTAGTGGAACTTAGTTTGGATGCGTCTTAACACCTGTCTGTGATTTACACTCACTGAGAAAGTAACCGAGTACATTTACTCGAGCTCTGAAGTACTTTGCCGCTTCGGCCTTCTTTCTCCAATTTGACAAATATTATACTTTTTATTATTATTCATGCGAAATGTATGTTAAGCTAATAAAACATGACGTACTGTTATAAATTAAACTGCTCGATAAAGTTATTCAAATTACTGCAGATACACACACAATCATTTTAATCCTACAATAATATAATAAATTTACACTATAATACAATTAGTACACATCTATGATTATATATAATTATTCTGAAATGGGCCATTTAGTTAAAAAAAACTTGTTTGATATTTCAAATTAATTTCCACATGAACAATATGAAATATTAATATTCATATTTTAATATTTCCAACTACCGTTGTATTGCTGTTTTACTTGTGTAAAAGTTCGGCATATTTATTCTACCACATGTAAAATTACTGTTATTAAATTGTCAGAAATAATACGGCAGAATAGAAAATTCAATGAGAAGACACATCCACTCTAATGTTGTTCTTTGACATTTTTTTTATTTTTACCTACAATATCATACACACATTTAGCTCTGTGCACTTTTCCACATGCATATGCACTCACACACACACACTCACACACACACACAAACCAACTTGCAGCAGAGAGAGCAGTGCTGTCCATGTGTTTCGTGGCGTGCCAGAGGCTCCCTGTGTCGACCCTAAATATTACACACAGACAGTAGCTATCACTTCCAAGCCTAAAATCCCACATTCCACATTCCTGATTCCAGCGGCTCGCCTGCTAAGCTGGGCACCACATGAAGAGCCATTGTTAGAGAGAGAGGGGTCATGTATCTCCCTCTCGCTCCGTCTGTCTGTCTGTCTGTCTGTCTGTCTGTAGCCCTCCTTCTCTCTCCGTTTGTCCCTCCGCCCATATATCTCTCACTGTCATAGTATCCGTCTCCGTCTGTGACTCTCTTGCTCCGTCTATCTTTCTGTTACTGTTTCTCCCTCTGCCGGTTTATCTTTATCTCTTACTTATTCCTTCTCTCCTCCGCTGCGCTTTTGTTGCCCACTCTCCCTTCTCAGTTCTCCTTACCCGTCTTGTATTTGTTTGTTTGTTTCTTACTATACCTCGCTCATAGCCCGGTGTCTCCTACTTATTCTATTTGTCTGCGGCCCTCCTTCTCTTCTCTTCAAGACTTTGCTTTCTGCTTCTTCTCCTTTGTCTCTCTCTCTCTCTGTATCCTGCTGTCTGTCTCTCCGTCTGCCTCTCCCTCTGTGTCTCCTGATATTCATGTAGAGATTTTCTCACATGTTAGATATAGATTTATGACCACAGCCAGATACCCGTGGCCACTAAATTTGATACCATCCACTAAGCCACATTGTTTTTTTGTGTGTTTGGGCTCGTCTGTTGTGTGTGACTGTGGGTAGGTATGTGTGTGTGTGCAAGTGTGTGTCTGTGTGTGTGTGTTCATGCATTACAAGATGGAGGCGGGTGACTTTTAGCTCGGGTACGGTGGGTGCAGAGGAGGAATTTACAGTTTATTGAAGCACAGCAGCCAGGTGTGTGTATGTGTGTGCATATGCGTGTGCGAATGTGTGTGCGACTCCGTGTGTGTGTGTGTGTGTGAAATTGAGAGAGAGAGGGAGAGAGAGTGCCTGTGGGTGCCAGGTGACCAGGCTAACCTCTTGGCTGGTGTTTTGGATTTAGCCTTTGGATAGCGATGGAAAATAAAAATGGAATGCTTTTTCAATTACAGATCAGAAAGAGGGAACAAAGGCAGGACTAAAAGAAAAAGATGAGTTATTGGGATCTAACATATCAAGGTTTCTCTGAGGGGCACATTCTTAAAAATCTGAGCGCATTAATTTTAACTTTCAGAACATTTTGCACGGAGTTCGCCGGAGTCTCGTAATTCTGTACAGTTATTGAAGTGATTTACATCATGTTGTATTTTATGAAATTAAATGTAAAAAAAGTCATTAATGAAGAGTTCAGCTTGAGTTTGAAAATATGGGAAAACTGAAAACAAATACTTTTTTTTTACTTTGCTGCTTTTCTGCAGCTTGTCAGTCTAATAATTTGATCTTACCCTGCATTTTCACTTCACACTCCTGAGCTGTATATGTGCAGACGCACTCATAAGTATAAAAATAGAGCATGAATAGAATATGAAGACGCAGACAGACACCTGTGGAGGACTATCATTGTTAGCCTGTTTTTTTATTATTACTTCTGACAGTAGTCAGTTTAAAGGCAGTCGTCCTCTGCCATGCATATTTTATTGGCTGTAGGTGGTATTTGTTGTGTATTTATGTCTGTTTGTTCTTTCCTCCATTCCTTCAACCCATTCCACAAGTTGTCAAGGTGGAGCATTTAAAATGGCATTGTCGAGCTCCGAGAATTGTAATATTGTTGTTTGTCTGTGTGATGTGAGATGGTATTCGCCTTTTGATGTTTGGCTGGGAGGAAATACACAAAATAAAAGCCTTGCGAGATAAAGGTGTGTTTTTGCACATGTTTGAGTGTGCGTGTATGTGTGTTCCCTCACACTGTTTATCTGTCAATCAAACGGAGTGCGTGCACGTTGTTTGCACTGGTGCGTGCGTTGTTGTGCACTCAGGTATTCTGTGTGTGTGTGTGTGTGTTGTGTGTGTCCGTCCACATTCACATCTAAAAGCCATATCTGGCTTCAGATCAAATGGAGTATGAAGGAGGGGACTGACAGAGGGAGAAAGTGATAGCTCTTTAATGTTACCTATCCATTCTCAAACCCAAATATAAGACCAGGAACACATAGAATAGGCAAGTGTGTTTTAGGGGAAAAGAAGTGACATGAAACACTTATGTAGAAAAGCTCTGAACATGACATTGGCTTTGTAGCGGAGGGAAAAACGTCGCACCAAACAGAAAGAAAAAGGGTAAATTGGATGGAAGAAAGAAGAGGAAGGCAGGGGCACCGAATGAAACAGCGACATGCGCTTTATTGTTTGTTTGTGCACGTCAAAGTACAGTGATATTTTGTTTTTGTTTTTTTGGGGGGGGGTCGCTTTTCATGTTTCGACTGAATACCGAACTATTTCATCTAACTCACCTCTTTCTTGCTCGTCTGTTTTTCCTCATTCGGTTCGGAGGGAGGCATCTAAACTTTCTCTGTCATCACCATGTGGTAAAAGTTGTCGGACGAGGATGTTATCGTGCCAACTGCATCCATCTCCATATAGTTCTGATGATTCATGTTCACTGCATTACTGTTTCTGGAGAGAATATTTACTGAGTTAACCATTTCTGTGCTTCCTAGAGCTGCATTGCTAGAAAAACACACTTATTGGAATATTAGTATTATTATTCTTATATTATAAATGAATATTGTTTCTTCCTCTAATTATGCAGCTTCAGCTGAAATTTGAGGATTTTTTTCCACTGTGCATCCTCTTTCTACAAATCTGTCTCCTTCCTTTCCTCTGTCATTGACTCCCTTTCCTGTTTTGCTCTTTCTAATTCCAAATCTGAACAACTGCTTCCTTTAACACAAATGTGTAAACAATAAAGGCGTTTCTCTCTTTCCTACACGGCCTACTGTCCATATTTACAATACAGACATGCACCCACAAAGTGACTCATTCCCACATGCACACATTCAAATCCTCCACATTCCTCCCATTTTTGCAGTCCTCACCCCCTTGTCTCACTCTCTCCCCCCGCCAGGAAATTAACCTTGACATTTCCAAGACGTAATTCTTTTTAATAAAAATGTGTGTGTAAATATATATAAACAAAAGTGCGTAATACTCACAGAGGGAGCCGTATGTGGGAAAGGCCTGCGTATCAAAGCTGAAGGCACCACTGGGGAGGGATTTCTTTCCCTTTCTGCCATCTTAACACAGCCATCATCCAAGAATCAAGTTCCTGTGATGAACATTACTTTGCGTAGGCCAGTTGTTACATTCAATAGAAACCTTCAGCGTGGATAAATGAACAGTCTGCCTCAGATGTACTTCCTATTCAAAGCCAGAATGAGAATTAGAATCACTATAATGGCCAAAGTATGGGAATAAAGGACCGTTGAATGTTCAGGGAGACATATTGACGTCTTCCGGATGAATGAAAGACTTACTGACATGTTTCAAGGACAACAGTAGTTATATTGCCTATTTGTTAAAACTACTCAAACAATATATATTCATAGTGCACCTCAATTTATTTCCTTTATGTTTAGCATCATGGTCACCTCAGATAACATGTGTGCCATGTTTCCTTCCAGCTGAGCTGTACACGCAACAACATACTCTGAAATATTCCTATATCAAAAACCCAGTTCACAATAGTAGATATATTCACAGAGGGATTTTTACTATTGTGAAACAATGTCAGCGTGTGGCCATGAGTGCATTAGTCTGCACATGTTTGGATCTTTGCACATGTGCATGCATGCTTGCATGCTTCCATCATAATGGAATGACAGTGATGCGGATCCAAAATTGCAATAGCTTTAGTGTTTGGACACAGGGGTGAGGCTAAAATGAGGCAGGGGGGACACAGTGGAAGAGAGAGTGAGCGCGGGAGAGGTTGAGGGAAGTGTGCGTAAAGGTGGCAATCGTATAATACCATCATGGAACGGCATCACTCCCCGTCTGACCGGCCTCATTTTAGGGCAATGGAACTCCAGAGGAAAAGGCGCCAATGGCACATTATTCTGCCTTGGAATATCACCCTCATGTTTTTATTCATGCCTGCACCACAAACAACAACAGAATTTGATTTCCAGTGTAAATATTCTGGACCAATACAGAGATGGAACGACTTATTTGTGAAAAATGCGTGCATCAGAGAGGGAATACTATTATTTTTTTGATAGATAGATAGATAGATAGATAGATAGATAGATAGATAGATAGATAGATAGACAGATAGACAGATAGACAGATAGACAGATAGAGAGATAGAGAGATAGAGTAATGTGGCAGCAGCTTGTGTACTGATGCTGGAAAAACAACCTAATGAAACACCTCTGATAATTTCCAGTTGTAATGGCATTTCCATAACCCGCTCCTGCTTTAATCACTAGCTCTTCCTGCTGGGCCTGTGTCATATCCTGCAGAGCTTGGTGACGGTAACTAGGATGAGCTACATGCACCTCCTGCAGATTACACTGCTGATGTCTCCACGGTGACAGAGGCCCTCATGTCGACACCCAGAACTCTGCGTGACACGGGGGTTCTTAACGTGTCGGCGAGCTAGAGGGACGGGACGGGCAGATGGCTGGCAATCAGCTGCGGCGGTGAGATCGCAACACACGGAGAGAGGAAGGTAAAATGTTAATATGTGGGCTAATTAAGCATGGTGGAAACAGACACTAAAGAAGTATCGACTGAGAGGAATGAAAAACAAACAAACAAAATAAATAGCATATAATAATTCATGGATTCACAATCTGAGACTCTGAGAGCAACCAGTGGGCTGTGGTTCAACGTAGAGGGTTTTATTAAATATTTATACTTTCTCTTGCTCTGGGATCATTCAGGATAGTTTAAATTCAAACAATGGCATTTAGTGTCCAAATAGACTGACACAGCAAACTACCTTATGGATTGCACTGTGTTATTTCAGCTGTGGAGTGGAATGCATCTCTCAGATGCTTTAAATCCACTGTTGGGTGTTTCTTTCTTTCTTTTTTCTAATCAATGATTTTTCCAGGACTTGGAAGAAGACAGGGCTAATGTCACGTCACAATGCTGAGAACTAGGCCAATCCACATGTATAAAACATTTAACATATATTCCCCATCACACCTGCTCCATTACAATGCTGTCATTTCACCAGAGAGCTCACCAGATTTGAAAATATGTGAATTTACAGTCAAACATTGAACAGTTAGTGTTGTTTAATCTGTAACACTTTCATTCAAACTTGCTACAGAAAACTGAGAGGAAAACACTTTTTTATTTAACTTTTTTTTGTTGTTGTTACCAGTGATTAAAAGTGGCTTTTTTTTCTTTTACACCTTTTCAGGCTTTTTCTTTTGTCTGGAAATGTGAAAAAGTCTGCTGCTATTCTATCAATTAGCTACAAAAAACCTGATGACCCCTGTCGAGTAAGTGTTTCTCAGGGACGTCACGACATTAGCGCACTAATCACAGAAGTATAGATCTTCAAAGAGACAGTCTCTCTGAAAAGGTAAAGGAGGAATTTTCCTTTTCAGGTTTCAGCGCCATTCTCCTGTTCGACCACCTATTTGTGTTTCTCTTCACATTCTTTTTACAGATCAATTAAAGCTGCTCAGAAAAAGGCCAACGTCACTTGTCAACAATTTGTATTGAGGCGCCACTTGTAGGTACGAACCTGCAATCTTCTTACAGGTAACCTTGAGATTTGCACACCAAAGGCTAAAGCGTGTGAAACATTATTTATATTATATATCATAATGATTTATAAAGCTTACAAAAGGTGTAAAACAACATCAATAGAGGAGCTGCAATTGCTGTAAAGAATATCGGCACGTCTGCGCAGGCCTGACATCTGAGTGTGTAGGCTGCTTGAAGGTAAGCATTTGTCACAGCAGAAAATGTGACTGCCTTTTTCTATCAACATACCGGAGTGATTTGTTGCTCTCAGGTAGATCCAATCTGCTTGGACCAAAAAAAAAAAACAGAAAAGAAAAGGATCAAGAAGATCAGGCTGTGATCAAATACATACACACATATCTGTATTCTCAGAAAGACTCTGCAAAGAAAATGTATTCAAGAATTAATTCTAAAACTAGCAACATACCTACAGGTACGTTGATGCCTAAATCCAAGCAACAAACATATCAATGTAGCTGCGGCTTTAATATTATCATCTCTTTAGCTGTCGGCCTATGTGTATATATATATATTTTCCTTTCTTTCTTATTTTTATTATCAATGTCAAAATCCCAGACTAGGCTGGATATCTCATCCATGTCCCACTCTGGAAAAATCTAAATGATGACTTCTGGCCTGCACCGCTGCTATAGGATATTGTAAAAAAAAAAAGAAATACTGACTTCTTAAACACAACAGAAGTAAAAAATAAACCTGTGCAGGCCTGGGTTGTACCTAGCTGGGAGCATCTTTCCTTAAAAAAAAGTAAGGTTGAGTGTGCAAGAAATGTGAAATTCACTGAGAAAAAAAAGAAAGAATTCCCAGCATGTTGCAGAATACCAATATCCTTAAGCAGGCGGGGTTTTTGATGTATAGACTCCTGCCAGTGAATTGTACAGATGAGACACTTAAGGCAAGACAATAGTGTTATAGATTGTGGCAAGAGTTAAATCAATAGACCTTCTGAGGAGTAACAAGACACCCAGTAGCAAGTGCTACTGTTACACACACAGAGGAGGGGCTGGGAAACAAATGAGGACTGGCAGACAGGGGCAAAGACCTCAGTGTCACCTACTAGCCATTAGATGTTAGTGTGTATGTAGTTGTGTGTGTGTCTGTGTGTGTGTGTGTGCATCTTAGGTCAACTCGAAACATGTGTTATGGATGTGCGTAAGTGTATGTGTGCGAATGTGTTTGTAAGGCATAAGCAAAGAGCAGATACCTGTGTTTCCGTTGTACTTTTATCTCTGCTTCTTGGCCCTGTAATCTCCCACTGGGCATCAAAGCAGAGCCTCATCACTAGCTCTACCACACCCCTATATATCCCCCAGATCCCTGTGTGTGTGTCTGTGTGTGTGTATAAGTGTGTGTATGTGAGTGAAAACAGAAATAGAAGAGAGTGAGAGTCGACAAGAATATAAGAGACAGACACAGAAGAGGAGAGAGATGGGAAGAGCGAATTAAAAACAGGAAAAGAAAGACAGAAAGTTGTGTGTGCGCCAGTGTGTGTGTCTGTGTGTGTGTAAGTGAATGACTGAGAACGAGCCCCTCCTCTCTTCCACAGGCAAGAGGAGGGCTTTGCATGGAGCTTTGGACCGTCACCCAGCCATGGCTGTCATCCAAGCCCAGCCTGCGAGCACCTCTCTAGGGCAGCTTCTGCTAACCCCCCCCTGGGTTTTACTTCCTCTTACTCCACCTCTGTAGTCTCTTCCACCTCTGATCCGGGATCTGTGGATCCCGGGGCCCTGAAAGGTGTCAAGGTCCATTAACCTGGAGCAGGTCTTATCATATTCATCAGGAAGATCAGAGATCAGATTTATCTCTGTTTTTATCAGATTTGAGGCTTCAGAAGGCTGCCAGAGATGTCATGGCTGTATGGTAATGACATGGAGGCTGGTGACAGACAGCCCAGAGTAGCAGCCACACTCTAGCACACACAGCGCAAGTGAATGCACATACACACAGTCTGCACAAACACGGTCTAATTTTTTTTTTTTTTTTTTTAAGGATCCGTCAGCAGTTGCTCACACGTTTTTGATGGGGTTGTCATGTTTGATTAGCATTTGAAGCAGGACCGTCTCACCCAGTGACCTTGCTGTGCTTTTTTTAATAGAGCAAAAGAAAATAATTATCTAATTTTTGAATTATCCAACGGTTTGCAGCTTGTAAGTCAACCTTGTAAGATGTGACCAACAAGCTAAAAAGCAAACTAAATGAAGTGAAGTTTGCTTTTTCTTTTGTGCACAGAGAATGAAATCATGACAAAAATATTTATTGGGGACATTTTATGAGGTAAATCTGGGGGGGAGGGGGGGATCCAGCGTCCATTTTTCTTTGAATGATGAAGTGCTGCTGTCTAGACGTGCACATGGCTCATTTTGTATCTTTCTGCTAGTTGGTATCTACATTTTCTGAATAAACGCTTCCCTTTTATTGGCATTTGGCGTTTCACGTCCCCGCTGAACGCCACCAAATGTCAAGTATTTTTGACAGCTCACGTTCCAAGGCTAGCCACTTATTTTAATTCAGTGAGCACTACACCTCCCACATGACCCCTAACCCTGACCCCTTAGCTGCTATCCCAACCGTGCTCTCGGGTCGCTAATGAATTATTGCTGACTCATCATGGTCAGCGGTGACCATTCAACCTGACACTTTGGGCTCCAGACACATGGTTGTGATGCTCAAACAGTCGTTTAGTCGTGCGCTCCGTCCACCCGTGCTGAGCCGGGAGCTCGTGAGCTCAGGTTTGGAAAATAGAGAAATGAAGCTGCCAAAACAAGAGTGGAGTTTGGAAGTTTAGACATGTTAATCTGTATTTTGTCATCCTAGATGGATTGAGGCGATATCCAATGGAAACATGTCTCTTTAGTTTATACTCTTTTGTCAGGTAGGGAGATGATTACAAAAGCTGTTTGCTTATAGAGTGAACATGTCCCGATAACTATCCATATTTAGACAAACTGTGCATTAGATAAGTGTCTTATAGGGTTAAAACAATGATGAAAGGGATTCATAAAGGAGATCTGGATGCGTAGGTTTTATGTGAATGCACAGGGAGGCGAAACAGACATGCAGTAACCCCAAGTGCGCACACACACACACACAGACACACACACTCTTACACATCTCCTGCAATCTGGCCCTCATCAACATCCTTCTTACGAAATCACTGTGGCTCTAAAAAGTCATTTCAGTCACAGTAGCAGCAGGCCCTTAAAGATTCATATTCCTATTTGCTGTCTGCCTCTCCTCTTGTGCACAGTGCGCGCGCGTACACACACACACACACGCATAAATACACACAAAGCTACAGACACAAGCGTGTGCTTGTACTCACCACGCCAACTAACCCAGCAGGGTTAGGTTCATGAATAAAGGAGGGAATTAGAGCAGACCTGGAGAAGTCAGATAGACAAATAGAGAGAGGTGGAGGAAGAGAAGAGAGAGAGCTATTAAATTGTATGAAAAGCGTTGGAAGGAAAGGGGAAAATCTACTGAAGGGAGGCTCAATTGGTAGACATCAACAGAAAAAAAGGGAAATTTAGAACAAGAGAGGAAGGAAGAGGACAGAAGACAGAACTGAGAGAGGAAGATCTGGACATAAATAGAAAGAAGACGTTCACAGAGGACGGACAGTAGCTTCGCTGCCTAATTTAAATTGTTTGTGTCAATCCTGTAACAGAACTGTATTTGTGCATGTTTGCTTTGTTATTAAACAGCTGGATCATTGCAGTGGTGGCTCAACATGTCAGGTATGATGTGTAAAACCTATGCATAATCCTAACTACTGCACATGGACGCACAAACACAACTCAATTGTACAGCCAAAGTAATAATGTGTTTTTAAAGAACACAGTCTATAAATGAATAATGCTCACTGATATGAAGCTGCCGTCTACATTACTGAAATCGGAAATATCATCGCACCATAAAATGACGTTACGTTACGCCGAGGCAGAGAGAAGACAGACAGAAGAACTGAGGGGGAGCTTGATGTTAATTTTCTGTAAATAAAAGAGGCGAGAACATAATCAGAAAAACAATGACGCACGATGAAGACAGAAAAAAAGCAACAACAATAGGCACAATAAACATCCCTCAGTCACCAGAAGTGCTGCAATCATCACAGTATCCTACACCACCCAGATAGTGCACACTGATTCCAGGACGTGTGCACGGGCTGTGTGGGTGTGTGCACTTTGTGTTTATCAATGTGTATGTGTGGTGTGTGTGTGTCATAGGGGAGAGAGGCAAGAGGCCGTTACCCTGCACCCAGATAATAACCTGGTTTTATAATGTTGCATATCTATATTCAGGCCAATTCCCCCTGGGGGGGAGCCAGAATAATAATGCTGGCCATTTTACCCCTCCTAGCGGGCGGCCATTTTCTGCCCTGATTCTCAGCATGGACCTCTCCTCATTCCCAAGGTAGCACGTAATGGATGCCGCAATGAGATGGAGTGACATTGTGGTGTCTGAAATGTGAAAAACCTATTTGCCGACCTGCCCTCCCTCAACGGGGTGGCTGCAGGAGATATGGGAGGTGTTTATGCCTAATCCTCTTTGCAATTCCATATGTTGTCATTTCAGATGATTGTCTGTATTTATGGTAAATTGGCAAATGTAGAAAATAGGTGCAAAATGACAGTGAAAAATTGATATCTTTTTGTCCAAAACAAATGTAATCCCGTAAGTGTCCTGAGAACCGGTGGTCATACTGTGTGATATCTGAATAATTGTGTGGGGTTTGCATAAAGCCTCAGAAAACAAAACAAAAGAGTTTTATTAAAATAAAAACTGAGTGGACCGCACTGGCACATGCAAACACAAACACAGACATACTGTACTTATTATCAGGAGTGAGTTTCTATCAAGCACATGAGTAAAAAAAAAAAAAAGAGCGGGATACATGTTCCAGACAGAACTGGGAAGCAGCAGGTCTCATATTACAAGATTTCATCATCCACATACAGTGCAAACACGGTTTGTAAGTTGAGGAGTGAAGGAGGTCTGGAATCAGAAGGGACTGGATTCACTTCAAACTCTCCTCGCGAAGCATCGTCCCCCTGACCAGTCAATTTCAATAAAACTACAGACAAAGAAAGGTTAGGGTATATAGATTTCCCATCGTAGTCGTGCACACAGAACTGCACTGTGAGCCAGCCGTCTCTCACTTCTGAACTCTAAATGCTACTCACTCATATTCTCCATCATATCCCTTACCTCTTCAATAATTCACAGATGGTAGCTTTCTCTGGCCTTTCAAACCTTTGAAACGTAACCTACATCCCACAAACACACCATTCTTGTTATCCCGCCGACGACATGTGTTTATTCCGGCCCTTTGCTTGTTTTAGCGGTGGGAGAAGAGGAAAGGGAAGATTTCAAACTTCTAAAGATCATTAAAGAGATAAAAAAACAAGTTCATTTGAGGTGTTTCCACTAAAACATGTCTTCTTGTGTCACTTTGGTTTAATTTTACTGTTGAGTTTCTAGCGGTCAGCATACAGGCCAAACTTTGACCTGATGCTTGATGTCAGAGGCTTAAAGTGACAACGAGGAGTTTTGCTCATTTCCCATGAGCCTCCGCTCGCACGGTGAAATTCTTGGACCGACGCAAGACGAACGAAAGCGAAACCATTTGCCAAGAATGTTTTCATTCATCAAGAATGAAAGTCGAAGGTTCGGAGACGATCAGATACCGTCGTAGTTCCGACCATAAATGGCGATTCGGGCAGCGTCTGCAAAACCGAAACAAGGAAATGCTGGGGAGCCGACCAATAATAATAATATCAAAATAACTATAAAGACAAGACGATATACTTCGAAAATGGACCCATTAACAAGTGTGGATAACGTAGATTCATCCACATTAATTAGACTTTTTTTTATAACAAGAAAAAGTGTCTGTTTAAATGGTTTCATCTGAAATCAAAGTCCATGGCCTCATCTGTTTCGTCTCTATCCATCAGTTAACTATCCCTGCAATCCCTAAAGAAACGAGTTGGTGGGGGAAAAAAACAATATAATGCATACAAATAATCCCCCTCCAAAAAAAAGTTTGAAAACTTATGGGCAGCAACACACAGAGTCTAGTCTATAGCAGTTTTGTTGAGTGTAATAAATCAGTCCACCAGGGCTTGTGAAATGGAGGACAGTTGGAGAGTGCAGTATAGGCAGTCAGAGAGAACAGCTCTGTCCAAGACAATCATATGATGTATCATTCATACTGTCAGTATGGTGTCTCTCCTCCTCCCTCCTTCGCTCCCTCAGTCTCTACGTCTCTGTCTGTCTCCCTCACTCTGGACTCATCCAGTCTCCTGTGGAGGCTATGATGAAGCCAAGCTCTCTCCATCACACACGGCTCCCCAGCTGCTCAGGGATTACACATTTCAATGATACATTCACACACGGTGCCATTCAAATAGTCTCTTGCGCTGTATATGCCCCGCTAGAACGGCAACACACACACACACATACAAAAACACACACACAAACACACACGCAGACATACAAAAATCTTCTTTGTTGGTAATTGACACGGAAATGCAGTTTTGCTGCTTACATGTTTTGCTGAACTTTTTACGAAGACATCAAGGACGTAATAACGCCATGTCCTTTTCATCTGTAAAACTACTTCAGTGGTATGTCTATTAATTTGTGGTCTCATTTTATTCATCTTGGACTGAACAAGGTGGTTTTAAAAGAGTGGGTGCTGCCTCTGAATCATTTGAACTCTGCGATTTGCTAATGAATGCTGGGAGCAATCACCATTTCCCAGAAAATGGACAAAAATGATCCCTCATCTGTGAACCTAATCACTTACTGCCATTACTGTGTGCGTGTGTGTGTGTGAGAGAGAGTGCAAGTGTGTGTGACTGTCTGTCTGATTACCATCCCTGAATGAAATAGTTGTTTGGAATGATCCCATGGAGGCAGGGGTTGCGGGGTGGGGGTGGGAGGTTGTTTTTTCGAGGTGAAGCAGCAGAATTGAGGCGGAGGGAAACACATCTTTTCTTTTTCTTTTCTTTTTTTTTGCCATTCGCAGCTGAAGAGAGAAAGAGACAGAATTAACCAAAGAAGAAAGAAAGGATGAAAAAAAAAGAAATTTAACACAATGCGGCGTTAAAGCAAAAGGAAAAGAGTCGATGAAATTATCATCAAGTTCCTCCTCCTGTTGCAGCCGTACGCCGAGCTGAGTTTATCATTTCAAAAAGAAGTCACAGGGATGTGCAGCAGCTCTTCCCTTAGAGCACTTTATATAACAATACTTGTAAGCATGTTAGGGAGTCAGAGTTTGTACTTGCTCTTTAGATCAGACCTATGCCCACACTTCCACCTCAAAGACCAAGTCAAGACCCAAAGGCCCCCGTCTTGTAAGAGCAAACACCCAGTTTACACTATGCTGCCTGTTTTATCCACATTCTGTCATCTTTGTTTCTTTTATTGTTCTGCTCCCACATTCTTTTCACTCTTAATAAAGTGTGTTGAGAGTTTGTGTCAAATGCACTACAAAGAGTACGTAATATGTGTGTGTGTAGAGAGAGAGAGTGAGAGAGAGATCTGAGGTCTGCACCTGTGTGTGCACAGTGTAGAAATGTCGCAAGACAGACAGAGAGACGGAAAGAGACAGAAACAAAGCAAAGGTCACGCGCGGCATTGTGGGATGAACTGAGTCCCTTGAAATCTCATTTCCAAGGGCCAAATCTGATCAGTGCCACAGACGTGGACATGGAGAAAGAGGAAGGAGTGGAAGGGGACAAGAGGAGAGGAGGAAGTCGTAGAGGAGGAGGAGGAGGAGGAGGATTTGAATGAAAAAATTCCATTTGCTTGTCCGCCGCTTATCTTGAGCTCTAATGGCTGAGAACAAAGAGAAACCCAACAATAATCGGCTTCTCCATCAAACGCTGCCGTCACTTGTATGGAGAATGAAAAGATGAAATGACACAGGGCGCCCCCCCCCCCCACCCTTTTTGTTTCTCTCCTCTTCTTTTATTTATCTCTCTCACCTGCTCCTAGCGCTCTTTAATGTCATGATGTCGACCTGGCGTTCGATCAGGAAACCACATGATCGCACTGTGTCTTTCTCAGAACGTCAGGGTGAAGAAGCTGAGGAGGAGTCGCACGCTGATGGAAGACCTCTGAATTAATTGAGCTTCTGTTTATTCTCAGATCTCCGCCGTCCTCTCCTGCTGTCTTTCACACACACACTGTCAATACATAAAAATTGGCAGCACAAATGGAAAAAAAAAAAGAAAAGAAAAAAGGATGAAAAGGAGGTAGATGTTATTGAAGGTGATTCTATCCACTGTCAATACTGTTAGTGTTATCGCCGTGACAGTGAGGAGAAAGCTTTGGCAGAGCTGTCTTCTTTCTTTTACTTCTAACATCAGCACTATATAATCCTTATTTGTGGACCACAACACACCTGCGCGTGTGTGTCTGAGTGTGTGTGTGTTTCTGTGTTTCTGTGTATGTGATGATTGCATGTTTCTTCAAGTCTTTCTTCCAGTGTGTCCTTGCCCTTGTGGGTATGTTTATGTGTTTATGTGTCCACTGGTGAGCACATGAAGATTGTTTCTGTTAGAGTGCATCTGTGTGTATGTGTGTGTGTGTGTGTGTGTCCAGATAGGGTCACCTTGCATCCATCTCTTACCGTTTAGAGACCCCCTACAAGGATAAAAATCATCCTCTGAACTTAATCCAGGCTTATATCCTCTTCTTCCTCCTAACTCGCAAAAAATGTGCACACAAACACACACATACACACACATATGACTTCTTAGGACATTACACCGACATACATTCATTTCCTGCAGACTTACCGGTGCTCTAACCTTAACCATAACCACTACTGGCCAAACTCTTAACCATAAAACCTCTTAAACCGTGTCCACACATACTGTACATAGCATTTCATGACTTATGCTGCAGGGACGAGCTTGTTGTCCTCATGAGGAAGACAAGTCCCCGCAGTGTAAATTTAAGTCACACACATACGTGCGCAGCCAGACGACTGTGCACGACCGACAGAAACCCATCACAACAAGCTGAGTCTGCAGGTCGGCGGCGCATATAGAAAGTAATCTGTGTTCTCACTCCTACACATTCCTTAAAGCGTCGTTAATGTTGGCTAATACTTAACTGAATGAGCGTTCACCATTAGTGACATCATGTTTCTGGATTACACATGTTGCAACTTCAGGAGCTCACGGATCATCATCGGAGCTTTTTCCACTAGAAAATTTGGCATCTCCTTGTTAACCAACCGAGCAATAACACCGACATCTCAAAGGCACAGACTTTTATGAATACTAGATATATTGAATTCCCTCCCCCAAAAAATCCAATCAGTTCATTGCAGCTTTTTTTGGGGAGGGGGAGAAGCAACCTACAGGTTAAAAAAAGGGCAGGAGTGAGGAAGGAAAGCTGGCAGTTTAAATCCACGGATGAGCGCTTAACTCCCAGCTGCCCCAGTGAAACTGCTCAGTCGTCAACAGCAGAGGACTGGCTGAACTGGGCAGCTCCCAGGTGGAAACGTGCGATGGCACATGTGTGAAGCAGCAAACTGAGGGGAGAAAGTGGGCACAGCAGCTCCTTCCGTTTTTTTTTTTTTTTTTGAGGTAATAAACCAAGCATTAAAATAGTTTTAAATGAAGCAGTGTTAATAAAAAAGAACGAGAGGAGCCTCTGCTCTGATTGACTGTGAAAAGTAAATTAATCTGGTAGGTGTAAGAAAGAGACGAGTAATCAGACAATGAGCTGCGTGCCAGACACGCCATTGATTTCAAACTATCTAGCTAAGCAGCCTCTGAGGCGCTAACCACATCCACCTTATGATATTGACCCTGCCTCTAACAAATATGCTTATATTTATATTGCCTTTCTGACTGAGACAATATGCAGCCTCTCTTTGGATGGATATTGGATCATACACACATGCTTACCTCCAAACTCAATATTCATTCTCTTTCACTTTTGCTTTATCTTTGGAGTAAATATTTATGTGCTGTTTGGCACAAAGCTAAAAAAGAAAAAAAAAAAAAGAAAAAATTCTCTCAAAGACTAAATCGCCTTGTGTCAAAAATCAATGATAAAATGGGTGCGCGAGCTCTGTTTTCTAGGTCACATTTGAATATTTCTTTTAGAGATATTGATTTGTTTTGTGTGACCTACCCAGGCCCATTCTTTGTAATTAAAAGAGAAAGAGTGGGACTGTGGCGTGGAGGCCATCTCAGTCGTGTGACAATCACAGTGGGTGTGTACTGTATGTGCGCGCCTGGCCCGTGTTTACGCGCAAAAGTGTATTTATCGGTGTGTTACTGTGCAGCTAATGAATGAGAGGCAGTTATGATGAAGAGGAGGTGGAGCTGGACCTTAAGGAAGATTTATACTGTGCTGGGTATTTGTGAGTGTATGCGTGTGTGTTTGTAGATGAGCGAGTGTGAGATTTGTTGCTGCATGTGTGTGTATGTGTGTGTGTTGCAGTGGGGTAGATTAATTTTGCTATATTAAATTCAGCCTATAATCCAGACTTTGACTCCCCACCCAGAAGCCTTTAGATCAGACAGGCCAAAGCAGACAAAGAATTCTAGATCACCAAGGCAACAGGACAGTCTGCATGATTCCATGCTTATGAGTATGAGTGTGTGCGTGTGCGTGCGTGCATGTGTGCGTGTGTGTAGAGACAAAAAGAGAGAGATTGGTTAGAGATAAGTAAAGTGTAGAGAGCATCCTAATCCACAAAGTTATGAGGTCTGCTGTGCATTAGTTTCACTAATGACTACCTACTTTACTGCAGCTGGTTACGCATGTTATGCATGTTGAATTTTCAAATAAATAACATCTAAATCGATCAAACTAAACCGGTGAGTGTTTTTTTTTTCCCTTTTCTTTATTTTAATGGTGTACATCATTTTCAAGTGGGGGATTTAAATCTTCATGAGCTTCTCTACCTTTGTGTAAATGAGAGGAAAATGTCAGACAAAAGCTTCCACTTGAACAGATAGATTGAGTATTTTATCCCTTAAAAAGGGAGGCTTCATACGTCATACACAATATACATGTGATGATGTCAACGGGTCAGATGTGAGTGAGTGTGTCTAACTTGTAGCAGTGGGTATGGATGTCAAGTCAAAGCTTAAACTGTAAAATGTAACATATATTGTGTATGTGTGTGGTTTGTCTGTCCTCCCTTTGTGTGTCCTTCTGTCCTTTAGCCCCAGTGTCATCTTCCTCCCCTGTCTCCGGGTCGTCCGAGCCTGTTTGAAGTGGCTATTAGCCAGAAATCAAAGCCTGCCATCAAGCCCATCTCAGCCCTGTGCCCTTTTAGAATATTCACCAACAGTCTCCTGGCCTTTTGTGAGCCCCCTGGAATAAAAATAATCAAAATCAGAATGGACCTTCATGTGCAATAATACTCTGTCTACTCTTATGGCCTCCACTGTCAATGCCATTTATAATTCATGCACCCATACTGATGGGTCTGGGGCACGTTCAAGAGGTCCGCTCCTCACTGTTCCACCACTGTTCATCAATAGCTGCCAGCCAGGTGGGGGACTTTATTATCGAACTGTGGCCATGCTAGTTTGACGCAAACGCTGTTCTATAATTATTAGAACTTCAAAAACTTTACACTCTCTCTCCCTCTCTCCAACTCCCTCTCTCTGTTTGAAACGGCCTCCCTCTCCCTCTCTTTTCCCTCTGTTGTTAATTTAAACACTGGCGGTTTCATCCCTCCCAATAGGTGTCTGTTTTACAATAAAAGGTCATCCTCATTTGTCCGCAGACACAAAAGGGACCACCGTCGGGGCTGAGGTCAGACAATCAGACTGACAGATAAATAGACAGACGGATAGAGGGATGGCTGGCGCTACAGGCTGGCGCTCAGGATGCAGGAGAGAGGAACAAGCGAAGGAGAGATAAGAAGGTAAGATAGATAGAGAGACAGCAAGAGGGGAGGAGTGGGGGGAGGGGGGGAGATATGGAAAGGCAGAAGGAGTAAGTGAGGGAGAGATGGGAACGATGGAGAGAGCGGTAGTTTCTGGCGATGGGGCGTGTGGGTGAGAGCGAGGACAGATAACTAATCATGCCATCACCTCCAGTCTTCTTCTTCCTCTCTACTCCTTCTTCACCTCCTCTCTGCTCCTCTGTGGGGATGATTGACGAGGGCACGGTGGACTGAGGTTGTCCCAGTCCCCAGATTAGAAAGCCCTCAAACAAATGAAGCCTGGAAATGCTACCCTGGGGATCTAGGAGCCATGGGTAGACAGACAGACAGGACACCCACTCTGGCTTAAAGAGACACGAAGATAAGGGAAAAGGAAGGAACCAGAGAGGAAGAAGGGAGGGAGAGATGGGAAATGACATGTTTCTTGGGTTTTAAGGGTATACAGTACGAGCGGAGACGGGAGGAAGGGTATACGTTTAGGACAAGTTTAAGATTCAAACAGAGAATGTGGGAGAGGATAAGAGAAAGGCAGGACGAGCGCAAGAGACGGAGACAATTATCCGTGTAAGGTGAGTGAGGGAGAAAGCGTGAAGTCACTTTAATTAGGTTACCTGCAGAGACAGATGAAATGAGAAGCTGAGCATGACAAATAGAGGAAAAGAGAATGATGGAGGACGGGGAAGGAGAGACAGACAGAGAGAGAAAAGGACTCCCGACCATGCCTTTACACACCTGTTCTTGTCTCTCCAACAATACCAACTGTCCCCCTTATGCTCCTCTGCAGATCTGATATAGTACATATATCAAAAACTGAGCATCACCCTGTTCGCCTTTACCAGCCCCCTTGCACATAATAAACCCCCTGACACACACACACACACGCAAACACACACTCTTTTGAAAAACGATCATCCTCGACCCTCGCCCTATTGTTTAAGATTCAAGCATTAGTGAGAAAAGAGAGAAAAAAGGAGCGGGGGGAGGGGTATGGAGAGAGGGGGGGAGGGGGGTGATATATGACCAGATATTAAGAAAAAGTTTGATTTTATAGATGTCACATGACCCTAGCATGAGTGACCTCCATTTTCCCAAATGGCGCAGGTCCAGGGTTTTAATGGAGTCTCCGCGAGTCATATATCAGTGCAGCTTGTCTCGTAAAGCTCTCCTCGGGCCGACCTCACAAACCACCTCCACCTTTATCGTGACACTTAGGGAGGTTTTCACGAGCAGAAAATAGATGTATTAACAGGGAAAAGATTTTAATATAGTCCGTGGGTGAAAGAAAAGGCGAGAATGAGGAAGGCGTCGGAGGTTTCTGCTGTTTTTGTGGAAGTATATATTCGAATTTTTTTTTTCGTCAACAGTTCTTTCCATCCCTCCTTCTCCGTTCCTCCTGCTCTGTCTCAATCTCTGCTTCCTCCCTCCCTCCTCCCCTTACCATGTCTGTAGAGTGTCACAGTGTTACAGCTAGTCAACATGACACTTTTTAAAGTTTTGCGAGGAGGCTGACAGAGCACAGAGGAGATTAACCTAGCTGCCTGCCATAGCACCTGTCCCCCCTACTCTCTCTTTCTTTTCCCTTCAAAATAACACAGAGGACCACATAAGGCAGCTGCATGGGGCCATGCTGTGTTAAATATGGGGCAGTGAACACATCTGGAACACTTATCATGCAAATCGGTGAAAAGAAAATATATTAAAGGCACAAAACTAAGAATGTGAGGATCATAATCTGTTGCTGCTTCAATAAGGTGCAAAGAATATGAATGCTTTTATCTTGTTTCAACATCTTTTAAATTGTTAGGATTTAATAATGCAATGATGATGAGCTTAAAACTGACTGCTTGCATTTCTAGGCGTGCGTTCCAAGTACTAACTGCAGGTATTGTATATGCATCTGCACTGCTCAGAATGAAAGTGTAGCCTCCCCCCAAAGGCTCTGCTCCCCGTGGTGTATTTTTGTAGCTTTGAACACTTCTTTAAAAAAACATTATATGTAATCTCATTTTTCTTCGCATCGCACCATAACAGACCTGAGCACGGGGAAACTATACATTTGATAACAGAACATGAGAATGAATACAAATCGAGGAAAAGTTCCAGAGGAGGAACGCTGCAGAGCGGCAGCAGCTGCTGTAGTGTATTGTATCTGAAGTAAATACTGATTGACTAGTGAAGCGGTGTTTAAAACACACAGTGCCCCCAGTCAGAGCCTGCTCTTCATCAGTCAGAAAGGCAGAAATGAGAAATGCATCTGAGCGACGCTTTAAGAGGCAAAGTTCAGTAATTGGGAATGACAGACACACACAAAGCATCCATCACTCATGACCTTTCCATTTCTCTCTCTCTTTCTTTTTTCCCCTTCTCCTGTCTCTCCATTCAGGACAAGGACGAAAGAAGCGAAGAAGGAACAGGAAAGCACGTCTTTAGACGGCTGTATTTAATCGGCCTGTAAAAGCTGCATTGTGGTGCCATTAACCTGGAATCAGCTCGAAGCTGACATTAAATAAAAGGAATGTTTTGTGCATGTGATATGACCACAGAAGCTCAGATAGATTTTCAGAAAGCTGCAGTGATTTCGGCAGCTTCATACAAAATGCCAATTTTTCACAGGGATGTGTAAGTAGGCTAAGTTGTTTTTCAAGAAGTAAAACAAATGAAAAGCAAAGGGTGCACTCATAAAGTAGTCTTAGTGCGTGTCCCTGTGCTGTGCTTCAATTTTAAGAGTAATAGGTTCACGGAAAGTTAACTTGTTCAAATTATGGGATTGCATTTGTCACAAATTTTCTTTCATGGCCAGATTATTTATTACCCTCTCTCTTTTCCTTTCTGTTTTACTTTATTCCTTTTCATTCCTTCCTCTGTGGCATGCACAAGAAACATGCTTTGCTCCGTCTTCTCTGTTTTGTCTGTCTTAGACATGCACATACACACACACACACGCATGGACGCACACACTTCACATCTGGACTTGTGTTTAATTTTACGTCAAAGTCCGGCCAGGAAGCACCTGTCTAGATGAAATCCAGCAAGAGAGAAAGAAAGGGAGAGAGAGGGGGGAGAGAGGGAGAGAGAGTAGAGGGGAATGAAATGAGAGGAAAAAATACACGGAGCAAAGAAAAACATTAATCCATCTGTTGTGGAAATGCATGTCACAGGCGTCACATTAAAAGCAACGTCAACAAACAGAGCGAAAACCAAATTGGTTTGGAAAAGGCAAGTCATCTGAAATTAACACAAATTTCATCCCCTCTAAATGTTATCACGTCTGTCTGTGTTTGGAGCTGAATGCAGGTCATTCTTTCTCTCTCAATGCTCAGGGGGCTGCTCGCTAGCGGCTCCGCAATTACAGAGTAGTAAAACTTCCAGATGTGGGATTGTTCTTTCCTTCGCATTAGCAGATTAAAAGATCACTGTCTGGACAGAGTCGCACACCTGTTACACGGCAGTCTGGTGATCTTCTCAACATCACATCCACATGGTTAACTTGTGGAACAGGATGTTGAACATTCAAAGCAAAGGTCACTAGTTGATGTTCATCAGCTTAATGCAGATGAATCTACCGCAGTGTCTTGCATGACTACTTGTTTATGAAATGCCAATCAAATCAGTCAATAAGTAGCCTACTTCTTCTTCTCATCTATTATGCATTAAGAAGCTTATGCTCTATCATACGTAACTGTTGTCACTGCAGCACTTGTCGCAGTAAAAACTTATGCAGCAGAATGAAACAGACTCTCACGGTAAGTTTTAAAAAATGTACCTCCAAAGTGGAAATCAATGCAGAGCCATAACATCAGCAGGTAAATATGCTTAAAAGCCTCCGTTGCTGTCCTCAGATGCTAATGTAAGAACATATCTGAGCCGACCTGAGATCCAGGAAAAGGATCTGAATTTAAAAAAGTTTTGGGCAGAGACAGATGCCTCCCTGTATTCTTTGCACACTTTGATGCTTTTGTTCGCCAAAAAGAACAAAGTCAAAGCTACAAGGGGAAACAGAGGAAAAACAAGGTTGCTAACACACCCAGAGTGAGCGTTTGGGAAATCCATGAGACCCATTAGGTGCCATTTTTACTGTGAACACAGAGTGTTTGTGCCCAGTGTGAACTTGGCGCCATTACTGTTTATCAGACAAATAAGGTAACAAAACCCAGTTCAGATCATATACAAAACATGTGGGGATTAGATGAATGCATTTTGCTTCTGTTCTGCCAACTTTATCTCAGGTTATGGTGTTGTATGATCAGTCACAACTGCGACTGCAGGAACAATGTGATAAAAGGATTGTCTCTTTAAAACTACACTGCAACACTGAATATATTTTGCTGAAAAATTAATCACTAATGGTTTATGTTCACATTCATTAAATAGAAAATGTTATTGTACTTTTTTTAAACTATCATCTACTCTCATCTCTAATGAGAAAGTGTTCTTAATGAATCTTAGATTTCTTTTTTATTCTGGAGTTTCTTTTAAATTAGCATATCCGTCTCAAAGTTAACTTTCTTTAAACATAAATGTTGAAGTTGGTGACAAACCGCTTAAAGTGGTTGAATCAACTGGATGGCCATGGAACTGCTTTCTACTTCAGTGATGCTTTTGTCAAAATACATCATATTATGTTGGCCTTTGTTAAACCTACAGTAAGGGTGGTGTTTAAGGAGTCACCGTTTTGAATGCATTTCTTGATGTTTCTACGCAGATGACACATGTATTTATACCACATTACAAACTTGATAACAATGATTATAATTAAATTATATATCAGAAATTACATTTAAAAGTTAGATTTTTTGAGAGTTCTTCCTGCATTCTTACAATGTACATTAAAATTTGAATCTCATCATTGGTCATTTTTGTGTTACAATGTATGTTTTCTTCGATCTCGGGGTTTGTCTTATTCCATATATTCCATATTGTCATTGAAATAATATTTGATCTTGAGCCCAATAAGTGAAACTACTCCTTTCCTGTTTCAGATTGAGCTCGGTGACACAGAGAATTACTGACACTTAAAATTACTGACACACAAGTTCAGGAAAGTTCTGACAAATTCACTCATGCAATATCCTCAGCCTGCCTTTCACGTCATAGCCGAGGCAGAGCTCGCCGTTTACATAGCGATGTCAGAACACATCTGTTAATTGATTTGGTCAGAACTCAAGTCAGTGCTGCGGGTAATGTCCCATCACGAAGACGCCAGCTGCGGGCCACATATAACCCCGTTCCACTTCAGTGTGCAGCCGTGGACTACAAAGTTTAGGTGTGCCAAAGTGCATTAAGCTCAACACACACACTCCAGGTGACATCGAGCAGCTGCTACCTTCAGTTAAGATGCCACCTACTTTTGGCGATAGTCCTGACCCTCACGAAGCAGTGAACATACACTCATCTGTCTACAACTGTCTGTGTTTCATGCCGTTGTTGAAACAAGACATTGTCATAATCTTTTTTTCCTAGAAGTTGAGTGTATGACATCCCAGCAGAACAAAGAACCTGGGACTGTATGTCTTTGTTCTGCTTGATGGTGTTTGCTGTTATTAACAAGGACACCGCTCATCTCCTGCACTGTGGTCTGTGTGTTTATGTCTGACTGTGAGCAAAATAACCACTAATAAACTATCAATTAGTAAATATTGGCAGTTTATGGTTCTACTGTAATAATGAGAGATGGAAGTGGAAAGAAATGTCATCAGTTACACTTAATCACGGTGGTGGATCGGCAGCAGGAAGCCTGAGGTTGGCATTAGACAAAATTAAGCTCTATTAACTCCATTATTAGTTCTGTATTTATCTCACAAAAGATAAATCAATACATCCGATTGATTCGGCAACTAAAGGGTTGGTGCGCTCATTCTAGTATACACTGGTAGAAAAATCTCCCATAGAACATGTCTGAAGATGTTGCATCCAGTTGTTGGCAAAAGGAGTAGGTAGTAGAAAGAAAGAGAGTAAGCAATAGAGATGATAGGAGAGAAGCAGATATCGATTTGTTTTTCCAACTGTAAAAAGTGAGTCTGGCCGCAGACTCACAACTAAACATGTCCTTTGTAGACCTGCAGGTTTTTCACTACTATTTATTTAACTGGTTTACGGTGGATTTTTTCCATTAAGGCTGTCTTCTGTCTACGGGATTCCAATGCCGTGAATTCACCACAAAAGCCCTATTAGTGCCAGAGATATGTCATTTTAAATCAACAAAGAAACGAGCTTTAACGTCTTCCTGTAATTTTATGTTGGAAGTATAAATGACGAATGTGCATCAAAACACAGCTACACAAATACATATGCATTGTCTGGTGTAAGTAGCGGTTGGAGGATAACATAAAGACAGCTCAGAGAGTTGTAACAAGCAGACAGAGGCAGTAATGACCGTGGCCGTTCCTCTCTTTCTTCCTTCCCTCCCTTTTTCTTTCCTTCCCTTCGTCTTCGTTCAAGGTCAATCGTCAGAGTGAGGCTGCATGTCACCGCTCCTTTGTCTATTCAGATAAAATTGCTGCATTCATCGTATGTCAGATAAACCTCAAAAAGGGAGTGAGGAGGGTATGGTGGGAGAGAGGGAGGGAGGGGAAAGAAGAAGGGAAGAGGACCCCTATCACTGCATCCTCCAGCCTTCCCTGTTTTTATCTGTCCATGACAAATTCAAGCATTCACTCTCTCCTCTCCTCTTTCCTCCACATTTTCCTTCACCTTATCTACTGTCTCAGCACTGCATCACTTGCCATTTTAGAATAATGTCTCCCCATGTCTATAATGACATTGCCTTTGTGCTTCAGATTACCTTGGGATTTCTATCCCCCCTCCTCCTTCTCCTCAACACACATGGATGCTGGAATTAAGATTCACTTGCACACACACAAACACACAAAAGTGTCGCAGAAAATCAGTCTGTGAACCCTCTAAGAGACTGAGTGAATCACAGTTTATCATTAGCCAGCAAATTGATAAATATTGCTATATGCTATAGTGTACACTGTTGGACCCCATCCTGCCCAGTCTTATCTATTGAATTCAGTAACACCTGACGTGTCAAACTGAGCAGCTTTGAGTGTATAATTGTACAGTATTAACTTCCTGGCAGATGATTGAGGGACTCTCCTCCATCTTTCAAATGAATACTTTATAGACTAATACATCACAATTCCAGTAATCATTTCACAGCGTAGGTGTACACCACAAACTAAAAACTAAAAAAAAAACATATTTAAAATGACAAATCTGCGGAACAAAAAACACAAAAATGATACATCCCTAGTATTTCCGGCTCGTATTTTTACAGTGCAATTTCTTCCTCCTTCTATTTTCTCAGATAAAGAAATCATTTTCCTTCAGGTATCATCAGACATGAAGCCAGTCTCCGGCATGTATTATTTCTGTGCTCTGATGAGCTCCTTAAACTGTGACAGGTCCTTCTCTCCCCTGCCTGGCCATGTCTCTTAATGAGATGGTAATCAGCCAGTCATCAGCAAAGGGACCATACAGGACACATAATGAGAATATTAGGCTGCATACTGAAAGGGCCCCCTGCCGAGTGGGGAATCAATGGTCTGGCCTGATGAAAGGTGGATGATGCAGCTGATGGTTGGAGAGAGGGAAGGAGGGCGAGAGAGACAGGGAATTGTGGTGTTGATGTTGAAGACATTATCAACTGTAGCCAGTCGTTAGACTCACAGAGAAGTCACAGTGATTTATTCAGGGAGAAATAGGAAAAGGGTTACTCATTTACAACATCAACCAACGTTATCATTTTATATAATATACATCTTATACATCTTATATATTATACATCTTATATAACCCTGTTTCAATTAATCATTATTCATATTATAAGACTATATCAAGGCTCCTAACACAGGGAGTGGTGGAGCATTGTAGCAGGTTCAGCTACAATGCTAAACCTGCTGATGTAGTTAAATAAAGTGTACGGTTGGGAAGTGAACAACTTAATGTCCAGTCAGTGTTTTAACCATCAAGTACAAATGTACATTTCTGATTCATGTTTGTTTTCTACAGGAGATTTCAGCATACAATTTTTAAGCTACATTGCTGGAACTTTTAATTTTGTGTGGGAATTGGGTTCTGAAACTGAACTGTTGATGTAGATTGAGGCAAAGGTGAGATGTTTCAATAAGGACTAACTCATAAGAATAACAAGAATCCTGGAATGTCATCTTTAGTCGAACATGCTCACTCAGGGTTGGTGCTTTATCTATTTTTTCTTCAATCAATTGTCTTTGTGCTGCTTCCTTCATTGGCTTTACTTATGTTGGTGTTTATAAGCCGCTGGGTTTTTGATCATATTTTATTCAACATGAAAACAAATTGAATTTAATGTACAATCCTACATACTAGTGAAAGAGCATTACACATAAAGTACCCAGGACCCCACAATCAAATGTGTGTGATACAGCTCCATTAGCACTTAGAACGGGTAGGTTCTCCCATATTTACAATTATGCAAAGAGGAATTTATGTGAAGAAACAGTGAGAATCCAGGCTAAACACTGGTTAAATATTTAGATGGGCAGCATGAGAACGCCATTAAACAAAACAGGGCAATAAAGACTGCAATCAAACAAATATATACATTTTTATGGCGTAATAGCAGCAATATATCTTAAACTCATTAAAGGTCATAAAAAAATCATTCTTCGCCAACTAGTTTAATACCGTCATAAATAAGTTGTTTGTTTCATCTCCACAAATAACAAATCAGCTCATACGCCTCCGTTTGTGCATGTGATTGGATACAATCCAGAGAGAGGTTGTCAGTGTGAGCGGGTCATTTTGGTCTTGTTCAGTTCTTAAAACAAGGCAGGCTCATATGAAGCAACAGAACATGTCAACCCCCACTAATGTTGTACATCATAAAAGCTGCTGTGACAGTTCAGATGTGGAGGATGAACTCTCCCACCCCAACTTCCCTTTCCCATATAAACCATTTGGTAACCCTTTATGGATTTCACATATGTATATTCTTATTTATGCCCACTCTATCATCTCTATGAAACACAGTCCCTGTTTGAATCCGGCCATAAAACCAACTGGAGTCACGTTAATTGTCAGACACAGATGCGAGTTCTGATCATAAATGCTGTACTACACACTGCTGCTTTAAATCACAGACAAATCTATCCCCCTCCCTCTCTCTGGTGCCTTCCAAAGTGATTTGGTCTCAATTTGTAATAAAAAGACCAGCAGAGAAAGCACTGCCACAGCCCGCGATAGGCTTCTCTTTTGCGTTTTGCATTTTTTTCACCTTTTCGCTCGTCGCAGAGACTGACTTTTAATCTAATAAACATTGCATGAGCCCACTGACCAGAACAAAGGGGGAAGAAAAAAACATCTTTCTGAACATCTATCAGATCGCTCTTGTAAAAAAAAAAAAAAAAAAAAGAGGAAGGGGTTGGGATGGGGGGTGTTTCTTAATAGGAACGGGTTAGGATATAAGGTTTCATGCCAAGATTGTAAAATTACTGAGGAATAAAAGCCATTCATTTCACATGACATCACCACCTTCTGAGGATGTGAGCTTCAGTGGCTTCAAAAAGAGGACAAATTGTTTCCTCCATCGACTTCACTACTACTGTTGTTTGGGAATACATTGCACACGGCAGAACAAAGGAGTGGGATTAGCCTCCCTGCCATTGGCTGGAGCTCGTGACACTTGTAATAAAAATGTAATATTCTTAAAAGCATAAAGGTCTCTGTACATTGGTTATATATGTGTATATATTTATATATATGTGTGTGTTTGAGAGTGTGTGTGTGTGTTTGTGATCAGACAGTGAGAGACTCTGCTTGGGGCAGATTTGAATGGATTTCTTTCTTGGTAAGATGTGGGCACAGTAAAAGTTAATACACACCTCACAGTGACCCTAGTGGTGAAATCACAAAGCAACAGCTTACACAACAGGGATGATAAATAGCTGCCCATCTCCCTGCAAACTTGTTACCTTTCCCTCTGTACACTGCAGTACATTTCCACTTAAATCATTCCCTACTCTAATGCTTGTTATTAGAGCTGCCCACAAATTAATACTTGAGTATATTTTTTTCCTAGTAAGACCGCAGCTATTATGTTTATTCACATGGCTACTCGCTCACTATGGGGCCAAGCCCAATCAGTCCTGTATGACGTTTCTTGACACAAATGATACAACACTGGAGCATGCTCCAGGGGTCCAAGAGGTTGGTATGAGTACTTCTTGGCAGGCCAAAATGTCACAGGAAACGCATAATTTCCAACCTGCTCCACAGTAAATCCATGCTACACACAGAGAGAGATTCACACTCACTAAATGCATACATTGGCTAACAAAGGTGGGCTACTTACCAATGACGCATATCTCCTTTTAGTGTGGGAGAGAAGAGGTATCTATGCGGGTAGTGACAGTTCAGTATAAATCAGTGGTATAGTCAACATTACATCTGCCACAACAACACCAAGGCTTATCGTTACTGCATACTGCAATGTATGTAGCTTTAAAGGACTGAGGGGCAACTGAGGGCCTTTGATAATTGGCGGTGCCAATGAGAGGCCTCCCATCCATCTGCTGTATTGGTTTATCTACATAAAACAAACAGGGCGGCTGCATTCCAAACACACAAAGACATTATTAACAAAGTATAAAAGAATAATTTCATTTTTCTCCCTTTCTCAGAGAAATGTGACACATCATCTGGCGCAGTATTGCGTTGCCCGGGGTGAGGGCCCTGCACAGTAGATGGACCGCTGTAATTTCTCATCTATCAAATTATAGTTTATTGTTCAGCACAGCAACCCCAGGCTACGCACAACCCTGTGCACTGACAGTTATGAAACATTATATTTCCACTGTCATGGTCCAGGCCCAAGACAAAGCTTAAGAAGGAAAAAGAAAGAAAACAAAGAAATAAAAACTCCAAAGTAATCTCGTCATGTCAACATCTATGTTAAACAAAGCTTTGATCATAGTTGTTCAAACCTCTGTTGCTATTGGTGGGGTTTTCTAAGGACATTAAGTTACTCAAATTGCCATTAGCCACTACTGTATAAGCTTGTTTATTATTGCCATGGTAATGATTTCTCCACCAAATGAAATTTGTAGGCAGGAAATTGTGTTTAATGCTGGTCTAATGAGTCTGCTGTAAATTAGCTGGCGTGCCAGCGTGGATGACTAAAAGGCCTTTAAGTAACCTTTGGTCTCTGTTGAGGGTAATTTGATACTGCCACTGATGATTCACTTAGTAAGGCTAAAAGCTATAGGCTTGCATCTCATGAAGGACATGTGAAACTACTATCGCTCTTAAACTAGAAATGAATGTGAAAATAATCAAATCGACTCGCCACTGGATGACTTCAAGACAGTGAACGTGAACTCCTGACTTGAGTCAAACCAATTTAGCGTGCCGTCACCAAGGTCAAGGTTCATCTACACATGCCACTCACAGCTGTGCTAGACCTCGATCTTGGCCTATTAGAGACAATGTCTACTGTAATGAACTGACCTCTTGGCTTTCCGCCTTCTTGTAATTCTACATTCAGTATTTCCAGCGACTTAGTTGACACAAGGTGTGTTTTGACAAAATATGAATGGAAACATTCAGACAAGAATCTCTATTTTCCAGTGACATTGCATTAACACACGGAATTGCACTGGGTCAACACATTTGGTCACCATTTGGTACAATTCATATCTGAGCAATAACCTTTATTATAAAATGACAGAAAATATGAATGAATTTCAGAGTCTGTGAATTCACTGTTAAGTGTAACTACAAGTAAAAGCATATAAAATATATCAAAATAACAATATTGCACATTTGCCAACATACAGGCTGCAATAAGTTTAATGCTGGCCTTTAATATTGGCTGAAAGCTCAGGGTCGATTACAGACCTGTAGCAATAAATCCTCCAATAGCGGAGAGTGAAATACAGAGGAATCAAACACGTTTCTTGATAGTGACACGAAAAGAATCAGCGTATCAAAAGAAACTCCCACTGTGTGCTTGTGTGTGTTTACTACCAGGCACACTGTGTGGAGGTTCTTGGCTTTGAGCCAGGTCTGCAGTGACTGAGCTTCCTGATGCATCTGCGTATGCAAAAAAGTGTGCGCGTGTGTGTGCAAGTATGTGTGCACACATATCAGTGGCACCCCTGCAGGTCTGTGGAAGCACACGTGGGTATTTCGTGTTGAAGTTTCCACGCTTCGTCACAGGCATGGCAGCCACACCCCCTGGCATATTCCCTTGAGATCTGATAAGACGTGCCTGTGTGGTTGTGTATGTGTGTGCGTGAAGGTTGGCTGTGTGTCTTGTGTTTTAATGGGATGACATTCCTCCTTAATGCAGGTGGCCCCTCGATCTAAAAAAAAAAAAAAAAACCTTCCTCTCTAGACACTCATCCATGTTTAGTGCCACCCCCTACCGCGCCCCCATCCAACCCCCCGTTCCCCTGAACCTCCCATTGCACCTCGCCCACCCACGTCGCCCCTCCTTCTCCGGCAACACGTGCCCCCTCTTAGTGCCAACATGCCCTCGTTCCCGTCTCCCTCCTCTTCCCTCCCTTTCATCATCGCCCCCACCCACCCCCCCTCGACTCCTCTGTTTTTCCCACGCCCGCCTCTTTCTGTCATCACACAGTAGGAGTGGTATCACCGCACGTGCCCCTTTTTAGTGCCAACAAGCTCCCCTGTGGCCCTCCTGTCCCCCCCCCCACCTTCCTGTCTTCCTCCCCCCATTGTGTTTTACCCCTGCCCGGCGCCCGCCCCCCCTTCCTTCCCCGATTTCTCACACTGTTCGTCTCATCACTATGTAAGTGGGGATACCAGACTGTTTTGCATACGGCTGTTTAGTCCTTTGTGGCAGGCGGGGCAGCATGCGAATATGCAAAACGGTGATGGGGAGTCATTTTGTAGTGTGATGAGGAAGGGGAGAGGGCGGCACTATGAATGATGCTGCCGTGTGTGCGAATGCTTGTGTGTATGTGTGTTTTCCAACATATCCTTGGCTCGTCAGACAGATGGTTCGTACAGCAGCGGGTGCCAACAGAACCAAAGCCCAGTTGAGCAACGTGGCGATGGAATACCACCCCAAGCAGCCATAAATCCGACATGGAGGACACTCTCATCTTTTGTGGCCTTTATTCCATTCAAGGGACAATGCGAGGAAAGGTTGTCATTTTCTTTTCTTTCTTTTTTTTTTCAACATGCGTTGTTACTGTAAATCCACACGACGCAGAATCTGCAAATATCAGCGGCAAATTAAGAAGAAACGGACGGGAAAGTTCTCCTCGCTTCCCCCTCCTCTTCACCCATATCCTTCTCTCTCCTACTTATCTGTGGCGGCGAGCCAATGGTTCATTATAATTGGCCGTTGTCATCATGCAGATGACACACAGTCACTGCTGTGAATATCATTAGCGCCTTTGCATACCTCTGCTCCCCTTTCTCTTTTTTTCTGCTCTTTCTTCTTGTTCCTTCATTCCGCGGCTCGTTTCGCCATTCGATATTCCAAAAGGTAATTATCATCCACGAAGCAGCCTATCAATATGCGGAGATAGGCGTAATGGGGAATGAAGGTGTATGTCTGATTGTCGCTTTCTCTTTTGCTGTTTCCAGCGCAAATGTAGGAGAATCTCCCGGCGTGTGAGGGAGAATTAAAGTGTGTTTGTGTGATTGTATTTGACTCTCCTTTGCAGTGGAGTCCATTGTATATCTCTGTGGTTACAGAGTGTTCTTTGCTCTCCTCCTCCTCCCCCTCGTTTGCATATATCAACCTCTCCTTGGGTAGAATAATAGCACTTAATTCTTCTCTGCAGCTTTTGCCTTCTGATCCATGACGAAAAGAAAGAGCCAGCCGGTCAATTTGCATACTCCGCATACTGATGAGACGTGTGTTGCTGACTGCCTAATTACCAAGTCCTCCAGTCACTCTCTCTCTCCTCCTGCAGCTTTTGCTTTTAACCCTCGCTCGCCCATTCGCCATCTCTTCGTCTCCACAGGAAACCATTGTCGCATTCAACATTAATTCATCTGGAGGGGGATGTAGAAACAATAGAGGAAGAAAAAAAAACAGAAGCATATTGCAGTGACGAGCGGTTCGTTTGTTCGCCTTCGTTTATTCCCTCGTCTGTGTTTATTGGCTAATTTGCGGCTCCTCTCGCTCGCGGCGGCTCTCCTTAAGCTACCCTCTTTGTCTTTGCCTTTGAAATTTACAAAATCTTACAAGAAATCAATACTTAATTGATTATTCACTTTCCTGCAGCCTCAAACGACCGGCGAGTGCACGTGCGTATTAAATCCGGCATGTGTCTGTGTGTATGTGTGAGTGAGTCTCTGGTAGATCCCATGGTATTCCCAGTTCTTTCGAGGCAGCAGGCGGACGAGGTGGCAGGGAGCTCTGAGAGAAACACTCTGCAGCATCTACGTGCATGTGTATGTGTGTGAGTGTGTGGGCATATGAGACGTACCAGGGTCCCGTCAATAGCATCAAAGCCAGGGAAGTTCCAAGGTTTGAAGAGGGTTTCTACTTCCCACCCCCTTTTTTTTTTTTTTGCTCGCAAAAGCAACAGCCATCCAGAGGAGGGAGAATCATGGAAATCAGCAGCTGCAACAACAACAACAACAACAACAACAAACCAATACCAAGCCTGTGGGCACAGGAAGCACAGCAGGCTCCAAGCAGGATGTGGAATGGAGTATATCCTCTTTTTCGGAGCTTTTTTTGTTCTCTTCGCCGCGCTTCTTTGTTTTCCGCCCTGGCTCCGAGAGGAAAGCAGGGCAAGATGCCACCTGGACCCTTTAGAGAACTCTGTGGCGAAGTGGGCGCGGAAATAGGAGAGGAGAGGGGGCGTGAGGAGGAGGAGGAGGAGAGAGAGAGGGGTAAAGGGTGCCTGGCGCCTGCCTCTGATATGCCATAAGGATGGCAGGCACGTAATGATAGCAAATGTAGAGCAGATTGGCTTGGAGGAGGAGGAGGAGGAGGAGGAGGTGGAGATACAAGGAAGGGGGGGAGAGGAGACAGATGGCAAAGCTGGCCTGGTGCCAACGATACCAAGACATGACTACACAGGAAACCCTGTCTGCTACACTCTGACACTTGTTGCTGTCTGCGTGTTTACATGTAAGGATCACATGTGAGGACAAAATCCATGGCAGGAAATTCCCTCAGCACTCACTTTTTCTTTTCTTTTTTCTTTTCCATATTGGCTTAATTGGGCGAGTGGACCTCACTTATCCTTTATCCGAGAAAGAATGGCGATAATTTAACGTTTCAATACCACTGTATGCACTGACTGAAATATTTAAGTATGTATGAGAGCCTAAAGCAAAATGAGGGTGAAAGATAGAGGTCTGGCCTCCAATTTGACCCCCATTTATGCAATGTGGCAAGGGTCAAATATTGACTCTCTACGCATATCTTACTTCATGGCCATCAAAAATAGATGTTGCAATCCACCTCCATTTTTCCCCCTTTCTTTAACATAATGACATCTGACTTTTAGTGGGGAAATGAATATAATTTTTGTCTCACAGTGTTCGGGAATAAAAACTGCTGGCTCGTGTTGGTTTATGACAAGGAAACGGATGGCAGCTAGATAGAATATTATGATGTTCATATTGAAATGTGCTGAGCAAACATCTTCCTGTACCAGCAGACATGCTCTGTGTGAGAAAGAGAGCGAGGGAGGAAGAGAAATGTATTTGTGTAGCGTTTGGGGGGGGGGGGGGGGGGAGGGTGCAAAATACACAGTCTACTTTATTCTTGTCTGGGTGAAGGTGTGCCAATGAAGCAAGAGGTTTTCACACCAAAAGGAGAAGTATGCATCATATGAAACCTGCCACTGAGGTATGCCGAATGTTACTGACAGGCTGGCACACAGGACACACTGTATAGAAAGAAGCTGGAGAACATCTGAGCTGTTTGGAAATGGCCAGCAGATGTGAAATGTGTTTGATTCCGTCATGTTTTACATTTTGCATGATTGGCACTAGGGCAGGCTGCAGGAGCAGACTGGGCAAATGCTGTGTTGTCTGCAGATAAAGAGGAATGTTATCACGTGCTGTGTGTGCGTTCATATGTATGTGGGTTTGGGTAGACTGGATGGAGAGGGGGGGGGCGAGGGGGGTTAGCCAAATCAAACAAACCTATTTGAATAAGGAAAATCAGAGGTCCAAAATGGAGCAGAGACACAGAGAGAGGGGGGAAACAGTGAGGCGATTTGACTTGCGAATCAGGCGATGCATATCTGCATGCTAATTATGTGACAAGAAGGGGGGAAAGAGTGGAAAGCGCCCCCCATGCGCCAGACAGAGAGAGGGCGAGGGAGGAAAGACATAGCAGGCGCAAGAGAGAAACAAGCGGGACGAACGACTGAACAAACGGACAAACGAAACGAAGGAATCAAAGGGGCCTGTAGATGAGATGGGTGGTTAATTACCCATCAGCCTTTATTCTTCAGCGTTTGATTTTCTTTGGAAACATATCGACATGCACGGAGGAGGAAGAATGGAGCGAAAGCAGAGGACGAGGGTAGGCAGCGGAGCGGGGTTGGGGGGCATCCGAAAATTAAAATTATTGATTGATCTTGGGGTGTTGGGGGTTGTGGAACGGAGGGCATTTTGAGGATGTAATTAGAGCGGACTGGGACCGAGGCTGGAATGATAATAGATGACGTTGGAATTCACCATGGCGATCGGCCATTAATCTCCATTAACACCAACCAGGATATTAAAAATTCTAATTGGAAGGACAAAAATGTTGCGGCTGGCGCGTGAATGTTTACAAGTGTGCGCGGTGGGATGTTGGGTGTTTTGCGATAATTGCCACCAAGGGGGAATTGTGTCCTGAGGTACAGTATATGAACTGTGTTAGCCCAGTGATTAGAATTATGAACTGTTAATGATGCAGCACTGAGTTGAATGTTGTTTCATTCTTTAATAAAATAACATCAATTCTGTTTTATAGTTTGGGAAGAGGGATTTTGTTCACTTAATTTCAGTTTTTGCCTTTAAGTATGAGCTTTAAAGTGTTTTTCCATCTTATCTGTATGAATACATGCAAACGTATGTATACTTGTGATGTGTTTAAGTTGTCATACAGTTTGATTACTTTCTTTGCAAACCCATTTCTAATTATAATTGATTACTTTATGAACTTTTGAATAAACCTAAATGACATGCTATATAATGTTGTAACCTATGCAATAACTTCTGCACTGTCTGTTTTAAACACAATAAAACAATACTTATATTTTTCATTCTTTGTGTGTCATTTTGTGGTGCAAGATAATAAAAAAAAAGAAAGTTTTATTTCTCTGTCACACATAAAACGCTTTATTTGGGAGTCCTCAGCCCCTGTGGGTATTATGATGTCATCAGTAGGGGCCTTGGATCTGCTGTTTGCACTAAGTTACATCAGCCCAGATGAAGGAACACAGATGACAGGCCAATACTGTGTTTATCAATAGCAGCGCCACCTTGCATGACTGTGCTGTGACACTGTCAATAGATAATGAAATCTCACTGTGTCAGCTATTCAATATTACAAATTGCTTGTACGTATATGTAGTCAGCGTGTGCGCGTGTGTCTGCTCTGCGTGCATGTGTGTGCATGTGCATGTGTGTTTCCATGACGTAAATATGCAAGAGGTTAATGCATGTGTTCCAGTGTCTTCATGTATTCACTCTGCATGATTAGGAACTGTCCTTGAATTAGTAAGATGAAACTGCGACCCCCAACTCTGCTGCAGTTACACACACACACACACACACAGATATTGTAGCTTCTATGCAGACAAACAATCATAAATATCTCCCATTAGGAATAATAAGAAGACATAGCTGTCCTCACACAAGCGTAATAATGAAAAACACTTCACTTCTACTGTTAATTCATTGTTCATTAGAGAACGAAGGGAATGTCACCACTCGGGGTTAGCGTGCTTTTTTGTGTGAGGTGTGTGTCTGAGATGGCCAGCGTGATGTCATTACCTTAATGGTCTTTCGCTGGAGCTAGTCATTAACTGAGGATATGGTAGCAGTAGGCTGTTTTTATATGCATGGAGGGGTGACGCGTGGGGGTCACAGTTGCTTCAAGTCATCAGTCATGCACAATGGGAGGACACACAAATGCACACAGGGACACAATTGCACATATAAAATGAGCAAAATATGCATGTGAGGGGGTCACTCTCCAGGAAAAATATGTCTATTGTTCAGCTGCCTCTCTGTATCATCCACACAGCAGCCACTTGGCCCTCGTTTGAGTTGTTTTTAATCCATACGTACCCTCTCTCAAGACAGATTGATCCTGATATTTATGAGCTGGGCTTGACATACATATCATTATTATCATTACTGTTATTATGCATTTCAAGGGAGGGGGGTAACATTAGGCCTAGCAGAGGCAATAGAGAAGCTGGGGGTTCTTGCTGCTGCAATCATCAGATTGGTATGATTTATGATTTATGCAGACTACATAGTGCCTGAGGTAACGCCCCTGGACGAGCTGGGCTGTAAAAATTTGTTTTAGCCAATTGATTAATCAACACCAGTCATATACGTGAGCACTTCATATGTATATGTGCTTAGATTGGCAAAAGGAAATGTGTGTTTATCATGCGTCTCTATCATCTGGATGAGCATGTGGGTGGGTGTCTGTTCTTGGAAAACTGATTTGGTGATGTGACCTTGTCTGGAAAATTGAGAGCAGGGATTGGCAGATTAAGAAAACAGGGGGTGAGGGGGTGGTTGATAACATGAAAGGACTGAAAAGAAATTGTATCAGATATAGGTTTGAAATAATAGCAATGCTCTTTCAGCTGCATTTGAACAAAATACAGACGCGTACACATCACCATGGAGCTCAGAACTTGTTTGCTTCCCTGTTTGTTGTTGTTGCTTCAGTCCTAGCGAGGCAGTGAGCATTTAGGTCATTGCACACTGGCAATTAAAAAAAACTATGAATCATTAATAAGACTGGTGAATGGGTAAATGTAGCATCAGCACTTTCTTTAAACCCCCCGAGACCTGATGGATTTAGACCTGACTCCTCGATTATCAATTTGTTACACAATTACAAATGAGTAAATTTATCACATCTGTCCAACCGTTGTTTTTCCATTGTCTTCTGCAATAAAATGTGAAAAAAACAGCATTGTGCCTGTTTTGTTTCTGTAGGTTCTATAGCAACCAGACTATAGCGACTATCCTGCCCTCCTGTAGTCACTCTGCATGGGAGTGGGAGACTGTTCTTACGCGCTCAAAAAAGATGATTGTCCAAACGATAATCCACGGTTGGGTGAGGTTCCCATTTAATGAACAAAAAAGTAACTACAAAACATGACTTAATTAATGCAAAAATAAACTAATAAAGTGCGGTAACTGGAAACAAAGGAGTGAACGTGGTGAGCGTGGCGAGCGGTAAAAACCGCATGATCCTCCACCCCATGCGTCACCTGACCCCCTGTCCCCGTGCTGATAAAGAAACTCTATACTGCCACCCGTGGAGACCTGACGTAAACCCATAAGACAAACAAAATAACCAGATGTGGCTCCTATACACCGGCCCCTAATTGTGATAATAAAACAATTAATCAAACAAACAAGGAGTCACAAAACTAATCTAATCCTCTGTCTTCTTTCTTCTTTCTTCTGAGTCAAAATCCTCCAACACGTGTGACTCAACGTTGGGTCATGACCTTTACACTGCTTCTTGAAGCAAGAAGAGCTTGGATATGGGCCGCTCCAAATGCCCTGTCTTTGTCTTCAACTGTACAGCACGTACCAGTCCTTTTTTGTCCGGGTAAGTCTTTGTTACTCTTCCCATGATCCATGAACCACGAGGAGCTGTTTGATCCATGACAATAACAATGTCTCCAATTGTGAAACTTCTCCGAGGCTTCATCCACTTTTGCCGTTCCTGCAGTAGAGGCAAGTACTCCCTTGTCCACCTCTTCCAAAACAGATCTGAAAGGTATTGAACCTGCCTCCATCTTCTCTTGATGTAAACATCATCCTCCTGAAAGATGCCGGGAGCGAGAGTGGGTTTACCTTTGAGCAAAAGGATATGATTTGGAGTGAGAGCTTCCAAGTCATTGACATCATCAGAGACCTTGGTTAGGGGGCGGTCATTGAGAATAGCCTCCACTTCACACAGGATAGTACGCAGACTTTCATCATTTAAAGATTGCTGTCGCAGAACAGAAAACAGGACCTTTCTCACCATCCTGATGAGTCGCTCCCACACACCACCATGATGGGAGGCGGCGGGGGTGTTGAACATCCAGTCAACGCCTCTCTGTAGGAGAGCACCTTTAATCTTGCTGTGGTCTATGGCAGCCCAGGCTTCTCTTAGCTCTCGTTCCGCCCCAACAAAGTTTGTGCCATTGTCTGACCTCAAACTAGACACTGCACCTCTGCGACACACAAATCTTCGTATGGCATTAATACAGGAGTCTGTGTCCAGGCAATCTGCCACCTCCAAATGTACGGCTCTGCTTGCCATGCAGGTGAATATTACTCCATACCTCTTGACCATTGCACGTCCTCTCTTGACCTCGATGGGCCCGAAGTAATCCACTCCCACGTGGGTGAAAGGAGGCAGGTCTGGAATAATTCTCTCCCTTGGCATGTCGGCCATTTTCTGCTCACTCGGCTGTCCTCGATACCTTTGACAAACCACACATTCAGATATTATTTTTCGACAGGCAGAGTTAGCATGTGTGATCCAGTACCTTCGTCGCAAGGTTGAGAGCATGTGATTCCTCCCTGCATGGCCAAGCTGTTGATGAACATGTCGCAGAATGAGGTTGGATACATGATGACCCTTAGACAGTATTGCAGGATGTTTCAGCTCCTCAGGTAAAGCCGACCTACTGAGTCTTCCACCCACTCTCAATAAACCATCCTGCAACACAGGATCCAGCCTGTAGATGTCACTGTTCTTCTTTACACCTCCTTCTCCACTCTCCAATGAAGTGATCTCCTCCTTGAATGTTTCCTGCTGACTGAAGCCTATAATGGCGGACTCTGCTCTGGAGAAGTCATTCACAGAGAGGGACTGACCTTCAATAGCATCTCTGGCCTTTCTCATCTCCTCTTCAACAGATTGTGTGCGCGAGCCAACAAAAGATGCAACAATTTCCTTCCTTTTCCCCTTTAGCTCCAGAAGAATAGCTTTAAACCTGAGGAGCCAGGCAACTGAGGTCTTGAGCTTAGTCCACACAGAAAAGTGATGAATAAGCTTCGTGGTGGTATCCTCCAAGCCAGAGGTGATGACATTTGCCCTTAGGTCCCTTTTGACCTCTGGATCATCTGTTGAAACAGGCTGTGGAGCAAAAGGTTGTGGCCAATCCACTTCTGGCTTTCGAAGGAAATCTGGACCTTCAATCCACCTTTTGCATGCCAGGAAATGATCCACAGACAAACCTCTAGATGCCTCATCAGCAGGATTGCTCTTGGAGCTGACATACCTCCACTGAACCACTTTTGTCGCTTCTCTTATTGAGGCCACTCTATTTGCCACGAAGGTGTGAAATCTTTTGGTGTCATTATTGATGTACTTCAGCACAGTCTGACTGTCAGTCCAGAAGCAAGACTCCTCCAACTGCAATGACAGTTCCTTCCTGAGCATGTTGTCAACTTTGACTGCAAGCACAGCAGCAGTAAGTTCAAGGCGTGGGATTGTTGTCTGCTTTAATGGGGCAACTCTAGCCTTGCCCAACATGAATGCGAGATGCATCCCCTTCTCCTGGTTCTCCAGCCTCAGGTAGGACACCGTGCCGTAACCATGGTCACTAGCATCTGCAAAGTGATGCAACTGTGCATGTATGGGCTCTCCAAAATACTTTGGTTTGATGCAGCGATCCACCTTAAACTCCACCACTTTCTCCAGGTCCATCAGCCATGCTGTCCATTGCTGTGAGAATGTAGGGGGCACAGGCTCATCCCATGACATGTTTTTCCGACACATTTCTTGCAACATCATCTTTGGTAACAAGGTGAGTGGTGACAAAAATCCTAACGGGTCATAGATGGAGCTGACAATTGAAAGAATACCTCTTCTGGTATGTGGTCTCTTCTCCACCGCAGGCTTGAATGTGAAAGCATCACTTTCAGCGCACCAGCTCAACCCCAGCGCTGTCTCCACCGGTAAGTTGTCCTGTTCCAAGTGGAGCTGCCTGGTTGTTTTGGACCGTTTTACCTCTGGGATAGATGACAGCACTTTCCGACTGTTGCTGGTCCACTTTACCAGCTGAAATCCTCCCTTTGCACAAATGTCAGCAAGATCAACGACCAATGGCAGTGCATCCTCTTCTGTGGGCAGAGATTTCAAACAATCGTCCACGTAAAAGTTGTTGTAAATAGTGTCAGTCACCTCCACTTTGAAATCATCCTTATTGTCTGTTGCAGTCCTCCTCAAAGCGTAGTTGGCACAACTTGGCGATGAAACTGCTCCAAAGATGTGCACTCTCATTCTGTGTTCCACTGGACTCTGTGTAGTGTCTCCTTTTGGCCACCAGAGGAAGCGAAGAAAGTCCACGTGCTTCTCTGACACCCTCACCTGGTGGAACATAGCTTGGATATCAGTCATTAGAGCAATGTTCTCCTGTCTGAATCTTGTTAGAACACCAAAGAGAGAATTAGTGAGGTCAGGACCTTGCAACAGTTGACAGTTTAAAGAGGTTCCTCTAAATCCTGCTCCACAATCAAAAACCACTCTCAAGGTCTTCTTCTTTGGGTGATGGACTCCATGATGAGGGAGATACCACACTCTCCCCTCTCTGCCTTCCAACTGGACTTGAGGAACCACCTCTGCATATCCACTGTCAATCATCTCAGTGAGAAACGCTGTGTACTCCTCCTGATAGCTCCTATTCCTTTCAAACTTCCTCTTGAGACCTTTAATGCGTTGTTCAACTATGCACCTGTTGTTTGGCATGGTGATGTCATCCTCTTTAAAGGGCAAGTCCATGCAATAATGACCTTCCTGCATGCAAACTGACCTTTCCAAGATCTTCATGAATCTCAGATCCTCCCTTGACATCTCCTGCCTTTCCTCCATGATTTTCTCACTGAAATCCTGGTTATACTGAGACACCAACAGCTCCTCCAGTCTGACGATGGATATCCTATTGGCATATATGGTCGAGCAGCTTCTCTGACGACCACTATTGCCCCTTAAAGGTCCGTTGATGACCCACCCTAATAGGGTCTTCACGGCGTAAGGTCCATCACCTTTGCTGTTGATTATCTCCCATGGCTCCATGAGTTTTGCTGCATTAGTCCCAATTAAGAGTTCAACATCAGCATCCAGCTCTGGGATCCTAATCTCCTTCAGGTGCTCCCATCCTTTAATATCTTGCTGAGTTGGAATATTGTTCTTTGACACAGGAATTGTTTTTTGTGTGAATGTTTCTGGGAGCTCCACAAATTGATTACTGTCCAGCCTTGACACCTCCAGTCCTGAGAGAATTTCACTTTCAACCACCTTTTCCTGGCCCATGGTGCGCAGCATAATGTGAGTCTTTCTTCCCTGTAGATTCAACTTCTTCATGCAACTGACTGTACAAAAGGTTGCTGTACTTCCAGGGTCTAAGAAGGCATATGTCTGCAGCACCACATCTCCTTTTACAGACTTCAACTGTACAGGAACGATGGAAAGCGTACAGTCTTGGTCTCCGGCCCCAGTACAGCCACCTGCTTGCAGGGAGACAAGTGCACTACTCACCGATGTTTCTTGAGGTTTGCTGGCTTTGTCTTTGTGGACATGCAGGAGGGTTGGATGCCTTAGGTTGCATTCATCACATGACAGACGACTTCTGCATTCTTTACTCATGTGACCGGCCTTTAAACATCCAAAACATATTCCTTTACCTCTCAGAAACTCAATTTTCTCCTCTTGAGGAATCTTCTTCAGTTTTGAACATTTGGATAACAGATGTGGTTCTTTACAAAAAAGACAGGCTTCTGATGATGGCTCTTTAGATGTTATGGGTTGCCTTTGCATCTTGTATGCTGTAGTCTTAGGAGGTGCAGTGTGATTGGTAGCTGCAATGGTTGTTACAAAACTGCTTCCTTTGATGTTGTTCCTGGTTAGCAGCTTGCTCCTATTAACAGGCTTTGTTAATGTGCTTGGACGTGGATCTGAAATATCACCAAAGAGTGGATGAGACAAGATCTTGACTTGATTCTCCAGAAAGTTAACCATATCAGGAAATGTGGCTCTGTAGCCTCGCTGTTCTTGAATGCCACAAGCTACAGACCTCCATCTTTCCCTTAGCTTGTATGGCCACTTCATGATGACATTCCTCATGTTTGATGGGATATTCAGCTCCTCCATGTACTGTATTTCAGTCATAGCGTTGCAGCATCCTCTGAGGAACAGAGCAAATTCATTCAATGCTTTTACATCTTCTGCTTTAACAACAGGCCATGCAAACATTTTGTCCATGTAGGCTGTTGCTATCTGGTATTCGTTGCCGAAGTGTTCTTTCAAAAGACCCTTTGCTCTTTGATAACCTTGTTGTGGGGTCATATGAAGACAACTTCTCACCAGGGCTCTGGGCTGCCCCCTGGTGTACTGCTCTAGAAAATACAGACAGTCTTGATAACTGCTGGTCCTCTCCTCAACACAATGTTCAAAAGTCCTCAAAAATGAAGTGCATTGCAGTGGATCACCATCAAAAATTGCAATTTCTCTCTGTGGCAGAGTAGCAGACATTTGTTGTTGTGCAAGCATTGTAGTGATTTCATTTTGTTTTTGCATGATTCCACAAATGACATTGTGCTCAGCTGTACCTTGCACTGGTAAATGTCCATCCTGAAGCGTGTGCAGATGTTGTTCCTGTGCAGCTACTGACCTGAGGGATGCAGCAGCAGAGGTTGTGAAAACATTTTGAGGTTGGTACTTTATTGTGGTTGTATGGAACCTGTCAGTGCTTGGTTGAAACTGTGACCTGAGTGTATCCATTCCCGTGGAGGTGCCATTTTGGATTGGGTCCTGTGGTTGTGTTTGCACTTTAACCTTTGGTCGCACATCTTGCTTGGATGAGACAGGTGGCGCTGTTAGGCTCTGGTCCAAAGGCAGAAGCTTTCCTTTTGGCACAAACTCCTTTGCATTTGGGTTGAATTCCAGGTTTTGCTCTTTAAGTCCTTTTGTCACATAAGAATTCATTCCATTTGAACTTGATTTTCCTCCAACATCACTTCCCTCCAAAACAGAAAGTCTTGCAGCAGCAGCAGCTATTTGTGCATCAATGTCCAGCTGCTCTTTAATTTTCCTCAGTTTGTCACTTTCCTGTCTGAGTTTGTCACTTTCCTGTCTGAGTTTCTCCTCTTGTGCCTCAAGTTCATGTCTCCTTTGCAGAGCAGCAGCTTTTGCCATTAAAGCTGCTTTCTCAGCCTTTGCCTTTATGCGTGCAGAGGAAGTGCTAGATGTGGTTGTTCTGGAATGGCTTCTCCTGCTCGACCTTTTACTTGGCACATTTGACACACTGTCCTCAGGATTAACGTCATCTTGACACTCAGACTTGGCAACTTTATCCACATCATCTTTATCAACATCATCATTTTGATCATCATCATCATCATTTTCATTTTGATCAACATCATCATTTTCATTTTGATCAACATCGGCATCATCATCATTTTCATCACCATCATCAAGTGCAACTCCATTCTCTTTCAACCATGTTGATATTTCTTCAATAAACACATCATTGTTGGATTTTTTGGACTGAAACCATGTTTCCTGCTTTCTCTTGTCCTTTTCTGGGAGAGAAAACTGAGTGAGCAATGTGTTGTGAAACCCAGAAGCCTTTTGACATAGTTGTTTGAACCTTTTCAGATTATATTGAACAGCAGAGACATTTTCCTTAGACACCAAGAGAGTTTCAATTTTTGTCTTTAATTTGCTTGCCTGTGCAAAATGAGTCTTCCTTTCCTTTTGAAGCTGTTCAATAACAAACATGATTCCTTTAAATGTAGGTTTCCTTGCTCTTTTCTCAGAGACATCACTCTCCAGTCCTGATTTGGTTTCAGCATTAACACATTTCATTTCATTCATTTCCAACGAGAGCGTATTGACGCTTTGAAAGGGAGACGCTTCAACAGGGTTAATCAACACGGAATGCTGCGCTGTGCTGGACTCCTGTATGCGCGCGGCCTGCGCACCCTCATCCATACGACACAATCACAGTCACACAACGAGTTGAACTTTTGTCTCTTTTCCTCCAGTTTCATGAATGCACAAGTCCTCACAATGAATAAAGTCTTGCATGAGAAACATCAACATCAAAGCGGCCGATTGCCGTATCAGCGCAAAATTGTCCCAAACGAGCGATAATCTGCTCAGGTGAGTGTAGCCTACCGGACCTCCAGGTGTTAGTCGGTGCCCACAAACTTTTCCTTCCTTTCGGGATGGCGATGATGGTATTGCCGAGTGCCGAGATGTTGTCCATGAAGCTCCAAAAGTCTCCAGGTGAGATCGGGTTTTTACTTGTATAGCGACTATCCTGCCCTCCTGTAGTCACTCTGCATGGGAGTGGGAGACTGTTCTTACGCGCTCAAAAAAGATGATTGTCCAAACGATAATCCACGGTTGGGTGAGGTTCCCATTTAATGAACAAAAAAGTAACTACAAAACATGACTTAATTAATGCAAAAATAAACTAATAAAGTGCGGTAACTGGAAACAAAGGAGTGAACGTGGTGAGCGTGGCGAGCGGTAAAAACCGCATGATCCTCCACCCCATGCGTCACCTGACCCCCTGTCCCCGTGCTGATAAAGAAACTCTATACTGCCACCCGTGGAGACCTGACGTAAACCCATAAGACAAACAAAATAACCAGATGTGGCTCCTATACAGACAAAGTGATAGAAAAAAGAGGACCTCTTGATTTTTTTATGTTTACCGTTGCATCTCTCCCTCCTTTGTTGGTCTGTGTAAGTGTGTCTTGGGCAGTTTGTATCTTTCTAATCTCCTTTAAGAAGGTGCTTCATGTGAGAGTGTCATTTAATAAGAAAAGGAACGCTTGAGTTTGTAAACTATGACAAATTAGACGGTGCCCGGAAGACTCAAGGTCAGCTGAAATTTACCAGAGAAAAATACAGTTTTTGTTCTCTTTCCATCTGGTTGGAAAAAATCCCCCCCCTCCCAAGAACTCCGAAATGAAGGTTCGCAGACGCAATTATTCAGTTTGGAAAAGTCAATTTTGAAGAAGAATCGTGTCTCAAAAATGTTTAAGCCAACTTCTCTCAGAGGCCTAAAAAGTTAAATCTGTTCTCCAGTAGGAAAACTGTGTCATTACAATTATCATAAAGACTGGGATGTGTTGAGGTAAAAAACTGTGTTTGACTGTAACAGTCTTTCTGAGACGCCGAATTTAGAGAAAACCACACGGGAATGTTTTTATGATCTTAGTCAAAGGTAGATTTTCAGACAAATGAAACACCTTGAACAAAAAATAATAATAAAACTAGATGTGATCTTGCAATGCCACTCTGTACTCATGGGTCGGCTTCATTTTGATTTCAGCTACACTCCTACAAGGTTTCACGACTGTATATTGCACGGCTGTGACATACTCCAAGTACAAAAAACTACCTCTGTCTCCAGGACCACATTTTGCCCTGATGACACACACAAACACACACACAGACTCACAAGGAGGAAACAATAGCATCCCCACTGCCACGACTGGTAATAACCGGAGCAACACAAACTTACTGAAGAAAATAATTTTTCAGTGAAGCAAAGCGTAGAAACCGCCTCGCACCTCTTTGTGGGAGCAGCTCGCTACATCTCCCTGCAATACTTGAAACTGATCAACAAACCAATAAAGCATCAAAACACATCCAAATCAGTTTTATCTGAAAGACTCTCAGCACCACTTCCAGCCTTGGGAATAGAGTGGATTTCCTGCAGCTTCTCCGCCGTTTCATTCCCAGTGAAAGACTTTTAATTTGAAGCAACAGTAGCTGAACAGCAGTGAATTGATTACAGGCCCGTGATGGTGCGAGTTACATTTGACTCACTGCTGGGATTTGTTTACTGTATTTTATAATTATCAAAAGTTTTTTTTTTTAGGTAAACAGTGATTTACAGTTTTCTTTGGGTCATAGTGTGGATCAGTTCCTGACATTTTACGTTACACCCAACACATCAAACCACAGCCAGTGATGAGTAATACATGAAACCGCTGGTTAGTTTACATTTCGACTTTGAAAACCTATTTTAAATGTTTTCATCTGAGTCTATTCACTGTCTGTCCACGATGTCTCTGCGAGATCCCTGACCTTGGCAGCGTTCATAAACTCCACGCTACTGAACCACGGACCTGGTAATGAGCAGCAGGTTTGCAAACTTGACTGATATCTGCCTCTGTCCGGAGCTGCAACACAGCAAGATGGCGGCGAAATGGCTACGAGCAAGGGCATAACTCTGCCACGTCTACGAATGGAGTATTCTCTGTCGTATGAATGTTATTTACCAGGGCTGCGTGTGTCCTTATTAAAACAGACCATACAGACAATGCAAGCTAGAGGCTGATTTCAGGGACTGAGAGCGGCTGCGGTGTTGCTGAAGCAGAGCTAAAAGGGAAGTGGGCCTGTAGCCGGCCGTGACTGGGCTGAAGGAACCACTGCCGAGGTGATTATAGATTCTGAAAGCAGCGCTGGACTCTGAGGCAGAGATTATTATAAATTTGGTCATTGGCAATGAGGACACTACAGGGGAGGGAAAAACAAATATTAGGGCCCCCTTCAATGCCGGGGCCAGTGCGAGCTGTTTTCCATTTTAATGCATTATGTGTGTATAAGGGAGAGAGGGGAGATGAGGTTTTCTTTTCTCCACTGTGTGTGTGCGTGCGTGTGCGTGTTAGATTCAGCAAACTCAGATTTACATTTCCTTTGCACTGCCTGTGAAATGTTTTCAGACGTGGGCAGCGTGACTGCAATAATATATAAGGGTCGTTCTCTCGCACCCCCCCCCTTTCGTACACATACTTACAAGCGTGAGGACTGCAGCTAGAGACAGTTTGAGAGAATGAGGATAAGGGAGTGCAGCTGTAATTATTATGTGAGCGAAATGGAAATTCATACTTAGTCTGATTCTGCGGTTAGCTTTCAAGCCACTCCTTCACTTAAGCTGATATTGACACACCGACTTAGAAGCGAAGGTCCCCTGACGTCACGCTAACACATAGTTAAACACAGCAATAAGTTCGACTCCGACGGTCCAGCGTTAGATTGGCTGAGTTTTAAAACAAGACAGACGTAAGGAAAAATGTGTTTCTGCAGATATAGCCAGTGTTGTGTAAGTTGAGTAGACCCTCCTCCCACCCATCCATCCACAGCTTGCAATCACTCCCACTTCCCAAACTAAATACTGTACCACTATAACAATGTGTCATACAGCAGAAGAACTAAAAACAGATCAGTTTACAGATGTAATTCAGCTCCGCATAGAGGGATTCTGTATCCGAGGGCAAAACTGCAATACAAACAATCTCTGAGCAGAGGCGTGAGAATATCATGGTTACTACCTCCAAAATCTGGAGAAAAAAAAAAACAGACATGAACCAAACAGTGAATTTTTTTCCTGGCATCATTTACCAATGTGTTCATGCACAACTCTGGATATGACTTCGAAATTCAGCTTCTTTCTGTCAATTAAATTGATAGAAACTTTTCTGCTCTTATCGACCGCTCAAACAACTTCATACTACAAGTCACATTCACTCATACGGAGCTTTTTCTGCGCATGCATTGCTCTTTCTATCACGCGCAACACACTCACAAACCAATGATACATCTTGCCCAAGGACACGTACAGACTGAGGGAGCCAGGGATCGAACTACCGACCTTCTGATTAGTGAGCGACCCAGCTGCGCCTCTAGCTCCTGAGCCACAGCCACCAATAGTTCCCAAAGTTACAAATAAATGTTATTTAACACTGACTTCGGCGCAAGTTGAAAAATGGCTATTATTCAATTGCCTCAATTACTGCTCTGTGTTTAATTTTTGTATTCAGGAAGCGCAGAAAAAGATTGGTTATTTATTCATTAACGACAGCCCAACAGCAGCTGGAAACCGCACATCTGTGATATTTCAAATAAGCTTACTGTATTCACCATTTTATTTCTCTTTGTTCATATTTTGATATTTCACCGGTGGAAAAGGAGTTTATGCCTAAGGGGTTCAGATTTGTAAGGATCTATCACACAACAAGAATCACAACAATAAACGTTCTACAGTACACAATCCATCTATACCTTCAAAAATCACCCCAGGGCTGTATGCCCGCATGACTCCATCTGAGCACTTTGTCATTTTAAGTGTAACACAGATATTGATTCCATAGGTTTGATTCTAAATGCAATGATGTCTTCCTCCGAGAGTTGATTAAACCCTTTTGGTATTAATGCACTGAGCCCATGTGTCTGTGCATGTGCGGCAGAGAGAGCAAGTACGGGTGAGACAGCAGAGACTGTTTGTGTCCATGCATGCATGCATGCATTCATTGATAAAAGCATTACACAAAGCCACAACGTCAGGACTGTGTGATGAAGAGTCACAGCAGCTCTGACTGGAGGATCCTGGACCACGGCCTTGACGCTCAGGGTTTATCTTTCCTCAAGTCAAATCGCATTCACTCTGCTTAACAAAGAATATGATGGCCAGGTTGACCTACTATTACAGTAGTAGTAATATAGTTTTACTAGAAAGAGTTTCTATTCTTCCATGCAAGAAAAAAACTTAAGTTTGATGAGAATGATTTGATTAGATGAAGCACTCAGGGCTCATAAAGTAGCAGCTATAAAGACAGTTGTGGTGTGCATTACTGTTTTTTGAAAGGGAAAACAACTTTTTTTTTTTACACTAGACCTGAAATTAACAAGTTGTTTCTTCATGGAGTTTTCTGTTGATCCTTTTCTCAGTTAAGTGATTAATTGTCCAGAGGCCAAGGTGCAAGCTCCCAAAAAGACATGAGCACTAAATATTCTCACCAACTGATCTCAAAAGCAAAGGAGAAGAGAAATAAGTTAAAATCTAAAAATCAAATTCATCAGTCCACTACCATTTCCCTGTTGTCCAAATGTTGTGTTTACTGGGATTTCTGAAGGTGAAGTGGAGTGCTGTTATGAATCTATCATTTGTATGAGCTCTTGAATCATAAAGAGAAATCTTGTCAGTTATTTAGAAACTAAAAATCTAAGGACCTCCTTCTCATAAGCACTAAACTGGGCCAATTTCGCAGGCATCTTAGTTATAAACAGTAATCTCTGATTCACAGTGAAGTGCAGATTTCATGGGTCAATAAATGTGTTGTTGAAGAAAAGAAACATTAGATTTTAATATTGGCGCAAACAAAGATGAAGAGAGAGACGGTACACACACACACAAGCACACACAGACACACAACACATTGCCCAGGTCCCTGAAGCTAATTAAAGGAGAGGTAGGCGAGCAGAGATGTGATAACTCTGTGAATCATGTAGAATAGTTGTAATGGGTGACCCTTTTTTCTCTCCCCGTGCGGTGGGCAGAAATCTCATTTGAGAGCAAGCCATTCCAATTTGCTGCAGCGAGGCAGGTGTCAAAGTCTCAAGCAGGCAGAAAAACATCCCTTGGTGCCTTCTCCTTTGTTTGAGAACATGTGATGCCCCTGTGCGAAAAATGCAAAGAGCTGCAAAGTCTGCTGAAACTGTGGTTTTTGTATAGCTCATATTATGTACTTCTCCCGTTCCCCTCTTCTTCTTCTTCCTCTGCACTTTTGACTTGAAATAAAGAAACAAAGAGTGTTTTCTGTCTCTGTGTTTTGTGTATAGAAAGGATTACGTTAGTGATCAGAGCAAACATGAGAATTATAAACACAGTCCATCTTCATTAGGCTGTAGGCCAGATATTACTGGGCTGGACAGCCTGGAATGTTTGGTCGCCCATTTAGCCAAGGGCAGGAGCAGAGGGGCTGCTGTGCAGGGCTCCAACTCCCTTTGATCCTCTGCAAATGTGTGTGCGTGTGTGCATGTGTGTGTGTGTGTGTGTGTGAGTGTGTGTATGCAATGCAATTTCACAACCCAAGTACACCAGCTGGTCCACGTTAGAGTTCCAAGGTAACCATGGCGCCCCACGGCTGGTGGAGAGTGCGTCTGTATGTGTAAGTGTGCGCGCATGGGTGTATGTGTGTGTATGTGTGCGATAACATGTGGTATACGTTTGGATGCACTCCTCCGCCCCTCCATCCCCCCCCTCACCCCCCCTCCTCCTCCTCCTCCCTTTGGCTTTGACTTTTAAGGAGTTTCGACACTGAGCTTTTGCCTCCATCAGGTAAACAGGATACGGGTCACTGATAAAACAATATATACACATACACAGCCTACCACCATGGGAGGATATATGTGTATCCTCCTAACCGCCCAATACCTGGGGTTGGGGCACCTAAAATAGTTTCTTAGACGCCGCTTTCGACGGAGATTTTTTAGTTTGGCGCGAATAGCGTTTCAACAGCTCTGAACGCACCTCTCTGGGGAAGAGACGGAGTATACACAAGGCTGGGAGTAAGCATCATTAATCTGGAAGAGAGTCATGTTTAATCAGTCTACATTTATGCGCCATGTATAAAAAAAAAGTCCAGATTTTCCTTACATTAGATCGTATTTGTATTGTATTTGTATTCTTTGGCTCCTTAATTAAAAACAACACAGTGGAATAGGCCTACTGGCGTTTTGTGATCACGCACGTTATTGAATTCCCTCGTGTCGTGTGCACTGCATGCCACTGTTTGTGGGTAAATGGCAATAAAAGGGAGTAACTGCAACGTGCAACACATTCTACTGTGCCAAAAAAAAAGTTATATAAAAAAAAGAGACAGAAAGGCTGTTAGAGGTTCAACTCTACGAACTCAGACTTTTTTTTTTTTTTGAAGTGAGATATTTTCCACGCTACCTGAAAGCATTTTGGCCGAAGGCACCGAGCCCTCATCTGCCATACATTACATCCATCAGCTAATCGACAACAACATTATCCATACGTCTCGTCTTTCATCGCCCGTACACAAATACCCAGAGGAGAAAAAAATAAATAAATACCAGGAAGAAGAAGCCACGGTGTGATGAGCATTTCAGAGGAGGTCACGTGGTTTGTCTGTGTATTGTTTAGATGTTAGTGGGGTCACACACAACAATTGCCATGGTAACAATGCCACTGGATGGAGAAAAGACGTATTCTGGAGACGCTAATGTTTTGTTTTTTTTAAGAAGCTGCCATACATATAGGTGCATCCACTGAAGGCATAGAAAATCACAAACCCTTATTTCTTTGAGAACGGCTCGCAATATTCAACGATGTTTGGTCCTCCTCGCAATTACATTCCATTCTCCCTCTGTCTTTCTTCCTTCTGCTTCTATATATGTGATTGGTGCCGCTGTAGAGCTACCATGATGATTCAGATGGGAACAATTTGAAAAGATTGGATGGGAGAAAGCACAAAACAATTCTTATGAGTTTGCAGAAGTCTTCCTTTGCGTCTGATGATGGCGTGTGTACATCTGTTTACCAGCTTTCTCGCCGTAGACTCGACAACTGGGCCGTCGTGAAGCAAATCCCACCTGAACCGCGAGTTCACGGGTTCAAGTGGGATTTGGGATCTCACAACGTAACCAGATAATAACCAGAACCTCGCAATAACACACACTAGAAGCATTTTGTCTGTGGGCGTGACACTATGGACAGCTGCAGTGGGAATACAGTATATTTTAATTTTTATTATTTCGCCCATGAAACAGGGCTGTCTGGCAAACATTGGGTGATTTGCTGCTTTAAAAAGCCTGGTTACTTTCATCCTTGCTAATCTTGTAACACCATTAATCATTGCTTTGATAAAACTTCAGCTGTGTTTTCCAGGCACATGTCAGTTGTTTGTTGCATGTGTTGGATTTAAAACCTCAAAGAAAACTGCCTTTGCCTCTCGAGTCCTGAACAGTAAAGTGTGGTACACGCAAGTGCACCAAGTTAAATTTGTGTTTTCATACATCACGTTGCTTCCTCAGGTACACCACTGCGGTTGCGACTGAATATAAAACCCTCGTGGTCTACCCAAAGGACGCCACTTTCAAAAGACGGCGTGTACAAACATGCAATACCCCTCGATCCCTGGCTGCTTCGACTGTGACTATCTGCTTCTTGTAGTAAACAGCCAAAAGGTGCTGCCTCCTCAATAGCCACGAGCTTCCTACAATGATGAAAGAGCTTTTAGGATTTCCGCAGTTTACATTTTAATTGCACATGTTGCACCTTTACCAGCTTTTTAAATTGTTGTATTAATAAAAAAAGAGAGAGAGAGAAAGATATTAATAAGAAAATTCCCATCACTGACAGAAAACGCCGTAAAAATTTTAACTCAGCTCCTCGCTGACACCCATGAAGATGTTTAATCTTTTTCTTGAAATGAAAGATCATCCTGCTATCAAGCTGTCTGCACGAAGAGAAAAATCTAATGAAAATATAGTGCTACATATTGATAATGATATTCTGTATCTTTCTATCCCCACCTAATCAGAGGTGGAATACGGCGCAGAGTCTCCCCTCCCTCCCGCCGTGACAGCCACAATTCATCACAGCTTTAATTTAGTCTGTTACTGGGGTGTCGATAGGACGAACACTGCCTGGTGACCCTCTCACACACATATGCACATGCACATCCGCACACAAACACAGCAAGTCTGCATGTTCACACACGTCCGGGCAGCACATGCACACCTTACACACTTATGGATAACTGTCTGTTCCTAGAGTCTCATCTTTGTTGCAAAAATACATACAAACACACATATACATACATACTGTGACACACCTCCTCCCAGTGTCCAAGAGAGCAATCTGTTGTGTAGTTGGCTGTGGCCCTTAGCTCAAGGCCCTTCTCCCGAGATGTATCATCAGTCATTTAAAGCAATTAAGTACTTCTCAATGAGAATAGCCTGCTCTTCCTTGAGCAAGACGGAGAGGAGCGATTCACAAAGCCATTTTCTACCAAATCCTATTAAAGGTGGGGAAGGGAGGGGAGAAAAAAAACGAGGTTGAAGACTTAAAATGGAGGGCTTTTATTTAAGGACTAGGAGGTATTACAGGCCAGATTACTCCTGGCTTATGTTCCTAGTGTGGGAAATTACATTCCCACTTTTTTTTGGAGTGCCCAGCCTTTGGAGTCGAAGATGAGAATCACCTTAAGTCTCTCTTGTTTTTCACTTCTCCACTTCAGTGGGTTGTTCTTGTTCTTGTTGTTGTGTTTTGCTAGAAAGATTTCTGTTTTTCCGCTTTTATTGGCACCTACTGAGCTTTTAGATACCTCTCGGGGTGTGTTTTTAGGGCTGGGGTTTATGTCAATTCTATCTGGTTCTTTCAAGGGAAATTACTTTTTCATTCCAAGATCTAGTCTTAATTATTGATAGCAAGGAGAGGACATGAGCATGAATTTCATAGGATAAAACTGTTGTGCTTCAATCTCAACACGGTTTAAAATCATACGCCATATAAACACAGCTGCGAGTCGTCTGTTAAATAAAAACACAGACACAACCAACAAATCGATCTTTGTTTTGATCATATTCATTTCCTACTTCAATTTCATGATTCCTTTGGCTTCATACAGGAGGCCCGTGATGACTTGATCCATACATTATCTATGCCATAATGCAATGTTTCCAAAACTACAGGAGGCCAAACACACTGCGGTTACGAGCAGATACAGTTGACGTTTCCAGAAAATGTCCAATTAACATTTAGTCTGCTGTGGCAGTCGTATTACACATCAGATCTAGCAACAGAGTGCACAGGATTTTACACTTAGAGGAGGCTGGTCCCTTTTTGTGTAAAACAACTTCACAAAGTGAGCACAGAGTGAAAATAAAATCTAATGGGACGTCTAGCTACTCCTGCACTGGCCCGTACACATGTGGACACAAGACTTGGCCACTTAGCAAAAACATTACTGAAGTCCTTTCTTGTGAAAACCCTGAGGTCTGTTGGGAAATGATATGACATGGTTATTGAACACTTTGCCGCCATGAAGGACAAGAGAACGGTTTTCTTACCACGGTGAGTAAAATGTTACTCGCGCTGCTCTGTGGCTTTACTGACAACAAAGCAGTCAACTTGGGTGAGTGAGGGATAAACACACAAGGCAAAACTTGAGCTGTTTTTTTTTTTCTTATTTGCATAGCATGAATTATCTGTGTAATGCCGTAGACAACACTCAATACCGACTCGGTGAGCACCAAGGATAGCAAAGCTTCAAATACATTTAGAAGTTCCTTATCTGCCTTCTTTCTTTCTGGTGCAGGTGTGGCAGCTTGCTTGTTCACCACATGCAGTCTATAAGAAGGAGAAGTCATGCGTTTGATAGATCAACAGTTTGTGTGGATGTAAACTTTTAAATGAGTAAGGGACCTAAAAAAAGCTATTTCCAGCTCCACATGTTTAGTCTGGGAGTCGGTATCCTGCATGATTCATCATTTCAAAAGGAAAAAAAATCCTTATTTATCACAAACTCTTTGTTATGAGTCTCTGATCAATTATACTCTCCCTCAAAAAGCCCACTTTCTGCCGATTGTCCAAATTTCAAGAGCCTTGCTAAGTGAGAGGCAACATCACAAGGGCTGACGAGCACTGGCTCATCCATTTACCAGTGTGGAGGATATGAAGGCAAACTTTTAAAAGTAAAAGGAAAAGAAAAATAGCGAAGGAAAAGACAGACAGTCGATAAATCTAATGGTGCTTATTGTGCACTATAATGGTGGATCTGGTATTTGCATCACAGTCGTACATATTTGTCTTTTTAAACCCCTGATAATAGGTGTCCATGTGGAAATGCACTAAAATGCCAGCTGAAGTGGAAAATGTCTGATGTCAGGAAACACTAAAGCCAACGTTCCTAGTAAAAACACTGTATAGTAAACCTGCTCTGTTAGTTATTTGTATGCTGGGGTACATAAAATGTTTATAATACGACTCAGGTAGACTGTTCTGGGAGAACAGGCTGAACTTTGGGTGGATGACCAACGGATACTCAGTGTTCAGAGCAGTGTGACACCTGAGCTTTTGTCTCACAGGGACTACCTTTACATACATTTACTCTTTATTTGGAGCTTCAGCTATGTTTAATGTGGACATCTGGCATTGTAACATTATTGCTGTATATGTGACAGAAAATAAAGAACAGCATAACAGCTCCCCTTTGAATGGAGTTTGTGTGGTTTCTTGACCCGTCTTATTGTCGTGTAGGTTGTAAGCTTTGCAACAGTTCAAATGTGTGTTGTTGTGGTTGTAGGGATATAAAACTTAATTCCTAACCTTTGGGTCGGTCAGGCGCTGGCAGACGTCGAATCTATCCACTGGTGAAGAGTGAGGGATGAGGGAGAAAGACCTGGAAGACACAAAAAAAAGGTATAAACATAAAGTCACGATTGTTTTGTCAAAGCGAATGATGTATTTGTGTACATTTCAAGAAAAAATTTGACAGATCCATGGAAATGATGTATTTGTATACAGTATTTCCTTCCACATTGTGCAGTAAAACAGCAGTCGCAATACCATTCCTAAACAATTATTACATCGTCCTTTCCCCCCCCTGCATCTTCTATAGCAAAGAGATGCATGCTGGGCCACTTCTACACTTCCTGTCATTGCAGCTTAGGATGGTGACCTGAAACACATTAGCTGTTATACGGTATATTTTCCAGATTTCTAGATATTGGCCCAAGTCATAACCTCCGCTAAGATCACTGACAGCACAGAGGCCTCTGTAAAGTCATTATTCTCTCCCTTGATCAGCCACTGTGCAGCCAAAGCCTCCACTATTGGCCTTTTTTTTTTTTTTTTTTTTAACTCAGGGCACATTTACTATTGGACTTCCAGCCAAGACAGCCTGTCTTCACCCTGACAAAAGAGCAGAACATTTTCAAAACACTGAAGAAGTATGTCTGTAGGTATGCGAGTCACAGTATGTGTGAGACCACTGATCTATATGAATACCGGCATGTGTGTGTGCAGACTCTGTATGTATGTATTGTATGTGTGTGCTTAGCTTTGCCAAACTGTAAAACAGGTTTGGGGTTTATTTTTGTTATGTGAAAGCAAGGCTCAGTACTGCTGAAACAGACATCTGCAAAGAATAGACCTACTCATTTGGTGTTAATCAAAACAGCCTGACTTTATTCATGTAGCTGCAGTGATCTGCAAGCCTCTGGCAAGAGCAGAGAGAAAGAAAACACAGATGTGTACACGCTTCACAGACAGACACACACACACTCTTACACACACACACAGATTTGAATAAAAGGTCAAATAGCTTTATCAATAACAGTGGAAAATGTGTTTTGTGAGGAGAAGGAGCAGCTGATCTGACAGTGGCCACCGCCCTGATGAATAACCGCCAGGAGAATCAATAGGAAAGAGGAGTTGAGGTGGAGTGGGGGAACGTTTTGTCATCCAACGGTACACTCCAATATCTAAGCTCATCCATCAAAGGCAGCAATGGCACTCCGTCCTCCGCTTTAATTGAAAGCACACTGAAACAAGTTATTTACATGACGGGATGGATTTGAACGGGTGCGCGTCAGCTGGAAGCTTTGCTGTTGTGCGCTTGCTAAATGTTTGTTTCATGAGCTGACACTTGACTGTCTCTGAACATGGCTGACTGTCAGCTAACGGCGGAAATGCAGACAAATAGGCTTGTATCAAGTCGAACACAAAGGCAGGAAACAGGAAAAAGGGGCATTTTTAAAGAGGTGTGTGTTTACGGCTTCTACATATTCATTGTTGACAATCAAAAAGCCGCCTTCAGGAAAACAGCAATGCTCATAATCCTGTCAAAGAGATCACCATAAAACAGCAATATGGATAAAAAATGAGCGTAATTTGAAATCCCAAAAAGCTCATCGCTTGACTTCTTGTAAGAAATAAAACAACAAACCACAGTCGTGTGGTTTAAAGGCAACCAGGCATCTTTTTTTATTGTTCGTTTTCAAATATGTCCTCCGTTTCTTTTTATCTTTGGCAGGAATAGGGATTGAGTTTAGGTCGGCTGCCTCTGTTCCTAAAGATGCTATAGGGTTTAATCCACATATGGTTTTAAGTTCTTCTGGGAATCTACTTTTCATTTGTGCTTCTTTGCGTTATCAAGCGTCCAATCCAAACTCTTGTAGAGTGTTAATTTTTGGGTCATTCCAATATCATATCAGTGTTGAAACTGAGTAGCGGCATAGAGCCTTGATTTTTTTTATTTTATTTTTTTTTTTACCCTATGTCTCTGGACAGTTTGCTCTCAGTAGTTGTAGAATCAATAACACACGGCCGATTTCTTCTCCTTTGGGTCTATTCCATAAAGTGAGTATCAGATGTTTTTGGTGGTTGCCTCAAGTGGAAAAAAAGAAAGACACCACACCTGACAATTGTTGTTAATTTATCTTAGTCTTACCAGTTGTTACTACTATTCAACATGATTGAATCGCCAAAATATGTGTGGATTTAAGTGGTCAAATATTAACAGGGGAGAAAAAAAAACACTCTGAAAATGCTGGGCTCGGTGCAGTAGATAAGGAAGCCGGTATTTGTCCTCTCATTCATTTTAAAGTCATGGGAGGTCTTCAAAGAGTACTGATGCACTGCTCTGTATCGTGTTTGCCCTGGGTGACCCAGTCTGAACTCCAGATGCTACTGTGTGTCACCATGTCACAGCCAGAGCCAAAAAGGCCAGGGGGAGGAGAGCCTGTCTGCCTGGGAGCCAGCTAACATCTGTCGAGCATATTCACATGTGTAGCAGACATACAGAAAGACTCTTCAGACCACACTGACTCTGCACTGCAGGGCAGGATCCAGCGCCATAGAGACTGAAAATGTTGGAACCAAAACAGGGACTGTTTTTAGAGTTTCAGCAGACACAGCCAAGGCCAGACAGGCTAAGCCAACACTTATTCACACTATGAGAAACCCAATTTCCCCCAAAAGCAAAATTGATTTTTGCTTTAATCTTAGTGCCATAAATATGATTTGCCAACTGGTTTATACACAATATTCAAGCAAATGACTTGTTCTTACCATTTAGTGTTGTGAACATGTTCAGTTGGCCCTGGCCCTGGCAAATTACCCATGGCCCTATTATGAGAAAGTACCGATTGGGATAAGTTATACAGGGACCAGGCTTGCCTATTAGCAGGGGGTCCAGGGGGAAAAAGTCATATTTTGACTTTTCTTTCTTTCCTTTTGTGCTTCCAAACCAATTAAATAAAGCACGGGTTGAAATATTACACAGCTTTGGCTCTCTGAAGCTCCACATTTATAGATAAAACAGATGCTTCTGGCAAATGTAAAGGGTGAAATTTACATCCACTTTATTCCAAATGTTCTAAATACTCTTTCCGGTTATTGTCTGTATCCAGGCTGAGTCCGGGACAACGGAGGAGGGATTGGGATTGTACTGGGAAACCACAGCGAAGCAGGCCAGCCAAGTTCAACAGGGAGTTCAAGGCTAAATCAATGCATATTTCCCTTTTAGTAGAGACGAGGCTCGCCAAACGCACACTCTTCCCTCTATGCAGGATTTCAGCTTATATTAAATAGTGACTGGAAGACTGTCTTCCATTGGTGGGTATGAATTTCACAGGAGATAATTTGCCTGCTTTGCTAGCCCGCAAATTCATATGGTTAAATTTCTTCTGCTTGCCCAAATTCATCGTCAGACTTATTAGCAGGGTATGGCTCTGAGCCACTGTTTGTCTAAGGCTGCTGCACTCGAAGGCCTTTGCAGACTACATGAGGAAACCTTGGCCAGCTCCTCTAAATATGTTTTTGCTGAAGTGTCCAGATACATTTTCTCTACCGTCAGAGCTCTGAAGCAGCCTTGGCTCTCTCCGGTTCTGTACATGTGTTAATGCTGAAGAGGTTCAGTTATTTTAGCGGCACATTTGATAGTATGTTGACATGTGTGATATTCTGGCCAAGGCCTGCGTCACCATGGGCCAACATGTATTGTTCTGGTTTCAGTTACCTCTGGGGTTCGCAGTATGTTTGAACATCTTGTCCTATCAATGCTGCATCATCTTCATCAAGCGAGAGTGTTTGCTTTAATGGCTTGTTTGGTTTTATGAGCACAGAGTAGTTATTTACACATTATAAAAAAAAGAAAAAGAAACCGCTGATTCAGTAAGTAATTCAGAGAGGTGAAAAATGAGGACCGCTGTTATGGAGGTTATTTGCCCTTATCATTGAAATGCATCTGCCTAAGGGTTTGTGAGGTAAATGAGCCTTGATGATTATTTTCATAAAAAGCAATAAAGACCAGTAATTATAAAAATGCCAATAAGAATTCATCTTTCAAAAATCTATAAAGCTATTAAGTCCGTAATTAAAAAGATGAGCTGCTAAGACTGAGAAAATTGCATTTTCCTGTGACTGTGAAGCCTCGTCTCGTGTTTGTTTTGCTAATTCTTCAACAAAAACATTAACTTTGAAATATTAATCCGATCTATGGTATTGATAGGAATCTCCCATTAAAAGGGGCCTGTACTTCATACACATACGCTTCATTAGCTACACCTCGGCTGCACATCCAAAGGGTCATTAAGCCTCCATCTTGACAATTACACACACAAACACACACAGTAAAGCAGATAAAGTGGCCGCTGTACCTTTCCAACCAGCAAAAAACGGTTTTAAAGTTTTTGTTTTTTTACACTGAAAATGATCCCGCTAATGAGTAAAGTGCTATTAGCGTTGGATTACATTTTAAAGACCCAATCAGTCGTTTTTAAAGTGGAGGTTTATGCACATACACATTTGTATAGATCACTGCGTTAGAAAAAGCTATAATTTTACAGAGCATACATAAATAACTGCAGCATCCTCAGGTCAGCTGATTGTATATTTTTCTGTTGTTTTTGATCTGCTGTACAGTAATTGTTTTTTGTCAATAAGTGATTATCTGATAAACCTCTTTGCATTACAAGACCCGGGGCCTCTCCATGTTATTGTTTCAGCGATCGCAGATATGGATGCCATGTCCCCAGGTGGACGAATTACAGCTTGCAAATGGAAAAAATAATAAACCGTACATGATAATGAAGTGGCTTTACCGGACTCGCAAGAAACCTTAGAAGGCCAGATTTGAATTATAAATGTTCACTTGTCATTCTTTCCAGCACTCTGAAGCATCAGGATGTTCACCGTCCATCTCGGAACGCGGCACAACATCTTGTTTGCACTGAGTGTGTGTTTGTGTTTGTGTGTACATCTCACTCTCATCCTAATGTTTTGATCTGGTGTGTGTGTTCACAGTGGACATTAGGCCATCTCTCAAACCAGTAATGGGCTTTGATTCCCCAGGGTTGCAGTGAGATGGCCACTTCTTACATTAGCCAGTCAGGTATGACAGCGCCACGACTTGCCTTCCCCTCGGCCAGCCTGGATAAATAATAAATGAAAGTGGTATTTCAGTCCTCCAAATCATCCGCAGGGTCAAGACTCCCTTCTCACAGTGAACTTTGTAAGATGCGCCGAAGCGCAGCGAGATGCTAAAGGTTAGCGTCTCGGACAAGACAATCGTGCATTCGGCCTGCAAGCACAAGTAGTTTATAAACATCCACCACAATATCCAACCCCCCCTCCCTCCCTCCTCCTCCTCCTCCTACTACTTGCTGGTGAGGCGTTTCTTTTCCTGTTCCCAGTCTCTTCCTCCTCTGCCTCTGTGGGGGAATGGGGAGACATAAGAAGAGGAAAAGTTAGCATTCTCACAGAGCATACATCTGCTGCTAAGCTGGCATTTTGTATTGATTTTTCCTGAAGCCTGTAATTTTGAAAGCTTGTAACAGAAGATGAGGTAAATATCATTTCATTTGCTCAAATGGTTTCAGATTGGATTGGATTGAGATGAGAATGGTGGAGACAGGCAAATCTAGATGCGAAAGCAGCAATTTCACATAATTGGTCTGGTAATATATTACCATTGTTCTAAAACTGTCAAGCAAAAGACCTTGAAATGGACTGGAGTAACTGAGGGCACTTATTGCTCATGTCTTTGCCATGTCTTGCTCTCTGCTGACAATTTTTACTGTGATGCAGCTGCTTTTATCCTTTTGTGAAGACTTCAGCTTCGAGTATCGGTTACTCCGATGCAAATTACATCCTTGACATTCACAGAGACTGTGTCACTCCTGGTACTGGACTCTGAAGACAAAATGTCAATACAACTTCACACTTCAGATTAGGATCAGATCGGTTTACATGTGTGGAGGGAGAGAAACGCAGAAACTCCCACGGCCCAGAGTACAGGCATACAGATCAGTTCTCCATTTTATTTAAACTTTTTTTTAATAAAACTCATTACTTATTGATTCAAGTTGTTCTATATCTCAGTAAAAACTGACTTCAAAGCGGCAGCTTTTCTGTGCAAGCGGCGGAGCCGAGTTAATAACCACTGTTTATAACCCCATTGCAGACAGACATCCTGGTTCATTTTTCTATTTACCCTGGAAGGTGAAGTTAACCTTCTTCAGCTCATTGTAGCCAGAGGAGAACGGCAGAGATTAGTGTATTGGTCATGGTGATGTGACTGTGCATAAAGTACATGACAAGGCCCGACTGCACGGACAAATATGGCTATTCTCTACAAGGCAGCGGCAATTGGACTTTTGTCCAATAAAACAAGCTGGCTGGCTTTTCTTCTTCTCCCTGCCTGTTGGCACACAGCCCAACAGTTGCACTAATCTGTTTTCCTTTTCTATCTGTCTTCATGCATCCATCCATCCATCCTTTCGTTCATCTATCCATCAATCAAGTGGGCTACTTAAACCCGAAACTCATCAGAACAAAGCAATCAGCTTTGTGCGTCAGTCCTCTTTTCATTAGAGGCACATACAAACCAAAGAGTTGTGTGTGCGGGCGTGTGTGGGTGTGCATGTGTGTGAGCAGTGCGAGTGCTTATTAGCCGAGGTCAGCTAATTATTTGGCCAGGCTAATGAAGGTCAGCCTGCTTGTCTGTCTCCACGCTGATGGCTTGTACCTGATTGAGATAAGTACTCCTCTTCAACCTTCCTGTCATCTGTCATCTTGATTAAAGGGCCGTATAGAATTAACTGAACGCCTCTCTTTAACCTGGCCTACCTACATATTTTCTCCATTTTTGTATTCTCTTTTCTTCATTGTATGAAACTCACAACATTACCCTGTGTGCAACAGTCAATACATGCACCAGACTTTTTGCACACCAAATGGAACCTGCAACCAGTTCTTTGGTTTTGCATATGGGAAGAGAAACACTTTCTTGTCACTCAGAAAATGGAGTACATTGTCAACGACATTCACTGGAAAGATCTAAAATGCTTAGACCGCAATTATCTATAATGGAAAGGAACACTGATGCCAAAGGTTTTGTTCACATATATATGTACAGGCTTGTCACAATTGAATGGTTATAGAATTGAAAATAATGAATTGAAAGAATGGTGCTATTATCATGATGGATGGGCCAAACCAAATTAGCTAGATTTGATAATAACAGTTAAATTACATATCCACTTACCTGGATCCTTAATGAACTGAAGGCGACATTATCTATTATTCTTGTATCATGCATGATTAGCGCTCTGTATGAATATGTCGAGGCTGCCATAGCTGTCGCTCACTCCAAATCACATGCAGGACGTGGCTATTGTATGTGTGAGCACCGAGTTATTGTAACAGAAATGGATCTTGACTCTGTTAGTGCCAGCCATTTAGACAAGGACAATTGAAACTGAAAAGTTGGGATAGAGTGGATACCAAAATTAGATCGACAGCGATCATCATGTGAAAGAAGGAGAAAAAAATTATCTTATGAGATGGTTGTGAAAATGTAGTAAAATCATTTGGAAATTATATATTTGCAGCAAACATTTCTTCTCCATCAGTCCTAGTCTGGCTGCCTCTGCGAGCCCCAGTTCCTAGGCCCCAGCATCTCTAACAAGCAGCGGATACAGCGCTGGATTACTGTAGGCGGTAAATCAATAGCTGCTGGTCTCCCAGGCACAGCTATAGATTATGAATCAGTGTTGGTGAGCAGAGCGCCATGGTGGCGAAAGGGAGTAGGGAGACAGAGTGAGAGGGGAGAGGGAGAGAGAAAGAGAGAGACACGGAGAAAGGAAGAGGAGAAAATACAGATTGGTTGCATTAAAACGATGCACAGGGCACAAATATACTTTAGACAAAGGACAATTATAAATGCAAATATAAGAAGGTGCAAAAAATTTGACTTTTTAAATTATTAATAAGTGTCAGTTGAAGTTAGTTACTGGTGATTTTTATTTTTTTTTCTGTGTGGCTTTTTTGCCTTTATTTGATAGTAGTGAGATAGACAGGAAAGGGGGAATGACATGCAGGAAAGGTCTGCCCGACACGGGATTTGAACCGGGGATGCCTGCGTTGAGGACTGTAGCCTCTATATGGGGCGGCCGCTTTAACCACTGCTCCACATAGCGCCCCTGTGAATTAATATTTTTTACTTATTTATTGATATTTCCTTAGGTAGACAGTGAAATTTACAGAAATGTAGCCTATGATACGCCAACTAAAAGTGTGTTTATTATTGACACATGTGCCTTTATAACATTTACATTATGATAAGACTTTCAAGTTCAGAGAGCAGTCTCTCTGCGTTAAGATCAATTGCAAAAGTAAGTTGTGATTTAACACAAATATATAGAGGGTTTTCAGTAAGGCCCTGCCAATATCTATATAACTAATCTATGGCAACAAAGCCCATTAACCTTTGGTAATCTCTGCAGTGAGCTCCACTGTTTCCTTCATCGGTCTAATTCAAGGCCCTCTGAGTCCTGTTTACAGATGGTATCTAAGTGGCTTGATTCAACTGCCAATGAATATTGGCATGTGTCTACACCCCATAGACCCTGCTATTAGGGGTGGAGACCACAGGGTTAGCCAAACACAAACTGAACATGACATCTCCCTCCCCTCTGTGAGTCCAACACACACACATACGCACACGCCTGCACGCGCATGTTCACACATGTATGTTCAGTAAAAAGAAAGACAAAAGAAGCGGACTACAGTATGTATATGCCAGACTTTCAGGAAATATCCAGCACATGTTTAGCGCTAAAAACATGCAAAATCATACAAACACATACGCCGGCATACATGTAAAAACATGCAAACAAACACCACGCACACTCTTCAACCTTGCTATAGGGTGAGTTTCTAGACCCATACTGCCCCCTGGCTCGCCTCGCCTCTCTCTGTTTGTCGAGCAGCACAGACGCCTGAGGAATAACTTGTCTCCCACCACAGACTCCGGGTCAGATTACCCTGGACCGGCTCCCTAAACTTAACCATTTAGAAGGATAAGAAAATATCTGTTCTAGTATCAGTGGCTGGGGGGCTTCAGGATGATATTGAGGAGCTGTCAGAGGTGACTGAGTTCAGGGTCAGGCCCTCAGGAGCCCTGAGGTGGGAATAGGGTCAAGCCAGGCAGCAGAGAGAGAGATACCAAGCTCTGTGTATGTGGTTTTGCATTCAGATAATTAACATTTTAAAAACACACCTTGCTAATGCCTTTGGCTTAGCCACAGAATAAAGGGATACAGTGGATTTAAACAACCTGACGTCAGGAGAAACGGTAATGACGAGTTAGTTAAGGTATTAAAGTCATCAGAATATTACTAATTATCTATTATCTTAAGCTGGTAATTATACCTTAAGATGTTTAAATAGGTTGTAAAGTCTCACGTTGTAACGCAAAGCAATTATAAATCACACAATGGTTGATAAGTGTTCCCTCTGTGGATAATTGTAGAGCAGACGCAGTGTTAACTGTTCGTTACCGAGACTGGGAGCCAGGAGCTGTGTCTGAGTGACTGACTCTTGGAAGTGGCTGCTGCTCTTGTATGGAGCTGTCAAGGTCAGCGGGGACACACACACACACACACACACATACACATGCACTTCCTCCCAGATATACAGGCGCACGTGAATACACACGCATACACACCAGACCAGAATGATTAATCTGTCAATCAATTCTCCCATTTCCTGCGGTGAGCCCTCCTCCTTTCCCTGCAAGGTTCCTGTGAACGGAGAGACGAGATTGGTGTGTGGTGTGGTGTGGTATGGTATGTATGTGTTGTGTGTGGGTGCATGTCACTTTTTTTTTTTCATTGTGTTTGTGTGTGATTTGTGCAATCAGAGCCTATTCACAACATTTTTGCTCAGAATTCCACAGTAGCAAACGGATGAAATGCAGAACATTACATTGCGGTATCCAATCTCCTTATTCTACATCGCCGCCATACACCACAGTGAGTTATCATGGCCTGTCCATTTCACTGCATGCTGGTCTGATGATGGCAGCTGGGAGCGAGCCGGCTGTCGAAAGGGGCCCTGACTAGTGAAGCCATTATAGTAGAAATGGAGTCGCAAAAGATGTACAAAACACAGTAGGGGACATTGTGGCAGACACACAAGTGGCTGGACGGGTTCTCATGCTGCCTTTTGGATGGCTTGACACACTGTAGCGGTGACGGTAGGTAGACCGACACATGCACTACACCGGAGCGGTGGTGTCTTGTCATCCAAGGTAATCCAAATCCCAGTGTGCAGCACTGAAACCCATGCACCGGCTACTTCCTATGCAGAATAATACCATTCTTTCTTAGCATGTCAACACATGTATGTACGCAAACGACGATCCCGGCCTTCAGGAGCAACATGTGAAGATGGCATTCTATGCAAAAAGGCCCACTTACTTAACAAAGCACTTCAACTGTACCTCTTAAGGCTTGATTCGAACCGGCCCTCAACAGAGATTGAGGTTACGACCCGCTTGTTGTGTTTACACGTCGCATTAAATACAATGTGCCTGAGACGTATCTGTGTACTGAATTAAATCCCATGATCTACAGTACAAAGCTTCAATGTCAAGTAAGTTGAGCTCTCTGCGTGGAATTTGTTGATTATCTGAAGGGCTTGTCAACAGAGAGGAACTACATTATCAGGTATGTACTGTATAAAACTACTACAATTCTGTGGTCAAAAAAGACATACATAAACAGGAACTTGTACAGTGAATATATATTAAAATGCAATTAAATGTTCAATGCTGCTGTTGATGGAGAAATTTCATGTTCTATCTTTATTACATACATCTTTGATTCAGCTTCGAGCTACAATAGAAACTGGCGAATGAGACGAGTGCAATTCGAACTAGAAAATTTCCTCTCGGGAAATTTTGAAAGGGCACCGGAGCTACTGCCGTTCTAACCATCTCTGTCAACATGGGAATCAAACCCACGATCTTAAGGTCAAGACAGAGCTGATCAGACACATGATCATCTTTCTATAAGCACTGATATGGAGGAGCTGTAATCACATGAGGTTACCTGTGTTAGAGTGAGAGAGATGAGTGCGCGCTTACGCGCGCATTTGATGTGTTTGTGTGTCTTTAACTGTAATCACAGGAAGTTACCTGTGTGTGTTAGGGTGTGGGAGAGGAGTGCGCGCTGACGCGCGCATTTGAGAGTTACTTGTGTGTTTTTAATGTGTGTGTGTGTGTGTGTAACTGTAATGACATGAAGCTGGTTCTAGAGTCTGTGTGTGACTGAGCTGAATCCTGTATCAGTCTGATTTAGCTGTGTGTCTGTGTTTACAAACATCTTAACGAGCTCCAGGTGGATTGTTTATGGAGTTAACGACCCTGGCCTGAGGATCAGAGGTTACCATGACAACTTGAGCTGGTTGCCCATGACGATAGGGGCTCCCAGACTGAGGCAGACAGAAACGTCGAGAAAAAGACAGATTTTCTGCCTCTGCACTGGTCACACATTTAGGCTTATTCTGACAAAACGGTAGCTCCTATCAGAACAAAACATGGATCAACGGTGCCCTAAGGCCTTCCTGAAAATTTTGGTACGATTTGGTGTTTCTACAGTAAATATTTTGGCGACACGGGCAGTTTTAAAACATCGGTCCGTTCTGCTCCTCTCAGAAAGTTTTTGTATTGGAGTCAATGAGGAGGAGAGACAGACATGGACGCACTCAGAGGCTGCTAATTCAAATTCTGTAAGTCTCTCTGATATTTTGAACACATTGTGGGAGACACAACAAGTTTGTCTACAAAACTGTGAAAAAATTATGTGTGTACAGTGTAAATTGTGTCCAAGAGGAGTGTGGAAAGAGAAAGAATCAGGAGTTTTTCTGGGCTCTCCCCCACTCTAGCTGATGACATCACGCACTCTAGCACGAACATTCCGTCCCATACACACCCATTATAATCTCATAATTTCTCCAAAAATGATCATGGTCATTGATCAGGGATTGATCAAAAACTATACAACCTATCAAAACGTGGAGTAATACCCCAATACACAAGACTTGTGTCTACTATTTAAAGTTTAAATGGAGTCTCTAGGTGAAAGTATGCCTGAGCAGTAGACGTTTGTTAAACTCCGATGATTTGTTCATTTTTTGACCTTCTCCCATGCATTCTCTATGGGAAATTTTTCGCAGTTTTTCGCGACTTACGTCGCGAAAAATTCGTATACTGATGATAAAAGTAATAGCACAGCGATCCCGATCAAGACGCACGTTTTGATATATAATGTGTGACTAGTAGCGAATCGAAAATTGGCCGGAAGTGGAAAAATAACTAGGAAAAAATCCACAGAATAACAATAGTGCCCGGCTTCGCCGGGCACACGTCCCTACAGCTATTTCATAGCTGTTGGGTCGAGTGCCCTGGCGATGGCCGGTGCCCTAATTACCATGTTGTTTGCTGTATGTAAGAGCGCTCATCATTGCTTCCCATTAAAATTGGAATGTTTATTTCTCTTTAAGAAGATGCTTAGTTTGATAATGAACTATCACACTTCTCACTTTTTCCAATTTACATTGTCATTAACGGAACATAATAATAACACTAAATCAACATCATTATACTTGTAGCATTCGGATTTAATGAAAACTGCAGATATTGCATTTAATTAACGGATGCATCTGGATTGTATTTTTCAATTTCTCTTCACTTTGAAAGTCTATTTGGTCTGCAAGTGATGATGATGATGAAGGTGATGGTCACTTTGGAGTATTCAAGTCTTGTTTCTACTTCATTTTAATGGTACAGCATATTAAGATAAGCGTTTAAACACGTCTCCTGCTGAACTACTACCTCTACTACTGTAATAACTATTGGAATGGCTACAGCACATTGACACTAATAACGTCTAATAACAAGTGTGAGTTTTCTGGTACCAATCACACCAATTTGGTTTCCATCCTATTCCATTTGTCTGTGTTTCTAAAGGTGCTGTAGAGACGCGGTGTTCGGTGATGGCTGGTGTGGCCACCATCTCCAGCTAATCACCTCTCCTCTCGCTTCCTCATGCTCCCACTTCTCCACACTCACTTGCTCTCCCCGTCACTTCATCTTCTCGACCGCCCACTACCTTGCCAGTGCTAATTGCGGACAACCAGTCCAGTTGAAGGGAGAGAGGAGGGGGGGGGCTGAAAGTTGGAAAATCAGGGACAAATCCATTAGGGTTTTATTGGGGGAGCTAAAAGAGTTAGCCTTATTCCTCTGGATCCAAACCGCGTCAATCACATTGGGAAAATTGGATTCCTGAATAAGGAAATCCCATGAGGGAGGTTAGACTGTCCATCTGGATCAGCGGTAGACACTTCTTCTTTCGCTCTCCCTCTCCTCTTCCCGTTCCCCGTCATTCTTTCTCTCCACCGAGGGGCTGTGTGTGGCGAGGTTCTGTTCTCACTTTAGTGAACCAATAGGGCTGTAATAAGTATTGATTAAGCTATTAGCCAACATTACCCAGGCACTGGCAGAGACTGTGTTTAGAATCAGCACCTCAGGAGTCCGTCACACCATGTCACACACACACACACACACACACACACACAGGGACACACGGTTTTGAGAAGCTGATTGGGTGTGCAATCGGGTTAGTTAGTGAGGCGACTAAACTACTATTCTCTTATCCATTTCCCTCTGCCCATTTTCTACCTCTCTATCTGGCGCTGTAACTGAACTCCAATCAAGTGAGGACACAGTCCAGAATACATGGTGTTCCAATGAGGTGGGTGTGAGTGCAACACACACGCACACACACACTAAAATGAGGAATCAGATAAAAGAGGCTTGATTACAAAGGACAAGGTCATAGTGAGGAGTGACACAGGCTGGAGCCAAGCTATCAGAGTCAAGCATCACGCAAACACCTACAAGCACGTACACGCGCACACATGCACGCGCTTCTCAACAAGGCACAGAAAGTAGGTGATGGAGTGTGTGTGTGTGTGCGAGAGAGAGGTGACACATTTCTCGTGCGACTTTAATCACTTGACTGTGCTCCACTTCACTTCAGAGAAACATAAAAATAGAGAGGTGGAGAGACACATACACACACAGATCAGAATTAGCTGCCCCGGCGAAACTCGACACCGCCGTGTTTTGAGTATCTTTTCCAAGAAGTTGTCTGATTAAGCGATTTCCAATAAATTGTCAGGACAAATTACCTCCACTTAATAAGATCTTTGGTGGAAGCAGAGGCCACTCAGAGAGAGGGGAGAGGAAATGACAAGTATTAATTTGGGATTTTTCACAAACTGACACTCCAGTCTCCATCCACAGGCCCCGGGGCTGTGTCACTTCGCACCCATACTTATACAAACACACAAACACAGACACACATCCCTCAGTCTCTCTCTCTCTCTCTCTGTGTCGCTCCCCATCCCTCCATTCCTCCTTCCTCCTGATCATGGAAGAAATTCTGTGGCGTAGCAATTACCTAAGTCTTTTATCAGTCATTTCAAAGGAGGAAAATTAGAGCAATTGTGTCAGGATGGTCATATGGGCAGAAATTGCACACTTATTGGGTGCACTTACGCCTGTGACTCTGCTCCGTGCACTGATGGGGCCCATTGTTAGGGGACGGTGCCTTCGAGGCCACTGATTGGGGCTGAGAGCAGATGCAACCCCACTTCCCCCCCTCCACCCCACCCCACCCCGCCCGACATACGCTCACACCCTCTGCACCCCTCTCGCCCCCTTCAAAGTCTCCCTCCCGCTCCACCTAAACAACAAAAAAAAAAGAAAAAACACCCCACCCCCCATCAACTCCCCAACTCACCAAGCCTTTGTCTTCCCCCTGCCCCCTCCTTAATTGAATATAAATTACAGCAGTGCTTTGGTTTACGCGGACTATCATCAAAGTTAAGACTGAATCGCCGTCTGCTTTGACAGATAATTCTTTTGACCCAACTCCACTTGTCCTGTCACCCTCCTCCCCTCCCCTCCCTCCCCCTTCATCCCTCCCACTCCTCCTCCTCCTCATCATCATCCACTTCTTGCCCATCACCCTTGCATCCTCTGCGGTTTAGGATGGTGATGATTTTAGTTCTATTTTGAAAATACACTATCGATTTGCTTCTCAGCAGATCATAGATGGGTAATGTACAAGGGCTTTTATTTGTAATAGTTTATTTCTTACAAAGGAGAGCCTCAGCAGCTGTGGTAAAACACAATAACAAAATCATCCTCTACATTTTAAATTGACAGCAAGAGGCTCACTTGAGAAAAAGTATTGCTTTGAGGAGCAGCCGCTGTTTTAAGATAATGGTGATGATAATACATTTATAAATCAGTTCAGAATCCATTTATAATGTTATTAAGTCATCTGTATCCCAACTTTTCAGCAAAAAAAAAAAAAAATCTACAGCGCATGCTGGTGAATTTCTTGCTAAATCAATATAGATACACAGCCACTGATCCAAGCAGTAAATGCTAGGAATGTTGAAACACTCCTGCCCCTGCCCGACCCCAGAAGATGATAGGCCACTCAGCTAACGAGTGAAGCCTCCATGTAATAGTAACACTGTCTGCTCACAGGGATCTTTCCCTAAATGCTAACTAGATTCAGGCAGTGAATCCTAGCAGTAAATGCTAAGTCTATGGCTTAATCGTCGACTCTAGCCCTTTCGCACCGCAGGGAGCTGCCAGGCCTCTCTATTCCCACTCCACTGGCCACACATCTCCACTCAATCTGTCTTAGCATATTGATTTCCCAGCTGTCTCATTGGTTCCTAACATAATTATGGCTGGCTGGGCTAGGGGCACAGGCGCAGGGCTAATACATTTACACCAGGCCCCATCAACGCGGGCTTATATTCATGTCATTGGGAGAGGCAGGAGATTGGATGCCCCTAAGAGGGAGATCTACTAAGAGAATTTGGGGGGCTTTGCTCTAATGAAAAAGGGAATTAGCTGGCTCAACCTCTGTCACATTGCCAGATCAATAGCAACGTCCACGAAAATATTCAGTTGAAAATAAAATGAAGAGAAGCGAAATGACACATCTGTTAATAAAGACGTGTCATTACATGCTGTTTATTCATGCTGATATTGCAGTATTAACCTTTACACAAGATGCTTACGTGAACCTCGGGTCAATGCTTGCTGCTGTGCATGAACCTTGAGTTGATTTTTAAACATGTTTACAGAAATGCAAATCTTTGCTCGGTGCAGGATTTTATCCTCAGTCATACCTGATGTATGATTGTTTATTTTTCTCTCCTGCCACTTCACTGTCTCTTTCCACAGCATATCTATGCATCTTTACTCCCACAACCACCTATAGTTCTTTTTTTCTTTTTATTCCACACGCAGGATAAGGCAGAAGAATGAAAAAAAAAAAAACTTAAGGAAGGGGGGAGAAAAGAAGGTCACAGTCTATCTATTTCACTGTGCCTAATTGTTGTCAGAAGCTGACCTAAAACGCAGAGACAGTATTTTTCAAAGTCAAGGATGAGGTAGAGGAGGGGTGGGCAATTCATCACGCTACCCTTCCTCCTCCGTCCAGAGTCCGGGACCAGCGAAGGTCTGCTAGTTATTTAATTCCATGGATCGGGCCCTTAATGGCAAACTCCAGCCCCATAAATTAGACATGCACTCGATTAGGATGTCTGGCATAAGAGGCAATCCTAGGTATGATACTGACATATAAGGTCAGGCAGGCTTTCTCAGATCTATTGCAATTAATGATCATTAGTGGAAAGCGGAGGTGGGTAGAGGTGGCGTTTGTCAGCACCTTACAGGTTGCTGTAACAAATTGAGGTACATGAACATACAAATTTTATTTAACAACGTTAAACAGGCTGCATTTGCCTAAACTGAACTCATAAATCAAGCATTTAAACAATCAGTGGCACTGTGGCATGAACAACAGTGGCCCAATTACCATGCAGAATTGACAAATTAATTTATAGAAATAATGATTAGGCATAGTTATAGAATTTCTGACAGGCCAGTTGTTATTGTAATCAAAGACAGAGGTCGACCAATCAGTTTTAGCCAATTAACTGAAATTGGAGGGACTTTGGTTGATGACTGCGCCGTTAGTGCATCTGTTTTGCATAGTGGTTGCACCTACAAAGTCAAGGTTTTAACCCCTAAAATAAGCTATATTTAAATTAAAGTTAAATTTTATTTGTAAATATGGGCATGCTAAGGTTACTGGTTATCATGCACAGCACTATTAGTACATTAGACTGTGTATAACCAGAAGTACACTGGTAGTGACTGCACCTACACAGGGCGGGCGTACAGGTCAGTGAGTTTGCAGCAAAATAAAATGCCCTCCACCATGTGGGCAGAGTGGCGCTGCGATCAGCGTGGCGCTGGGATGGACAGACTGGCTTCAACTGTGTTCCTTAAAGCGCAGAAAATAATTGTGACACGTTTTTAATGGATGTAACTGCACTCAATTGCACAAAATTGGTTTATTGTATTCATTGTTTATCGTAGAGGTCGCTATTTACTTTCACACCATGGCAACGACTAGTCTTTCAGGGTTTTTTTTTTTTTTGTATAGAAACTGTACATGACTGAATGAACAACAGCGATTTCTTTGGTTTTCTTGCTTTTGCACCTCACTCCTAATTCTGTTATATTTCTGAGGGCGACAGTAATGTTTTCTGTTCTTTCCATGGCCAATTTTCATGTGTTTATTTATTTATTTATTTATTTATCAATCTTTTTTTCCTTTTGCTTTTTTTTTTTTTTTTGTCTCTGTGGCATTTTGGACAGTCCCAAGCATTTGCTGACAGTTATTTTGGCTCCTGGCAGCGCAGACATTGACTGTCAACGGGACGTCTCCTTTCTTTTATTCATTTCTTTTTTTCTTTTTTTTTCCTGAGAGATGCTGCTGAATGCAAGTCAGCCTTTTCTCCCTGGAGGGTGGGCGGTGGGGAGGACAGTGGTGGTGAGGGGTGTGTGGGGAGGGGTGTGTGGGGGGGGGGGGGGGGACAGGCAGAATGGTGGAAAAGGGCTGCAGGAGGCAGGAGGGGTGTTGGAGGGGTGTTGGGGGGGGTGGATGCCGGGAAGGTGTGATGTGGTGGACCTTCTCATTCTCACTCTCTCTCTCTGCTGTGTTTAGCTGTAAAGTGTGTTAGTGTGTGTGCATGTGTGTTCATGTGTGTGCGTGTGTGCCGAGGGTTATCCAGGAGGACACTCTCCTGACCATCAGATCAGCCTCTTTTCTGACATTCCTGCACTTCCTCAGCCTGAAAACACAACCACGGCCTCATTGAGTTGTTTGTGCATCGCTGTGTGTGTGTTTCTGAAAATTTAACACAAAAAAAAAAATGTTACTATATATCTATGTATTAAAAAAAACCTACACTGCACCTGTGCACACACAAACAAACAAAAAAAATGTGTCAGAGCTTGAAACAAAATTATAAGTGCTTATGGAGCTGCCTGTGTGTGTGTCAGTTATGTGACCTGTGCAAGTGTATATTCTCGTCTGTGTGGGTATAATTGGGATGTTGCGTGTCAGGGGAACACCAGCAGTATTTTTTTTTTTTTTTTCCTGAGCAAGCCAGCCAGTCACAGACCATAATGGGTGTTTTTGCTTGATGAAAGCCTCAAAGCAGAGGTCCAGTGTGTGTTTTGATAAAGGGAATGTGCATGCCAGTGAGTGAACCCTGCATTGATGCTTGGATAAAACACATGATCAATAAAATAAACAGTACATCACCTCTATTAGTGACACAACGCCAGGATCAAGGTATGTGGAAATGGGAACAGAGGGGCTGGTAGCGCTTTCAGATTTTTTAGGCAGAATTAGATGCTAGGGCTGCGGATTGAAACTGTGTGATTACTGAACACAAAGTAATAGGGAGCTAGGGATCGCCGCAAAATACGCCGGCAAATAACAAGCGTGCCATGCTGCTGCTGCTGCCACCGCCGCTGCTGCTGCTGCCAGTAATAATGACTGAAAACACATTTGTATTGATGATTTAGCTACACAATTAGACACAAGATTTGATTTGAAACAGGAAATAACATAAATGAGCTGATTCGACAAAATTGTCTACGTCTGCCATAAACACGTTGTGAAAAAAAAATAAAAAAATGACTAAAGCCCAAACAACTTTCGCTTAATGCAGATACTAAAAGCCCTGAGAGTGGAGTTCCTCACTCAGCCAAATTGATTTCTGTTTGCTCTCTTTCTGTTTACAAGGTGTGCAGATTAATTTGCAACATGCCCCAACACATTCACCACTAAAACTCCTTCCCTCCTAAATCAAGGCAGCTTTTTCTGAAAGCAGCGGAGATGAAATAATGACAGCGATTAGATTACTATTCTTAAGAATCCATTAGTCAAAAATGACACCCAGGAAATCACACAGTGCATTCTACCCTAATGCAATAAGGTGCCAATTATAACACTCATGTGGAATAAGTGGGCTCCTCTCCCTCTGTTGGCTGAGGAGAACACAAATCATCATTACCGTGTATTTCTTAATGCTATCTGCACTGAGAGGCATTAAGAACAGACTAATAAGTTTAGCCCCTGCAAAACAGAGTGCAGCTGTGTGCTCCATTTTCTCAGTCCTTTCCCCCTTCCTCTTCTCATTTTTGGACCTGTCTGCTTGTCATGTTGTTGCACGTTATCAGTGCTATGTTTTCCTGCCTGTCCGTCCTTCTGACCGTCCTTCCATTTTTCTTTAACGACGTCGGTATCCTGCCTCTCAAGGCCCTCCGAATAGTTGTCATATAACAAACCTGAATTCCAAGTGAGTCCATCTTGGACACTGACCTTCAAGCACCTTCCTGTGACTGACCTGACATATGGAGTATAAAAAAAAACACTTTTACATTAGCGCATCTGGCCTTACAAATCTCTTTCCCAAGTTTAAAAAGTTCAGCGGGTTGTGTCTATTATCTGTAACCTCTCCAAAACCTTGTTTACACAAACAAAGCGAGTAAACAGAGTTGACCTAGGCAGCGAACATGCACTGAACGCTCGGTGCTCGGCCGCTTTAAGCAAACACTAATTCCAAGCCGTCAGCTATAAGCTGGCAAAGAGCTGGCGAGCTAATAACATTGTTCGACTTTGCCACCGGTGGCCTGCTCGTGGGCTGTTAGTTGCCTGCCAGCTGGAAAGGGCATTAACTGCTAAAAAGGGATCCTGTTGGGCTGTGGCAACTTTTCCAAACTTCACCTCATTGGATGAAAAGACAAAAAGAAGGAAAGAGAGTTTGATGGCAGTAAGGCAAAAGCCATGGGGAATCTCAGACGATGATGAAAGCAAACTCTCAAAGAGCCACAAAACACCACACACCCCCTCCATTACATCAAGGGGCAAGCAAAGAGAATTATAATAACACTGCCTTTTCTTTTTTAATTAATGAAGACTGTTATTTGGTAGCAGGCAGGGCAAGCTGTAAGGAATCTTGGATGATTGGCAAACATCAAACGGAAATGGTGTGTGCGTGTGTGTAGGGGTTGTGTGTCTGAGAGTATCTGAGCCTGCATGTACACATGTATGCAGGGTGTGATTGTGTGAATATGATTGTGTTTGGCACACATGAGTGCGTGCGTGCATGTGTGTTTGTGAGTGCGTGCCTCCTCTGCCTGCCAGGCCAGCTTGTTGCCTCTTGTAAATAAGACATGCCCATCAGTGGCGAGCGGACTTTGCTGTTTGTCTTTTTTTTTTGTGCGAGCGAAGCCTCTGCTTTTTCTGCATTAACGACTGAAGAGGGGAAAATGAGGAGACGAAAACATTATTCATACAACACATTATACAAGTTATGGAGACTTTGAGAACTTCCCCCGTTTCCACTGAAGGTGGTTTTAATAAGGTTCCATGGGAGTTGGTGCTTCGGGGTGTTGACTAAAGGTGCATGTGTGTGTGTGTAAGTGTGTGCGTGTATCATGCGTGTGTGTGTGTTTTGTGTATACCTCATGTCTGAATGAGTGTGTTCTGTGGTGGGGCGGCACGTGGTATGTATTACACATCAAAGAAAGGTCAGGCTCAAACACATAGGCGGGCTAAAGGTTAGGGCACAGCTCTATATAGAACAGAGAAAGGGATGGGGCTTATCAAAGCTATCACTTGGAGAGAGACTGCTAGAGGTCACCAAACCCTTGACATGCCGTACAGATCTAATGTCTTAGCCAAGGATCAATACGACTACACACAGACAAACCAGATAGGCTTAACATCAGTGTAGCCCCACAAGCCACTGAAACCAGCCGCTCACTCCCTCAAATCCAGTGGAAGGGGGAAAAAAAGAAAAAAAAAAGAAGAAAAGGACGTGAAATGAAATAAATAAAAAAAAGACAAATAATCAATTAAACAAGAGCAGAGGGATGAATAAAAGAAAGGTTTCTTTGGATGCAAACGAGTGCTGGGAAAAGTGTTTCTTCACAATTTTGAAAATTTGATGGTGATTTTTTTTTTTTTTTTGGTGTGCGTGCATTCAGAGCATCAGTTGGAATAATGCAATGAATAATGGAGATGAGAGGTGTGGGGGGATCATTGACGTGGATTAATATGCAGCGGTTTTGAGCTTATAGACAGACAGACAGACAGATTGACAGAAAGCTTGGATAGATGGATAGATATCTTAATGACTAATCAGTTGCCTCTGACTGTGCTTATATGAAGGCTCTGCAAAAGTGAATTACCTCCACTGACAGTTAAAATGGCTACGGACTGGGGTAAAAAAAATAAAAAAGAGAGAAAAAGAGAGAGAGGGGAGACATCATCCCTCTTCCTTGCGACTGCCATTCGCCTCTGCGTTCCTGAAAGTGACAAGACGCAGTGTGTTTTTGCTTACTCATCAATATTTCAGAGCACTACACATGGAATGCTCCAGTGACTTTGAATATAGGGCCCGTGCGTACACCTCTTCTCTCTTCCTTAGTGAGATGACATCAAGTAATTTGCGGTGAAAGTTGAAAAACCCTGTGCATCAAGACTCCCCTCCATCCCTCCATCCCTCCACCTCTCCACCTAATGAAATCTGTGACAGAATTGCTGGGAGATATTGTGGAGGGTAGGGAGTGGGGGGCTTTATGAAACCAAAGGGAAGGATACTTGGAGGAAATGTGTAGGATATGTGGGGAGAATTGGGAAGGAGGGCAGTAGCTGTGGAGAGGCTAAGGGCTGAGCATTTGTCATGGAGGATCTGAACTGCACACATATACTCTCCATACACAAAGAGACGCAGAGGTATTCACATACGCAAAAAGCCACGAGAGCTGCCCGTGCATACTGATGGTGAAATCTACCTTACTTATAGTGTCCAGAATATCCATCTTTGAAATTGCTCCCACGCACACTTTTTTTATTAAAACACCATCTTTAGAGAGAGCGCTGGGAGGATTCGCTGTGTTTAAATCTTCTCTCACTTTTTTTTTTGCTGTTGGAGAATTTAAATTTGGAGTGGGTGAATAAAGAGACTGCCTCTGTAGAAATTGTTTTGTGCTTGTCCGTGTGTGCGTCCGCCAAGCATGTGCATACAGTATGTGCTCTTGTGTGAGTGTCATTTGAAGCACAGAGTCCATTTATCAAGGACAAAGTGTCAGAGACTAATGGACGTGGCCCCATCCTCCTCTCTCCCTCTCTCTCCCTCTCTCTCTCTTTCTCTCCCCCCGTTGTGATCATCCTCAGAAATTAATTAGAAATAACGAATAGACGGTCTTTTTTCACTCCACTCTCATTTATTACAATGGTAATTGCTCTTCCCTCATTGTAGGTTAAGTCTTTAAACACTGTCTTACATCAAGACATGCTCATCCTTGCCATCTATAATTCATGATATACTTTGCACCAAGCAAAGCTGTTAAATATTTAGTGAATCATTGCCTTAAACTTAATCACCCTCTGATAAATGCATGTGTTTTTTCCGCTCACTCTGCCCCTCTTGCTTTCTGCTCCCCAATCAAGAGGATACACACTCCAACTAGTTGTATAATCTATTTTTAATTTCTCCCTCAGAAATTAACATAATACAACTTAGCATAATGTATTAATTACAGTACATTGTTAAGTGCTACATTATGTTTCTGTGAAACAAGCTATTATCATTGTACTTCATGAAGTATTAAATCTAATCCATATTTAAAGAATGCTTAAACATTAATTTGCTAGACTGTGTGCTAATGTCTTCTCTCATCAAAGTCATTTCCCCCACAACTGTTAACTAGCACCAACTCGGAAGAGTTTGCACTTCATCATATTTTTTTATCATTGACTTTCTGTTTAGCCTGTGAGCGTTTTCATACATGGCAGTTGTGGTGTCAAAAAAACACTCGGTTTTATATAATATATGTTATGTTTTATTGTCTCCGAGGAAACTTCAGGGTATTTCACTGGATAAATAATGAACATAACACTTCATGTGGATGTGATGGATGGCGGTGAAGATGTATACTCTTGCCAAAACTAGCCTATAGTAGGTCAACTATCAGAGATCATCAATTTGATATCGGTCTTTTGTCATTTAACACAAGGACGGCAATGCTGATCATATTTTACCAAAACAAAATCAAGAGTTGTGTCAATCCTGGAATCGGTTAATTACTTTATCAATCAATGGACAGGAAGTCAATTTGGATGTATTTTTGATGATCAAATCTCAGGGTTTTGATCACACAGGGAAAAAATATCTAAAGGAAAATAAAATACCTTTTCAACTCCATTTCCCATTTAAAAAGTTTATCATTGTGGTTCCATAATCTATGTATTCAATGAACTGATTTAACAGATAATTCTTAAATCTCAAGTATGCACAGATGACAGCTAGCTCTTCTGTGAAATTATATTTTTTGTCACAGATCAGGAATCAGCCTCCTCTTCCACTCTCCTGCTGCTGACTAGAAACATTGCTATATAAAACTCCTTCTTCAACGCATGAGCAGCTTCACTGTACCGTGCAGGATCTATGGCGCAATTACATTTCTCACTTCCTGTTTCTACCTCCTCATTTACATCCTGACCGCCTGCCATTGGCGGTGGCGATGATAATGGGCGGGTACTACAATCTTTGGGTGTTATAAAAAATCACAGATGTAAATACACTTTCAACCTGCACCTCCCGTCTCTCTCGCAAGACAAGAGTACATCTTTCGATTCTAAACATCCTATTTGAATGCACCTTCCTCTCTTCTTGTCTTTCCTCCCCCCTTTTGCTTCTCCCTTTCTCTCTCTCTGAGGCACTCCATCTTCCTGATGTTTAATTCATCACGCTTTTCCATCATCCTTCCACCTCTCTCTGCAGTTCTGTCAGGTAACAAACAATGAGTTTTTGATGTGAATAATTTAATGCGTGTACTGCAAATGCCGGCGCTCTGCATTACCCATGCTGCACACTCGGCTGTCATTAAGACACCTGATTTCCCCTAAGATTCCTCTCCCCGCCTCGTAGATGAAAAGGTAACACACATGTCGAAATATCTCCCCCTTTTACATCTGGGGAGGAAGACTATATTTTTAGACAGGCTAAATGAGACAATGACAGCGGTAAGCAGCGAAAAGAGAGAGGAAGGAGAGACAGATGGAAAGAAAGCAAAAAGGGAGAGAGGAGGAAATGAAGGGGAGGGGTGGAAGGGAGAAAGTGACTGTTTCCTTGTACATATTTTTCTTTTTCCTCTCGCTCTCACCCGATGTCGCAGCATCAAACGCTAACCCTGCTTTCAAAAGCCGGCGGAAGCATTGATTCAATATTTTCTCCCCCGTGTTGCTGTGATCCTGAAACTGCTCTCTGACTAGATCTAGACACACGGAGGGAAAATGACGGTGGCGACATCAAACGCAAACGTGTTGTGGATAATAACAGACACGGTCTCCTCTCTCTTTCCCTCCTATTTTTTCCTCCCTTCTTACCAACCCGCCCCTCCCTCCCCCGCTTCCCCTTCCCTGAACCCCCAGACATGATACACGCCATGAGCTCCATGCATACGTTGTGGTGACACCAAATGCCAAACAATTAATGGCTCGGCTCCTCCTCGCGTTTTGGTAATGGGACTGTATTCATCTCCAGGATCATATCTCAGTGCCTTATCTTTCTTTACGCAAGAGAAAAGAAGGGAGAGAGGAAAGAAAGAGAGAGCAGTGGTGGCAATAGTATAGGAGCAGCAGTATTATGTGAATTACAGCAGCAGGGCCAATACAGACTCATCTATCCTATTCAGCCCTCTCCCCGGCTATTCTGCAGACAGACAATCAGTGCACACTGGGACTGGCGAATGAGGATCACCTCGACAGGCAGCAGGGTCCTCCGTTTCATTAAAAAGGATTAAAAAAAAAAAAGGTGGAGGGATGGTAGGGGGGGGACGCACAGAGGAGGGGAGGGAAGCGAAGGAGAGGGGAGGGGAGGATGACAGTGACGGAGATCTGGGCAGATATGAAGGCAAAGGGCAGTGGGATTTAAAAAAAAAAAAAATGAAGGACAAGGATGGAGAGCAGAATGGATTCAGGGGAAGAAGAGGGAAAGGGGAGAGCAATGAGGGAGATCTGGTCAGATATGAAGGCACAGGGTAATATGAATATAATGCTGCGTGGCTCTGTGATGTGGAAAGAAAAGAAAAAAGGAGGAAATAAAGAGGGTGTGATGCAGCGAAGGTGGGTATGGTATTAATAAGGCAACGTGGGGATAATAGAGGAAGTGGGGGTGGGAGAGTGTGTGTGTGTGTGTAAGGGGGGGTCTGAAAAACCTTTTTAAAGCCAACTCTCCCTTCAATCTTTGATTTACTTTCATCACCTCCAATGTGGCCACGTTGATTGTGTGAAATCGGCAGGAGGGCCTTCAATTATTGCATCTCGTCTGTGGTCTTCATGCACAGACACACACACACACACACAACTCAGGGACACTGACACTCACACACACATACAAGAAAGCATGATAGCTGGCATATTCATTTAAAAAATACACTCTAGAACAATGTGAATGTACACTTGCTTCTTCTACACACACTTGCTATGAAGATCCCTTGATTTTATCCAAATGACTGGGGAAAAGGAGAGAGGGGAGAGATGATACACAATAGATGGAAGGAAGAAAGAAAGAAGCGGAGACGGAGGAGAGTGTTGATTATTCTCTTTGTCTATTTTGTCATTAGCGGATGGGAGCTCGATAATGTACTAGGTACTTAATGGTGGTCACACAATGGAAAATGAGGCAAAATCCTATACGTAATGGCATCGTGAATGGATTGAGGTCTTTACACATGTGTGCTCATGTGTGTGCGGGCGTATTCTATGGGCGCAAACTGCACGCAAACACACTAGAAGGGGTTCGGGATGCTTTGAGACCGGCAGGAAACAGAATACGAGAGTAACAGCGCACATATCTGAGTGTTTGTGAGAAAATTAAGTGCAAGACTTCCACACTGTAGTCTCTCCACCGGAACCACTGTGATTATTACATCTTTCCATTCCTTCCTCTGTATCTCTTACTCACAGATTCTTTTCATCCCTTATAAACAAATAAATTTGTCATGAAAGACCTGGAATACATCATTCATAGCCACACATACACACTTGCACCCGGCTTTCATTCTTGGTCATGGACGGCTCTAAGCCCTCTTTAAACCAAGCCTTTATTTCCCCTGTTGCTCAGAGCGAGTGCGCGTGCCTCCGTGTGTGTGCGCTGCCGCTGTTCGTGTGTAGTATACATGGTATAGTGTGAATGCAGAACGAGATGTTTGTGTGTGCCTTTATGAGTGTTGGTGTGTCGCTTTCTCCGTCTTAATTAAAAGTGAGGTTCCATTGAGTCCCAATCACAAAACAGCCACTGGGAATATTTCTAATTATGTCCTACCTTTCACAACCCGTTCTGTCTTCTATATGTGATTACTGACAGCGACCAGAGATTAACTGACAGCGGGGTGTATTTGCGCACGACCTTTATGTCGAATGCAGAAAAGCAGGAAGTGAGTGTTGAACTTTTCTTTTATTGCATACGTGTCTGTAACCCCAACCGAAATTAGTTTTCTTAAAAGAAATGCAAACATCAAACGCGTAAATCCCCAAATTTCCTCCCAGCGCCGTTGATCGTTTTAAGCTCAGTTATGAGCAAAAATCAGTGAATGTTCCTTTACGCGGCACACTGACAGAGGTATAAGCTCATATAGGATGTGCACACACGCAGCACTTGCTGACATGCACTCACAAAAACACCTACAGGCACGCATGCTATACAAATCACCCCATATATTTTTAATATACACCAGAGAAGTACAAAGCATTAATAGCCTGTCTGCTTGCCTTGCATGATTTAGTGAGCAGCATATTAAAAACCAAAGCTATTCATTAATATGTAAACTAGTGTGCTGTCATTAATATGGGGTTGGGGTCGAGGGACCAGGGTGCAGAGGGGGAGTTGCGGGGGCGATGGAGTCAAGGCTGCCAAGCCTCGGCTTGATTGAGTTCAGCAACACAATTTGATAAGTGTGTGCGTGTACGTGTGTGTGGATCTCTCTGTGTGAACGGCTGTGCATGTCTTGTTGCGTAGTAGGGATGTTTGTTTGAGGATTTGTGCACACGTGCGTGTGAATGCGTGTGGATGCATTTGCATGTATCCTTGTGCGTATGCCTGCCTGAAATCTCCAGGTCCCCAGGGTGATTAAAGAGAATAAATATGCTTGATTACAAATGTCCTACCTCCCCATCAACTCCCCTAATGTATGCAGTTTAATTGAGCGTCACGAGTAAAGTATGAGTTATGGAATGAACAGACAAGCCAATATCTCAGAGAGGCAGAGAGGGGGATGGAGAGGCACGAGAGGAAGGGGGAGAGACTAATATCCTTTATTTGAATAAAAGTGATACCCACTCTTACAAAATGCTGGAATCTGAATGTAACACATTACACAATATTGACAGAGTTATGGGATCAAATTAGGTCAGTGAATGTTGAGCTTGTCAGGTGGTGTTCACAAATAATTCCAAAGTTTGTCGTCATAAATCAACCTTTGCAAAATTGTAAAAGTAAATCTGCATATGAAACGTAACTTTGTGCGTGTGTAGAAAAGGATCTGCTCATGCACAGCGGGGGCTGAACAACGCATCGTTATCACATCCTTATCTAAGATATGAACATGTGCAATATTAATATCCCAAAAGACAACAATATGAATGTTATCAAATTTCTCACGCTCGCCCTGACCCCGCATCACATCCCAGCCGCCCCGCGTGTACGGCTGAAGCCAGGCTATGAGTAATGCTGGGGAGTTAACAGACTACACTAACTGATGAAGTGAACATTATGACCTCGAGTAACCCTTCACATGTTTGTGAGTGATTGCGCTGTGTGCCATACAACAAGACTTTAAGTGAATGGATCTGAACTTTCCTCATCCTCCCACAGCCATCTGAAACGCAGCAGTGTTTGGCCGCTCGTCAAAACCTTTGTTCAGCTGGACTGTCTGTGGACTTTCCCTGTGGCTACTATAGTCAGCTGATGGAGTAAGTGCAGCGGGTCCATCCCTCTCGCATAATTATTTTCTCTGACATTAACATTTTTCAGAGTTCGGTCTTCCTGAACTCATCGTCTGTGACAAATCTCACCAGTTGGCTGCCGGACAGACTTCTTTACCCTGGTTTATTTCGGCAGTAAAAACGTCAGATGATGCTGTGAACTTTATTTTTTTTCAATCATGAATTTATTTCCTCTGTGGCAGCTGAACACATTACACAAGTCCTCAGAAACTCCTACAGGTTTAACCGGACTAATGAAACACTTTTAGAAAGAATCAAACTTGAAAACGCTTGCTAGCCTTGCACCATTACAGCTTCAAACAACCCATCATGCAACACCCGCTAAAAGTCCATGTTACACCGCTCCACTGAAAAATATATCTGTTTTAATGAACACATAATTATTTAGAGCTAAAATGAAGGAAAAAATATATTGCATCTCTGCAGCATTGGATGACTCCAATGAATGTGAATAAAACGCAAGACAATGTTAGAGTAATGCAGTATTCAGAATTCAGATTTAGTAATCTAATCTACAAAATGCATTTCAGGACATGTAATCTACCTAATTTAAAGCAGCCCAAGTCATTTTCACTATTGCTACACTTCCAAAATGCCCAATACCCATTTGGCAGAAATATCAGGTTATAAAATTTGTACATATGCATCAATATAATTCAACCCACTGTGCCATCGTGACAGGCATTGGTATCATCTCCCCTCTGACTCTGTGATTGTCGTTTTACAGTATGATTCAGGTGTAAAAGTTGTGTAACTTGAACATCGCACATGGTGGGAAGCCTTACACGTAGTTTTCTGCTTTGTGTCTGTACACACAAGTTCACAAAGGCACTTCTTTTTCTCACAGCATCTTTGTGTAACCTCAACACTGATATAATTTGCTTACGGATTGTATTGTATTCCCACTGTGTCGCTGTTATTTCTTTATCTCCCATTCATACTTTACTACTACTGCCATCTACCAATTTTTTCCGCTTTATTACAAATAAGTCAGTCACAAAAATGCATAATTTTCTTTCTGCTAAAAGGAGTTAAAAAGTAAAATACATAGATATCCTTAAAAATGACTGACCTTCGCATAAAATACAGTCTAAGCGCATCTTGCACTTGTAAATAAGAAATTTGTTCTTAACTTGCTCGCCTGGTTTAAATAAAGGTTAAAAAAAAAAAAAAAAAAAAAAAAAACTTAAGTATAATGCGAATACAAAAACGTCCTTATCAATTGTTTTTATTCCACATCTGAGTGACTAAAGAAAACAAATGGAAAAGCTTTTGTGAGGTGGCCATGGTGACTCACCATTGTTGTCATAGCGAGAGAGGAGGGGGGGTGGGGGGGGGGTAGCCGTGTGGAGATTTACTTATGTGAAATTTTCTCAAATTATTACTTTAAAATCTTCATCTTCACTCAGATCTGCAGCAGCGAGAAAATTATGCACAAGGAGCGTGTGTTCTTGTGTTTCTCTCTCCTCCTCCAACTCACACTTAAACACTTACACAAAACCCGCAAACACACTCGCACAGAGCCCTGGCTGGCCCTTAGCTGGGTTCGCTCTAATTGGCTTATTGTCTTGAGGAGCCAGTGACAGAGGAGTGGGTAGGAGGTAGACTTTCATCGGAGGTTATTGAGAGAGATAGCTAATTTCCCTGTGTTTCCCTGTCCGGGCCTCTGAGCTGCACACACACTGCAAGCCCTCTCTGGAGGGATCATTAAGAGTCTGGCATTCTGACTCTCTCCCTCACTCCCTCTCTCTCGCTCTCCCCCACACACACACACACACTCTCTCACCCCCTCTCTGTCTGTCTTTCTATCGGTCAACAAGCAACCAAACACACACGTTGCTAACCTTGAGAGAGAAGCGAGACGTTTCTGGTAAGGGCCAAAGAAGGCATGACCATGGTCCTTCGGAATGCACTTCTCTATTTATCAACACACTGACAAAAACGCACTTACACATATACCCACGTATACCTTTGTATGCATTCAAAGACTACATATGTACAGCTACAAAGCACTCCAGTGAAAAGCTACATGTGCAAAGAAAAGCACAAGCACTTGTGCAAAGGTGTGTACTTCCATAGCTGGACTCCAATCACGCACATTACTCTGCCTACTACCTAAAATGCATTCAGGACCTGCAACTGAAGTATTGACACTTCTCTCTTAGATGATCACATCTGGACAACCTGCGTGGGAATCCCATGACCCCAACAATGTATGTATGGAAAATGATGCACAGGAATCAATGACTGAATAATGTGTATGTTTTGTTTTTTGTTGTTGTTTTTTCTTAAATAATTAGTTTCTGCAGGGGAAATGCTTTTGCACACTCATTTGCAATTATTTCACTATTTATAAGGTCAACGCTTCGGTCATAAACCTTCTTCAACACGTCAAACAGACGGACTGAGAGCCTGTCTATTTTGTAGGCTGGTAGGCCCGAGTGGTACAATAGGACTACAACACATGACAAAAAGTGGGCCGCAACTCATTTAAATTAAATGCATGCTCTGCAACACTGCAATTGCTGAAAACTTTTGTTGTCTTGGATTATGAACTTTGTCTACATCATTTGTCTGCAAGCGTGTGTCGCGAGAGAGCAGGTTCTCTGTTTCAGGAGAATGACAGGTGGGTGTGGGGGGTTGCAGGGTTAGATGGTTGTAGGGCCAACCGGTAAGTTCAAGCGTTGGGGGTGGTGGTTGCTGCTTCACAGGCCATAAAAACCCGACAACCCTCCACTGGGGATTTAGGAGCAGGACTTCGGGGAGGGCAGGGGTACTACTAATTTACGAGCTCCTCTGCTCCTTGGTCAACAAAAATAAAACAGCTGGGGTAATTACTAATTCATTATTAACGGGCAGCATTATTTATGAGTGGCGAGAAGAGGTGCTACAGGCCCGTCGTTTCCTCAGTATCAAACCACTCCAGAGCCGGGATGGTGGTGAAGACCCAGCCTGAGGCACTCCTACTGCCTCTCCTACCCGGGCCTGATGCACTGTCCCCTGGGTGCAGGGCAAAAAGGGCTGGGGGGCAGATGTCGAGCACTGGAGAAAGCAGTCCACCACTACTCTGTGGCCGAGACGAGTTCCTATGATCAGAGAAATATAGATCCCTACGCTGATCATGTACTGTATGCATTTGCCTGTGAGTGTGAGTGCATGTGACCCTGCATGCGTGCATCCATATACGCAGAGCTCTATTGATTTGTCTCCTCACCTCCAAAGGCAAATAAGCAATGAGCATATATCTAACCATATGTCTAATCATAATCTTCTTTTTTTTTTTTTTCAAAGCAACTACAGTGACCAAACAGGCCGGGAATTCAGCATATGTAAAAATAAGATATCAGGCATGCATCGATAGTCATTGGATCACAGTATTATTTTTTTTTCGCCCCAAAATGCCAGTCAGAGAATCAATCTTAATTGCGGTTTCTCTTAAACGCAGCCACATACTGTCACATCCTACAGAATTACAGAAAACCTCTCAACGGCAGAAATTCTAATAGCTCTCGATATGATGAGAATGCTGGTATTTTTAGGCATTTGATCCATCCTGAGGTTCATGGATTTAAAAGCTTTTGTGTTATGGCTGTGAAATGATACATTTGCAGGCCTGCTTAAAACTCAATTTAATCGTAGCTGCAGCATTGCCATAATGGCTACCCTCTATTTCCAGAGCTCTCCCAATCAATAACAAATTGCTGAAAGCACAAATGATTCCATTTTCTGCTAGGGGGAAACGAGAATGATGAGAAAATAGGTGAAATTGATATGTGAGGGAATATTATCAATGCTCTAAATTAGGGATGCACATTTTGAATTTTTTTCCTAACCGATAACCGACGCTCGTTAACCGATTATTAACCGTTAACCGATAAGATTAAGACGCTGGCAGCGCACGGCCAAAAAAAAAAAAAAATCGCTCCATTTTTTTTTTTTTTTTTTTGCCGTTAAATGCACACGTGCGCTGCGCCGGCTGATCAGCGCCACATGTCACATCCTATCCACTGTGCTCTGTCTACTCAGATCGTCCATTAAAGAACTGTTTACAAAGTGCAGCCAAACACCAGACCAGGCTGAAGGAACAGCAGTTCCTCTGTGGAGCTGCAGGAGAGCTGCAGGTGAACAGGCAGCCACCTCTTTTTTTTTTTTGCCGAAATACACAATGATCACCGGCACATGTCACATCCACTGTGCTCTGTCTCAGCTGATCGTGCTCAGATCATCCAATATAGAACTGTTTTTATACAAAGTGCAGCTAAACACCAGGCTGAAGGAACAGCAGTTCCTCTGTGGAGCTGCAGGAGAGCTGCAGGTGAACAGGCTGGAGAGAGCAGCGACATCTTTTTTTTTTTTTTTTCCTTCAGCGCCGTAGTTAAAGGTGATGCACATCGATGTCTGTGTAGCTACAGTACATTTATTGTCTGACCTTCCTTCATGGGGGCTACTGCACATACTGTCAGTCCTCCTGTGTAACTTTTTGCTGCGAAATATAACTGAAGGCACGTTGAAGTCGGCACGTGTTGACACGCCCCCATGAGTTGACACAAAAGTAGCTAATAATAATTAAAAAATAACCGATAGTATTAATCGGTCAAAGTTCTTGTTATCAGTTAACGGTTAAACGGTTAACCATGTGCATCCCTACTCTAAATGTCAGCAGGATGAGGTACTATGACCTTTCAGGGCTGAGGGTAAAAAAAAACATAAAGATAAACCCAAAATGCAGACAAACATCATTCTAATGCAACAAATGCGAAGCCTGTTAGAGATTATTCTTTTGTAGCAACCGATGACTATCCAACATGATTGCTATTAAAGAACAATACTGGTGTAACCAAGGTTTTTCCTCCACTTCTTTATCTAGATCCTGTTGATTCAGGCCCATCATTACTTGTAAGCCTGATCGGTATCTGTGGTGTTGGACTGTGATGTGGGAAGAGCATGACTGGTTTTGCACATGACAGGAGGAACATGGTACTGTAAAAAGGTGATGTGCCACTTTTTTTGTAGAACAAGGAAACAGCAGTAGAAGGTGGTTAGCGTAAGGTTTAGTGTAGGGTGAGAGTGTAACTTCTACACAAAGCTGAAGACATTCAGACTGCTGTGTACATGTATGCTGGGTTCAAAAATGGTGCTTTGTATTTACCAAGGCTGGACGTCATGGTGATGATGAGTTCAGATGCAGACCAGGGCGAAGACGGCACATCACAGTTCCACCTACGAGAGACCAGGATAGTGTGGGTCAATCTGTAGATGTGGGTGCAAAAGTACGCCAAGCGACACCACAGTGGCAAAGCGATTCGTTCAGATGGCAGGAATTTGTCTAGTGGTTGGTAAGTGCATCCAAGAAACAGAAGAGGTTTCATGGAGGTTGATACAAAAAAAGTAAAAATATTTTTCAATTTGGTTTTTTTTTTTACCTTGCAATACAAAGAAACCTCCATCCTGTGGCTACTTACATTCTTCATCATACTGTATAAAATGTATTTTCAATTCAGTTTTTTTTTTAGATATTATTAAGAAGGAGTCAACAAAGGGATTATTGAATCATTTCATTTATGCTATTTACACATCTATCTACATGCTCTTGTCTCAAGTTACAGGCTAATATAAAGTGTAACATGTAGAAACACTTACAGTAAGCCAAACAACAGCACACCCACCCACACGCACACAAACAGACTAATACAGATGTAACCGTAATATCCAAGGTAAAGAAACTGTTTTCTGTTAAAAGAAAAAAAAAAGAACCTGAAAATATACAAGTCTTCAAACTTCATGTCTCCACTTCTCATTGATAATAAAGAACATCTCTGTATTTATCAAGCTGTACAATGACAAAACAGTGTGACAGCTGGGTCACCCACCTAGCCCATTGATTGGATATTTATTGTTCCATGTAAATGTATAGTTTATATGTGTGTGTACAGTATGTGTTTTTTCATGCCCATATTTTCAATAGTCCGGCCTTTGAGGAGAATGCACAAAACTTGTGAATGCCTCGCTCAAGGGTCATGTATATAGTTGCGTAGTGTGCAGCTTTTTTTTTATTAGCAAGGGTAAGTACATATACATGTAAGGGCCTCAACTCATCGACAGAATACTGAAGCTTGCATGTTTGTTTGGAACCATAAACACTTATACAACAACAAAAATATTGAATGGTTTGTGTTGCTTGAGTTGTTTGTGTTGCTGTAGATACCTAACATAAAATTATTTGTCAATATATATTTATTTTTTGGTGCTTTTATAGGTCTACCAGCTCTGATAAAAGTGCTGCTAGTGGTTTGAGAAGAACTTATGAAGGAGGGGTTTTACTGTAACTGGATACACTTAGCTTTAAGTAAAGGAAAGAGGGATGATCAGGAACTACAATATTAGCATGAAGACAAAGCTGCAAGGCTGCGATGCACTCGTCTGTTGATTTTACAGTAATAAGAGATAACAGTATGTGCACTGGAATGACTGCTGCATGTTGTCCATCTTATCCAATATTATTTCACAATCTGTTCTTGTTTCTATTGAATACAGTAAAAGAAACTGGAAAATGTTACAAGAGAGAGAAAACATCTTGCACCTTCATTTACTAAAGATATTTAATTCAAGTATTAATAAATGGTCATTTTGCTCCAAGAAAAGGATTTCAAGGTCAAAAGGGCTTAAAAACCTGAAACATGGAAACTCATGTGTAAGAATGAAGTTCCCACCACAGTAATTACTGTGTGGTCGTGACTTGATAACTCCTATACAAATGTAACGCGCAGACTTTAAAAAGGACGGAAAGCTTGAATATAAAGAAATAATGTTGTTTCAGGTTCCAATTTCAGTTGTATTCAACCCATTTTGCTACAAGTAACATTCAAAAATAACAAATAATTACATAAAAGTCCTTTAGCCAGGGACTGGGCTTTGACTACAGTTGAATAGAAAGGACTGCAATTATATACTGTAGCATTTTTGTACACTTAACCACTCAAAGAGCTTTACAATGCCAGTCATTCTCACACACCTTCATGAAGAACTTCCATACAGAGTGCATCTCTATCACACATTCACCAATGCAACATTAGTACAGCAGGGGAAAATTAGGGTTTAGTATCTTGGCCACCAAGGACACCTTGACATGCAGAGTGGAGGAGCCGGGCATTGAACCACCCCCCGTTTTGATTGGTGGGGGACCCCGCTCCACCTCCTGAGCCACGACCCCAATCCAACATTATTCTTTTTCACTTCATATAAAGCCGTATTCTTTTCAATGTGCTACTGTAGGTTCACAATGTGTAACTCCGAGGCCTGGTTTACACACCTGAAAACATACAGATAAATACAATTTGCCTTCAATAACATTTTCTCTATTGTTGATATGTTTCTGCAACAACTATATAAAATGTATAGCCTCCCTATGTAAAATAAATAATATCTATTTGAGAATTATATCTTTCTTATTTGTTGTACAGACCTGAGTCCTTTGTAATCGGGAGGGTTCTTAGAAAAAAAAAACATATGCAGTATGACCCTTCTCATACCTGATAACTAGTCTTTATACTCAATTTTTTCCTGACCTCTGAATGTAAGCTTTGTGCCAGCATAGCTGTACAGTATACATTGAAAGTAGAAATGTGTGGATGGATGGGTGGGAGAAAGTTTTACTGAAAGAGTAGCTCAGAGCAACTCATTAAAAAAAAAAAATCACAGTGTCTATGAACTTAAAGTTCACAATTTTGAATTTTCAAGTACTGAGTGTGAACTTTCTCATTTTAATCAGTGTGAACTGAACTTTGATTCAGCCCTTGTGAAGCGTGAACTCCCACAAACCTACTCATTAAAAGGGAACAATATTGGGTGGAACTTTTGACTTCTTTGTCATTCACTCACCTAAACAAACATCACGCTCCATATCCTCCTCCAATGAGTCAATAACATCATTTCTGTCATTAAATCATTGTGTCTTCACACAGAACAAGGCCACACTTGTAATTTCTCATAGGCAAAAGCAGAGCGATATGTATTGTCCACATCATGGCCAGCGCTCAGCAAAATCAATAATGACAGGGCACATGAAGTCCAGGCAAGGCCCTCTGAAACCTCGTTACTCTAAATACCTCGAGGAGATATGTGCTAATAAATGAAAATAAAATTAACAGCGCCCACTCCGGCTCCATTGGACTCTGATCTGACCATTGCAAGGACGTACCCTGCAGTGTTTTAAAAACTATCCTGGTTAATTATATTTCCTAATGTGCAGGCCAGAACAAAATTAGAAGCATGCTAACCCTGATTTTATGTTATTGTCTTCAATGCCTCGCGCTTGGGGTTGAAATAAATAGATAAATAAATCATGCAACCTTTGAACTTCTCCATGAGTTCCTGGGGGCTAATGATCAGGGCATGATGGAGGGTGTTGGGAGGTGTGCGCATAAAATGAGCGTATGTCATGTTCATGAGATATTTATTGGACTGGGCTTACAGTAAAAACAATGTGGAAATAGGAAATTCTATTGGCTAACAAGGCACAGCGCACAACATAGCGTTTGTTCTTTACAGTTAAGGGAAGTAAAATGTTCCCTAGGTAACCAAGTAGATAATGTGTCAAACTTTTTTCCACTATTTATCTCCAGGATACAACTTTTGTCCAAAAGATGATCATACTGTACTTACAAACACAGAAATACAGAGTGAGGCAAATACGCACATGCTTGTCAAATACCTAGCGCACCTTTGAATGACCATGTGCTGCCGTGGTGACAGGCGCATGTGTCTGAGCATTGCCATAGCCACACGGTTCAGAACTGCAAGAGCACTTTGTCTTTGAACACACGCTGATTGTGCACGAGTGTGTCAAAGCAGTGAACATGCCAAACATAAATTTGGGTATAACTTGTTATTGTGGTTTTTCAGAGACTGAGATTTGCACGGCAGGACACGACATGGGTCAAGATTTTCAGTTTAGTTCCCTGTGACAACACACATTTAGAGAGTATTAGAGGGAGACTAGTGAGTTAACAAGAAAAACAAAATAAAAAAAACACTTTAAAAAAACATGCGTTACTGTGGCAATTAAGAAAACCTGATATGTTGCAGGTTAACTTGACCTTGACCTCAGGTTGTCTCCAGGGTGGAGGTTGTTGCAATCTGCTGATGAGATGGACAATTGACATTGCCATCTATAGTGTGATGATATCATCCAATTCCACTTCAACGTGCTACAGTCACCAAGCTCATTACAGGAACACCTGTATAGCTCCATATATTTATGCAATTATACAATCAGACAATTATCTACCAGCAGTTCAGTGCATAAAACGCTTCAATTAATGTTCACAATAAACCTAGTGGCCTGATCATGATTGTTGATGGGATTCTTAGTCACAACAACCTCTAGACTTTACTTAGAATATGTGCGTGCATAATCGGAGGGAAATGCTACTGCACGTGTGTGCATCTGTGTTGTTGTGTACTGTACGGTAGTTCTATACCAGTGCTTGTGTCAGCATGTGTTTGTGCGCTTAATGCAAAAGGCTTGATTTGTCCGTCCTCCCCGGGGGGCAAATAATTGACCAGTCACTCCGGTCTCTTGCCGAGAGTTCAAACAGTCTAAATGTTGTGCTGAAGTGTCTTGTCTGGAGTGGACTTTTCAAAGGGAATTAGAGGGCTTCTCGGCTACCAAATCACTGCAGAAATGTAGTCAGACAGTCTAATCACAGATACTCACCGTTTCTTTCTCTAGAAGTTTCTTCCACTTCAGTGGACCTG